>JALJCO010006234.1:0-596488 GCA_023101725.1 Atherinomorus stipes
GGGGAATTCATGTCTCCGGTCCCCTTCCCAAGACTCCCGCCCCCCCCCCCCCCCCTGCTCTACCTCACACACACACGTAGGGTTTTGGGGAGGGAGCGTGTCAAGCGGGCGTGGTGAGGGGAGGGCACCAAAGTGCCTTTGCTTGCCACGTCTAGAGGCAGCCTGCTCCCCAGTTTTAACCACACTTAGACACCTAAACACATAAAATAACAACAGCTCACAACCACTTCTGAGGGGCGGGCCATATAGTGTGTGGTAGGAGGGAGGGGCCGGTTGGGGGGACATGCCCCCTACGCGACCCCACTCCCGGCATGACTTGGCACTGCCCCTTAGTTTTAACTGCAAACAACACACATCTTACACACACAGTCATGAGTGGGGGGGTGGGGGGGACAGGGTCCTTTCATACCCCGGTCTCCGGGGCGCTACTGGGGGGAGGGGGGACAGTGGCTACTTCACGCGCCAGTGGTTAAGGCTGGCTGCATTGCGGGGGATCTGCTGGCCTGGGGGATGCCTGGCCTGCTGCGGGTCCGGGGGTGGGGGATGGGGGGTGGTGGTGGGGGGAACGTGTTGGGGGCTTGGAACTCGCGGCTCCTTCCCCGGCCCGAGGCCACCACTCAGGAGGCACGAGGGCATGGGCAAGAGAGAGGTGGGTATGTGAGAATAATGAATGAGAGTGTGAAAGAGGAAAATGTGGGAGGGAGGAACTTGGGCTGGAAGAGGGAGGAGATGTGGGTAAGTGGTTGAAGGAAAGGGGGGATGGAGGAAGGAGTGGCATGCTCGTGAGTGTCTAGTAGGGATGGTCGTGAGGGGCTGAAGGAAGGAAGGGCGGGAGTGTGATAGGTCAGAGGGATGGGCGGGGCTGGACATGTAAGGGGGGGGACTGTATGGGGTATTGGGGGTATAGGGAGGTGGGGGCGTATTTGTGTGGGGGGTGGGGAGGGGTTGGTGCAGTTATGTGGGGGGAGTGCATGTGTGTGTTAGAGGGTATGAGGAGGTGGGGGTAGGTGGACGGGGTAGAGGGAGGGAGAGTGTTGGGGGTGGAGAGAGGAGTGAGTGTGGGTGTAAGGTCAGAGAGCGGAGTGGGTGGGTGTATGCGTGTGTGGGGGGGTACACGGAGGTGTTGGGTAGGGCTGGGCGGTGTGGGCGGAGGTTCGTACCTCGGTATTCGTGCCGGGCATCTTGGTGTCGGTGCGGTGCGGTGTGGCTGTGGGTTGGTTGGGGGCCGGGCGCTTTGGTGGGGGGTGTGCGGTTTTGTTTGTGGCTTCCGGGGTTTTTTTGTGCGGGCGGGCGCAGGGGGATCTGTATCTTGTATGTGGTTGCTCTTGCGGTATTGATGTCTTGGGTGCCTGTGTCTCGATGTGGGGGCGGTGACGGTATATCTTTCAGCCCCAGTGTTGGGGTAGGTGTGGGGAGTGTGTGTGTGAGCGTGGTGGCGGGGTAGGGGGTGGGAGAGGTGGTGGCGCCCTGGTGTCAGGTGTATGGGGCAGGGACTTGGGGGTGGGGGCTGGCCTGCCCTGGGGGGGCGTCGTCTGGGGGTCCGGTCCTCCTGGGTTTCGGTTGGGCCGCCCGGGTCCGGGGGGGGTGGCTGCTCCTGGGCGCTTGGGCCCTGGGCCCGGCGCTGTCTCCGCTCCGGGGACGCCCGGCGCCCGGTGGGGTCGGCAGCTGCTGGTCTTGGTCCGCTGGGGCCTGGGCCTCCAGACTGCGGGGGGCTCCGGCTGGGGCCGCCTTTTGCCGGCCCTTCGGGGGATGCAAGGTGTCCGCTCTTTGGGGGGGGGGGTAGCTGGGATCTGGGCCTCTGGGTGGCTGTTGGGGGCCTGGGTCGCGAGCCTTGCGGGCTTCCTCCTCCTTGCAGAGACGAGGCTGCATCTGCATGACTGTATCTACCACGGAGCACCCTTTATTATGCATGTTGACACTGTGACACTGCTTCCCATTGCGATGACTAGGTTGTACCTCTCTCTACTTCCCATTGCGATGACTAGGTTGTACCTCTCTCTCTACTTCCCATTGCGCTGACTAGGTTGCACCTTTCCTCTGCGTAGTTCTGCGTGTGTTTGTATGATCTGAGGATATTTAAGCCACCTGCAGGTCCTCCTGTAGGGGATTGCTTGTTTTGTTTTCCAACAGAGACCTTGGTTGTTTAGGGATCGCGGTACAGATGTACCAGTGAACTGTGTAAGTGGATTCATGTTTTCTCTTCTCTCTCTCTTCCTCTTCCTTACTCCTCTCTCTCTGTTTCACTTTCTATCATTACCTCTATTCACTTTCATTTCTCCCTTGTCAGGCCCAGCAGTATGAAATGGAATGGTGTAATAGACAAATGTTTAAATAAAGAAATAAAATGAATAAACATGATATCAAGTGGAGCCTTATGTTCATAAAGCTCCGCTTGATAAAGCAAAACTGTTCAACAGAATAAAGCAATCAGATTTCCATTCTGCTTGCTGCTATGCAGGACAGGAAAAAAAAAAAAAAAAAAAAAAAAACACCAATTTTCCTCAGTTGGCGCCAAATGTTCTGATTCATTTGTCTAGAATAAGCCTGTTAGTGATAGTTACTTGGTTTTTTTTTAATTAAAAAATAAAGAAAATAATAAGGCCCCCCATCAAGAATATGGATTTAAAAGAGTTTTCCAGATTGTTACCTTTTTTTTCCTCATTGAAAACTTTATTTTAGGTCTTTTTCTTCATTTTTTGAGATTTTTTTAGTTTCTTCCCAAGGCCAAACTGTAGCTTCCTTAACATAACTGACTGACACCGGTATACGCAACGCGGGGGCACAAATCATGAAGCGTCAAATACGTACGGGCCGGCATCTTGGAAGGCGCCCCTCTTTGCTTAAAGAAAACTAGAGAACCTAACCTATTCCCCCTCTCTTGAGGAAGAAGTTTAAAGCTTCAAGGAAGTTCCTCAGAGGGAGCAGTCGCCTTAAGGTAATTTACTCCAGCTTTCGAGTTAAGGAGTTTTTTTTTTTTTATTTTCTATAAAGCTCTAGAGTGAGGGGAAGTTGGGTAATTGAGGGTGAGGTAATTGGTGTGTTGTACTGTAGTAATGGAGGAATCAAAATGGGATAGGTTGTAGGATCATAACCACAGGAGCAGAAAAAAACATTATATTTAACTTTGTTTGCTCCTTACACCTTCGACAATCTCATGAATTTAGGGTTTTTATGGTTTTTTTAGGGGTAATACCTCATAAAGTTCCCGCTGTACAAACTACTAATAGGCCTAGAGCAGCGACAATAGGACAGGAGCGTGTATACGCTCAATTCTGATTAATGGCCTGTAATTGGTTTTGTTTTTTTTTTAAATCTCAAGTTACTCTTTAGGGGTTCTTTTGGTATTCCTGTGGTACAGAGTCCATTTCAAACTCTAAGTCAGACTCATAGAGGAGCGCATAAAGCCCAAAACCGGTTTTTCCATTTAATCCGGTCATATTAGTCATAATTTTTTTCAGTTATAATAGGTAACAGCTATGTGTGCCGTTGGTGCCGGCGATACTATGACCCTTCAGAGACCGTTTATATTCAGGGGTTCATCATGGAAACAGCATAAAATGGGTATAAATTCATATAGAAATCCGCGGATAGGCTACGTCAGATTTCTTTCTGTCGTCTTAGATTTGTGTTGGTAAAAAGATGAAAAATACCAAAAAATTAGTTTCTATATTGTTTATATAGACGTGATTGGAATATATATAGAAAAGCTAGGAATAACTCAAATCCCCACGCACCCGAGTCTGACGAAGGGCACACGCCCGAAACGTTACTTGTATTCTGCAAAATAAAATGTCAATGGGAGCTATATCCAGTTTGTGCGGACCCGTTTTTCCTAACATATTTAGCTTATAAATGCCTATATTTGACTTTTGGAACGTTTGAAAAGCATGATACAGCTCCTTTAATGCGTTGTCCCTCACACCAAATGGGAAATGATTTTGACCCAATGCTGCATGTCTGCAGTCCTGCAGCACTGATTTGTCGCTCCCCTACAGCCAATAGTAAGCAAAGCTGCAAGTTAAAACCTGATTTTCAGATGTGCTCAATTTAGGTGCAAAACAGCACCTGCATCCTTGTTGATAAATCACATTGTGGGTGCATAGTTGATCTGTTTGCATAGTCTCCACCCAAAGTTTTGCATGTTCTGGCAGAAATGCCCAGATTGCTTATTCATCAGCGGGAGACACACAAAAGGGATTGCAAGTACTATTATGCCCGTTTACCAGCCGCAATCCTCATTGCGTCTTGTTAGTAAATCAGAAGCAGCAGCTTTTTGCATATGCAATCAAATTTGAATTTGTAGTACATGCAAACCTTTCATAAATCAGGGCCTATGCATCTATTTTTCCAAACTATGGGTGTCCTGCAACCCGAATGGGCCAACACAACAGCTGTTTTTTATGTATAATAAGGAATGTTAAGCAAAAGAGTGCATGCATAGAGTATCTAAGTAAACATTCTTTTTGTGATCGTTTGAGGTAACACATTTTCACACAAGTTTCTGAAACAGTCACTAATACTTTTTTACTGCACATAAAGAAATATGTTCGCTGGGCAGTTAAGTTTTGAATAATTAAATCTAATGAGAAAAAATGGCCGAGTTTGTCCCCCCCCGAAAAGGCAACACTTTCTAGGTATATTACTTTATATTTTCCATATTTTTTCTTAATTTTCCTCTCAATAAGTTCACTTTAGACTGGTCAACTTACATTCAGGTTTGCTGCAGGTGCTGATCAGTATTCCTTCAGCCTCATCTTCTACCTGTCTTTTATTCACACAGTGATATGAAATATTTAAAGTTAAGCTCTGGCTCAGGAGCTGCAATTACAGCCAGTATGCTGACTTCAGAGGTCATGGAGGGTGCACGCTGTCCCATCACATCCTTCATCTGTATGTGTGTAATGAAGACGGCAGAATGAAGTCAGGATGGAGACCTTTCACCCTGACATCAAGTAAATCTTTAATCTAAAGTCCAGCCAGGACAAACAAATAAGCCTGTAAACCTCACATTCAGGTAAAATTTCCATGCTTTTTATTAATTCTGACTTCATTATTCATTGTTTTCCAGGCACATGCATTATAAACAATCTTTTCTGTTCAGTTATTTTGATTGATTTTGGTAAATTAAAACATTACAACACCAGAAACAAAACAGAACATGATTTTACAAACTGATAATTTACCAAAAAGGGATTAGGCTGAAGCCAAGGCTTATACTTGCCTGCCCTATTCATTGATTCAGCAGCCGGCAAAACAACAAAATATCTTCTGTCCATTTATATAGATACATACAGTTGTGTAAAAAAAGTATTGGCCCCCTTCCTGATTTCTTATTTTTTTGCATGTTTGTCACACTAAAAGGGACTACAGGCAAGATTAAGAAATGAGACCCACGAGTGCCGCGACTGATGCTGCGAGTAACTGCAGCCACCAGCAAAGCCGGTATGGGAGCACAGACTGAAGCTAAAACGTTGTTTACTCTGATTAAGTCTTTTTCTTCGTAGTGACACTTTTTAGTGTCTTTCAGTTGATCTGGATCGTTTGCTGACGGCAGAAGAATCCATAACTGTCACTTACAGTGTTTGAATTCAACCTGACCATCTCCTTCCTGTATCTAAACTGTTAGGATGCGGATGCAGCATCAACTGACGTCACATCCGCAGGACTGTGCAGGAAATTCAGCCACCAAATCGCAGTGCATTATGCAGCACACAGCCTGTTCAAGGCAACGGAGAGAGAAGTGGGTGGGCTCGTTCTTTTTGGCTTTTAAAGCTTTATCTGTCATTAGTATTCAATAAATCAATCAAATTTTATTTATATAGCACTTTTCATGCATATCAGCTTTACAAAGTGCTTCACATAATAAAAACATTACATCAACAGTCCCTCAAGTTTATCTCAAACAGCACACATAAGCCCCGTTTCCACCTGGGGGATTGGGGTAGTTGGTTGGGGGGGAGAAGGTTGGTTTGTGTGTTTATTTCCGCGCGCCCCCAAAAAAACTATTCCTTTCTGGGGGGGAATAATTGGCGGGGGCTAGTAATATCGCTATTATCACTAACATCATAACACAAAAACACACCAAGAGATACAAAAAAAGAATTACCCTTTGTTTTTTATGTTACAGAGGAGTTTTTTTAAAATATTTGGTTGTCTGTCGTTGGAGAAAAAAGGGAGGTGGGGTGGAAAATTAGAATCAAGACGCGACATACACATGCATACACATACATACTCTCTCATATGCACATCGATTGCACATCGAACCTACATAGCCCTGTGTAAAAAAGTGATTGTAATAACTGGTTGGGCCACCCTTAGCAGCATAAACTGCAATCAGTCCTTTGTGATAACTGGTAATGAGTCTTCTACAGCGCTGTGGAGGAATTTTGTTCCACTCATCTTTGCTGAATTTTTGTAATTCAGCCACATTGGAGGGTTTTCCAGCACGAACCACCTTTTTAAGGTCATGCCACAGCATCTCAATTGGATTGTCAGGACTTTGACTAGGCCACTCCAAAGTCTTCATTTTGTTGTTCTTAAGCCATTCAGAGGTGGACTTGCTGGTGTGTTTTGGATCATTGTCCTGCTGCAGAACCCAAGTGCGCTTCAGCTTGAGGTCACCAACAGATGGACAGACATTCTCCTTCAAGATTTTTTGGTAAACAGCAGAATTCACGAGAAGGACCCAGCCGCAGTCACGGTAGGCTACGTTGCCATATATCCAATCCAAGCCGGAAGTCCCAATCGGAAGTTTCTTTTTCAATAAGTTACTAAAATCTAACCCTAACCCTGACCGTTCTCCTAACCCTAACCACCCGACTACACTGTACCCATCTGTTTGCAAGCCGCAGATATTGGTGGTATTTAACTAACTTCCGCATGAGACTTCCTGTATGGATTGGATGTATGGCGGCGTCCTTGTCGGTCATCGTAACTGCAGTTAGATTCTCTTGGAATTCATGGTTCCATTTACCCAGTGCTGGACTGGCCATCGGACATACCGGGCATTTTCCCGGTGGGCCGATGGTGATTTTGGGCTGGCCTGGGCCTTTTTTAAAAATTTTTTAAATATGGTAGCTTTTGTGGTCAGTGGCATAAGTCATGATAGCCTACCTATTGGTACAAAACTGGAAGATTGGCCCATTAATCCTGAGTGATTGTGGGCTGGACCAATTACAGCTAAGGCCCGATGCCCCCTCCTTCTTGGGCCACTGCTGTCAATCAATCAATCACACAGAGAGAACTACAGGAGGAGCAAAACACGGAAAGTTTTCACAGGGAAAATTGGGAATTAAAGAGGCTAGCTCTTCATGCAGATGCTGCCAAATTTATTAAAATAACACAGAAGTTTGCTGGAGGCTGTAGAGGAACTTTCAGCCGCAGGTGATGAAGGTGGAGGTCACCAGCAGGTGGATGAGGGGAGTCCCATGGCGGATCCTGGTGGGGGGTAAGAAGTGATGAACTCCTCTACCTGGGTCTGATATAAATCAAGTTTGGGTGTTGTCTAGTTCATGTTTGTTGTGCTTGCTAACTCTTTGAAAGTCAGTAGTTATAAGCACACTGTGCATCGCATTGTGCGCAGGCAGCGCGCACATGGTTGTCAGCTGAGACAGACACAGATATGAGCGTTTTTATAAATCTACCAGGGAGGTGAATGTGGAAATCATCTGGAATATTTCTCCTGCTACGCTGATGTGTCGCCTACATCACAGGCAAGCGCAGAGCTGAATACTGTCATTAACGGTAATTCTCAGTAGTAAAAAGAATCAAGTCACCCTTAGGTTTCTTAGGTCATCATGTTATCCGAGAGCTGAACTTGAAAGATTATTTAGAGCAAGTCCACTAAATGAAACGGTTGCATCAGGAGAAACAAAATGGCTGGTCTGACTCGAGGGTTTGTTTGTTCTTAATCGCCGTATTTCAGTCATTTATGGAATATTATTCTGCAATAAAGATGGGAATTATAACATGACTTCACAGTGTGCAGCTGTTACATTTAAATTATTTAACTATTATCACATGATGGGGAGGTTACCCAGTTCATGAACAGCTATATCGTTCAGGAGCACTGATTTTAAGGTTGCTGGTATCTAGGTTACATCTAGTTTATCAAGCCTGTTTGGGGTAAGATTGTAATAGTGGACTATATGGCATGGAAATGGTAGGAGGCTGTCCTACATGAGTATGGTAGGGGGCTGCACTAATTGTACTTGAAAAAAGTTCAGATTTGATAAAGATAAATGGAGTACATTGGTTACCCTTTTCACCTGGTTTATGTTTGTTTTTATGAAACAATAATTTGGCCATTATAACATCCTGATGATTATGTTGTAGCTTTTTGTCATCTTGTTCATACTTTACAGACCACTTAGTAGGCTATAGAATAACACTGTGAGAATGTTTTTTTATTTATCTTTTTATTTACCTTTATTTATACAGGTAAGTCCCATTGAGACACAGCATTTCTTTTTTAAGGGAGACCTGTTTACCTAACATACGTGTCTTTAAATGTTGGGAGGAAGGTTTAGGTTTAAGTTTATTAGACAAGTACATGTACGCAAACAAGACAGTGCACAAGCAGTTGTTTTCATTCTGAGACATCATCGTCGTTCCATTGATATCTGGTGGGCCAGTCTCGGTTTGTCCCAGTCCAGCCCTGCATTTACCGCAGAAAGTCTGCCAGGTCCTGAGGCAGCAAAACAGCCCCAGACAATCACACTACCACCACCATATTTTACTGTTGGTATGATGTTCCTTTTCTGAAATACAGTGTTCGTTTTATGCCAGATGTAATGGGACCTACACCTTCCAAAAAGTTCAACTTTTGTCACGTCAGTCAGCAAATCACCTTTTCACACAGGACCATGTAGTTTTGGTTTTAAATGATGTGACTTTAATTCAGAGAATAGTTTGTTTTTTCAGTGTGGGATTAAAATATTTTTTAAAAAAGTAAGAGAGAGGAGCATATAAACACAATATACAGTACGTATAAAAAATGTTGTCATGATTAGTTGGCCACACATTTGTGTGATGCTGGTGTATCCACCTGCCAGTTACTGTAACTGATAGCTGATCTGAGACCAGTTGAATCAACAACATTCTCCTTTTACCTGCTGCAGCAGAAAGACACTAACATGTAAATAATTAAAGATCAGCTTGTCAGCAGGGAAAATGACCACAACACCAGATATCTGTCTTTATCAACTTTCATGGTGAATACAAATAAATAAAATGTATAATAATGGTAAGGACTGTTAATTCAAATTTTCTTCACACAGTAAACTAATTTTTTTCATCATTTATTCAACAGAAAACGCTCAAATTTCACATTAGTATCATAAATATTAGGAATGTTTAATATTGGCCTTTTTTTTTTACCATCATTGATATACTGATATTGTCCAACTTTTCATTTCCATGATCATCAGATACCAATATTTACGGGCAACTGTGTGGTTGTATTTCTAATATCTTGACATTTAAAGGCAGGGTGGATGTTGTTTTCCAGGAGCATTTTTTTTACTATATTGCTTAAAATCTTCTTCACACCCTGATTGGAGCCAATTAAGTAAACGCTCAGACAAAGATTAAAACATTTAGTCACCTGTGGAATGGACAGGACTGAAAAAAGCCCATTCAATCATGTTGAACAGACCGTTTTTAATGATTGTATGATGTTATGTCCATCAAATTGCTGTTAGTGTCTCCCTCTGACCTGATCTGGGGGGTCCCTGCAGCGAGGCCCTCTGTGGTCATAGGTGGACTGGCTCCCGTTGTGAATGGATCCCAAAGATATTGTTTTCTCACAGCAACGTCAAGCCTGATGGTTATTAGTATTTTTAATGTGTATTCACTTGAGAGACAGAAATTAACAGTTGACAGTAATGTGTGTAATTGGAGGGGGGAGGGGGGCATGTGTGCACACTTACAGTACTTGGATGTGTGAAGGCTTGCTTTTCATTCTAATGTACATTTGTTTTTATTATTTCAAGCACGTTGTGTTGCCTTTTAATGACATGAAAAGAGCTTTATAAATAAGGTTTGATTTGATTTGATAAAGTTTGATGCATACTATGTAAAAGATAATTCATTAAAGTCATTAAAAAAGTATAAACTGATTTGAATAGTTTCCAATCCTACATTTTAATGCCAACATTGCTGATAGTAATGATAGGCCAATAATATTGGACATCTCTTATGAATATTTTATATTTAGTTTAATTTAATTTCATACTAATAAAAAACAAAGTCCACTCTGCGTATTCAATGTTTTATTTAGTGGAAAATGACATAATACTCTACAGGTCTTCAGATGGGGTCATTCCAACCACAAATGAATAAAAAAAAGAAATAAAAGACATATTTAATAACAATTTTCATTCCATTGATCTCAAATGGAAAAATTGGGCTCTGCATTTAAGCCATGCCACATTGTGGTGTCTGAGGAGGAGATGGTGAGGGTTACAGACTTTGCTCAAGGGCCCCCAATGGTTAACCCTTCGTGCCACACAGGGGTCTTGAACCCTGGTTGACCAAAGCCCACATCTGTAACCACTAGGCTGCCCCCCCCCCCCCCACACACACACACACACACATTTCACGGTGTTGTTATTTATTCATTCATCCTAAGCAGTGTCTTAAAAACTACTTGCGCCCTCATTAACTGTAAGCAGGTGCTGCTGATTAAATGTACTTGATGAATTAATCATCATCAGCGTGATCGCCTCTGTAAAAGTAGAAACTTCCACAGTTTGCTGGTCTGCAGCGTTCAGGTGTGAGATGCCTGATGTTGAAAATTTGCAACAAACCACTTCAGCACTCTATTTGATATTTTTTATTTTCTTTTATAAAACCTTATTTATTAGGTATTTTATTTTATTTACTTATTATTGTACTTAATATATTTCAGTCTTTTTTTTTTCAAGTATTTGTTTTGTTTTTATATAATTGTAAATAAACTCGGGCATTAAGAGGTTAACACAAGGCCAAGGTGGAAACACATCAGCAAGGAAGCAATCACAGTGTTGCTGTCCAGCAATATGAAATAGGTTATAAAGTCATTTCCAAATTATTTGGAGTGCATCATTCTACTGACAAACATTAATCACAAGTGGAAAACACGTAATACAGCTGCTTTAATATTCCCAGGAATGTACGTCCCAACAAGCTCAGCCAAATGTTACACTGCACCATGCTGGACTACAGGCCTCCATTAGCAAGTTAAATGTTAAAATTCATCATGGTATAATCATAAAAAGATTGAACTAGTATGACTTGCTGGGAAGAGTTTGAGAAAAGCACCCCATCTTTGAAGCATACATGTCACCACATCTTTGGTTTGCAAAGCTGCATCTGAACAAACAGCAACACTTCTGCAAAAATGTCCTTTGGACAGATCGGACCAAAGTGGAGATGTTTGGTCAGAATGGAGAAAACCAAACCCAGCATATCACCAAAAACACCTCATACCAAATGCCAGCCATGGGGTTGAAGATGAGGACTTAGACTTGCTCTGCAGCCACATACCTGGACACAATAAACTCCTCAGGAAACCAAAGTATTCTAGAGTCAAATATGTGGACACCTGAAAACTAAAACGTGGGTGAAAATGGGTCATGAAACACACAATGATGCAAAACACAACAGCAGATCTACAACAGAATGACTGAAAAAGAAAAGAATGAAGGTTGTAATGATAAAAAGTCCAGACTTCAGCCTGCATGAATAAATGCTGCAAAGTGCAACATGATAAAAGAGTGGGATGAAATTCAGGTTTTGTAATTCATATAAGGCTAGTTACATCATTTTAAGGCTTAGAAGAACGAGATAATCTTGTTTTTTATTTCATTTTACAAATCAGAAGAGAAGAGGCTGCATGATGAGCTCTGAGTAACGATGCTCAAATCTGTTCTTTGTAAATCTCTTCAAATTGTTTGCTGATGAAGTTGATGTAAAATAATGTCTCTCATTTTGCCAAATGTCCTATTACTTTTCATCCCTTTCCTTGTGTCTCCTTACCTCCATGCTCACACTGCTACTGACAGAGTAACTGATTATGTAAAACATGGAAAATGAGAAAATGGGCCTGTCTTTATCCAACTTTGGTCTAATTATTGGTGTGAGCTGGCCACAGAAAAAACACCATTCAGGAGAACAAAATGATTCATTAATAACTCTTTTGAGTAGAACGAGATGAAATAGTTTAGGTACAATATAGATACCCCTTTTCCCACTGACCAAAAAAACCCAAAACAAGCCAACCCCCCCCCCCAAAAAAAGAACAAAAAACAAAAACAGTTTAAACCCAGGAACAGTTGATTTTTAGTGACAGTGGGAAAGGCTAGCAGACCTGCGTCAACTCATATCAAACAACTCAAGATGACGCGAGTTGAATTTGTCTTCAAACAGCACGGCCCCAGTTGCAGTGGGAATGCCAGACTCGGGTTGAACCGGGTTCTGCCGGAGGTTTTTCCTCCCTGTTAAAAGGGTGTTTTCCTTTCCACCCTCGCCACCCCTCTGTGCTTGCTCAGGATGGGGGATTGGACTGGGTCAAGTCAAGATTCGATCCAATCTTATTTCCTTAACTAGGCTATTATGAATCTGACCTGAACTTTTCTGTCAGTTTAAGCGCCCTGAGGTGACACTGTCATGAATGGACGCTATACAAATAAAGTTGAATTGAATTGAACTGCAAATTTACATGATGACGTTGGAGGTTCATGACTAAAGCTGCGAGAAGCGAGAACTTTGTTCCTGCCCTCGAGGCTGCAAGAACAAGAAAAAAGTTTGTTTTCGTCAAGTCACTACATACTCCACGACAAGCTCTGCAACAGGGCGCGTGCGGGGGGAGGAGGGGGGTGATGGTGTTCACCCAGTGCTTCGACATTTACAACGAACTTTGTCCGTGGCAGGACGGTTTGTGCACATGGTGGTGTCGGTGTATTTAAATGCTACGTGTTTACAATTTAGTACATTCTCACCACCTAGATCAGCTGTTTATTAAAACTACCCGTTCAATGTCGCATCTGTGGAAATGTGTGACAACTCTCTCCTTCAAGTGTCTCTGTGTTAACCCCGCCCACCTCAAATGTCCAACCAATCCTACAATACTTCTCAAAGCTCCACGAGAAGACACTTCTGCTCAGCCGAGGGGTGGAGAACAAGCCCAAAGCCATCCTGAAGTACAAGAAGGAGAAAATATGTAACAAGCTTGCCAACGTTCCATCCACGCTAGAAAATCACCCGCTGATTTTCGTTAATTTTGAGGATGGACAAAGGTGTAACAAGAAAGCACATTGACTACGACCTGAGTCGCTCTCTATTGTTTACTTTCCTGGGCCATTTGTCAATGTGTGTACTTTTTGCGTGCTCATGTACTTTTGAAATGTCATCAGTACAGGTCCAAGTACTGTTCCAGTTCAAAGAACTCATCAAAAGAAGTACACGCCACATTCCTGGATGTGTACTTGCTCTGCCCACTTCTCCAAGGCTGCGCTGAAGATGACTTTTATGGACTTCAGGCACCCTCATATAATAATAACAATATATATCATGCCCCCCCTAACGGTCTGTGCACCCTCCGCTTCGCTCCCCCGAGCTCATACACCAGTGTCAGCTGAGCTAGCCTTCATTCCTGAACATGGGTGAATTCAAGTTCAAACAAATGAATTTAAAAGAAAACTTCTGCAACAACACTGAGGGAGGGGGCCACAACCTTGTCATTACCTGTAAGTTTATTTATTTTCTAAATGCTGTCTTGTCTGATAAACGTAGTTCACTGTCTGAAATGCCCATGTTGCTAACAGTTAGCCTTTAGCAAATTCCGACCACTAGGGCAGCTTGACCTACTTTCTCTAAATAAGGTTATAGCCAAATAAGGTGTAGCCAATTAAAATGAAGTCAACTTGGTCTGCGGGTAAAGCTGCACATCATGGTAAATGGACTGTACTTATTTAGCGCTTTTCCAGTCATACTAACCGCTCAAAGCGCTTTACATTACATATCATATTCACCCAGTCACACACACATTCATACCCCGATAGGCACCTCGGGAGGCAACTTGGGGTTCAGTGTCTTGCCCAAGGACACTTCGGCATGTAGTCTGGGGAAGCCTGGAATGGATCCCACAACCCCTCGTTGAAAGACGACTGCTCTTCCACCTGAGCTACAGCCGTCATCATTACAGCACCCAACTGTTACTGAGGAAGGGAGGTCTAGCGTGCCAAAACAACCCCCCGCTGTAAAAATTGACGTTTTTTTATTTGGGAGATTTGACATATGCAGCAATGCCAACAACATGAACTAGTTTTTACTGCTCTGTCATCACTCCTTTAAGACCCCATTCAACATGTTTTGTACTATAGTTGAATGTGTAACTGAAAAAGAAGAAGGGAAAAAATGTATTTTTACATCTCAATGAAAATAAAGTCTGAACTATGTAACATATATTCTTGTTTGAATAAAATAGATTAAAAAGATAAAGAAAGGGGTCATTATAAACACATAGAAGAAACGTGTCTGGTTGTTTCACTTCACCTCAGCATCTGTAACTCCTTAAAATTTTTAGCAGCACATCTCAAACCTCAATTAAAAAAATACCTATGTTTGTCTATTGCACATGGCATTTATCCTGCAAGAATCTCACAGATCTCTTATGCTGATTTCAAATTTAAAAGGTGTTTGTTGCAACCTTCCCATCTGGTCAGGTTGTGACAGAGACTGGGAAAAGTTGCAACACAAAAGCAAAATAACAGGCATAGGATACAATACTGTAATGACTTGCGCTGAGCAGACTGACAAAAAACCCCACAAGAGCAGATGCTGCAGCAACAGAGGTGGAGTAAAGATGAGGTTTATTAAAGGATAAGTGGTGTGGGGAGCCAGAGGGATGATCCAAGAGCACGAGAGTTTCTGGGACAAGGGGGGGATGATTAATGAGAGTTCCATTGAGACAAAACCAAATAGTTACTGGGTTTCTTTGAATCCACGCGGGTGTCCGAGCAGAGGTGGATGGCTGTGGCAGAGGTCCTGAGCCTGGAGGGTGGCGAGCAGACAGGTAAGTGCAGCTGGAAGGTGTGGCTGGCGAATGCCAAGTCTCAGAAGCCAGAACAAGGAGAACAACGGAGGAGATCGCTGGAGATACAAGGAGGCAGGATACAATTCAAAGGACATACTTTTACAAACAAATTAGTAAAATGAGACAAATTACTACAACATGAAGTGGAAAAATCTGCGAGGTCAGGTTGCTCCTGCAGAACCTGAAAAGGAACCCTCGCTGATGACAGAAGGATGTGTATAAGTAGGTGGCCAGATCCTGTCCAGAGCAGTGTTGGAAACATTAGTGACAGAATTACAGCTTTATAAAAATAACAAATTACTTAGAAAAGTAATTTTTGGGTTACTTTTTAATGTTCCTTTTGATGTAACTTTAAATCAATCTGTATGTTGAATGTTGAATTGCAATAAAAGTGAATATTAGATCTGTCTAATGAATGAAATAAAAACTTTACAGTATAAATTACTAACAGAAAAAACATGGATAGTCAGACTGATGGATGTCGAGGCTCTGTCTCCTCCTCAGGAGCTTCAGGTCTACATTATAACGGCTTTCAGCCACCATGAAGAAACATGTAGTTTAATCAACTTTTCTCATCATGTTCGTGTCTTTTATCTGAGGGGAAACTGATGTTTGTGATGATTCAAGTTATAATTCTTCCCTTTGTGCGCGTGTATGGCTGCGCTGCATATTGACTCAGGTTTGCAATGACAGTTCATCATCATCATCATCATCACCATCATCCCTGTTTCCCCTTCGCTCCCAGTCAGATGAATACAGATCCAATGTGCAGAGCTAGTATACTGTATATCTTATTAACTATTAACAGAATTCGGGTCATGAGTGAGAGAAATAATTCGGGGAAACTTGTTACTCTAACTATGATGCTGTTTTCTAAACTGGATTCATACTCGTGCTGCTTCCGTGTCAGGTTGGTGACACCGTCACCACCGTATGTCCTGTATAGGTCCACAGAGGCTCAACATGTACTGTACCTCTTCAAGCCTGACGTGCAGCCGCGTTCAACAGAACACAGCAACTTTCTTTTTTGTAAACTCAAACATGAGTGTGTGGAGAGGCATGTGTCTGCAGCCGTAGAGAGCGCAGGTTACTATGAAGTGTATGGACAAGTGTCTCCAGGTATCTCCGTATCACTGCGCCTCCTCTCCGCAAGAGCACCAGCACAATATAGTCCTAACAAACATGAAACTTCTGTTCACCAGGAATAAAAATGAATCTCACTTAACAATAGTAATGTGCTGTCAGTGAAGGACAGTAACGGTAACGGCGTTGGAACGATGGACATGGTAATTAGTTAGATTAGTCTGTTACTGAAAAAAGCAGCGCTGTTAGTAACGCTGTTTATTTTAATGCTGTTATTCCCATCACTGGTCCAGAGTTCCTAGAACCAGCCTCACCCCATCTAAGGCTCAGAAACCTGAAAGCAAACGCCACAGCAAGCATAATCATGACAAGTACAGTACGATATGATATTATATGATACTTTATAATACAACTTTATGGTCAGATAAGTGTCTTAAAGGAATAGTTCACCCTCAGAATGATTTAACTTTATTTTCCACTTACCCTGATGGTGAGCAAGACTCTGGACCACTTTTTTAATATTTCAAATGCAACCGGAGATCAGGACGACTTCTCCTTTCCCCCCAATGGAGTTCGCCAGGGTCCGAGCCAAAAAGATCCATAAAAGTCCACAAAAAATTGTCAGTATTCCTCCATACTGCTCGTCCCATGTAATACAAGTACCCTGAGTGGGTAGCGTCCAGAATTTACTTGAAACTACTCCATTTAGTATATTTTTAGAGTCTAAACAATATGACATCGCATGCCTAGCAAGCACACCGATGCACGTTCACGAAACTAAGGAAGCCACGGCAGACAAGATTACGCGTTCTCTCTCTTCCTTTCTTTCTTTTAGATCAATATCCAACCCCTCCTGTGTTTGTCCCGGTTAGTTTAGAGCTCTCGCGCTCTTAGCTCAATGTAAACAGTGAATTTCTCCTTCTACACTTGCATTATCGGCAGAGTAGGCTCTGAACGCTGAGGCTTCCGTAGTTTCGTGACCGCGCATGTGCGCGCATCACGGAAGTAAACAATACTCCTTTTTAGGCTCTAAAAATATACTAAATGACGTCGTTTCAAGTAAATTCTGGACGCTACCCAGTCATTGGGGGGAAACGAGAAGTCGTCCTGATCTCCGGCTGCATTTGACATATTAAAAAAGTCTTGCTCACCATGAGGGTAAGTGGAAAATAAAGTTAAATCATTCTGAGGGTGAACTATTCCTTTACATTAGTTTTGCATCATACCAGCAATGTCTCTACAAACAATACACAAAAGAATGTTGTTCACACTTTACATCATTACCACCAAAAATCGTAAATATACACATTCACAAGCAATATACCAGGACTGCATATGTGCCACCATTCAGGGGGCAGGGTATACCCTGGAAGGCTTGCCAGTCCACGACAGGGCCTAACTAACTCAACATGCATGTTTTTGGACTACAACAGGAAGTTGGGTCGGACAGACCTGGAGATCCCGTCTCCTCATTCTTCCCCCCACAGAGAACCAGGCACCTACACATGGACCACTGCACTTTCAGAACCAAGCTAAAACTGCATCCACTGAACTGTGAGGCAGCAGATTATTTTCTGAAGCAGTCTGATGGTCATTGATCAGGTGCTGGTTTTTTTCCCGAGAAACGTCTGGTAATCTGAAGAATCATTGGCTCATTCAGGTCATGTGACCGCTGAATCTCCAGATCTCTGTCCAGAACCCAAACAGGAGCAACAAATGCACGAGTGGAACACGTAGACTCTATAATTTAGCCACTAAGAGGTGAATAGGCACATTCGGTCAGAGAGGTTTTTAGGAACCCAGTTCCTATAACTAGTCGTCTGGAATTTAGTTATAACAACTACCCTTTCCCATCAGTTTGTGTTCGCACATGAGGGAGGACCTTGATAGGGACCATGTTTGATGCAGTCGTTTGCAACAGTGACGAATTTATGCTCCAGCAGATCTAATACAAAACTGACGTTTCTCATCTCTTTTATTCAAAGTTATTATAAAAGTTAGCTTAACAGCTTTCCCTCATCACGGTCATTTGTATCACATAACGGAACAGCCCCCCGTTGGAAAGCTGCCCTACTAACGTCTCATTTACCTTTCGTTGAAGTACGCCCAGACACTTAAGTGGACGGATCGGGGTTTGTCCACTATAGTGGCGCAGATTGTACTGACACAATTTGCAACTGTGTTTGGGTTTTCCATCTCTTTTATTCAAAGCTATTATAAAAGCTAACTTACCAGCTTTCCCTCCCTTGTTAACCTTTTGTTGAAGACGGTCTGACCACTAAAGTTTCCAGGCAGCAGTCGCAGATTCTATTGCCACTTTGCAGCTGTATTTGGGTCATTAAGTTAGTGTGAAAATAATTACTTTTGGGCATTTCAAAATAGTTATCAATTCGGGACGTGTACCATTATGATCGATTTAATGATGAATTGGTACACTCCTATTGAAATAGTTCTTGTTGTTATTACGATCTCGGTAAACAGTTGTAACAGCTGTGGGACTTTTTAGGTCTGGAAGACTTGGAGATCACACAAGGGGCGTGGCTTGCCAGTTTTACCAATCACCAAATATCTACGTATTTCAGTTCCTATGGAACCCTGAAAAGACCCTGCCTCAGAGTAGGAGCTAAAAAGGTTGAGGCCCCCAGTTTCTATATGTCCAAATGCGCAAAAAAACGTCCGAAAAGGTTATAGAAACTCCATAAGGTTCCTACAGTCCAAAAGCGCCTAATGTGTGACTTCTGGGGTCCTGGGGGGTCTGAGGTCCTGGGGAGTATAGGTCACTTTACTAAATAACTAAAGCACAATCGATTATTCAAAGAGCATATGAATGCAAAGTCAGGAAGGATTTATATTCGTGTGATAACTTTAGGATTTCTTATCAGCTTGTTCTGTTACTGGAAAATGTGTTGATGTAAATGTTACAATTGGCCTACTCCCTGCAGTCTTTTATTCACATCCTGAGGCAAGTCGGGCCATCTGAATACGGAAAATGAATGATATAGGAGAAGAAAAGACAGTAAATTATCAACAGGAAGAAAAGGCAAATTACTGTACACATGAAAAACATCTGTCTGGCCTAAAAATCCTGACCCACCAAGTCATAATTTAATCCAGCCTCTGCACATAATTGGATAGGAAGATACACACAGCGGGGAGAGCTTTTACTTGGTGGGATAAAAAGTGAACTTTAACCTCTTGGCAGCTGGTCACCAACACACACACAAGCAGTGCACCGCTGGATTCACATCATGCAAATAAGTCTTCATGGGTTAATGCTGTTGCCGGTTCTCTGGGGTCAGCACAATGTTTTTATCATTTAAATGAGCAGCAAATGGAGGGAAAAAAATAGGAATTTATCTGAGAGCGTAAAATAAAACAAGCCTAGCAAGCACTTAGAATCATCTCCTACTAAGCTGATTTACTGGTAGGATTTACAAATTACCCCCAGGATCAGGCTGCGTTTGTCTTGGTCTGTCCTTTTCTGAGACTGATCATTCTGAGTGACATTTTCTGTCTATAAATCAGTCCCATAGTGTCTGCGCTCTCTCTTACGCTACTTTGCAGCCTGTTTGGATAGAAACTTGTCCTTTTTTCATTACTTATTGAATGATACTGGTTCTTAAAACTCCTCCACCTCAGTTCGGCTTCGGGTCTAGCTGCACGTTTGCATTCACACTGCCAACAACTGCCTGCTCAGACTCACCTTTGCTTATGGTCACAAATGTGAACAGGAAGAGCTGGGTGTCATCTGTGTAGGCAGAGCATTGGGATACACCAAAAGAGGGGGGATGGTAGGAATGGAGTTGAGTTGGAAACTCTGAGTATGGCCAGAAAAATATGATTTAAACCAGTCTAGGGGGTCTGTTAGATAGTCTGATGATGACTAATCTGTCAGAGTAAGGCTTAGGACAAAATGCCTTCAGTTATTTGAAATTTTATTCTATTTCCATAATACAAATTTGTGACACCGCAATAAAATGTGCGAGTACTGCTTATGTCCTGTTTTGAGTTATTCACAGATTCTGAAAGTGTAGTTTCTAAGCTTTCCAACGATGTGTAACACATGAAGGTCTGATAATATTTGAATAAGTTGTGGCCATTTGAATGTAGACACATCACAAAAGCTGAAATGGGGGAAAAGCCGCCTGAAGATTTGCACTTTTCACCTCTCTCACCCGATACAGCCGATTTCCAACACAAAATATATATTTTTGCATCAACCAAAACTGTTATTTAAACATAGAGTCGCTTCTCCATGACTTCAACTAACACTTTCTAAAAAAAAAAAAAAAAAGCTTTGTGGATTTTCAGAACTGTTGCACCCGCAATTTTGGGCCTGTTTTAGGGTGGCCGGCCACATTTGTAACTAGAGTTATCTAAAAGATATTTTGTTTTAAATAAAGATACAGTCCAGTCCACTAAATAACTGGTCATACTCAGTTCATCCAACTGACATCCTTCACCTCGCAACTTCCCCAGTCACTTCAGGTGTTCCCCTGGGCTCTGTCCTGGGGCCCCTTCTCTTCATAATTTACCTCCTCTAAGCAATATCTTTCGTGAGGATGGCATCCAGTTCCACTTTCTTGCGGATGACACCCAGCTCTATATTTCCAGGAGCCAAACTCCAGTCTCTGGCTTGGTTCACCTCAAACTTTCTCAAACTCAACGTTAATAAAACTGAACTCCTTGTCAGTACCAAAGTCACAGTTTCCAAAATGGACAGCTTTTCCCGAAACTATCCACAGCACCACAGTTTTCCCCTCGCCTCAGGTAAAGATTCTGCCCAGCCAGCACATCCCCCTGGGACCCATAAGGGTTAAATTTTGGCTGTATATGAGGGATCCAAGTGGGTTTGTCCACGGTTTCCATGGTGGCCCCACCTGGGTGGTTGACATATAAGCCAAATTTTTTCATTTTAAAAAAAAAAAACTTAATTATCATTTCTGAAAATTATGTTTTTGTATCGTTATAAGTCTTAATTATCCAAATATCTATGTGTTTTTCTAGATTTTGTGTTGAAAGAAGTATTTTTTTCACAGTTTTGCTGCTCAAGTGCCTAAAATTGTCATATTGTGTGACATGAAAGATATATTATTTAAAGTGAAAATTGGGTACTTTTTTTTTTTTCTTATTACCTTTGTCACACATTTAAATCAGGACTGCTTTGATATTTCACATTTCATTGTGAAAATTTGGCATATATCGGTTTATTTCTCTAAATCATTTCGCAAAGGACTTTGCTCCTCAATTTATCAAGATACTTTAAGATAATTCTCTGAAACGTTATAAAATCTGTAGGAAATTGCTTGAGACTCTTTCTGACAACATTTTCCTTGTGTTCTATCAATATTTTCATGAATTACTACTAACAAAGTTGTTTTTTACTCACATTTGTCAATGTCACACTAAATGACATAAGTGTCGCACCATATGATAAATAGTACCACCATAATATATCAATGCAAAAAAGTGTTTTTAGATGCATTTATCACACAAACCATTATAAAAACAGATCAAACATTTCAAATATAGAAAAAAGCATTTACATAACCTCAATGGTTCAATATAAACACTAACAAACGTGCATGACAAATGCCGATCAGAATAAAAATGCATCATGTAAACATGTCAAGTAATCCGATTGGCCTCGATCAAAAATAATTTTTAACCTGATCAAGAATGTGGTTTAAACCTTTTCACGATCAGATCAGTAATGAAAAATGAGCATGTAAACACCCATTCTGATGGCTTCTGTGACGTATGTTGTGTCTGCGCATGCTTGAACCATGTGGGGGTTATCTAATCACATGGTTAAAAACCCCCGTGCATGTCATTCAGCTCTGCAGAGGTCTGGTAAATAGCTATTTATTAGAATCAGGTGTGTTGGAGAAGGGATCCTCTAAAAGTTCCAGGATAGTAGCTCCCAAGCACTGGAGTTAAGCACCTCTGCTGTAAAATATGGTTGTAAAAATAATTACTGCATGGTGTTACCCAGATGGTTTGATCCACTTGAGTAATGTAAGGGGCAGTATGAAAGTAAACCAAACTAAAGGAAAGTGCAACATGTCTCAGTGTTCTTCATTCAGTTGAACACTGATAGCCTCCCAGACTATCCTGGTGTGAAGGTACCTTAAGAAACTTTAGAAACCACAAGTAAAGTGAACCCTCAGTCTGACGGGAAAGTGCTGTGTTGCAAACTGAAACCAAAGTGAGAGGTAAGCTTTGTCATCAGTATATTGACCAACACGTTTTCATGTGTATTTCTCTGAACTGCCTTCCTGTTGCTTAAACATGGTGAACATGAGCCCATCCTGATCACTGATAGCGTCTGTGTGCTTTGTCTGGGGTTTGACCTGGGCTTCTAATAATGCATTTGTTCATGAAAAGGTCTGGAGCTGGGCCTTTCTTGTCAGGACTGATGTGCATTTATGACAAAGTCTGGAGTGTAGCACACTCCTTCCTGCTTTTGGATCATGTAATAGTCGTATAATTTTACAGTTGTGACAGTTCCATGTGATAAGAAAAGAGAGAGATATGAAGGGATGTAATGTTTTTGAACATTTGAGACAGTTTCATATACAGTACAAGTTATCTGATATTTTGTGTCAAAATAAATTTGTGCCACATTGTGTTGATTTATGGGTATGAAATTTGAATTTTGGATAAAGCATTTTTGTTTTTGGTTATTATTGAGTTAGTTTTTCTTTTTTTGGTGAGGATGGTATGGGAATATGGTAAAATGATCAATCATGACAAAATTCCCAATGATACTATTTCAAATGTTAAGTATCATTAAAACCGTGATTGATTATGAAAAACTCAGTGATGCTGCGCATTGCTTGGAAAAGCAGCAGCAGACCCAGTTTGCAACATTTTATTAATGAAAACATGGCGAAAGGCAACAAAGGCACCCACGTGTAAGTGTTCTGGAGATTTCCCCTCTTTAAAAAAGACAAGTACTAACCTGTTTCTCTCACATGAAAACCCACTTGATCTTCTTAATACTGAACTACAAAAAGTAGATACCTGGTTCAAGTGCAATAAATGATCACTTGGCATCAGCTAAACTGGCTACATTGTGTTTCAAACAAATAAGAATACATTAGACACCAATGAGATTTGTTTAAAGGTAAATGATGAAGTTATTGCAAGTTGGATCCACAAAGTTCTTGGGGATCCTCATCCTCATCAACAAATCGCTCAGTTTTAAACATCATATTGAATATTTAAAGACCTTACCGATGTTGCATTCTTACACTTTTTCTAACAGGGTAAAATGCTATGAATGAGGTAATGGAACTCTAAAATACAAGACAGACCCACCATTAATCAATATAAAATATTTTCCAATCTCTAAATATTCAATGAAAACTCCAACCAATCCTTGAAGTGGGGTGCACCTCTAGGATTGTCCAACGGACCTGCCTGTCAGACCTTTGCTTCTGCATTGGGAGGAAGAGGGAATAAGGGGGTGGGTCTTAGAAGTGAGGCGGGACTGTTTATATTCAAATTATCTTGCTGTGCTTTCTGAAATGCAAGATTGGTAAAGGTTGCTTTAATGCCAACACTATCTAAATACAGGGGGTGGACAATGAAACTGAAACTCTTGGTTTTAGACCACAATCATTTATAGTATGGTGTGGGGCCTCTTTTTGCGGCAAATACAGCGACAATTCGTTTGGAAATGACATATACAAGTCCTGAACAGTGGTCAGAGGGATTTTAAGCCATTCTTCTTGCAGGATAGTGGCCAGGTCACTACGTGATGCTTGTGGAGGAAAACGTTTCTTGACTCGCTCCTCCAAAACTCCCCAAAGTGGCTCAATAACATTTAGATCTGTTCACTTTGCAGGCCATGGGAGATGTTCAACTTCACTTTCATGTTCATCAAACCAATATTTCATCAGTCTTGCTGTGTGTATTTGTGCATTGTCATCCTGATACACTGCACCGCCTTCAGGATACAATGTTTGAACCATTGGATGCATATGATCCTCCAGAATGGTTTGGTAGTCCTTGGCCCATCTAGCACAAGTATTGGGCCAAGCGAATGCCATGATATGGCCGCCCAAACCATCACTGATCCACCCCCATGCTTCACTCTGGCCATGCAACAATCTGAGTGGTACACTTCTCTGGGGCTTCTCCACACTGTGACTCTCCCAGATGTGGGGAAAACAGTAAAGGTGGACTCATCAGAGAACAATACATGTTTCACATTGTCCACAGCCCAAGATTTGCGCTCCTTGCACCATTGAAACCGACGTTTGGCATTTGCACGAGTGACCAAAGGTTTGGCTATAGCAGCCCGGCCATGTATATTTACCCTGTGTAGCTCCCGACAGACAGTTCTGGTGGAAACAGGAGAGCTGAGGTGCACATTTAATTCTGCCGTGATTTGGGCCGCTGTGGTTTTATGTTTTTTGGATACAATCCGGGTTAGCACCCGAACATCTCTTTCAGACAGCTTCCTCTTGCGTCCACAGTTAATCCTGTTGGATGTGGTTCGTCCTTCTTGGTGGTATGCTGACATTACCCTGGATACTGTGGCTCTTGATACATCACAAAGACTTGCTGTCTTGGTCACAGATGCGCCGGCAAGACGTGCACCAACAATTTGTCCTCTTTTGAACTCTGATATGTCACCCATAATGTTGTATGCATTGCAATGTTTTGAGCAAAACTGTGCTTTGACTCTGCTAATTGAACCTTCACACTCTGCTCTTACTGGTGCAATGTGCAATTGATGAATATTGGCCACCAGGCTGGTCCAATTTAGCCATGAAACCTCCCACACTAAAATGGCAGGTGTTTCAGTTTCATTGTCCACCCCCTGTATGTCGGTCTGTTCTTCAAAATAAGATGCTACCTACCTTCATGTGCTCTCCTCACCTTGTACAAAACCCTCTTTGAGCCTCATATTAATGGTATAATGTCATTTGGGATAATACCTTCCCCAGTCATTTAAGGAAACTGGAAAGTTAGCAAAATAAAACAAAACGAGCTGTGTCATGGTCTGGTTTTAGTGCCCCCTCATATCCAGTCTTCTGTCGTCTCAGACTTCGACTCACTGAGTTGAATATATATCAGAATGCATGTATGATGTACCAAACTGTCAACATGAATAACACCAGTTTGTCTGAGCTCATTCCAGCCTGTGGTCCTCTGCATACTCATGATACCAGGAGTAAACATGTCATAAGTGGTAAATAAAAAAGAAAGTTAAAAAGCACCAGCCTGAGTATCACTTGCGGGGGCCCACAGATCTGGAATGAATTTGACGATGAGTTCAAATCTTGAAATCTATCTCTACCTTTAAAACGTGTGAAAGACGAGACTTCTATATTCATATGTACTATGAAACATTTAGCCCCTGAATGTATTTGCTCTGGGAAAGCGTTGTGTTTTGTATTATGTCTGTTGTTAATTATGTGGATGCTGTATGTGTATGTAATTAATGTGTCATACTTTAGTTTGTTCCTCTTTTTTCTCTTTTTTCCTATTGGTACTTTCCATTATGTCCACAGGCTTCATCCTATAACCTTTTATGGCTTCTTAGGACTCCTGATTTACACATGACTCTTGGCTTTATGCGAAGATGTACTGAATATGTGTGTGTGAATAAACTGAAACTGAAACCTAAAAGTAGACGTCTTGACCCATTTGGACATTTTTAAAGATGCAATATGTGATAAAAGTGATCATTTTGGTCACAATAACAGTAATGCAAAATGTTCATATCGCTACATCCCTATTCCCATCATGACTTATTTGTGCAACACTTCTCATACAAAATAAATATGTGCCTGTTATTTTACAGAGGTTTCAGGAAAAAATCAGTAGGAATATCACTAATTAAACCAACTATTAACCCCTACTTCATCCTCCCTAACCCATCTCCAGGCTTAAAACATGAATAATTGTTCTAATTTAAAAAAAAATCTTATTTGAAATGTGAGTGTTGTGATTAAAAGAAGTTTAAAAGCGACAGAAAGAGGAGAAAGTCGGGAAGGAAAAACACGTATGATGATGTGATGGTTTTGGACAAATGTCTTTTGGCCAAAATGAAAGAATCTAGTTTCTAAAATGTTTCCAGTTCTTTGTGTTTTTATTCATGTAAAATGACCTCGCTGGATTTGTTGGACACATAAATACGAGACTGTTGGAAATTGGATCAAAAGATCCTTTTCCGTAAAGAAATGTACAGAGTCGATGTAAAGTGCGTGTCTCTGATCTCCTCACGTGGCGACACTTGCTGAAGACGGATTGAGTTATCAGATGAGTGACAGGCCGGTGCAGCTGCAGGACAGCAGATGGCACCGCTGCGCCGTCCTCCGGATCCCGCTTGGCACAGAGACGCGTCCACGTTGTTCACACTGTCTGCCTTCGCTTCAGTTCCCTTCTCTCCATCCCACCCTCACTCTTTCTCTCTCTCACTCTCACTCTCTCTCGGCTTACAGTATACACCTATCTATCTTCCGCGAGCATCAGCAGTATCTCCATCAGTCTCCGCGACACGGGCGCTACTACGGCGCAAAGCATGGCACCTCTGCGCCCCAAAGAACCGTTCTCCGCCGCTGCACACCTCTGCGTCTTTCTCTTGATCGGCTTGGCCTGGATGGCACTGCCGGGACCCGTGCGCTGTGACAGCGGGGCTTTAACCCGGCGCGCCGTGGAGGATCGTACGGTTAACGGAGAACGTGGCTCCCCGCCGGGTTTACAGACGGACGCGGACGGAGAAGGGGTCGGAGCGGGGAGCTCACCCCGTCTCAGGAGAGCACTGTCCTGGGATAAACAGATGTCCCTCCTCAGCAGCTCCTTCGTGCTTAAAGGGGATGCGACCCACAACCAGGCGATGGTCCACTGGACAGGAGAGAACAGCAGCGTGAGTAGCCTGTCCCCCCCTTCTCCTCCTCATTCTCCTCCTCCTTTCTCGTCCTGTCCCGTCACGATCCGCTGGCTCGCGCTCCATCCACACCATTTCTCTCTTTGTCACCGTCTACCATCAATCAGTCTGCGCACAACACCAGAAACAAGTTATTGTTCTCGCGGATGGCGGCGGGAGGAGGAACGAAGCTGGCTTTTACGCATCCAGGTGTTCCCACCTGGACGCGCGCTGGATGTTAAAAGGCTTTGTTGAAATAAACGTCACGTCAGCACCAAACAGCCAGACCACCCCACACTTCCATTACAATCACGTGGTGGTCCAGGGTCACGAGCATCTTGTAACTGTTTGTTTACACAGCGCAGAATTCAGTGTGACACGCGGGTTCTTCGCTTCCATCAGGTTTAATTGCAGCAATATTCAGACTAATTTGACTGGGGAGGAAAGACAGTAAATGTTATGTGTGTGACCTCGATTCTACTTTAAATTCACAAGTGCAACCGCGCTCCGCGAGTCCAGCAGGTCTGAGAGCGCACGGGACCAGTCTGGAGACAATGAGCGCGCACAAACAGCTCGGTGGTGGATCAGACACACAGCCATGACTGAAATCTTAATAGAGCCTTTTTCCAAATCCACGATTTTTTGTTTATTTCTTGTTTGAAACGCAGTTTGGCTTTAATTATCACGGACTTATTGTTGCCAGGTTGCCGGACTGAAAGGTGATGTTAGCAGAGACAGAAACAGCACATGTTGTCTCCATCTGCTGAACCCACCCACCCCATCACAGAGATAATGTTTGAGGGTTTTTTCTAGTGATGATTAACTCTTTATAAAAATGTTTCTGTCTGGAAAGTCATTTCTGTTTCTTGTGATCCGGTGAAATGAGCGCATCTAAATGTTAACAAGAGCATTTATTGTGTCTACTGAGCGGTTTGAGTGGTGGTGTCTGGTGGGGACATCACTTTGCAGTCAGAGCTTTTTTTGTTTTATGCAACTCACTGCAGCTTCACTGACGGCCTCCTCAGGCACAAAAAGATACTTCACAAACAAAGTGATGAAACACATTTCCTTGATTTTCTGACAACTTTGATAGTAAATGATGCAAGAATTTCCTATAACATCTTATAGGGTTATTGATAGATGCTGCAGGGACTCTACGCTGTAATAAAACCAGAAAGTTCAATCAGCTCGACATCAATAGTTGGAGATTTGGAAAATCAACAGAAGATAGTTGGAAAAGTGATTCCATTGCAAATTAGTTGCGGGAGTTTTTTTTTTTTTTCTATTTGCTGTCTTGTTTTAAACTCCGTGGCTCCAAAGCTGAAATGAGGTTTGAGTTCATTCATTTCGCAGGAGGATTTAACTTTTATAGAAGTGCAGCTGTTGAATGCA
The DNA here is from genome assembly GCA_023101725.1 of Atherinomorus stipes. Lineage (NCBI taxonomy): Eukaryota > Metazoa > Chordata > Actinopteri > Atheriniformes > Atherinidae > Atherinomorus > Atherinomorus stipes. The sequence continues at coordinate 28,437 of JALJCO010006234.1, forward strand.
TCATTCCACGCAACTGAAATGTACCTTGAGCTTCACAATGGGTCTATTTAATAACATTAAATAGCCAATGACATGCCTGAAAACATACCTTTACCTTCTTCTTTTTGCTATCTTTTATTATTTTCAAGCCCAAAAATATATAGTCTGACTCAGTGCTTGCAAGGACACAACATATTGTTAAATGTCAGTCCAGTTTCACCAGAAAACAGACTTGTTTAATGTGTAGTTGCTCAAAAAATGTAATATTCCCATATGTTTGGCAGTGTTTTGTGACATGAACTTGTGTAAGCCATGATTTATATTAATCCCAGTATAAACCTTTTAAACAGGTACAATTGCAGTTAAAAAACATGCAGGATGGATATAAAACCAGTGATCTCTTGCATGAAAATGTTCAGCATCACAAAAGCTAGCAGTTTAAACTTGCAAGATCTAGAAACTGAATGGTACTGCTTTGGAGCTGGTATCAGGACCTGAGACCTGATAATGAAGAATTTTTTTCAAAATGGATTAATGTAGTCATGTCCTGTTCTGAGATCAGGTTCTACGTGTTTAGCTCTTAGTAGGACAGTAAAGCTCAGTTTATATGGTTGTTAGATTAGGGCAGGGGTGACGGTGGAGCATATTGACTTATGTGAGAGTGTGAACCTTTAATCTGTGGCAGCGTGTTTTAAATCCCAAAGGCACCAGGTTTTTTATTTTTGGGCTAAAGGATGGCAAATTTACTGGACGTAAGTCTGGTTCTGGGAGTAAGTGGATTATTGGAACATAGAAAAACGGGAAGACCACAGAGTTCAGCTAACATTACTTGCCAAGTGAAGCTACTAAATGAGTAAAAACAGCAGCTACGGGCACAATACTAATTACTATATTAGCAAGTATAACTAACAAAAAATAACTACAGGTGCTACATTTTACATGACTGTTTCTCAGAGTATTTAAGAATGGAAATATGCCGCAAACACAGTATATCGCTGCAGCATTTCGTGTCCAATAGGAAGAAAACAGGAAGCTAACTGGAAAATGTTATGTTTTTTTTTATAAAAAGTTCATGGACCCTACACTGAAAAAAGTGAATTAGAGCAGTTGTTTACTTTATATAAACAATTCATTTTCAGTTAAGATATAAAATAAGTGTTTTTTTTTAATGTTGTCTAAAGTGATTTTGTCTCATGTCATCCCGACATAATATATGTTCCAAGAACTCAATTCATTTAAGTACCGTGAACAACAAAGTAAGAGTAGCTTGTTTCCTTTAATTTGATGTAACATTTTACAATTATGCGGAACCTGTTGACATTAAAAAAAAAAAAAGTACATCAATGATTCATTTCTTTGAGTGTACAGTAATGTAACAAGTCATTTTTGCCACGTAGAGTGAAGTTTGCTAGCATTAAGACTGACTCCAACACCTGTTTTGTTTTTCAAGAATGTTCGCTAAATCATTAGCGTGATACCTATTTACGGTATGGGGTTATTCGAATCACGTTTCTTGTATTTCTCACAAACAAATGTAAGGGTTTTGGTTTGCTAGCATACTTAAGATGAAAATCACTTGCTTAGGGAGCACCATAACTCTGATTTCTGATGTTAAACTTATTCTTATATGCGGTTTTAGCTCAACTTCTAAATTAGAAAAAATGCCCAAACAAACAGCTCACAAACAGCTCACTGTTAAAGGTTCCATAACAACAAATTTCACTTTTTTGGGGGGGGGGATTTAGGATATGGTGTGCTGTAGGCTTCACTGATGAGGCTATGTGAATGTCAATAGTGAGTATCAAATTCTCTGTTCATGGGCCGTGAGCTTGTGTCTTTGTTTAAAAACGGTTGAATCAGACAGCAGCTTCTCATTCTACATAATTCATGTTCTCCAATTAGAGCACTATCAAGCAGCCTCCCCCTCCCCTCCCCTCCCCCAGCTAATACACCAGCCTCAGCGGACCTACATGGGTGAATTCAAGTTGGGGTTTTCAAACAAATGGTTAAAAAAAAAAAGCTCCCCAGAAACACTGAAAGAGGTGACCACAATGTTGTCATTACCTGCAATTTTATTTATTTTCTAAATGCTGTCTTGTCTGATAAACATACGTTCCCTGTCTGAAGTGCCCGTGATGCTAACAGATAGCCTCTTAGCAAGCAAACTCCAACCTAGCTACCTGCAGGTTGACTCCGTTTTTCTAAATAAAGCTGTAGTTTGTAGCTAACCAAAACTGAAGTCAACTTGGTCTCCGGGCAGATCATATCATATGACCGAACCTAACCCTTTTAGTGGGGAGGGAAATCAAAATCTGGCATCAAAACAGTTCCCCCATGAAAAAAATGATGTGATTTTTCTTTGAATGCTTGACATGTGCAGCAATATCAACAACATGAAGTAGTTTATACTTATATGTCATCACACCTTTAAGGTTATGGCAGAACAGCTCAGTAATAACCTGAGAAACTCAAGCTTTTTGGCCTTTAAGACCAACCATTTCAGTCATAAAAAACTGACATTCTCCCCAGAACTAGAACTTCTTCCTTTTCATCTTCTCTTTTTCTTTAATCAAGGCGATGAGTCCGCAGGGATCCTCCCGCTCAGCCGCTGCCTGCCATTGAAGCGCCAAGGTTGACTTATCCTCAATTAACTTGGTGTGGATATGTACGCTGAAAGGTCGGCAGGACTGACTTCATCCCAGCCTAATAAACACAGACAAATGGTGCCATTCAATTTCCCATGGCTGACATTTATAAGCAGCATGCAGATTGATGGAAGGTAGAAATGAAGCTCGGCCTCCTTCCCTGTTTCATTAGATCATTTTTTGACTCTTTGAGGTTCCAAATGTAAATCTGTGTTGAAAGGGTCAACTACTTAGAGGGCATCCACTGTCAAATCTATCTTGCTAATGACTGGTCAAACATATGACAGAGCCCACCTGGATATGTCAGTTTTCTTGAAATATATGTCTCCCCGTGACTCGGGATAATGATTGCATCCAAGGGGTTCTGGCCAACTTCCTCTGCAAAGTGTTTCACTGAATTGAATTGCTCATGGAGTTTTGAAAGTGCTGTTATCCAAAATAGCTCTATGTATACTCTCCTCCATCCCCGTTGTAGCTACAGTCACTTTACTTTGATCTTTGGATTGATGGATTAGGGTATTATGGAGCTTTCCCTCAGGCATCCTTCACAGGTTTATTTCAAGTGCTGATACTGTATGCATTTGCATGCTAGTGTGGGAAGCAGGGTATGGAGAAAAATAAGCAGAAAATACAATTAGCTTGCATTCATTATCCTCATTATCTACATTTTAACTATAAAACGGCTGAAAGGAAACAACTCAGAGGGAAAGATGAGTAAAAGTCTGGATTACTAAGCTTATTATCCGTTATGTAATGTGTATGCAGCTCTACAAAGCGAGTGTGCATGTAAGCTACATCTCATTAAGTAAATATCAAAGAGGCATAAAGGTGGCAGGCTTGTTTTATCACACAGTTTCAGGATGAAGGAATTTCATTATCTACACGGGCTTAGTCACTTTTCCATGTAAACAAATTACCCCCGGTGCTTTAATAGTCGTGACTACATTTCTTTATAACAGAGATTAACCATAAGTTATTATCATTATTTAAAAATTGCCCATGTGAAAAACTACTATATATGTTCTTCTTTTGTCTGTTTTAATGATATTTATGTATTCATTCAGAATTTCACAACTAGTCCAAATATTTTAGACTTATGTTGCAGCAGTGTTCAAACAGATAACTATACCGGGGGTCAGGTTTAGAGCAATGTCTGGACGTGTGTTTAGGTCAACGATTTAGTGTCACACCCTTATGAAATTGGTAACTTGCATCCATGTCTCTGGGAAAGTGTTTACAGTATGTTGCTATTTTACATTTTTTGGAAAGTTCTGTGGCCAGGGTGTCCAAGGTCAGTCTGTTGTCATGCAGGTTTTGGATGCTTCCTGCTGCACCATCTGAATCAGATTGTTGGGTCAGCGTGCTTGGGCAGGACTTGACAACAAGCCATTGAGGAGGATTTTATTTCTGTCAGCTGTGTTGGATCAGGGAGACATTTAAAATTGGAAAGACCGGAGCTCGACACCTCTGTCGTAGCCCATGCCCACACGTCCATGAATGTAGATTTCCCACATTTGAACCTTTTGTCCACATGCAAAAGGATGCTTTAGGGGACTGAAAGTGAATTGTTAGGATTCCCATCTGTGTGACTTTGCTGTGATTCCAGTAGTGTCTGAAACTCTGTCGAACAGGCACACACAGGCATCAAAGCTGGATAATTTCTTATTGATTATAAGGCCATCTGTTGAAAATAATTCCAAATGGAGAAGTCACTCTGGGTCAATCTTCCTTACGACTTGAGGTTGTTGAGGTTGATTTGGAGATGGAGTGCGTTCACATTTTATTCTGCTTCCCTATGAGGATGTGGTTGAAACACTGTGCTCTAATCCCTCAGACAGTCTAAATCCTCTTTGTTGCACTGCAGATTGTTTTAGATAATGTACTTCTGAAGAAAATATATATGAAATCGGTGGAAGTTGTTGAGATGCAAGCCGCGTGGCTTGCATCTCAATATACAATATTAGCTTCCTTGTGTTCATGATGGCAGAGGAAGCCAATATTGTGCTTGTACTAGTCATGTGGACAGGACTTTTTACATGTTTCTATAAATATATACAGCTAGTTTTTCATTATACGCTATTCAGGACACTGTTACATTTAAAAACACCAGTTTTTTGGAGATTTTCCACAGGCAGCCCTCTGATTAGCCAACATAGCCTTAGAGATTGGGGCAAGATCACCACATTTTGGTTTGGGGTGCTAATGAGGCCGTTTTAATCGCATCTGTGCATTTTCATGTGGACAAAGATCTTTTGTCTTTTGTACAATATCCACATTTCTCAGTCAGTTACCTTACCCTTTCCTTTTGCTTTGAACACATGCACAACTGGCTCTTGATTCCCACACTGTCAGGTTTCTCAATTCTTTAATGACCACTTATTGGGAAGCAGATGCAACTTATGGCTTCAGCACATCCACTGCTATTGAGGTGATTTCTAAGTTTAATTTGTTTTAATATGAATACCAAAGCCACTTAACTTTGTTTAGATGTTAGCAAAAAATCCCAAACATACAGAAAAGCAACTTGGTTTCGCATTGAATAAACAACTGACATAACCTTCCTCACAAACAATCTGTGTCAGTTGTCATGAACCTTTTAGCTCAGAAATGTACATGATACAATTTTCCTTGTTTAAAGTTTTTGTCTCATGATGAGAAAGGTTCCAAGTAAACTGAAATACTTATAGGATCAGAAGTGTTTAAAGGCATTGATTAAAATGTCCTCAATGATGTCTAGCTGTAAAATTCCCCAGGGTTTATTGGTACAGTGGTGCTTTCCCAATGAGAAATTGCACCCCATACGTTCATGATACAATACAAAACAAAAGGTTACAATACAAAACAACACATTATGATATGATATGATACAATTTGATACAATACATTCACGAAAAATGCGTTCACAATTTGATGCGATAATTACAATTTGATACAAAATCTTCACAATCAATATATTCACAATATGATGCAATAGCTAGCAGTATATGATACAATACACTCACGATACGATACATACACAATACGATATTATAACTTACAATATATGATACAATACAATACATTCACAATATGATGCAATAGCTTGCAGAATATGATGCAATACATTCCTGATAGGATACATACGCAATACGATGTGATAACTTGCAATATATGATACAATACAATACATTCACAATATGATGCAATGAAATAGAATATATGATGCACTTTACTCATGATATTTCATGATTCGATACAATGCTTGAGGATGCAATGCTGATATGACACATCCCATTACGATAATGGTTTAATTAGTTTTTAAAGGAACTATGTAAATAAAAGTTTATAATTTGTCAGAATTCAGATAAAGCTATTGCAAAGAAGCGAACAGAGTAACACATGCATGCCTTTACTTCTTCATGTAGACCAATTGGAACAATAACCATTGAAATTAGGTATCCACTCATGTTTTTCGCTCACCTTGATCATGTTTTGATCTCAGAGAAACAGAGCTCGTTATATTGTGACAACCAGTTACTGTAGGTGGATATCTTGACAAGATGATGAGAGAAATTCACGTTACGACATGCTTTGTAACTCTGAGATGCTGAATAATTAAAGGAGGAGAAAAGGAAAAGAGAGAAAAATAAAAAAAGGAAGGAAAAAAGGAAATAAAAAAAAAAACGAAAAGAAGAAAAAAAAAAAAAGAGAAAAAAAAAAAAAAAAGAAAAAAAAAAGAAAAAAAAAAAAAAAAAAAAAAAAAACACAAAAAACAAAAAAAAAAAAAATCAAAAATTAAGATGTGATATTTTAATTTTAAAAATTAAAATAATAAATAATAAAGGTAAATAACAGCTGCCATAGAGGGAAATACAGACCATAGCACCAGTTATCATCACCGGCATGGCTTTGTACACTGTCTGAAAATTCTCCACACAGAGGCCAATGAAATACCAACCACTCTGAGGTCACATGTTGAAAGCCATTGAAGGAATTCAGAATAAACATGGCTGCATTCGGTTGAATTGACTTCCAGAGGATGCCCTGCCAAGGGTGAGGCTGTATGACATGACACCAGATTTCTGAGTGAAGAGCCTCCACCACTGAAAGGACTCTCTTTGTGCTCGCCTCTCTCCTTTCTGAGATGCCGAGTAGCCCTGGGGATCCCTGAGCTGTGCTCGTCTTCCATCTATTTCTATCTACTCTCTATAGTGATGAACAGCATCACTGTGTGTGTCCCTGATGTATGCATCTGGAAACAGCCCCCAGCGTTTAATAGGGCTTCTCTATTTTGTATGGCTCGTTTTTTTCCCATTTATCTTTTTTTTTTCATCGTTGTAGGGACAGATCAAAAATTGGCATTTGGACCACACCTGTTTAAAACATATTAGTGAGCATGTGCATGTGTGTATTGCTGATAACTAGTGATTTATCTGCTGGTAGTCTAAGTGATTAATGAGCCCAAAAAAGGCCTCTGACAGCCCCAACTCTCGGCCCTCCCTCAACCCCCTTAGGGGAATTGTGGGTCATTTTTGCCACTTCCTGGTTTAAAGGAATAGTACACTCACAGAATGATGTGTGTTCATTTTCCACTTACCCTCATGCTGAGCAAGACTACGGAGCACTTTTTTAATATCTCAAATGCAGCCAGAGATCGGACAGGTTTTCGTTTTCCCTCAACTTTCATATAATGGAGTTCACCAGCGATTCAACCAAAAAGGTCCATAAAAGTCTACAAAAACTTGTCAATATTCAGCGTCCAGAATTGACTGGAAACGACATCATTTAGTATATTTTTATAGCCTAAACAGTACTACATTGCCGTTTCTGTTTGCACTTCATGCACGTTCACGAGGAAAACAAAAACCTTTCTGATCTCCGGCTGCATTTGAGATATTAAAAAAGTGCTCCAGAGTCTTGCTCAGCATGAGGACGAGTAAAAAATGAATGCACATCATTCTGTGGGTGTACTATTTGTTTAAGAGTCCTACTGGGTGGGAAAAAACCATAGAAAAGGGGATATATCTGACTGAATGACTCATAAATCTTCATACATACTACACGATAAGATCACATTTCTTTTGATTTGGGTTAGCTGAAAAGTGGCTAAAGCTTGAGTGCTTTGATTTCCACGTTAGTCTTAGGATTCGTATAAGATGATGAAAGCAGTGTCAGTGCTGTGCTGTTTGTGATTTTCTGTACTTACCGCACCATAAACAAAAGAAATGAACAGCGAGGAGCTGACAGAGATGGACGTAGATTTCGTCGATGAAGTCTAAACCTGTGATGGAGCATGTGAAGATGATGGCGTGTCTTGCTTGCATGTCTGCTGCAACAACAGCTTCTCTCTGAGGCTGTAATTGTAATAGTTTTAAACTAAATGTTTAGTTACAGTGACAGGCCAACAGGCTCACAGAATCCCTTTTTCATGTTCGCCATCAAAGAAAAACTTGAAGTCAGGTAAGGGTGATGAAACGTTGTATCTGGCAGGTGGAGGAAATGCAGTTCTGCTACCAGTGCTGCAACTGGTGGCTCTTACAGTTTGTGTCATCACTTTTTTCCAGAGGGTAGATCAGCACACTTTATAAAACTCACTGCTGAATTGTCAAGGTGTCTGCAGGGAAGCCGGATGTTAATGGTTTCCTCCGAATTTTTTTATTTTTTTATGCATTCAGGGTCCAGACAAAACCTTTATGCATTGCTAGTAACTCTTAAGCTGCACTCGGACTGCAGGAAAAAGTGTCCAAGTCCCTAATCCTGTCCTAATCCTGGTACATAGCCGATGCTTTCCAAAGCAATCTCAGTCTGAACAATCATGCTGCTTTTACACCGTTAAAGTGAGACGCACATTACAATTTTGCAGTGAGGTGGGATACAGCAAGATCAAATGTTATTTCAGTGAACAGCCTGCTGCATGTGTGCAGGTTTATTGCTGTCTTATTGATCCAGTACAAGTTTCATTGAGTTTTCAGTCACTTTTCTCACTTTTAAACAAAATGAACTACTTTAAATGAGAAAAACTTTATTTGCAGAACCTTAGAAACATTCTCCTCCTGGATTATTGGCTGCCCGACTGCCCCTTTGGCTAAATACAAAAAGCATTAGAGGCATTAACCAGATTACTTAGAAGGTCAAGTTGAGTTTATTGACTAAATACAGCATTTAAAAGGTAGAGTCTGGAGTTTTTCAAGTTTCTGTTTGTAAACTCTATTCAAACTGAGTACCACTCCCCTCGGCACTCGTGGAACAAGTCAGAGCCAGGCTGGGGGGGCAGGGCAAATGACGGGGCCCTTTACAGTAAACCCAAATAATGAAGAACATGATGACGCCATTTTACTACATAGGCTACACATGCCTGCAATGGCGGTGCTTACAAGCACCACGGAGAGCGACCGCATCATTTTGACACCCACTTTAATCTCAACTCAGACTCTTTATCAGGGGCTATAAAGTTTCGTAAAGCTGGCACAGCGGCCGATGTTCACAAACACAATTTCACTATGAAGCACCTCAGATCTACTCACCACTACGGACATAAGACGAGACAGACTGAACCCCAACTTGCCCCAACTGGAGCAGACTACGCCCGACTGACAATCGCGGGTAAAATCGGGCAATAATCATGTAGTATCTCCCCAGCTTTACCTAGAGGATCAACATGCAGTCTCTTCAGTCTTGGTTTGTTATGATGGGATTTCAAACTCAGGCCAAATAAATTCCATTAAACTTCAAAAACCTTAAACAAAACTGATGGGAAACATTAGCCTGGTCCACCAGCCTGACCAGCGCCACGTATGAGATACATGGTAAGTCAGTCTGGGTTCCCTCCATTGGGAAGTGATTTCCACTCTGGTAAAAAAAACTGAGCGGACCAATCACAGCGCAGGAGGCGGGACTTTACGACACGTCTTTTTCGACGACTCGGTTCTGTAACCATAAACAGTCAGATTGGCGGCTTCAGAGGAGCGACAACATAACGATGCTCTTTCTGAAGTCTAAAATGAGCTCCGTGTCCTTAAACCCACAACCACTTGCTGCTCTGAAGGCTTTCCTGTCACAAAGAGACGTTTGCGTCACGAATGTGTTTCTCTGATTGGTTCTCTCTGATTCAATCTGTTCCTGTTAGTCCCACCTCTTGTCTCTCATTGGAAAGCCAGGGAACCCAGACTGACTTGCTGTGTATCTCAAACATTAAACTCATCTGGCGACAACGTTGCTGCTGTTTTCTGATTCGTGGATGCTTTGCTCTTAACGTGGCAAATGTAAAACTTTACTTTCCGCTCTGCATTTTCTTACATTTGTTCCCTATAAGCATTCATTCTCCCCAAAGTGCTGTACTCTGATTTAAACTACATCACATACCAGTGTCGTCTCTGTCCTCCACATCTGTCTCATCATGGTTTCTACACCTCAGCTGTTTAGATATTTTCATTGAAAACCCGAATTTTCACCTTTCCTCAACCTTCCCTCTGATTCATGGCTCTCACATCAATGTTCTTAACACTTCTTTCATGTTACAGTTGATTCCACCCATAACCCTAATCTTCTCCTCCTTCAAATCATCCCCACACAACTCAAGGATTGCACCATCATCTTAGCCAATCAGATCCAAGGATTAACAGCCTGCAGGATACATGTAATCTAAACATGCACTGGTTGAATTTAAATAGAGTATTTAGAAGCAACCATAATGTTTTTTAATAAGGTGCGCGCCTTTCTTTGCATTCTAAACTGTGGCTCACGCAGGTGTGCACACACATAAACAGCTGTGCTCTGTAGCATGCACATGCACACTCGCCATTTTGACTTAATGCGAAAGGCATGTTCATGCTTCACATACTGAACAGACAGTTCATTTGGTCCCCGCTTGTTCTGAGGAGTGTCGGCACATGTGAGAGGAGTCCTTCTCATTTATCTCATCTGCTCATGTTCATCCTGCTTAAAAGGACCCTCTCAAACCCAGACTGTGCAGCATCAAACTTTGTCTCTTTTAATGTGACTCACGCACTGGCTCCAAATTACAAATACAACCAAAGCGTTTCCATCACAACACGTCCAAACACGATGTGTCAGGGCGTGTCGTTCCAACACTGTGGATGGGCTCCCGGCTTCCTGCCATGGATGACTGATGCCTGCATTGTGTTTGGGTTTGAAAGACATATTCCTGTCAAATTTGTCACTTCAGTAAAATACATCTCTGCAGGTGAAGTTGAATGTTTGATTCAAAAGCTGTTTGTTGAATTTTAATTCAGTCTTTTTCAATTTTGAAGTATTTATTTTCACTTTATCATGACAAATGTGTAGTTATGTAACATCAAGCTATCGATTGGGTAATTGTTTAATTTTTTTGCCGCTGGAGCTATCTTTTCTGTGCAGGACCCAGTTTTATGCACACACACTTGTAGGACAGGACTGAGATGATCTGTTTCAACTCCACACAGAAGAAAGGTTAACATACTGTATCTGTAAATGTTTGATCAGCATAGTTAACTATAAACTACTCAAGAATGAGTACTATAATTGGTTTGCTTCATCAAATGGGCCGTAAAGGGTTTATTTAAAAGGGCTTCAGGTTTTGTAACATCAGTAAAACCATTGCTTAGCAAAATCCTGCACCCAGCAGATCCTGCAGCCCAGCTGCTTTAAAGCTGTTTTTGAACTTTGTGGAATCTAACCTCATGCAAAGTGCATGTAGTCTGTCATTTTATATTTACATCTCCATCTTTTCTGCACTGTCTCATTTGTTCATTTTCATTAAATCAAAACAAGAATAAACGTCCTTCTGATGTTAGTAAAGAACCATTTAGCTGGGTTGTGTTACATGCTAATTCTAGTGTACAGTGAGTTTAAGGGTGGTGTATTTGGAAGCTGTTATTTCTGACTTTCTGCTGGCAGAGCTGATACTGAGAACGGTAGGAAGTGAACTACTTTAAACCTCAAATAACAGCAGAAGACTGCTTATCTGTCAATAAAATCTCCTTCCAAAGCCTTCCTGTTAGTATCAGCTCAGATGAGTAGCATTCATCGTTTGGATGCTGCGGCTGTCTTGCTAGCAAGACCTTGGGAAGGTGCAAAGAGCAGCATACTACTGTGCTGTTCCTGTCTGATGAAATGTCTATTGATGCCAAGTGGATGCTGGCTGCTGAATAAAAGCAGCAAGACATGCGGGTCTTACAGATTGTTCTGGGACGACTGGAAAACAGGGCTGAAAGATTGACTGTTATTAAAGACGCTTAAAGACTCTTAAGCTCTCAAATTACTTAAATTGCGTGTGTGTTTGTGTGTAATGGGGGGACTGGTAACAAAGCATCAGTCTAAAAAAGTAGTCAGCAGACTGCTGCTTTTGAAAAAGCCATCCTCTGCTTGAACATCCTAAACATTGTCCAAACTTTCATTTCTTTTGTTACGGTGTAAAAATAAACCCAGCATGCTTCCATTGTTTTCCAGTCGGGCCTCTGTAAATAGATTCTTTTTTTCCCTCTATCTTGTTCTTCACTCCCGTTGTGTTGTGCTCTCCTTGGCGTCTTCGGTAGTTCAGCTGTCATGGTTGAGAGTTCCAGCTTGTGTTGCCCAGGCAACCCACATTGGAATCCTGTCTGGGTCATCCAGTGGTTTGGTTCTTGTGCTGAATTCAGAGTGGCCCCTCGCCTCACATTTCTCCCATGTCCTACATGTTTTTAATGTTGCCTTTGCAAATTTAGAAAAAGCCATTACAGTAAAAGTCATTTTCCTGAACCAAAGCCAGTAAAGTTTTGGTTAATTCAGGATGATTTCCAGATGATTTCTTGACTGGTAATCTGTTACCATCACTTGATATACATGGCAGATTTCAGACAGATGCGGGTTTCTGATTAAATTGTCAATATATTGTATATGATATGATAAGATACAAAAGGACACGACACAACAGGACGCAACACGATATGAAACGATACAAGATGAGACGATACAATACGGGACAATGTGATACGAGACGAGATGACGCGATATGTCATGACACAAAACGATATGAGACGACATGACATGACGTGATATGACATGACACGATACGATACAATATGATACGAGACAAGATGAGATGAGACAACACAACACTGTATTGTACGGTATGATACAACACAATACAATACAAGATGACATGATACGTAACAACACAATCTGATATAGACGAGATGATATGAAATGAGAGGAGACAACAAGAAACAATATGATATGAGATGAGACGATATGAGATGAAATGAGATGAGATGAGACGGCATGACACTGTATGGTACGATATGATATGATACGGATACAAGATGACATGGTACATAACGGTACAATACGGTATGACTTGATACGATACGGTGTGATGGAAAACAAAACAAGATGATCTGACATGAGAGGAGACGAGATGCAATGACATGTTACAGTACGGTATGATACGATACTGTGCGATATGAGACGAAAGGAGATGAGACGACATGAGACAAAATGATACGATATGAAACAATATGACATAAAATGTGACGACAGGGTACAGTATGATACGAGACGTATTTGGGGGGGCCTTTTTTATAAAAAAAAAAGTAAAATAAGGGGGAGGGGAGGGGGGGGCGGGGGGGGGGAGGAAGAAGGGAAAGAATAGGGGTGGGGGATTGGGGGGGGGGGGGGAGGGAATGGGAATATTAAGGTAAAGTAATGAAGTTGCGGGGGCGGGGGGAGAGGGGGGGAAGGGGAAACAAACATGATGGGAAATAAACATATCTAGGGAGGGGGAAAAGAAAGGTACTCCCCCCCTCCCAAAGGCAGGAAACAAAAAAAAGGAGGAGATGGAAAAAAAAATTAAATAAATCAAAAAGATCCTCGGGGGTCGGGTCTTTTTGGTTTTTTTTTTGTTTTTTCCTTCTGGTTAGATGGCATGATACAACACTATACGATACGATATGAGACAAGACGGCACGACACAACACGATATGATTTGATACAAGACTGAGACGATATGAGACGAGATGAGATGAGACAACATGACACTGTACGGTATGGTATGATACAATACGATACGATCTGATACAAGATGACATGATACATAACAACACAATCTGATATTAGACGAGATGAGATGAAATGGGATTAAATGAAACTTAACGGAAAATACGATCATACAATTTACGATACAAGATGACATGATACATAACAACACAGTATGATATTAGACAAGATGAGATGAAATGAGATGAGACGGCATGGCACTGTACAGTAAGATATGATATAAAATGATACAAGATGACATGGTACATAACGATACAATACGGTATGATATGACACGATACGATGTGATGGAATACAAAACAAGATGATACGACATGAGAGGAGACGAGATGCGATGACATGTTACAGTACGGTATGATACCATACTGTGTGATACAAGACTAAACGAGATGAGACAACATGAGACGAGATGAGATGATATGAAACAATATGACATAAAACGAGACGACACGGTACAGTACGGGACGAGATGACACGATGCGACACAACACGACACAATATGAGATAAGATGGCATAAGACGACACGATGTGAAATGATATGAGACAAGATGAGATGAGATGCGATTAGACGACAGTACAGTAAAATACAATATTCTACAATACAATACAATATGATACGATGCAATACGACACGATATGATGCGACCTGATACAAGATGAGACGATACGGCATCATAAGATACAGTGTGCTTTATTGTCCCTGAGGGGAAATTTGTCTTGGACTCTCATGGTCTTACATAGGCCACTATCCATCAATAAAAAACAACACAAAGTTTTTAACCCTGTACAACACATCAAAAACATAAATAACACAACACTGGTTAAATTAAAACACCATGGAAAAACAAACCGCCACCCTAAGGGAGATATTGCACCATCCATCTGGCCGTGAAACTGGACTATCATAGATCATTTAAAATTCTGACAGAAGTGGGGATGACAGATTTCTTGTAGCGGTTTAATTAGCATTTTAGGACCTTCTAACTTCTACCAGAAGGTAAGAAGTCGTATTCTGGGGAAAGATCAGGTGACGTTCTGACAGCATGCTCCGTGCTTGTCTTAGTACTGACTCATGGTTGGATTGGGGGGAGAGGTTCTCGTCCTCCCCACCACCTTTGAGGCAGACTGGACCAGACGCAGTATGACTTCATGATGTTGTTTCTTCTAATGCCACATTAAGGATCATAGTGGGAATACATCCTTCTCAAACAGCCACATTAGCATGAAATTACAATTGCTTGTTTTCACATGAGGTTACATTCGCCTCATTAGTTGTGCATAACACGAAGTGGCGGCCAACCCACTTCATAGTAAGAGTGTGTGTAATGAATGTGTACTCCATCACTAAATTGGCTTACGTTTGTGGTGTTGGTGGTTGTTCCAGTGGCGATACAAGTCATTTAATGGTTCATCATGAAGTCATAAAAAAGGGAAAGCAAGCTGATGATTTTATGAAAAGGTGTTGCGGAAAAGTGGCTTGGAAACCTCTTGGTGAGATCAGAGGGAACTGAGTCAAAGAATGTCAGAGTTTTAGGTGATCACTTCATAAAAGCTTTGTAAATCTGTCAACTTCAACCATTAAGTGGATGAATTACAGCTTTAAAAAAGCTACAGTTAAAACCATACAGCTGTCTCGCTTTACCTGTCAAGTCTTCAGTTGACAAACAAGAAGCTCTCAAGACATCTGCTAACAAGACATCTCAATCAGCTTCTATCAGAGCTTCTCTCTTGATAATTCGTCACAATTTTTCCCAAATACTGCAGTGTTTTGCTTTTATTTCACAAATGTGTGGATGAAATTGTGTTAAACTGTACACAAAGATGAAATTTATCTTGCCTGGCTGGGAAACTGTCTCCCCTAAACCTCTCATCCTATAATCACCTCTGAATTGCAC
Source organism: Atherinomorus stipes (assembly GCA_023101725.1). Lineage (NCBI taxonomy): Eukaryota > Metazoa > Chordata > Actinopteri > Atheriniformes > Atherinidae > Atherinomorus > Atherinomorus stipes. The sequence continues at coordinate 43,967 of JALJCO010006234.1, forward strand.
CTAAATATTGAAAGTATTCTGATGTCTCCCATCTTCTTAGCATAATATTAGCCATACCAGTTTGTTTGACCACTACTTCATTTGCTGGAAGCAGAAATCAAGACACTGAAAACCATTTTCCTCGAAGGGTAATTATTCTTTAACTTTCTTTAACTGTCCTCTCATAGTGGTTGAATGAGGTCAAAATACATATTTAATTACCAAAAAATAGTCCGTTGACATTCCATCTAACTGGGAAAACATTTCCCAACTGAGCACTTTCACCTCTTCTGTTTTACCAGATTTAAGACGGAATCACAGTAAAATTCACAATTATTGACATGAGCCACATGAAAGTACCCTTTCTTAAGACCTTCCTGTAGCAACTGTAAACATGATTCATATTTGACCCTATTGACACCTCTTGAAGATTAAAAAATTTATCCCATCATGTTGGAGCGTGAACATTAAAAGAATGGCAAATTTTCTTTTTTAAATGGCTAATTTGGTCATTTGATATATATTAGAACTTGGCAAAAATGACAAGCAGATGAAAAAGATTTATTCTGTGTTTTGATGGGGTGGGTATGCCATATATATCTGCCTGCATTCAGCTATTAGCAACTGTTAGAAAAGCTGCCCCCTTAGTGCCCCACTGAGGGTCATGAAAGGCATCACAGCAGGGTTAGTCCATTATTTCCCCCTCACAGTGGCACATTTAGACTAAAAACTTAGTCTTTTAGTACTGGCTTCCTCTTTATTGTTACCTTGACAAATGCACTTTTCTATATTTTATTCCAACCTCATGAAACCATGTGAAGAAAAAAATAGTTTGATTGTCTGGCTTTGTTCTTGTTTTATAATGAACTGATTATATGCTGAATCAATCAATCAATCAATCAATCCATCCATCCATCCATCCATCCATCCATCCATCCATCCATCCATCCATCCGTCCAGGTTGTGGTCCAGAAACAATAAGTTGAGCACAAACCCCCAGAACCTCCCTCTCCTCAGCCACCTCCTCCAGCTCTCCTTGGGTCCACTGGGGGCAGGATTTGCTCTGAAGCCTCCTTGTGGTAAATGCCTCCCCACAAGTCAGCTGACTATTTGACTTGCGCTTTTTGCTGTGAAGGAACAAGAATAGAAATATAGTAGTGATAGTATCATACGATGTTATATGGTGTATATTTACATTTAAAGGTCTGGACTAGTTTCATGGGGGGAGACAATGCATGGGGTAACAGTACTTGAAGCAGCACTGTTGTGTCCTGAAGCCATGAACACACCATAGGTGAGATGACTTGTAGGCGGGGTACTTCATCTAATTGGTGTTAACGATCTGCAGCTGGTAGCGTGTGAACCAGCTCCCGAGGAAGCCAGATCGAATGTAACCAGTTTCTGGAAAGAGCCCTGGGTGACACTTTACAATAAGGGTCCCTTAATTAACGTTAGTGCATTATTAAGCATTAAGTACCTGTTCAATAATATACTAACTATAAACTGTTAGTGTGGTTAGCACTTTGGTTGATGCATTAATTAGCAGTTATTTAATGCTTACTACTCAACCTTAGTGAATGCATTATTAAATGTTGATAAAAGTTCAATTTTGTAATCTCATCATATCGTTACATTTTTGAAAAATATTTTCTTTTATCATGTTGGCTGATATCATCATGTTTAGTCAGCATTCAGTAAAGGTTAACTATGGGTAAGTAATACTGATTAGGCTGTTTAGCATAAATATGGTGTTACCAAAGGGATAAATGTTTACATCGTGGGGGGGTAAAAAAATATTAAAAAAGATTGACCAGGGGGGGGAAATTTTTAAGGGGCACTCAAATTTAATAGGGGTTTTTATTTCGGGCTAAAAAAGAAAAAAAAACCCTTAAAAAAAAGGGAAGGGCTACCTGAGTTATGCAGCACAGCACTTAGGTAACATTAATTACCTAAGACATTAATAAATTTCTTATTGTCCATCCAGTTAACATGTATGTTATCAGGACGGTCCATATAAATTTATTAATATCTTGATTGCACACTGAATTGAATTCAGTTGCAATTCAATTGCATGTGCAATTCAATTCAGTTCAATTCAGATTTATTTATATAGCACATTTCTAACAGTCTCAGCTGAGCAAAATGCAACATACTGTATAGCAAAGACGTTGTAGGTGCATTAGTTAGCTGTTACTTAATGATATTCACTCCAACTAAACACATTTAGTAAACATTACAGTCGACATTATTAATGCTTATTAGCATATTAATAAACATGGTTCCTAATGCTGAGTAATGCATACACAATGTAACTTATTACTTAATTAAAATTTTATTAATAATTAAAAATAAAATAAAAAAAGAAAAATAATGGGGGGGGAGAAACACCGGGGGGGGGTTGGTGGGTTTGGGGGGGAAGGGGTCCGGGAGGTAACCCCCAGAAGAAAGAGAGAAAAATAAAAAAAAAAAAAAAAAAAAAAAAAAAAAAAAAAAAAAAAAAAAAAAAGAATGAAAAAAAAAACTCAGTCGTAGTTAATAGTGGTTGTTAACATATTATTAAATAGTTAAGAAAGGTACTTGAGGAAGATTAAGAAACGAAACGGGGGGAAGGCGGAACCGGGGTCTTAAAAAAAAGGCACCAGGAAGCCAGCCAGGGAGGGGGAAAAAAAAGAGATAAAAATATATAATATTTTTTTATCCTTTTTTCTCTATTTATAATTTTTTATTTGTTTTGATGGTTTTGAAGGGAAAAAAAAAAAAATCAATAATTAACGTAATAATATATAACCGGCGCTTACTATAATATAAAAAAAGAGGGAGGTAGAGTGATGTCCGTCCCCGGCGGAGAGATAGAAAAAATATAGAATTTTATTCACTTCTTTTTTAATATTAATTTTTTTAGTTTTTGGATTATATGAGTTAGAAGAAAAAAATATAATAACATAAGGAAATAAAAAAATCGCGCGCGCGTGTTTTAAAAAAAAAAAAAAAGAAAAATAAAAAATAAAAAAGAGAGCGGGGAGTTAGATTCCCATATGAAGGGAAAGGATTTACAACTTAAAGGAAGGGGGAAAAAAGGGGAGGGAAAAATAAAATAGTATTTGTATTCACCCTAAAGAAAAAAAAGGGACATGGTGTATGTATGTTTTTTTGTATTCGCCCCACCCTTAATGCTTCATTATGCACTAATTTTGATTTAAGGACAAGTTTCTTTTTTTTTTAACCAGGACCTTATTTCTGGGAGTATATACGTGCATTTACTTAAAGTTTCTGCACACTGTGTGATGCATCTGCATCTGCGCACATCGTGAAGCACGCAGAAACTCTACCGGTGAGTAAATGCATGTATATACTCCTATAAATATGGTCCAGGTTGAAAAAAACAACAACTTATCCTTTAAGGGAGCCTTGTTGTAAAGTTTACTAGATTTTTGAAATCTTAGTCACAATATCTCCAAATGGGGTGAAGGAGTTCCTCAAATGTTTGTGAAGGATCTGCATTATTAATTTGGGCATAATACACAAGTAGCATTTCTCAAATACATCAAGGTGGAATTAGGTTTTCTGTTTAAGTGTTTTTTTTTGTTGTTTTTTTTAAGAAACTGCAGTTATTCCATGTTCAGATCTAAAGCTTTTCTTGGTGCTCAATCCCAGATTTTAACTCGACCTCGTCTGAAGTTCAAAGGCATCTCTGCCACCCACGATCTCCCAGGAATGATGTTCACACATTCCACCAATGACGCCCACACTACACACCTGCACTACACACAAGGTGACTGGAAGCAGTAAAACATGAATTACCGCGTGTCGACAGACATGAAAGCTGCCAGTTTATACTTTTTCTGGGATTTTTTGAAAAAAGAACGGGGCTGAATGTTGGTGGCTTATGTTGATGCTGGTTTATCAGGGGAGGTGTGGTGTTGGTGGAGAGTGTGTGCAGAAGGAAAGAGGGAAAAAAACAACTTTACTCTGAGGTTTGGAACATCTAAACTCTGCCTGTTCCTCAGTGGTTTTCAACAAGCACGCTGTCAGAATCAGCGGTTGTTTTACATGAAAAAGACGAGGCCAGGCGTTGTGATCTGACGCCGGCAACGCTTTTGCACACTCCAGCTCTCAGACTGTTAGGTCTGTCTTGCCCCCCCCCCCCTCCCGCATCTCTCGCCCTCTCTACACGGTTTACTTTTGCCTGATTGATGCATGCCTGTGAGTGAGAATAAAGATGCAAAGCAGCGACAAATTCAATTACTGTTTGGAGTGCAGCTTGTCAGCAGTGGCATCAGGTGATTTCAGTGTTCTGCAGCAGAAAGGAGACAATGCAGAGGCTTGACAGGCAGACAGTGGGAGTCTAAAAATAAGCTTTAATGCAAACTAGGCTGATGATACTGCCGTGTTTAATATGCAGGGCACAAACTTGAATTTGAGGTGTGAAGTTTTGAATGTACCAACATGGCTGGGCTTTTATTTAAAAGGCTTTCTAAAATGAAAAAGGTCATGAGGCTGAGATAATGCAAAAAAAGTAAAAACCCAAGCTGACAGTACAGGGGAAATATAAAGCAAAACATGTTTAGGGGCCAGCCAATAAATTAAACCAATCTGGATTTCTTTTGTTGCCTTTTCTGCTTATTTATATTGTGGATAAAGTTTATTCCACAGCAGGTCGGTCAGCTACCAGCATAATTAAGATGGACTGTTCTGAACTCTGAAATTCTCAGGAAAAGGTGCGGTAATGAATAACAGTTAAATCTTTGCTGTTTTAGTTTATTTTCAGGTCATTCCCTGATTAAATATCGGTACTGACATTGGTAGAATATATTTTTCAAAAGTTTTTAGCAGTTTATTGTCATCAAATAAGTCCTCACCCAGGAGATTATCAGCATGATGCATTGTTCTGTTTAACATCACCCAAGAGAAGATTTTTTAAAGGGACACCGTTTAAATTTTGACCCAAACATTGGTCTAATGTGAGTAATAATAAATTATTTCTGGGGTCAATATACAGCACTTGATGTGTGTCGGTGCTCTGAGGGGGCTGCCCTCCTCAAAAATCAGACATTGTAACTTTGCAGGAGTGGATCCATCTCTCATTGGATCACGTGGCCTGGAGCGCTTTGCTTTATGGCTTCATGAAAATCAAAGTGGTCTATCCTTAATATCGTTCCACAGATGAGACAGAGCTATTTGTGTATTTTCAGAAATTCAGACCGTTTCTATCCAGAACATCTTGGATTGTAGACACTAGCTGCATTTACATGTACCCAAATATACCCATTACTAGGGATGTATACTGAGTACCGGTATCGTTTGGTTCCGGTTCCTAATCTTAACGATACCAGGGTACCGTTAAGATTCTGGACTAACGATACTCTTATTGATACTTTTTGTACATCTACCTAACCATCAAGTTATCATTATGCAGTCAAATAATCACAATGATGGACTAAGACAGACACAATTCCCTTATTCTCCCAGCTGTCCTTCACCCACTTTTATGTCCAGGCTTCTTCAACATCATCTGAACAAATATTCTCCACCACAGGATCTTGTAACATCTTGTAATGTCTTTATTATTTACTCTAAATAATGTTATAGTATCAATAAGAGAATCGATAAATACCGGTATCGATAAGGAGTATCGATATTGGTATCGGTATCGATAAAATCATAACGATATACATCCCTACCCATTACTTTCAGTTTAAAAGCTCGGATCAGAAGATCGGAATGAAAATGATCCATGTAAACACGTCTTTCCAAATGAAAAGTGCCGAACCAAATGAATTTTCATTCAGTTTCACAGAGGTTGAATATTTCTTTTCCCAAATCGATCTTGGTATCATGTAAATGTTGAATCAGAAAGTTTGAGGTTGATGTGCAACGAGTCACATTTCCTCACTTTGACAGATGGTGGTGAACAAAGTAATTCCCTGGACAGCTACAGAAAGTTTTTTTTTCTTTCAAACTCTGTCTCTATGCTTTTTTTTCTTTGTTGTTTGCAGTAGGAGTGCATGAATATAAGCTGCTGCTGGATTAAAGTCCAGCAGCAACCACAACTGTAACGATCAGTTTGTAGACCTCCATCTTTAATAACATGATGTAACATCATTCTACACGTGTTAGACGGGATTATTCTGCGTAGATGTTGGCACATGTACACGCCAGATCAAATTTAATTAGTTCCCATGTAAACAGCTGCCCTTAAAGCAGATCTAAGTAACTTTTTCATCTCAATAAATGCCTTTCAGAATCCTTGTGGGGCAAAACAAAGTGTTTAGGGAGCGATTCGATGTTTCCCCTCCTCCCCCCGGTGTCTCTGGCCTATAAACGCCACTTGCAACTCTCTCTGTAGCCGACCTGACATGAATCTTGCGACAACAGAGACTGCTGTAGAGCGCTCAGAGTCCCCTATCCACCAAGCTGCTTCCAGTGCTGGTTCAAACCAGAACCAGACTAAAAACTGGTTCTTTAGCTTCCCACCACCTAAACACCGGCCTCTGGCCCTTAAAACCAACTCTTTGCTGGACCAGAGTGAAGAACGTAGTTTGTGCTGCCTGGGTACCGGGTGGAGCAACACCGAGCTTCACAGCCGAAAAGGCTCAGTAATCACTGTCATGACCACAAAAAGTACATAAAAGTTTGTATTCTTACCCGCCAACACCAGAGAAAAATATAATGCTGAGTTCCATTTACCTCAGAACTGGGGGGGGGGGGTGACATCACACCCAACCAAATTGCATTCCAGTTCACTGGTTGGAAATCCAGTTAGCAGCCTAACAAAACAACATGTTTGCTAAGGCTATAGTTACTAGCCGTTGTTAGCGCAGCTTGCGCTGTAGTTCACATATACCACATGAAAAATGTAAATTACACCACAGCAGCTTCCTCCTCCATCTATATGAACCAATACTACGTGTATGACTGATTTAATGCAACAAAATATTAGTAAGAAGTGTAAATAAATGTAACATTGCAGGAGCTTCTAAAACTGCTAACACAGGGCGCGGCCATCTTTAAATCTGAACTCAGATCTGCGAGGATGTCCAACTTTCAGAGTGGGAAATCCGACTTTGGGGGCAGTGAAACTTGCTACTAGGAACTGGGAATTTCAGAGTTCAAATGGAACGCAGCATAATCCACTGCATATTTACCCGCAAATCACGAGTAAAAAAATCCCGCTGCAGGAGACACAGGCCTCTGCTTTAAGCAGCTACAGAGATGAGCTGCTACTACCAACGTAGCAAAGTAGCATCAACAAGCTAGTAAAAGCTTAGGAATATATTCAAGGATTAAAATAGGGGAAAGACGGGTAGAGATGACATGTGTGACCTTTACAACAGTGAAAGGAGACCAGTAGGTGCAGCCCCTACTGGTCTGAACCGACCTGAAGGTACTGAGTTCTGCTTTAAATCCTCAATCAAATGGTTTCATTCTGAAAGGGAAAAAAAGTCTCCATGACGCTCTCTGAAAAGCTGCCCAGTGCCGGGTGTGTTGGAGTGCGTCATATCTTCTTTGCACACAGTTAAAAAAAAGGTTTAATGTGGTAAACTTCAGGGCTGTCAGAGCGCCGTCACCCCTGAATCTGACTCCATTGTCATTCTCACTGAGCCTCTTTTTGTTGACTTTTTTTCTCTCCCAGTGTTGTCCCATAACAAGATTCCACTGGATCACCAAAAATGTTTCCAACTCCACCACTTTGTCTCCCTCCCGTCCATTCTCATCACTCCTACTTTCTCATGCATTGTCTCTGTGACCCATCCTTCACTATCCTCCCAAAACAATCCACTGACAACAACCTTCCCGCAGGAAAAAGATGCATTTCATTCCATTTCACTGTGGCCAACTCGGTTTGTTTCTTCCAATTGGAACGTCTTTTTCATCCGATAAAGAACAAGGGAGAGGGGGAAGAGAGGGATGCTCGAATGAAGGAGTGTTGAAGCCTCTTTGGAATAACGTGTGTAAACACAAGCAGTGCATCACTCAGGTAATGAGATTCTCCACTCTGTTTAAATCGAAAGCCCCTCAGCACCTGAGGAGGACAAACAAACCCGTTCTCAATGTTGTCCTTCAGAGGAAACACACATTCGCTTCCTGAAAGACACACTTTCACACTCCCCCCTCTGTGAATCCGGGGCAGCCTGTTTGTATGCAAATACGTGGTTTGGAAGAACCCTTCTGCCTGATACACTCAGAAAATCCTGTGGAGGTTCGGGGCTGGCGTGCTGAGGTGAACAGCGCGCCAGCCGGGCAACAAAGGCTGGCGAAGGAAAGCTCGTTTGCCCTTTAAATAAATTTAAAAAGAAAAAATGATTGTGTTTATTCAGCGACAGGCCCAACTAGTTCTCTCCTCTGTCTGCAGTTAATCCCCTTTCATTATCATCCTTTTCTTTCCATTTGCCTCTGTAAAACAGCTTAGAGCCAAACGCAGTGCAAAACAAGCTGATTTCCTGAATGTCTCTCTGTCTGTCTGTCTTTGGGACGGATCTGTAAAGCTGCTGCTGAAAAGACGTCCTTGTTGGGATCACTGCAGGTCATTGTTGGACAAGCTGCTTTTTTTCCTGTGGTAGAAACACACAGGCATGTATCATTCTTTGGAATGACTCATCAGTTTGTTGTCGGGAAATTTATGGACCCAGCAAGTGAAGAGTTGTCAGCCACTAAATGTCAACTTTTACAGCCAAGGTTTGAAGCTCCTGAAGCTGCCTTACAGAACCACGGCTGGGTAGTTATGAAAACATCATAATGGTATTTTAGAGGCTACGTAGCTACACTTAATCAAGATAATAATCACTGCGTCTACATGCAGCCAACAACCCTTTCATAACCAGAATGTTATGTTAAACACCGGTGAAAACCCCGATTATGCTCACATTAGGGTTTTTAAAAACCCGAATATTACCCCTGGGTTACTCCTTTTCTGACCTGAATATTTGGTCATGTACACGCGTGTTAGAATATCTCCATTGAAAGGAATATTTAATTATGTTCTGCGCATGTTCTATATGCAAGGATTCTTTTGAGTAAACTACAGGGAATATTTGTACCAGCGATCAGACGGTACTCTGCATAGCTTGCTAGTTTATATATCACCATGGGAACACGCATCCCGCGAGGAACTGGTGTGCAAACAGTTACTTCTCGGGGCTTCATCACTCATCTGGCAGAGTTTGCTAAAGGCGTGACATTGGAAAATTGTCACGGCAGCCGGCGTCAGTGAGCTTCATTGTTACAACCAATCCTGACTGCAACCTTCATCCTAAATGTCCGGGGGCTCTGGTGGAAACGGGAAGTGTGGATGTGTATGGCGCACAGCTCCAGTTCCGTTCCCCATTTCCACACGTTCTCTCCTTCTATGACCCACAATAGGGTCAAGTACTGCTGGTGGGTCAGTACCAGCACAGCAGCACCAGCAAAGGACTCCTGTCGGCTCCGGACTGCAGTCAAGCCAGCCGCCTCTCGTGGATGCGCGGTCAAGCCAATCGGCGTTTTTTCAGCTGCAATTCTGAGACTTGGCTGGCTTGACTGTAGTGGCTCCGGATCATTATCCACCATCATCATGACGTTTTCCGTGCATTGTGGTTTGGGTCAGGGTATTCCAGCTGATTGCAATTATCATGTATGCAGGAGTAACTCTGTCTGCTCACGCATGTAAACGTGTTATTCCTAATCTTTCAGAAATCGAAATATTGACCTGAACCTAAATTTTGATGGCATGTAAACATAGTCATTGACAGCTGTGTACTGCTGAAGTTATGGTTACCAAAATGGCATACCATAATTTAAAATTGCACAATAATTTATAGGGTGATATAGGGTCAGTTTTTCACTGTAAATTTTACAAATATTTTTTTGTAAAAGCAACACATTTTTTTGTACTGTTTTAATTGTTATTATTGCAAGAAAATACTGTAAATAAATAACAGTTCTGTACTGCAAAAATTATGGTTGCCAGAATAGCATACCGTTACATCTTCTACATTCTCACTGTAAATTTTACAGTAAAAAAATGGCAACCACAGCCGCCAGTTTTTCACCGTAAATTTTTACACTTTTTTTACAGTGTACGGTCGCCTCACATCTGTTTAAAAGATGTCTGGATCTGTATCATGTATGTGGTTGCTCTTGCGGTATTGATGTCTTGGGTGCCTGTGTCTCGATGTGGGGGCGGTGACGGTATATCTTTCAGCCCCAGTGTTGGGGTAGGTGTGTGGGGAGTGTGTGTGTGAGCGTGGTGGCGGGGTAGGGGGTGGGAGAGGTGGTGGCGCCCTGGTGTCAGGTGTATCAGGGACTTTGGGGTGGGGGCTGGCCTGCCCTGGGGGGGCGTCGTCTGGGGGGTCCGGTCCTCCTGGGTTTCGGTTGGGCCGCCCGGGTCCGGGGGGGGGTGGCTGCTCCCTGGGCGCTTGGGCCCTGGGCCCGGCGCTGTCTCCGCTCCGGGGGACGCCCGGCGCCCGGTGGGGTCGGCAGCTGCTGGTCTTGGTCCGCTGGGGCCTGGGCCTCCAGACTGCGGGGGGCTCCGGCTGGGGCCGCTTTTGCCGCCCTTCGGGGGATGCATGTCCGCTCTTTGGGGGGGGGTAGCTGGGATCTGGGCCTCTGGGTGGCTGCTGGGGGCCTGGGTCGCGAGCCTTGCGGGCTTCCTCCTCCTTGCAGAGACGAGGCTGCATCTGCATGACTGTATCACCACGGAGCACCCTTTATTATGCATGTTGACACTGTGACACTGCTTCCCATTGCGATGACTAGGTCGTACCTCTTCTTTACTTCCCATTGCGATGACTAGGTTGTACCTCTTCTCTACTTCCCATTGCGCTGACTAGGTTGTACCTCTTCTCTGCGTAGTTCTGCGTGTGTTTGTATGATCTGAGGATATTTAAGCCACCTGCAGGTACTCCTGTAGGGGATTGCTTGTTTTGTTTTCCAACAGAGACCTTGGTTGTTTAGGGATCGCGGTACAGATGTACCAGTGAACTGTGTAAGTGGATTCATGTTTTCTCTTCTCTCTCTCTTCCTCTTCCTTACTCCTCTCTCTCTGTTTCACTTTCTATCATTACCTCTATTCACTTTCATTTCTCCCTTGTCAGGCCCAGCAGTATGAAATGGAATGGTGTAATAGACAAATGTTTAAATAAAGAAATAAAATGAATAAACATGATATCAAGTGGAGCCTTATGTTCATAAAGCTCCGCTTGATAAAGCAAAACTGTTCAACAGAATAAAGCAATCAGATTTCCATTCTGCTTGCTTCAATGCTGGACAGGACAAGTAAAAAAAAAAAAAAAAAAAAAAAAAAAAAAAAATAAAAGATGCTGATGTCAACAGATTGAGGGGGAAGAACAAGTAATTTGTCTCATAATCCCGTCTGAAATGATACAGTGTGAATACACTGTCCTATGTTGGAACAGTTTCAGAGGTTCGTAGATCATCTAGTTTTCTTTAAAAAGAAAAAAAAAATCCAATTTTGGAGGATGTAATAGCTTCAGTAATGTTTGCCATTAATGTTTGGTTTGAATGTGAATGAATCATCTTCTCATTATACAGAGTTGAGATCCCCTCAGTCCTCATGCTTGACGGAGTTTGGTTTAAATTTAATTGCTTGTATTTAATGGTTTATTTAGGAGGCTCGTGCACTTTTGGCAAATGAAGTGAGCAAATGAACAAATGGTTAATGTTGTGCAAGGAAGATATTAGAGTAGATAACTTAATATTTAGCTAAGTGATGGTCCTCGAGGACCGGTATCCTGCAGGTGGATCTTCTCTGCTGCAACACGCCTGACTGTGGGAAATGGGAAATTAGCAAACGTGTGCAGAGCTTGATGTCTGTACACATCGACAGACCCTGTATCCTCGGGTTTGGGGCGTGCCGGCAGAGCAGCCATCTTGGATCAGACCAAGCTCCCGTCAGACTAAATACATGCCTGTTGAGGAAAGTGGTATGTCATATGTTCAGACCTGCTTAATCTGGGGAATTTTTAACCGATTTCCAGATGAGTTGGCTGACTGAGAACATCACCCTTTTAGGGACTGCATTATTTGATCGAATTACTGTATAGCTTTATATATACAGTACGCAGGCTAAATTTACAATAGTAGTCGAAGTAACTAGGAACTAATAATTAAAAAAAAAAAAAGATAGTGAACTGAAATATTTCTTTTCAATTGTGGTTGGAAATAATGATTAAAAAAAACAAACAAAACTGTCCCAGACACATAAGAACACCTTTCCCATGAACAGTGGACCAAAATACCGTCAACAGGACGTCTTTCTCAACATTAGAGAAAACACCTGATTGCAGTGATTGCCTCAAAGTGTTGCTCAACAAAATTTTAGCTTCAAAGCCTCATCATGTTTGTTTTGTTGTTTTATTTTTTGTGTTTGTTTTTAATATTTTTTTCTGACCACATTTCAAAGTCAATGTCATGATTTTCATATAATTTTTTTTATTATTACTTTTGTCAGTTTCATCTTATTTTACTGACAGTTTGACAATATGAATAATTTTGAGGATGACATTGAGATTTTGTATTGACAGCAACGGCCAAAGCGTCTTAAAATTACACTTTTGTTCAAATTGAAGAAAAATATGAACCAAATGTACCTGATCTTGTGTGATGTATATATATATATAATATATATCCACTGTATATATATTAAAATATATTCGTAATAATTGATTGATTATTAATTAATTAATCACTCATTCATTCATTCATTCTAAACTTTGTTTAGTATGCACAGGGATCAATAAAATAGCAATAAAAAGAGTAAGGGTATTAAAAAAAGGAAAGAAAAGTAAATACAGTAAATAAAAGCCAATGTTAGAACTTCACATAAAGGCTAAAACACAAGTAACTCTGAATCCAGTTTGCATCGAGTGAATAAAATTTGACTTTATTTAACTGAGCCAGATAAATAACTGTTATCCAAATAATTTTTTTCCAGTTTGTCTTGGTTATTCAAATGTTTGAACTATGTAAGTTCTTATTGTGAAATTTTATTTAATTTCTTACTTGTCTTACATGTGATTAAAATGAGATCTGCGAATCCCCCTTTTCACTCTGACAGCAGCTGTCTCAACTATGGTCTGAACCAAGATGGCCGCCCTATAGGCACGTCGGCCTAGCGGCCAGCCGTTTCCAATGGGGCGTCTACTTATTGTCTATATTGATGTCAAGCTCTGCACAAGTGACAAGTTCTGCAGCAGGGATACCTGCAGGATACCTGCCCTCGATGACCAGAGTTGATGATTCCTGGCATAGATCTTCATATGTTAACCAAGAAAGTTAATTTTTTAAATGGAGAAGTAGCTGCTGGTTCTATTCCCTGATATATCCAGTTATCTGCTCCCTCAGACGAACTTCTACACCATAAGGGAGATTAGAGCAGCAAAGCTCAAACATCCATCTTCTTGTTGAGTGGATGGCTGAAAGCAGTTGGGATTAAGATCCATAATGACGAATCCTGCTTTGTTTCCACTCCTGTACGTAAACATGTTGTCTTTTATGGTGTCATTGCTACGTGTGTTTGGTGTAAACAAACGTTGGCAGGCTGTTTCACTCCATGGCCTAGATTCTTTCTATGAGCAAAGTCTTTGTTGTTTTTGTTTATTCTAGCGAATGCTAGGACATCCTGGTTAGTAAAGCAAAAACAAGAGTTCAAGTTAAAATTAGCTCAGCGTACGTGGTGGTGGCTTTACAACTGCGATCTTCACGAGTAAACAAGGAAGGAGCTATGTTTGGAGTTTGCCTACCTGTGTCTGTGTGTGCGCACATCAGAGTGTATCTCAGCTGTGTGTATTACAGAAATTAAAGTAGAGAAAAAAGGTACTGCTGTGTAAATACGATAAATAACATAAGAGTATTTGATTTTTACTGCAAGGATGAAGTATAAACCCAATCTAGAGGAAATGAAACCTTCAGGCTTCAGTATTTTGGCCACAGGTTGCATCTTATGTGAAGCCTTTCTATCAACTTTACATCCTTGCATGAAAATACAGAGCAGTTCACACTGATATGATGTCATGAGGTAATCTTCCATCATGTAGAAAACATTTTTCTTTAAGACTCAAAAGAAGCAGGAATGTAAATGAAATCACAAACCCAATTGTCCGCCATGATGTGCGTGCTCACTCCCGTCTTTGTGGATTAGGGACCTAGCGGACTTAACTTTGTTCTGAGTGCCTTGATCACAGAAAGGACCGTCTTTCTCCCATGATGCCAGAATCCATCTTCTTCAGGGAAATTCTCTTAAGTGGATGAGTATTTGGAGCCTCGGCTCTTAGAGACAGAGAGAGGTGGCAGATTTAATCACTGGGGTTACCATTAATATTCTGATTTTTGATTGAGTTTTTGATTCTTAATTTTTCATGTTCAATCCAATTAGTACATTAATTGAGCTGCAAGCTTTTTTCCCTGCTGAGGTGATTTTAATAAAATTCCAAGCCTGCAGTTAAAGTCTAAAATTGTGAGTATTCACTAGCCAACCATAAATGGTTTTTAAGGTGTACTTAAAACATTGAACTTAAGGTTTTTAATTGTTAGTAGGGTTCGATATTAGCTTTAAAAAAAAAAACAAACAAACAAAAAAAAAAAAAACGATACCAGAAATCTGATATTGTCCATCTCTTAATTTTCAATATCCGATATCAACCAATACCGATACTGTGAGGTTGTATCTCTCATACTTTGAGAATGACAAAATATCCTTAACTCAGCCAGAGGAGTTCATTTTGGACATCTGGCTGCCAGATATCAGATACTAGCAGGTATTAGCCAACATGTGGTTAATTATAATGTTTCTGACAACTTGGTAACTTAACCAACAACTTAAACCAGACATATTATAAGCAGCTTCAAAGCAAGTCAGTCTGTAGCAGCAGCAGCTGCACTGTAGTCACATGACTCTGAAAAGAATGCTGGGATATGAAGTTCTTCCACAATAAAAAGGACTTGTGGACTTTTCTAAATGCTGGACGGCTGTTAATGGAACAAGATATTTTGAGATTTTGTAATGAAACAATGAGGTCTTGCAAGATTTTGTTGGTTTGAAAAAATGATAAAATAAAATAACAACATCAGTAGGCCAATAATACAGAACATCCCTTATTGTTAGGGATTACTGTTCAAGACACTGAAATGATACACTGCAACCAAGAGGTGCACAGATCATGATGATACATATACATCTATATATATATGTGTGTATATATATATATATATGTGTGTGTGTTAGGGATACACAATATAATCAGCCCCCTATCGGTATCGGGCTATATCAGCCTTAAAAGTGAGTATCAGACATTGGCCACCCCACCGATATTTCACCAATATTCCGATCAGATTTTTACAGACTTTAAAACCTCTACAGGCAGTTTCTTTTAGGATGTTCTGTGTGAACAGTTTATACACGGTCATTCGTGTAAATAGTAATTAACCAAATATTATGTCTGGGAAAAAATATTGATACACTGAAATATCGCAATATTTTCATATGCAGATTTCATATTGATATTTGAAAACGCGTGTTACGCCCGCAAACGTAATAATTCCCGCAAATGTAATAAACCACAAACGTAATAAACCACAGACGTAATAAAAATATGCAGCTTTTAATGTAATCATTTTGCAAACGTAATTCATTTCCCACAAATGTAATAGCCGCTCCCTACTACAAACATAATAGCAAATTCCCACAAATGTAATAACTATTACGTTTGCAATAACTTATTACGTTTATGGGAAAGTGCATAACTGAAATCTTACAGGTTTTCATGAAAACCTGTAAGATTTCATAACAGAACGACAAAATCTCATGAGATTTCATCAGTAAATTAGATCAATACCGTTTTTTTAAATATCGACATAATATCAACATGTAAAATTGTTGCGATATTTCAGTGTATCAATATTTTTTCCCAACCCTTCCAAATATCCCCTGTTTTTGGAATCCCTGTTCTAGGATATAATGCACATATCCTTTTAGTTTTGTTTGAACAACTGTCATGAAGTTTGACTATCACAAGTTGAGATATTTTTTTCTAATTTTGCACAAGGAATCAGTATAACATAATTTTTTTTCAGCTTTAATATAAGCATCGATATCGGTTATCGGCCACATGAGTTTCAAAATATTGGCATATTGGATATCGGCCAATATGTCAATATAGTGCATCCCTTATATATACATATATCTATTAAGTTTAATATTTCTACTTAATGTTGTTTTTACAAGCGCACTGTTTTGTTCCCTATATATTTATTTGAAGTGCTTCATTCTTGATATTAAAAGAGTTGTAAAGTTACTTTTCATCGTATCTTTAATCATATTCATTTAAGAGTAAAATGCAGTATTGGCCCCAATTATCGGCAGGTTGTATCAACCATCGGCTGAGGCTGATGAGAAAATATCAGTATTGGTATCATCCCTAAAATATCAGTATCAGATCCCTAGTTGTAACAGACAGAGATGTGCTGATGTTGTGAGCTGCTTTTGTTATTAACAGAAGTTTTAATACAAACAAATCCATAGATTTTTTGGAGTGTGCTCCTCTCTCAGCAAAGTCTGCAAAGCTGCTTTTGGAATGACATCATGTTTAAGTTATTTGGTCACTGCTGGACATGATCTTGTTTCTGTACCCACAGAGCAGCTCAGACTGGGTAATAACAGAACAGGAAGTGCTTTAGAGCACAGTTGTTGAAAACTGTATTCTGGAAGATGAAACATGACACTGCATTTCTTTTCCGTGCCCTTATGTTGGTGTGTGTGTTGTTGTGTTGCTGTGTCTTTCCCTGTGAGGCTCATGCCAGTGGCCCATGGAAAGAAGACATTCTTTTCTGCAGTGTTACAGCCTTGTTAAAGCCATTCCCATTAAACCTCATCTTTCTCACAGCCCTCTTTCCCTCAATCAGTCCTGGGTTTTTCAGCTCTCTAGCATGTGAAAGGCAGTCAGTCTCTGTCCATTCAGAAGGAAAAGTTTGCATGAACCAGCTTTAAAAATAGTAAAACTACTTTTGATTGAATGTGTTTGCATACTTAATTTCTGCATCACTTTGGTTGCTCAGTTGGGGTTTTGGTGGTCACATGGAAAAGATAAAGCATGCATTTTTCTTTCTCCCTCTTTCCCTCATAAATCCCTTTTACTGGAACTGGCCTAAAGCATGGCTACCAGTTGCCAAGAAAACTGCCCTTATTTCCCAGTCAGCTGCCGTCACTAGCCCAACACTCAGCATGTTTTGACACACTGGGGTAGGGAGTATGTGTGCTGTAGAAAAGGGGTGTTATGGCTCTGGTTTGTGTCTCTCCACATCCGTCACAATGGTTGCCAAAATCTCCATGACCTCATTCTCATTAGCGGTGCCTCTACCACAAAGAGCCAAACTAGGGCTCACGGGCAAAGTGTACCAATCTTTAACAGACGATGCCTGCTGCATTTTTAAAAAGTCTTTGCTACCGAAAGCACGTGCAAGGAGAGCTCATGTGTAAACATGGATATTCATGCGAGCAGGTCTGTCATCTTAGTGTGAGCTGCAGGAGTCCTTGAAGGTCTTTTAAATTAATTAAGCCGAGCTGTGGACTTACCAAATTACAAAAAAGTGTTAGACCTTGGAGAAATGCAGCCATGTGGAATGTTTTTAATGCCAATTTGCTGTTTTAATTAATAAGTTGAAGCTTGAGGCTGACGCCAGGGACGTCGAGTCAAAGGTTTACACCAAACAGCTTGATAGGCAGATAAATCTGTCGGATTTTGTCCTGCTTTGGCCATTTTATTAATCTAATAAGCTCTCTTACAGCAGAGCTTGAAAATCAAACCTCCTACCTCTTAGATAGAGATGGGTTTATGATACAACATCAGAACATCCACTGATTGCTGAGTTGAAGATATTGTCCCTGTTGTTTCAATGCTTTCCTTTCTGCTTAATGCCTAAATTAGGGTTGTGTGTGTTTCGAGCCCTTGGAGGCATTCAGGATAAGAGAAAATCATCCAGCCTGCTGCCGGGCGGAGAGGAGATAAAGTAGCAAAATGAAGGATGATGAAAAGGTTCTCTTTCTCAAAATCTCCCACCCAAAGAGGGGATTATCGCTCAGTAAAAATTTCTCCATCTTGAAAGCTCCTCTTTTTCCATCTTTATCAGTTTTTAACATATTTCCTGCTTGTCTTGTCTGACTTTACAATCCGCCACAAGACACACAACCTGCAGCTGAGATATGTTTTTACAGTAGGTGAAGGGAGACCCTCATCTGAACTCCCTGCATGCGCCTAACCTGTGACCCTGCCGAAAGTCTTTCCTGTTCAACACAGCATTATTATCAGGCCGGCGCCACTGGGAGAACGTGCAAATGCAGAGTGGGGAAAATGAGCAAGCACTCTGGGGAATGTCGGAGGACCTTATTATTTGGGTGATGCTTACTGTGTGAAATGCTGATTGGCTTCAATTAGCCCACTGGCACCCACACAGCATGCACGTCCCAGTGGTGCCCCCTCCAGCTCTGCCGTGACGGCTTCTCATCTGTCTGGCTGGCATGCTTGTACTGAAATAAATGGGATTGGACACATGTTAATGTTACTGAAAGGGAGATGAGCACCTGCCTCAAAGCCATATTACCCCATGTTGGTCGCGGTCTGTGGCAACAGGGCTAGAGGGGTGACCAGGGTGGCAGTGCCCACCTCTGAAATGTGATTGGGTAAGTCAGGTGATGGATGGGTCTGTGGAGGAGGGCAGACATGGTTTTCAAGACACATGAATTGGCAGTATCACAACACATTTACAGGAAAACTAAGTTAAAGTTTATTGGTTGATGAGCTTTTTCTTCTTTTGGAGGTTATACAAAAAATGTAAGCAAAAATTATAAACAAGATAGTGCAAAACAAGATAAACTAAAAGGGGTACAGGCTGAAGCAAAAGCTGTGTCTGACCTCAGTAGCCACAACGACAACGGCCAGACAAACCTGGATTTATCAGTTACGTTGGTTAAGGAAGTAGTGAAGTTGTTCATGAAACCCATACTGTATAAAAAATTTCAACCGATACTGCTAACCTATATTTTCTGCTTCTCATGGCCTGATATTAAAGCCGGAAATGATGTAATAGTCATTCCTGTGCAAAACTAGAAAAATACAAAAAAAAAATTGGGGAATGGGTAGCGTAGTGGTAGCGTCGTGGGCATCGGCACGACTCCTAGGTGAACCACTGTGGACCCCTGAGCAAGGTCCTTAACCCCCACCAACTGCTCCCCGGGCGCTTTAAGTAGCAGCCCACTGCTATCTGATACTCACAGTACAGAGATGGGTAAAATGCAGAGCCCTAATTTCCCCTCGGGGATCTTACCAGTATATATATAAAAAAAATACTCATGCTGCATCTGTTGCAGATCCAGTCGTTACTAAAGATGCCATAATGTTGCACATGGTTGCAGCCTTATGTTGTTCTTTTGCCCCATGGATAAAAAAACAAAACAAACAAAAAACAGCATTCTGCGAGCTTGCCACCAAACAGTGCCTGTTATATTTTGGTTTATTATATAGATAACTGTTTCATTTACAATTTTATATTTCTGTATTTCCTTAATTCAGGGAGCCTTTTAAGATTTGGCTAGAGACAACAGATGAAAACTAGTCTTTTGGCTAAATCTGGCGTGTTTAGAAGCTTTACTTTTTTTTTTAATATGCTCTGTCCCTATCCAAAAAACACATAAAATTCTAAAAATATTGGTCAATATCGAGTCGATATTGGGCCAACATCAATATCCAGTTTTAAAGCCAGTGCCCGATTCTGACATCAGGCTGATTATGCTGTGCATGTAAAGATGTTTTATTTCTGATGTCTCTATAATGTGACCACACTTTTCATAACAGTGTATATCAGTGTGTTAGGAACACAATTATTTCCTTTCTTAGTCTAAAGCCCCACACCTCACCCCCATTCAAGCACTTGCCTCCACCCCCCCCCCCCCCATGAATAAAAGTCTAGCTCCACCTCTGAGGCTGTTGCTGGGAAACATCTGTATCGTTGTGTTGGTGTGGAAGACAGATGAGGGTGAATATACAAACAGATGGACAGAAATTGTTGAATTTAAATGGCAGAGCAGGAAAATAGCTTTCATATGCGCAGCAATAAGTCAGTCCTGTGTTGCTCCTTTACGGACTGGAAACTCTCAAACATTTAGCCATTTTCTCCTATCAACACCCCGCCTCACACTCGTATATTTTACTCTGCTCCAGCCCATTGTGAACGACGTCCTCTGCTTGCTTTTTCAATTTGAGACACAATTCGCCGGGTGAGATAGAGCCCCCATGTCAGGGTACAAATCATCCCAGTGTGTCGGAGAAATTGAATTTTCCATGAATACGTGATTGGCTGCGATGTGCTCCCGGCATGTGCGGCAGCTAATCCTCTGCGGCAGTGTTGGCTGGTGCCGGGCCACGACAGCTGCACAGGCCAAAGTCCAAACACAGACGGCGAGACACACCTATGCGATGACATTCTTATGAAGACCGGACCCCCAGAGTCACAATCACACACTCGCAGCAGGCCGCCAGCAGCTGCCTGTTTGTGTGTGACTTCAGAGCATGCTGGGTGCACATGTCGCCACGATTACAACCTGCTGAGTGTGTGTATGTGTGTGACTGTGGGTGTGTGTTGTGCTTTATGAGTGTTACTATCTGGTTTGCCCCTCATGCTGCTGCCCTCTCTTCACCGTTGCTTTTACAGACCACTTGTAGGCCCCTGTAGTGCACCACCACAGAACTCCAGTATCATGCCTGTCATCAGCCCTCACGCTAAGAGCCTCTTGAATTCAGCCCTTTGTGTCTTTATACATAAAAAACACCATCATTTCCTTTGTTTTCAGTGTTTCACTTCAGCAGGCTGATGTCACTTTCATACATATTTCAGGAAACTGAAATGACAGTATATTCAGGTGAGCTAATGCCTGTGGACTTGCCTGTCATATCAGACAACAGCTTGCAGATGAGTCACTCTAACACAAGAGCGTGTAATTATATACACACACATCTCCACCCTGAAACTTTTAAGCTTGTGATTCTTTCACACCAAGACAACAGAGACTGGTGTCAAATGTCTTTGTCCCCAAGGAGCGTCTGACACATAACGATGTTTCAGGTTTTAATAGTAATGAATGTGATGCTTGAACATTTTGATATGGTGTTTATTAATTTGAAGCAAAGTGTTTCAGATTTATGGAGGCATACAATCACCGGCCACTTTTAGCTCCACCTGTTAGACTTCTTGTTATCTAAACAGACAGTCACATGGCTGCAACTCATTCGTTTACTCATGTAGACATGGTCAAGACAGCTTGCTGAAGTTTCAAACTGAGCATCAGAATGAGGAAGAAAGGAGATTTAAGTGACCTTGAACATGGTATGATTGTTGGTCTGAGTATTTTAGAAGCTGCTGATCTACTGGGACTTTCACACACAACCATCTCTAGAGTTTACAGACAAACAAACCAAAATATCTTGATGTCAGAGGAGAATGGGCAGACTAGCTGGAAATAATCGAAAGGCAACAGGAAGTCAGGAAAACTTTGGTTCCAACCAAGCTATGCAGAATAGCATCTCTAAACACACAATACATCCAACCTTGAAGCAGATGGGCTACAGCAGCAGCAGACCACACTGGGCACCACTGCTAACCAGTGCACGCATAACTTTGTCAAAAGGATATCCCATTGGCAAAGTAGCCAGGGCATATGATCAATCAGAGGCATAGTGACAGGACCGTCGACTGTCACATCTCTCCCACCTTTCCACAAGCATGTCCACATAGGCTGCCACCTATCAGGACTCCATGGACCCTCCCCTAGTGCTACATGAATCCCTGCATGTAAGTGCCAGATTGTAGCAGGGCAAAGGAAGGCCCGGGCAGGATTCAATCCCCAGACTCCCAGGTGAGAGTCATGGGTGCTAACAATTCAGCCAAAGGGATATCCCCTTTGGCCAAGTAGCCAGAGCGTATCATCAATCAGAGGCATAGTGACAGGACCATAAACTGTCACACAATGGCAACATGTAAGCCATTGAAAGCGTCTCTCATCAGGCTTCTGTTGAAGTATAATTAAGTTGGCAGTGTGATTGGCAAAGAGATGTAGGAACTTTTATATCTGTCCTGACCTGAATATTCAAGTACACCTTTGAAACACATTAGGGCTGCCACTAAAGATTATTTTAATAATTAAATAGTCACTGATTATTTTGGCAATTAGTTGACTAATCCGATCATAAAAAGTTTAAGCATATTTACAATATCCGTCGAAGTTTGGACACTTTTTCATTGAATCTAAAGGAAAAACATGTCCAAACTTTTGACTGGTGTGTGTGTTTATTTATGTCAATATACAATTCAAGAAAAGCTGACCAGACAGAAAGGCAGACATGGCCGTGGAAGGTACAGTGGCAATTTTGAGAGGAAAAACAAAGCTTATAAACAATAAATGATTAGTCGATTATGAAATTATTTGCTGGCTATTTTGGTAGTCGACTATTAGTCAATTAATCAACGAATCACGGCAGCCCTAAAATACATGATTTAAAGAGCTTGTTTATATTGTTACAATTACCTACGATTCATGTTCCACTAATCATGCATACAGTAGTTTCTTTAGATGCCAAACATTCTTGGGGGGCATGGGTGGCAGTTCACCATTTGTGCATGGCACAGTTGTTTACTTTGTTGCTAGAAAGATAAAACATTTTACAGGAAAAAAGACTGAAGTGTGTATAGTGTGAGGTGCAACCCAGTAAATCATGCACAGCCCTTACAAATTAATTAGCACAGCTTTGGCTTAGTGTAGAAATTACTTAGCCATATTTTGATAGAGAAAATTATGACATTTTCCGTTTTCCCCGTTTCTGTTCCCTCCCTATCTTTTCTTTGCTGTGATTATTTCCAATTTTCGAGTCAAAGCTAAAACCCTGCAGTTGAAGCATTTTGTTGCAGGGGTTTTCCCCTCATTTCTATCAAGTGAAGTGAACCTTGGCTGGGCTGAAACTTAATCTGTTTCCACAGGGAGCCTAGTTAAAGAAGCTTGCTTCGTTTGTTTGTGTGTTCACTGTTCACTGGTAATTGGGCTTGATTGACTGAGTGGACGGTCAGAGGAAACTGTCCAGAGCTTTGGAACTCAGTTTGCAGTATTGCCAAAAAGACAAATAGTACACTGAATATGAGCTCTCCTTTGAAAGGCCACATGATATCCTATCATTATCATTCCACTCGCTTTTAAAAACATTAGTAGCAAACAGGACTTTCCACAACAGTTTCAGTTCTGCCGAGACCTTCCTGCTCTTTTTATATTTTTCCCTTCTTTTATCTGCCTGTTTCTTTAAATATTTCTCACTTCCTTCCTTCTGTCTCTATCTTTTATTCTGTAGTGGGCTTTGTGACTTGTGCCCAGCTGCACAATAGTGTGTAACCTGGCACGTCTGGGAGGCCAGAGGGAAGGAGATTTTAGCAACGCCCCAACACAGAAGAAGAAGGGGTTGCTAATCTGATAATGGTCCCTGGGCAGAGTGATTCTTCCTGGGCTGCATTGTGGCTTCACACAGTCATCTATCAGGCCTCGGCTCTCCTGTAATTACATATTCTTCATGTGGATACAACTGAGGATAGCAGGCGTAGAAGGCCGGTCAGCACATTGAAGCGTGGGATGATTGGAAAGGGAGAATTAAAGAGTTTTTTTTTCCTCTTCTTTTTCTTCTTTCAAAGCCACAGATATGAGAGATTGAGAGGAGAGGGAGGCAAAAAGTAGGTGAGATGGGGCAAGATTTCAAATGCAGCCAACAGATTTTCCTGCTGCTGTTGAGCTGGATGCATTAAGTTTTCCACATCTTTCACTTTGCTCGGCACGTCAGATAAACTCTAATGAGATTGAGACAAACTTTAATCATGTTTATTTCCTGAAATTTGACCACAGTCCTTTTATTCTTGCCTGGATTATTGTTATTCCTTGTATCTTGGCACAGAACAGTCTGCCTTAAACTGTCTCCAGCTTGTCCAGAACGCATCCGCTTCAGCCTGGAGCTAAAAAAACTGGAACGCATCACCCCAGTGCTCGCTACCCTTCACTGGCTTCCAGTCAGTCTTAGAATCAGTTTTAAGATTCTTTTATTTGTTTTTAAGGCTTTAAATGGATTAGCCCCACAATATTCAGCTAATCTTATTCAGCTGTACAAACCCTCAAGAACCCTAAGCCAGTGTTTCCCAAATCTGGTCATCGGGACCCACTGCCCTACATGTCTTCAATGTGTTCCTACTCCATAACCCGATTCAGATTCATGAACTTCCTCATCAAGTTCTTTGCAGGCATGGTCACGAACCTTTCATTTGATGCAGGTGTGAAAAATTAGGGTTGCCTCCAAGACATGCAGGGCAGTGGGTCCTGAGGACTGGAGTTGGCAAACACTGCCATAGAGTCAGGAAATAAAATGGCCCCGGTGGTTCCTAGATCTAAACTCAAAAGCCACGTTTCCGCCAGTGGGTCCGGGTCAGGGTGGGACGGTGGAGGAGGGTGCGGTAAATCCGGATTTCTGAATATTGACCGGATAGCGATAGTTGCGTCCGCTGTTAAATGGCGTGATGTCAAAGCAGCACAACACCGGCCTTGAATTATGATAAAGAAGAACAAGACATAAAATTTTGTGTACGGGTAATTCCAGCAGTTTGTATGGTTTCTTCTTGGCATGTGGCTTTAAATAACAAATAAACAATTGTATATTTAAAATGGTGCATTTGCCACTTTGTCTCTGATACAGAGTTCCATTGGAAGTAATTGTTATTTTAACCAATCAGTGGCTTATAATGTGTCAAGCTCGGATCGGTAAGATTGATACCCTACTGGAAGGGTGCCAAAAAACGTAGGATGGGTCGTTTCGGATATAAGGGTACTAGTTTTTGCCTGTGGAAGTGAAAAAAAAAAAAAAAGCCGACCAACATGTCCGAACCTGCTGGTGGAAACAGGGCTAGAATCAGTAGATATGGGGCTTTCCTGGTAGTGGCCCCTACTTTGAGGAATGTGTTGCCTTTGCATATTTGGTCTACAGGGAATCTGTCATAATTTAAATGACTTTTGAAAAAGTATTTGTATTTGTTGGCTTTGGATGAGTACAGGCTCCACTTTTCTCCGCCCCTCCCTTTAATTTCTAGTTTTTCATTTACAATTGATATTTCATTGTGTTTTATTCTTGCTTTCCTTGTATTTATGTAAAGCACTTTGATAAGCCCAGGCCTGTATAAATGTTCTAATCAACAAACTTTACCTTGACGTTGACATTTATTCAATTTAAAGTGAACTTTTTCTTCAAATAAATCCCTGGCAAGTCTATTTCACATTTTCATTGTTATGAATCTGACTTCTCATTATGTGAAGTATTGTAGTGGTCAGATATACTGTATACACGCACGTCACTCCTTATGTGTGTGTGTTCCCCACTGTAATCTGATATATGGGCCATGTCCTTTTAATTTTCAATGTTAAGAAATGCATATAGATTTGAGGAAAACTTGGAAGGCTTATTTTAACATTTTCCCTATCAAATAAACTAATAGAGCATAAGAAAAGGGAACACAAAACACCCGGCTAACTGATTGTGATGTTTTGTGAACGATTTTTAAAAAAAGATATACTGTATTGATAACAGAAAAATGTGTTTACACCTTTAGTGTGGTCCCAATTCAAAAACCTCTGCAAAAGCAAAACATTTTTAACTAAATTGAAGCAAATTCCACAGGGGGAAAAAACAGAAGTTAGTTTTGCCTATACCTGCAGAATAATGAGATACAGGTGTATGGAACTTAACCCTACATTTTTATTTGTGTATTTCAACAATAGATGTAAGAATCCATTTCAGTCAAATCTTGAGACGTGTTTCCAAAGTGAATTTGGTCTGATCTTCTGTTAGAACCATTTGCTTTGTGAGTAGTACAACCTTTCTTTCCTGCCGTGATTCACGATTCCTTTAAGCTCTTATTGGACTGGCAACAAACATGGCACCACATGATGGGTCATGAACATAAAACTCTGATGGGTCCATTTTTCCAGATTTTCATGTTTTCTAAAGCAACATGGACAAAGATGAACAACGGAAGCCTCAAGAAGTCCTGCTTTGGTTGACTGCACGTAATCTACCAAGACCTGATGCAGAAAATGACGTCTTGGATTGATTTTGTTGTCTTAATCCCATCTCACGTCAAACTCTGTGGCAGAAATGAAGTTAGCTTTCATATATTGGCCCTGCGATGGACTGACAATGTCCAGGGTGTACCCTGCCTCTCGCCTGATAGTAGCTGGGATTGGCTCCAGCAGCCCCTGCGCCCCTGAACTGGATAAGCGGTATAGAAAATGAATGAATGTTCTAGACCTCCGTGATCCGTGTATTTTATTGTCGTTGCACGCTTAAACAGAAGCTATACATACTATGATATATGATCGGCTATATGTGGATCCCATAATTGTAGTGCTCTTCCAGGCCACTCTGAATACCACACTAAGTAGGGAGGAAGTCATTTAATTGAATTGTGCTCGCACCCTGCGACCCTCATCTGCTCTGGCTTCCTTTGCTCTGTTTGTCCCTTCCATGTGAAATCTTTCAGCCCGCTAGTGCTGGTCCACTTTCCAGCTCTACTTTCCAGCCATGGCCTTTTCACAGCAAGAGCTATTATGCAGAGCTTTGTGTGTTGACCCTTAAATGGCTGCACATTCTGGAGTAGACTGAGTCCCCTTTGTGAACTTGTTCACAGGGGTCAGATTCACCCTGACAGGCTGCAAAACCAAACACAGGAGAGCTAGAGTGTTGTATATGGACTGTTT
This sequence comes from Atherinomorus stipes, assembly GCA_023101725.1. Lineage (NCBI taxonomy): Eukaryota > Metazoa > Chordata > Actinopteri > Atheriniformes > Atherinidae > Atherinomorus > Atherinomorus stipes. The sequence continues at coordinate 70,758 of JALJCO010006234.1, forward strand.
CGACACTGTTCCCTTTTTGGGAGGATGTGATATTGGAAGGATGGCACTGAAAGAGTGACTAGACTACTGAGCAGGAAGTTTCTGGTAACATCTCACGGACAAGGTTTTGAAAAGTTGTAACCTGATTAGTTTTTGCATAACGGGTGCTGTTTTTGTGAACTTTCCCCACAGTTTACTGCAGACTTATTAAACATTTCATTGTCAGGTTGCTTTGTTCTAAATTGAAAAGGATATTTGCAGACAGACAAAGGAAACTCATGGGAGCAGCTGTGCAGCTGTGGAGGTCCGTGTGATGTCATCTCACGGTTTTCTGAGTCGCGGTGTGTCACAGCATGCTTTTGTGCATGGGAATCCATTAACTGTCCTAACGTCTACCAGGTGTGCAGATTTAGTCATGAAAAAACCCCCACAAAGATGAAAACTTGATATCCTTTCACTGAAAAATATAGTACTGTGGCTCATGCATTGATGGTTTGGTTTCCTATCAAATCGCCTTAAAATGATCAAGTTTTGCTGTTAGAAACAGACAAAAAGAAACCCAAAACAAAAATTTCTCATGGGCCTTCGATCATGGTTTAAACCTTGACTTTGAGCAGACTGAGCATTTTAAGAAAGCTGTATATTCATTTTTTTTTCCTTGTCCTTTTGGCACCCCAGATTTCTTATCTCTTTTTTCAGTGTAAAGAGAAAAACACAGATATCCTCAGTAAAGCGGCAAGCCTTTTGCCCGGTGACGCGACGCAGATCAGAGCCCTTAGTGCTTCAGTGAGTCAGGGCCTGGACCCTGGTAAAAAGCTGCTGCTCTTGGTGGGCAATTTTGTGAGAGAGATGATGGTGAAAGGATCAGTCTTGACCTTTGGTGGAGACGGCTCTTTCACAATGCTTTGAAAACCCAACATAGACTGTGACATTTACTGACTGTGGTGGATTGTAGCCACTGTACAGCAATGAATGGAAATGAAATGGAAGAAATCAGATTGTTTTTAACAGAAGAAAAATCCATAAACACTTGTGTCTGTATATATTCTATGATATGTAAAGCATAAACATTGTTTGGTTTCAGTATTTAGATGTTTAAAGAATAAATCTTTGGTGAAACTAAATCTGTGTGTACACATGCAAGTTAATATTTGATTTACTATGACAACAATTATCTAGTCGCTGATTTTGCATTAATTTAATACAAGGTTGACAGATTTGGAAATGTGGCAGACGTTCAGAGGGTCATTGAATTAATCAGCTGTGAAAACAGTCACAGTTTGACCTCTCTTCGTCACAGTAATTACAGCCAGACTGTGTGTGTGCATATGTGTACAGTACTGCACAAACCACATCTCATCTCTTTAATACATTATTAAATGATTGTTTTTACTACATTTCCATTCATGTTTGCACATTTTAAAGTTTGTAACCTTCTTGCGACCTCAAAACTCAATTTTGAGTCTTTGTTCTTCAATTCAGTCTGAACCCTCTATTTTAAATCAAATTTTTCTTATCAAATCAGCACTTTGTTTTAACCTCTGTTGCGTTAAAGTGCTCTACAAATAAAGTTGAGTTGAGTTTATTTCAATTACTTTACGTAGTCTTCAGGAACGGTTCTCCAGGCTTCTTGAAGGACTTTCCAAAGCTTTTCTTTGGATGTCAGCTACCTTTTTGTTCCATTTTCAAGACCAGTGTTTCTCAATTTCAGTCCTCAGGACCCACTGCCCTGCATGTCTTCAATGTGTTCCTACTCCAACACACCTGATTCAGATGAACTTCCTGATCAAGTTCTTTGCAAGCCTGTTAACGAGCCATTCATTTGATTCAGGTGTGTGAAAGCAGGGTTGCCTTATAGACATGCGGGACAGAGGGTCCTAAGGACTGGAGTTGAGAAACTCTGGTCAGAGGATCCCGCACTGCTTCGGGAGGTCCGGGGTCGAGGGAGGATTCACCACTCCATTAAACCTGCTGCCACTAGTTTTCAGTTCACTGTCATGTGGGATACCTCAGCCTTTTCTTTGTTTCCCGTCCACTGTCTGAGAAGACTCTACATTATATAATCTAATTTGCATAACCTGGTACTTATAACTGCAATGGAAGCTGCAGCAGAGGAATATTGTTGTCAGAGAGTCAAGAAGTGAAAAAAAGCAACCCTTAAATATGATCGGAACAGCAAACAATACCAAAAAAACCCCCCAACAAAACAAAAAATAAACTGTTTAGTCTTTGTTTTTTATTGGTCCAGTTTGGTTTTCAATTAACAGTCTACAACATACTACAGGATTTTTCCCTTTTTTGTCCACACTCTTCATTAATGGGCATTGAACTCTGACAGTAAGTCAGGGCGGGATTAGAGTTTGGGGGCAGCTTTAGATTAGTGCAGTCATTGATCAAACGAATTGTTTTGAGACGCTTGGGCAAGACGCTGAGCCCCAGGTCGCCTTCCGATGTGCCCATACATGTGCTGTCACTTCGGTCGCTAAAAGTTGCTAGATTTTTTGCCAGTCGCTATTTTTTTTTTAAGCTGCGTTTTTATGCTTTTCTTTGAATTGATTTGAAAAAGTTCAGGTATACTGACTGGAATAATGAGAGTGAAAAAGCAGTGAAACTCCAAAGAAAATTTTTAAATACCTTCTGGATGGAAGTCTGGGAAACTTTTGCTTGAGCTCCTTTTTATATGATTTCGTACAGTCGTCCTCAAATCTGTCAGTGAAATAAGTTAAATTTCAGAGAAGTAACTATAGATAAAAATTCTATTAAAATCATGTGGTTCTACAGAAATATTGAAAACAAACACAAAATAAAAAAAGTAAACAAGCATGATGGGGCTTTGAAGCTAAAAATTTTGTTGAAAATTTGAGGAATAGGGTTTTTATAATGTAAAAAGATTTAAGGGGGATGGTTGGAGGGGGGAAGGGGGGGGATTTTTTTTTTTTTTTTATTTTTACAAAAAAAAAAAAAATTTTTTTTTTATATTTTATATAAAGGGAAAAAAAAAAAAAAAAAAAAAAAAAAATAATAAAAATATTTTTCTAAAAATAGCTCTCTGCGTCCCGTATATCTTTTTAAAAAAAAAAAACACAAAAAAAAAAAAAAGAGTAACAAGAAAAAAGAAAAAAAAAATTTATTAAATTAATTTAATAAGAGAAGGGGAGTGATACAATAAAGAGGAGAAAGAATTATACGAAAAGAATATATATAATTATTATAATAGGGTAAAAAGGAAGAAATGAAATGTTAATAATAAAAACCAACACCAAGGAAAGGAAAAAATTCATAATCGAAAATTAAATAAGGGAAAAAAAAAAAAAAAAAAAACATATTATTTAACTTTTAATTTCTGAGGAAAAAAAAAAAATTAAAAAAAAAAAAAAAAAAAAGAAAGGAGTGATGAATTAACTTTTCACCCCTCTATAGAAGAGATGGAGAGGATAAATCAAATGAAAATATATATCTAGTATTCTAAATAGTTATATACCACATAGTGACCTGATTGGAGGGAGGGGTAGAATCCTCAAACCAAAAAGGAAAAAACAAGTAACCCCCGACAAAATAATTGGTGATTAATCGATTATCAAAATAATCGTTTGGGACAGCCCTAATTCTAACTAAAACAATTAAACCAAACAAAAATGTGACGTTGGCTTATACTGACCCAGACTTGGTCTTACAAAGGTGTGCGGTGTCATATCTGTAGCCTGCTTCTCCCACTTCAGAGGCTCATGCATCCCAGTTCATGCCCAGGTCAGTGAAGTACTGTATCGTTTAAGGTGACAGGGGTATTAGTTGAGGAAAGAAGAGGTGTAGGCAGCTGCCACCACCCAAAACAAGACGTCCTAAATCCCCTGTGACAAGCATCCGATGGACAATGGCTCTTTGTAAAAGCTCTAATGAGTCTCCCTTTAACAGCCTACCTGTCCAGTAGCACCTGTAATTAGTATGGATGACCTTTAGGGCCATTTGTAATTATAGCTGAGCTGAGCTGCGATGATAGCACCAGAGGGGTGACCCAGAAAATTCTCTGCTGCATTGAGTCTGGATTGACATGAGTCATTGTTGCCGAAGATTCTTCAGTGGGTTCAGTTTTCAAAAGTGGAGTTTTGTAAAATGACAGTCAGAAATTGCAGACCGACTGCTCCTAGCACCTGTTACATAGCGAAAGACATCTGAAGCTGTGTGAAAGCAGTTCACAGAACCTATTTCTGGTTTCATAATGTGTCGCTGGGGCATAATCCTGATGTGGGTGGAACTTTTCAAGCATCTTTTATCTTCTGGAGACTTGGTCCAACCTACAACTCTCAGGGGTGTCATCACTCCTCTCCTATGACTTCTCACTCAAGCAGAAATCATAAAAAGAAGAGGAATGCCTTTTGATCCTTATATAAGGTATCGGCATAGAAACTATAATTCGTGGCAAGGCACAGGGATTCATCTTTTTATTCTTTCTTGTTATGCAACAGTGTCCAGCAACAAAGGGAATAAGATGAGCAAAATTTCTATTAAGGTGGAGGCATTTGAATTCCTGTCAGTTGATACTGACACTGATTACATGTTGTTGTGGACGGAGGCTCGCAATTCAACCAGACATTTGTGCCGGGCCATGTCCTCGGTGTGTGTTGGCTGGCGTCAAACTATTTAAGTGAATGCGAATGATTTTGTGTCCCCTCATGCATGTAAATGGAGAAATTGTTTAGTTGTTCAGCATTGCTCGCCTGCAGGGGAAAACTGGAATATGAGCAGCAGTCAACTGTGACAATTGAAGAAATCGAGAAGGAGGAGAGCGAGTGCGGGAGAGGCAGATGAAGGAAGAGGAAAAATATCTGACGTTAGGAGTATGCCTGTATTTGAAGAAACAGTCCTGCTGATGTTCAGAGAATGAATATGCAAGTAGGCTGTTGTTTGTTTTTTGCAAAAACAATAACATGTTGTGCAAAACAGCAGAATGTAATAAAATAATGTAAGAGCTTAAAGAATGAGCAGTCGTTTGCCCCAGTCAGCTGAAAAACATAAAAGCTTTACTGCACAGGAGGTATTATCACCAAAGGCTTCTACTACACTTTGTAACTTTTTGGTGACCTTCATGTAGAGTACGGTGGGAAAGTTTAGACACATTAAAGAAAAGGCTAAATTCACAATAGTAATTTAATAACAAAGAAAAAGAAAGTCTACGAAAAGAACAAAATGAGTCGATGAGTTTTAGGAAACAAAAATTTACTAAATAATAATTTAGTAGAATGAAATACTGAGTTTTAGGGAAGAGAGTTGGGGCCAGTGAAGAAAAACAAAGGAAATAATAAAAAAACATATATATATATATATATATATATATATATATATATATATATATACACATACATACACACACATATATATATATATATATATATATATATATATATATATATATATATATATATATATATATATATATATATATATATATATATATATATATGTATAAATTAATTTTATGTTCTGGAAAACAGTGGACCAAAATACCTGTCAACAGGTGCAGAAGTCTGATTGGACGTTACAGAAAACACTTGATTGCAGTAATTGCCTCAAAGTGTTGTTCAACAACATCTTAATTCAGGAGCCCCATCATGCTTTTTGCTTGTTTTATTTTATCTATATATTTCTGTTGAACCGCGATTAAAATAAGTGTCATGATTTTGTCAAAATTTTCATTTCATTACTTTTGTCAATTTCAACTTATTTTACGGATTTTTTTCTGCCTCTTTATGGGAAGGTGTATAAAATTTAACACCTTACTGTACAAAAATATACAGTTTTTTACAAATATTTTTTCTGCAGTTAGAAAAAAATTGGTCTCTCTGACAATTTCAGATCTGCTTAAAACAATCAAACATTCAATAAGTTTTAGGATTTTAGCCCTAAATTCCTGTTTATTTGAATCGTTTATTATCTATTTTGAAGAGAACACAATTTCTTCCAGATAATGAATAGATTGATCTTTGGTGGTGATTAGAATCTTGGATTAGTCAAAAACTGGCAAACACACCCTCTGGACACCTCGAGGCCAAAAATAACTCTTTGACTCCCATTAAAACTATAGTTTTACATCTCACTGTCATTGTGGTTTTAAGCCACCCATTCTGTAATTTTAGAATTTCAGAGAAGTATACTGTAAAATGTTAAACTAAAAACTTTGCACTTTTAATTGCATTTTGTTGTCCTAATGTATCATTTTATGTCAAATAAACAACCTTCTGGTATATTGTTGTTTGAAATGCTTAAACACATCTTAAACACAATTTTTTTCCCCCATTTATCTCAAAATTCAAAGACAGCACTTTAAAACTCATATTTTCAAGTTAAACATTTTACAGTGTGAGTTAAAGGACTGCCTTAAAATTTTAAGTTTAACATAACATTTTTTGTGTGTTTAACTTGTGTTTGATTTTAAGTTTTTTAATTTATAACGACAACATACCAGAAACTTTGATACATAATTGTACATTGGTACAACAAAAAGGCCAAAAAGGAATTTACAGTGTAGTGATATTTGGTATTTCTACTGTATTCCACCAGACTAAACCATTTTCCTTTTGAGCCAGATGTACGAAACCATCGTATTTTTTCCCAGTTATATCATGATGTTGATTTAGAAATTTGTGTGACCTGAAGCACAGCCAAAATGAAGTTGAAAAAATTGTACAAAAAAAGAGAATCCTGAAGAGTGCTTAAGGGGTAAAGGTCAGAAGAAAAATAGCTTTTAATAATAAAGATGTACAAACCCCCCAAATTTCTGTCTTCTCACCAATTCTTCCATGAGGGATTTTTTATAGGTGTTGTGAAACTTCCGGTTCCCTGCATGCTGACAGCTCCCATGAACTCGTCGGTGGCATTTGGCTCTTGGAGACTTCATAATGAAGCTAATGACTGTCACTGGTGTTTGATTAAGCCCCTGACCTGGCAGCCCTGGGAGCTCAGGTGTATTCGCTGTAATTAACACATGGTAATTAATTTACAGAGAAGTTGGAGGAGGGTAAGAGTTCCCCAGAGTTTTCTAAAAAAAGAAAAAGAAAACGCATTTGTCAGAGATAAAATGAGGTGCAGCAGTATTGTTGACCACCCCACCAACAAACAAACTTATTTCTATAAACTTTATAAATCCCTAGGAGAATTCACGTCATCTCTCATCCAAACATGCCGGCAGAGGTGGAGGAGTGCTTTCTGTTTGTTTTTATGAAACCTGGAGATGTGCAAAGGTCCCTCTTTCCATCTCTATTCTAATTCAGGCCTGGATGCCCTTAAAGTCAGGAAATTTCTCAAACTCCATTTGATCTAAGAAGTGGGGTTGCAGTCTGTGACAAAAAAAGCTACATCTCAAAAAATAATTTGGTTCAGTCGGAGAGACAGCGTGTCTTTGTAGCAGTGCAACTGGTTGGAAACATTTAGTTAAATTAGGCGACATTGTGATCCTCGTAGAGAATAGTGCCTCAGTTCGGTCGCTTGAAGCGTGAAATTATCTCGCTCCCACTTGCAAGTTTTGTATTAAACAAGTAGCTCTTAAAAGATTGAATTCAAGTCAAAATGACATATTATTTTGCAGCAGTGCTACCTGCTTCCTTGTTTAGAGAAACTATGAAGAGCAATGGGATGTCATTACTGTAAGGCTGTTTCTTCAGAACGGGACAATTAAGTGTGCAGAAGTGCTGAAGGCCAAAGGTTATCTCCACTGTTGACACTTTTTTTTCTTTACTGAAGATATTAAAATTATAATGGGTTTAGATCAGGGGTGCCCAAGTCCGGTCCATGAGAGCTACTATCCTGCAGTTTTTAGAACATACCATCTTCAACACACCTGAATCAAATGGCTAATACCCTCATGCATGTCAATCAGCTCTGCAGAGGCATGGGCCGTGTCTCAAACCGTGCACTTGAGCATTTTAAACACTATTTTTAAGTGTGTAGTGCGTTCATGCTGTCATTTAAAGGGACTAGAGGCAGGAATTAAAAATAACCCAAACATGCGTGTCCATTTTTTTAAGTACTAATGGGTGATGAAGCGCTAAATACCAAAAATAATGATTCCACCCATGTTTCTCTCCGCTGCCTTGAACAGGCTGTGTGCTGCAAAATGCGCTGCAATTCGGTGTCTGAATTTCCCGCACTGCCCTGCAGACATGACGTCAAATGACGCTTCATCCGCAGTTGTGATACAGGAAGGAGACGGTTGCTGTAAATTCAAATACTGTAAGTGATAGTTATGGATTCTTCCGCCGTCAGGAAACGATCCAGATCAACTGAAAGACACTAAAAAGTGTAACTAGGAAGAAAAAGGTGAGTAAACAACATTATAGCTTCAGTTTGTGCACCTCCGGCTCGTGGCTGCGGTACCTGAATGCGCGCGGCAGTCTGAGTTTTGTTTCTTAATCTTGCCTCAAGTCCCTTTAAGCAAAAATTCAGTGCACTGAAAGTACCAGGATGTCGCCCCAATAATGGTGCAAAATGAAGCACACTACTCGCACTATAGGGATGCCATCTTGCTGACGTAACGGGGGGGACTTTAAACTGCTTTCAGAGCTGAATAATGGCGGTGAATGAAGCAGTGGCGACTCCTGCTGCATAGGAGGCGGTATTGTACTGATTTAAGTAACGTTTATGAAATGACTTAGACATAATACTATACTAATGTATATGTAGCATGCTACCAAGCTGTTCACTCCTGATGACAGTTGTAATCTGGCATTGTTTGAGGCCGTAATCCGGCTGGTGGACTTAGCTCATGTTAGCGGGCAATGCTAGTCTGTCACTTCCTGTAAGTGCAGTGCTGTGTTTGGGTCAGCATTTAGCAACAATAGTATGCACCACAAACGAAGTACACAGTGTGTACTACGTACTGAATTCCAGTGCACTCGGGCAAGAGTGTGCGTTTTGAGACACCACTCTGGTAACAAGCTATTCACATTTGCTTCAGGTGTGTTGGGGAAGGGATGCAATGAAAATGTGCAGGATAGTAGCTCTTGAGGACTGGACTTGGGCACCCCTGGTATAGACTGTTAAAAGGTAGGTCAGACTTTCCTGTTGATAAGCTGAAGGATTGATTTGAAAGATTCCGCTGTACTTTGTGGCTTGAATGCATCGTTTCTTGGAAGGCAGATGTTTCTGTTAAACAGATGGGCCCAATTCCAATTCCTATTTTCATCCCTACCCCTATCCCTAGCCCTTTCCCTTGGCCCTAGCACTTTAAACAGAGTTTCAAGAGTCTCACTTGAAATAGATTTTCAAGTACTTGAATTATTCCCCAAGAAATGGGACAACCCTTCGAAATCCTCACGCGTCACCAATAGTTGTCTGTAGCGCAGTAAACTGACTCACAACTGTTTCCAGAGGAGTTCGCAATGCTGTCTGCAGCAGCAGTAACCTCTCACCTGGGCGACTGGATTATTTTTTCAGTTTTGGGCCGAAAAACGTAAAAATTAAAGGAAAAGAAGACACCTTCAACTCAAACTTAATGTTAACATTACGCTACAGATGTGAGCAGATGCATGTAACATTATGAAACTAGTAATTTTTTTCACATTTGAAATAAAACTGTCTTCAATACATTGAATGTAGGGATGTGACAATACACTCAACTCACATGATGAGACGATACACGATATCGGGTCAACAAGAACGAGACGATATTTTCACATTACTTTTGAGAGAACTAAAATGACAAAATGGCTTGAAAAAATCTGACGTCTTTATATAACAGTCACAAAACAATGCAGGTGCATTTAAAAATGTTTTATAACTTGCATTCATGCATGACTAAAGGATGAGCTTTCACAGTTAAACGCTTTTGCACAAATGGAATGAAATATTTCTACTTCTTATCTTTATTTTCATTTCATTTTTATTGCTGGGTATTTTGTTTGTGCAGCACTTTGGAGACATTGTTTGCACTTTAGAAAAAAATCCAATCCAATCCACTTTTTAAAAATAAAGCACATTTAAGTCAAAACATGAGTGCAAAACCTGCAACTGAAGTACAAGTCTGTCATTATACAGAGTCAGAAAAGGGCAAACAGAAAAAAAGAGTTTGATTTTCAATTAACAGTCTACAACATACTGCAGTACTTTTAACTTTGTTTTGTCCACACTCTTCATTAATAAGCAATAACATCTGACAGTAAGCCAGGGTGAGATCAGTCAGTGGATCTTTTAGTTTTTAATTTTTAGTCTGATTCATAAAGCAGAGGTTGCATGCTCTGCTACAGCTGGAAGCAATCACACGGCTGGGTGAGGTCAAGCCTATGTGTTTATGAAGAAGGGAGGAGGATGCGGGTGCACCTGGTGTTAGAGAAGAGTAAGCAAGAAAAAGTGGCTAGACTTGTTGCTAATCGCTTTTTCAAAAAAAAAAAAAAAAAAAAAAAAAGGCTACAGGGATCTGAAAACTCACTAAATATAGCAACAAAATCGCTAAGTTAACAATGCTGCTGCTTCTCTTCTGTCAGTTTTTGGCAGACTAGACGTTGCAAAGGTGCATTACTGCCCCCTACAGGTAACCCGTGAGACAAGTTTTCATTTAAATGGGAAATCTTGCCAAATTTCATTAAAGTGACCTCAAAATATAAATTTACAAAAAAATACATTTGCATTTCTTTGGCTGCTGCTGCCATTTTCCTCACCATTATGCCCATGTTTCGCATGGAATTGTGGGTAATATCATGCCACTCATTTTCTAGTGTGCCCATGGAAAATCTCTGCTTCGATGGCCAGATAACCCTACCACTTCCCCCTCCTCCTCGGTCTGAACCAGAATTGGGACACCATTACCCCATCACATAAATGCGCAACACGAAGGGGTAGGGACAAGGGCTGGGGCTAAGGGGGAATTGGGATTCACCCAAAGTGTAACATTTTCAATACAATACTGAAAGCTTTCTGCAATTAGACTGTTTTGTTGTGGCTAGCAATTTTCTCCGTTGCGCCTGTTATCTGACCTTTCTCTACCATTTTTTCTTTTTATTTTATATGACTTTGATTTCCTTAAGTTTCTTTATTTCATGTTTATGTCTTGTCCTTATACTATTCAACACATGCCAGTACCCATTCTTCTTCCCTATAATGTTTCATGTGTTCAACATCAACGCATGTATTAATAAATCACCTAGCAAACAGGCCACCATTTGTGATTTTTTAATGCTACTTCACTCATCTTAGTATATTTGGCCTTGAATTAAGGCAGCTTTACATGAAAAGATGAAATGGTTTTGGTTAATGAAACTTAAAGCCAAATGGTAAGAGAGGGCAATACAGACATTAATAATACAAGGATGCTGATGAAACAAAGTGGTCTCCAACTTATCAAAATAATGTCCATAAAGTAAACGTTTTGCTGATTGTTCTACCTCTGTTCCTTCAGCCTCCTAATATAGATTTTATCATTCATCTTCCGTTATGCAAAACTTGCTGTATACCATAGATTCTGTGAAGTCCACCAACTCAAACCAGCATTTTGTAAAATTCTAACAGGAAAACCCTTTATTAAAACACTCTTCTTACTTGGATGGCTTTCCACATAACACGTTACAATGAATCATTCCTCGTCTAGCTTTTAACATCACATGGGTAGCATTAAAAGGATACTGTGGATACATACTGATGATACATGCTGTATCAGTAATACATACTGAGTTCTGGGGTCAATATACAGCACTTGACACATGTCGCTGCCCTCCTCAAAAACCAGACATTGTAACTTTGCAGGAGTGGATCCGTCTCTAATTGGATCATATGACCTGGGGGCCTTTCTTTATGCCTCGGTGACTTTGCTATCAACTGGATCAAAGTGGTCTGCTAACATGATTTAAGAGGATCAGACTGTTTAAATTTGGACAGATGTGGGCCTGTGGGAAGTTACAGGTTTAGTGCACCAAGTGGCCAAAAGATACACAGTATCCATTTAAAACATGCTAAAAAGACATTCTTTTCACAATGCAACCATCACAATCAGGTCACTATTTTAACTCTTCACATGTAGGTGCTCTTGTTACCACTTGAAGATCAGTATATTCCCTTCATGTCATAAGTCAAATGTCCCAATCATCACATGAGCATGTTATGGGGAGAGAAGATTATCACAGCCAATGCGCCATGCCATAGGATGTTCCCTGCAGTCAGACTATTAAAGCAGTGTTTTTGTTGCTATGGAAAGGATATCTTTTCTTCTCTTGGAGTTTGTAGTCTGTTTTTGTATTTTTTGTTGAATGTTTCTTTAAACTCTGCATTTGATCCTTTTTGTTTGAAGGACAAATATTGCATGGCCTTCACAAGAGACTATCTTAACCCTGCTGTTTGATCTAAAGAGAGATCCATGTAATCCTAGTGCTCTTTAGTCCTTGAGTTTTATTTTTGGTATATTTTTTCTTTCTGAAAAACTCCACCAGCATGTCCAAGCAGGAAGAAGTTATGAAAAGGGTGGTGGAAGTTAAACCCATAATGAGATGTCATCTTTGGAGTTAATGCAGCTCCATGCACAGATTAACAATGGTTACAGGAGCCCATTAATCCATCCATTTTCTGCACCCCCTCCACCGCTTCAAGCTTTTCAGGGCATATTGTGACCTTTTCGAGTCAGCTGAAGGGTCCCTCCAGCGTATCATAGGTCTGCTCCCAGACCTATGTCTCCAGAAGGCATCCTTACCAGATATTGATGTGGAGAAATGGAAACTCCATCCCCCCCATCCCCACCCTCAACATCATCTGAAGGAAGCACTTTTTGGCTTCTTGCATTGAATGTCTTCGTCTTTCAGTTGTCACCCACGGCTCATGGCCATAGGTAAATGCTCTGAATTATGAGAAAATAATGCAAAGGAAGGCAAAAAGTTTTTAATGGATTTCCCAACTCTTACTATAAAATCATCTATAATAAGGACACATAATTTACTTCACCCACTTGCCCCTCAGCAGTAGCACTGATATTCTGGTTTTTAATACACTTGAGTCCCTTTAAATGAAGCCAGGGAGCATCTCAAGGCCACATTTAACTGAACGGTTCCAGATAATTCCCTGTATTTGGCAGTTCCTCGTTCCTAGCATTTCTTCAACCCAATACCTTGTTTTAATAGATCAGTAGATAATTATACATCTTTCAGGCACTTAGCTTTGGGTTGACACATGGTTGTCTTCGAGTCGGTTGGTGGAGTTTCGGTGCTAAAGTTTTTGTACAACAGATATCAGTTTAACTTTGACAAACATCACATCAAATCACTGACTTCATTCATTAGCTGCCACCCCTTCAGGGCATTCAGGTTGCTGCCAAGCCCTGCTGAGACTAGTGAGGACTCGTCTTCTTTTCTTCCTGTCAGGTGTTCTTGTTTCACTGCATCAAGGCAATCAGCCAGACAACTCTTTCCCGCCATTCTATTTATCTTCTCAACACCATGTGCAATAATATGGCTTAACTTATTGTAGTGCTGCGGTAATCGAGTCTCCTTATTGTGATTGTCTCTTTGGCGCTTTTTGCAAACAGTACAGTGCTACCACCCGCACAAGAACACAATACTTCAGTGTTCATCAAAGAGCAAGCTGCCAAAGTCGTCCTCGTTGCTAAAAAACAGCCACTCTCCAGGGAAAGCCTTGGCAGGTGGCAGTGTTCCAGTCCTACAGAGCCTGAAGGAACAGCACATCCTGGGTGTGGGAAGCTGCCAGCTTACTCTGTCTGACTGTATCAAGTCTCAAAGCCTTGGATAGGTAACTGTGATTACTCCATTATTACACAGTGAGTGGACAGTCTTCAGAGATGAAATGCACACTCTCTTTTTAAAGGGAAGACACAGACTCAGTCATTCATGACCATTATTGAAATATGTTGGTCTTTGTGTTAATTTCCCTTTATCCTATTTATTAAGGAAAATATTTCAATGTCTATCAGCAGGTTTTTTTTTTTTATTTATTTTTTACTTTTTTTTTTTTTTTTTTATTTTTTTACCATATTCTCAATGTTGTTTTTAAGTTGCCACAAAATAAAGTTTTTTTATTTTTTTTTAATGTTTATGCATCAGTCAAAAAATTCAATTCAACAGAAACAATCCTTGGACAGTTTAAATGTGGCCATTTGCCATTTTGCTTGTAATAAAAAAAACTAGATAGAAAACTAAAGATTTCTTTTTCATTTATAAAATTATTCGTAAAATTATATGTAGTTCAGAGGCTATCCTTAAATAGAGTACTTAGGTTACTGGTCCACTTAAAAAACAAGTCTTTTTTTGATGAAAACACAATGATTCCTTTCAGTAAAACCAAATACCATAACAATATAGCCAAAATAACCATTATGTGAATTATGTAATTGAAATGACTTGTGTGGATCTATACTCGTTTATTATTATCATATATTGTTATAAAAGTATGTTTGGTTGGTACAGATTGGTAGCTGGAAGGCTGAAAATCACCCACTCTCAGAAACAGGAAAAGGTTCTTTTACTACCAAGTCATTTATTTTCCAAAACACAGACAATCGTCTTTGTGCCAGCGAGCTCGTTTCCTCCTCAGGGCTACTTGGCTTTGATCGGCATCTTTCCTCCCAGTAGTCTTTTCTCTGTGCAGTCTGCCCAGAGCAAGAATATGTGTGATCCTCAATCTGTCTTCTTCTGTATCTTTGGGACGTTTGCCTATTATGTCTGGACTCAGGGAAGGATGTGTTATGGTGTCTATTGTCTGTGCAACACAAAAAGGAGGTTGATGATGGTATGTCTTAGGCGATATGGCTTGTGATTGTCTAATAATGTTCTCTTTAACACATTCCTTTTATGTGTTAGTTTAATTAAAGTCCTCAAGAAAGGATTGTGACGTTAAAGAATGTTTATTAGGCAATTCTCAAGTCTTTTGGTTTTAAATGCCTATCCATCAGTTATACAGTACTGGGTATCTATCAGTTATACTGACTGTCCATGGGTTGTGCTAGCTGTCCATAGTTGATACTGACTATCCATGGGTGATACTTGCTATCCATGGGTTACACTGGCTGTCCATGGGTTGTACTGGCTTTCCATAGGTTATACTGGCTATCAATGGGTAATACTGGCTGTCCAGGTTACTCTGGCTATTATGGGTTGATACTGGCTGTCCATAGTTGATACTGACTATCCATGGGTGATACTTGCTATCCATGGGTTATACTTGCTGTCCATGGGTTGTACTGGCTTTCCATAGGTTATACTGGCTGTCAATGGGTTACTCTGGCTGTCTATGGGTTGTACTGGCTCTCCATGGGTTGATACTGGCTGTCCATAGTTGATACTGACTATCCATGGGTGATACTTGCTATCCATGGGTGATACTTGCTATCCATGGGTTATACTGGCATTCCATGGGTAATACTGGCTTTCCATAGGTAACACTGGCTATCAATGGGCTATACTGACTGTTCATGGGTTATTCTGGCTATCCATAGGCTATAATGGCTAACCATGGGTTGTGCTGGCTGTCCATGGGTTATACTGGCTATTCATACAGTATGTCCACATCTACAACTTATACTAACCTTTTAAAAGTGCCCATTTATAGGTCATACCAGCCATCCAAAAGTTATACTGGCCATTCATTGGTTATACTGGGTATCCGTAGGTTATACTAGATCCTCAGATCACAAAGTGGCTCCAGCATATGTCCCTCTTGCCATCTGTCACCTGTAATCCTTTCATGAAGACCCTTCTGTTGAAACAAAAACTGCTTGATATTTATTGAAGGTGATATAACCAAATTGTACATAGAAAGTATGTATTTGCTTCTATCATCTTTAGATGGGTCAGATGGTTAAAAACATTCCTGTGCGGGGACGAGCAGCATCATTTTGTTTCGTGGGCAGAAATCAGATCATCCAAGGGAGAGTGGGTCCTTTGCAGCATAGGTGCCAAGCTGTGGAGTTAGTCTGCACATAATCCGATAAGTCAATGGTTAAGCATGATATATCATCCCATGTTTTTATCCCATGCTTATTGCAACGTCCGATGAGTTGAAATATCTGAAACATGCAGATCAGTACTGTGGTTTTAGGTCAGTCCTGTTCCTCATGCATTAAAGATTTATTGATTTATCAACATTGAAATTATCCTTTTTTCTTTCTCTTTGTGTGCTTGGTGCCTCTAGTTTTCCATATAAAGACTAGAAACTTAGCAGTGATGGTGTCAGATGGTACTTTGAAGAAAATGCTGAACATGTGTTTGGAATATATTTAGATTAGATTTTAATGTGCACTTCTTGGAATTATGCTATTTTTATTTGACATAAATCCACTCTGCAGACTAATTAGTGTCCCTATGTTCCATCTGCACATGCCATTGAAAGGAACATATAACCATGTTTAAAGGGTTTTCTTGCAGCTGAATGCCTAATGCTTTTATGGATTATCCCAAAGCTTTGCAATCCAGTTTAAGATTTTCTTAAATTATATTTTGTGTCACAGGCTTGCATACATTTGTTTAAGATCAAATATCCAGACCTTCGAAACAGTGACTTTTACAGAATTTTTTTGTAAAAAAAAAAAATCACTGTTTAACTGTAACAAATGACTTCAGCTAAAGGGAACATCCATGATGAGAATCTCCCGTTCCACCACATCCCAAAGCTGCTATGTTGGATGAGATCTGGTGACTGTGGAGGCCATTGGAGTACAGTGAATTTATTGTCATGTCCTAGAAAGCAGTTGTAGATGATTTGAGCTTTGTGACATGGTGCATTATCCTACTGGATGTAGCCATCAGAAGATGCTACACTGTGGTGATAAAGGAATGGACATGGTCAGCATCAGACTGTGGTGGTTAAACCATGACATGTTGTAATAAGAGGCCCAAAATATCTCCCCATACCATTACATCCATGTTTTTATGTTGTTTCCACCAAATTCTGGCTGCCATCTGAATGTGGAGCTGAATTAAAGGGTGGGTGGTAGCCTGGTGGCTACAGAGGTGGGCTTTGAACCGTGCAACCCGGCTTTGAGTCCCTGGTGTGGCACTAAGGTTTAGTCACTGTGGGCCCTTGGGCAAGACCCTCAGCCTCCACCAACTGGTCCCCAGGCACTGAGACATAGCAGCTCACTGTTTTCTGGTCTAGATGGATTAAATGCAGAGAGCAAATACAGAGACCCCCCAGCCATTTTTCCCCCCAAAAGTGACTGTGATAGATCTAGCACATTTTTCTGGTAGTATTAAAGACCTTTAAATTCTGACGTGAAAGCAAGTAAGGTTTGCTCTTCTTCAGCAGTGGGTGCTTCCTCAGGCCCCTCCCTTCTTCAAAAGCACAGAGGCTCTGTCCTCACACAGCTGCAGTCGCAGAGTAGGAGATACACCTCTGCTCCATGAGCCAGAATGAAAATTAGACATCCAAAACAGCCAATGGCTGATCCTGTCCTGGCTTACTGTCAGATGTTAAAGGTAGAGTGTTTTTAAAAAAACAAAGGTGAATGACAGAAAAATGTGATATATCATTCAAAACTGTTTCTACTGATGTGTAATCGCTTCACTAGAATAGCTGTTATATGTTTATTTTCTTAGAGTGAGTCATTTATACAGAGAGATGGAGAGATACAGAAATTCATACCTGCCCCAGCAGCCATCACCCTAAAGAACAAGACTGACTGACTTTTTTTTTGTTTATTTAAAAAAAAAAAAAAAGAGTGAGCTTTTGCAATACTGAATTTCCCTTCTGGGATGAATAAAGTATTATTGATTTCACTTCATTTCATTATATCTACTTGCTGGGGGTACACATACATGGAGGCTGCCATATTTATGCCACAATTTTTACTACGGTGTCCCTAAATAGACAAAACAATTTGAGTGAAGTGAGAACCCTGTGAACTTCAAAACTGCTGTACCAGCTTTGTTTAATGGAAGTTAGAGCACTGTTTGGGATAAGTAACGCCTTAAAAGACATAAAAACTAGTTACTCATAGTCCAGTCATAGCTACACCTGAGACCACTGGATCCACTCACAGAAACATCTTTATGGTCTGGGAGAATTTTGGCCACTAACGGCCACCGTACATTCACAATGCTTGGAATATGAAGTCATTTGAAAGAAAACACATTTTCTGTCAAATACCCATCTTTACCACTAGATGTCACTAATTCTTACATACTGTACCTTTAATAGTAGTGCAACATTTTGACAAATTGAAAACCAAAACCAACATTATAAAATCAAACTAAAAAATTTTTGACAGAATGTTTTTCTGTTCTGAACATATCGATGTAGCATCAGTGTGTAAACTTTGCCATGCTGTCATAGCTGCACCACAGAGCAACACTACAAGTTTATCAAGATAAAACATAGAGACTCGCATCCATAGACTGCATGTTAAAGTGTCCAAGCAGCCATTTCATTCGGGTGTAGTGTCTGATTGCCTTATCAGCCGACGTGTCAGAGTGCTCGCTCATGTGAGGCGACAGGAAGTGCTGCTTAATTGGATTCCCCAACATAGTGTCTATAACTTCTGTGTTGAAATAATGGAAAATAAATCCTATTTCAGTCAGCAGTTTTTCATCCCCTAAACCTTATCTGTGTTTCTCATTATGGTACATTTTCTCATTTTTGCCTAAAAAACAAACAAAAATCCCCCCCCCCCCATTGCCATAAAATTACTTGGGATATTACTCTATCCCTCTTTCTCATTCAAGAAATTGGGAATCTATGGGATGCTAATCCGGTCCTGCCCACCACTCTGCCTCCCAAATATGTATTATTTACCACCTCAATGATAAAAAATAAAAATGTCCACTTTGAAAAAAAGAAGAGATCACTTCATTCAAATGTGCTGTAAACATTATCAAACCACTTTTGCAAACACGATTTATCTTAAATATTTTATTTTCATCTTCAGTACTGTCATGACGTTTGCCACAGAGAGGATAATGAATTGATGCTTGTAACTGAATTCAATAGCATCGTTTAGCCAGTATCTTGATCCGTTACCCCATGTGTGTTCAGCTCGTTAGGCATGGACTAACATCGTGATAGAGAATTTGACACAAAAAGCAGCTCGCTAGAAGGTGACTTCTGATGTGCAAAGTGAGCTATGATGTTCAAAGTGTTACCTGATTTAATATAGTTGCTAGTTAGCTTTTAAAGACACAGAATGGAAATTTTAGCAGTTTTCTCAGTGACGCGTCCCCTATTGACGGCTCAACTTGCATCTACTGTGTGATTCACTCCAGCCAGTAAAAGACAGACTTATCTTGACTCTTGTTCCGTCCCTTCTTCTCTTTCTTTTCTCTGTTCCTCCAGTAATGTTTCCTTGTGTTTCTTTGCTAAATCCTCCATGATGCTGTGTTCAAAACACCTGCTGTGTTCATATCCATTAGTGACACGGTTCACAACCAATAGTCTGGCTGCAACGTCACAGCTGACGCAAAAATTACATAATGTTGTTTCTGAGCCTTGGGATGCCGGTGAGCAGCGATGGCTCGTAAATGATGAATGTTGGTGTGTCATCAAAACACGTCATAATCACATTTTTAAGGTCTAAAAGTTACGTTGCGGGTCTTTAATGCAAATATCTTTTAAGCTGACTCTTCAAACGCTGACTTCATTCAACAAACTCCTCCTACAACACCCATTTTTTCCCCATTATGCCTTGATTTGATTTATTTCGTGTTTTTTAATGTAGTTTCTTTCTTTTTAACATGCAGGGACACATGTTTTGATATGAACAGTTGTGCTTGAAAGTTTACATACTCCCATTAAAGACAGAACTAAATCAGCTGCCAGTGAAATTAATTGAAATAGACAAAAATAATAATGAATAAAAAACTTTTTTGAACATCATGACATTGATTTTGTATTGAGGTTCAACAGAAATATAGAAAATAAACAAACAAAAAATAAAACAGGCAAACAAGCATGATGGGGCTCCTGGGTTAAAATTTTGTGTGCAACACTTTTGTGAAGTGTTTTCTTCAACGTCCAATCAGACTTCTGCACCTGTTGACAGGTATTTTGGTCCAGTGTTCATGAACAAGGTGCTCTTGGTTTGTTTGTTTGTTTTTTTTTTTTATTATTTTTTAAACAAAATTTCTAAATCAATATTTAATTTTACTTACTTATAATTTTGTAAATTTTTACCCATTACTTTTTTCAGTTTCTTGTTATTTTAATCACTATTGTGAATTTAGTCTTCTGTTTAAAGGGAGGGTATGCAAACTTTCAAAAACAACTGTATACCTTAAAAAAAAAAACAAAGTTTAGAAAGCTCAGGTTCTTTGTGAAGCACTCTGGTTGCAGAACGTGTTTTCTGTGCTTGTTAATGTGAGAATGTGACAGTTGGTAGCGACATTAACTCAAAACATGACGTGGAAGTTAACAAGACGCTTGCAGCATCGTCCCTCTGGGTCTGAGTTTAACTGGTTCCTCTCAGTGTGAACAGCAGGACCCTTAACTGAATGATGGCTACAACTCTGCTGAGTTAACTTACTCCCTTGCTTTAATAGTTCCTTTGAACAGACGCTTATGCAACGCTCGCCAGGACATTATTGAGGAAGTCGGCAACTAAAAGCTCTGTAAAACTCAAGCCCTCTTGTAACTCCGTAGATAGACTGCCTTACTCTGCCCTCCTTGCCTACTTTACCCCTTTTCCCTTCATCTTTCCCTCTTAATTTAGCACCATGGAGCGATTGGGGAGCTGAGTTTTTACCTCGCCTTGTGTATTTACAGCTTTATCCTCAGCCAGACCTCTAATAGAGCTTTTTATTCACTCCCTCCGCTTCAGTACCCCTTCCTCACCCTCCCTCCTCTCACTCCCTTGTAGATGAAGTTAATTCGGATCAGAATAATGAGTTATTGCTATCAGCAACAAGAGGCACCTCGCCCCTTGGTGTCATGATCCCAGAGGCCTCTGTCTGCACCGTCGCACCTCGGGAGAGTTCGTGCATGTTTTACAGTTCCCCCTGGAGGGGAGGCGAACACTGCAAGCAGCAGAGCACTTCTCTGTGCGACTCAGGCTGTAATCACTGACCGACCTCCTCCAAGTCTGGACCCTGCTTCCCCCGCGGGCGAGTTAAGCAGCAGAATTTACCACCGTCGTATAATCGGGAACACAAACACACGCGCTCTGCTAAAGCTAGTGAAACGCACGCGTCCATTAACGAGGAACAGGGTGCATCGTAGCAAGCTCAACATAAAACTGTTATAAGCAATAAAAACCATTAAAAAGAACAGCAGAGGTTTCAAAACATTGTTCCCTGTAAAAACCTGTTTCCTTTGTTATTCAGTTAGCCACTCTGCTGCCGCACAAAAGCACCCTGGGGCCTAAATAAAACCTTAAAATCATCTCGGCGCAGCTCTTCCATTGACAGCCACATGACATTTATTGGGCTTTAGGCTGTCTTTTATATTTGCCTTCATTTTTATTCCACTTCTGTCTGTCATTCTTTTCTCTGCTAGTATATAATGTAATCAGTCAAACATGAATAAGGTATAAATGGACCCACTCATGAGTATGAATGAGACTCATCAGTCAATAGAAATAGAATAATGGAGTTGGTGAAGTCGCAGGTGGAGAGGGCGGCTGTTTCCAGACACCATCTCCTCTTTCCTGGCTCAGAACTCCCCTGTTTGCCTTCACGTGAATGGAGCAAGCTGACGTTTATTTGCCATAACCACTGTAAAGGTCTTACTCGGGTTAATCTGCTAATGCTTGTTTAACTGAATCTCAGTGTAGCCAAACCAAATCAGGCTTTATTTAGGGTTTGGCTGAGCCGATGTGGGTCACAACTACGATTCATACAGCATAAAAAGAGAAATGATCTCAGTGGTCTGGTTGTTTCCCCTGACAGATAGCTGGATGCTGCCGACCACGTTGCCTCCTGCTGTAATGAATCTCAATGATAAAGGCGGGGAGGGTTTCTGCTAGCAGGCGCTGACCCTGAGAAACGAGCACGCCACAGTCATACATCAAACCTCAGGGAGAAAAGGGAAACTACAAGAGAAAAGTGGCACATTTGATTTGGAAATCACCTTTCAAGCTGTTTAACACACCTGAAAGGAGGGAATGATGGTATCAGGTTGGTGTGCATGATGAAACTACACCTTTAAGGAGCACTGATGACACTGTTTAATATTTACACCCTGACTGAGTGAGGCCAGCAGACGCTGATACGCTAACTTGGAAGAACTGAGCGATTAAGGCAAATAAGCAACAATGAAAGATGAAACGAAAAACGCTTGGTGACAAGGACATCACGCTTGTTAGAGCAGCTACAGAGGAGTGTGTGTATGACGGGTGATCAGTCATGTTTATATTAATCTGCACACTTAGCTAAACAAAGCAAATTAATATTAATAGCTGCATGTACCATTTAAGAGGGTGAAATATGAGCGTAGGGATCCTGTAACAGCTCAGCATGCTGCTTATTAAGGACCTCGATCTCTTTGATTCAAATGTGTTAGATGCACACACAGATTCAGTTTGTTTTAGAATAGTAACCTTTTCAGTTTGTTGTTGAAACTTGGGGGGGGGGGGGGGAATGGTACAATGTGTTTTCTTTTGGTAAGCTCCCTTCAGACTTACAGTCCATAACTTTAATCTGGTGGCACCCTAACGTGGCGGTCGTCTCCTTTCATGTAGGCCCTGGTTCAAATGTTGTTGGATAAAATCTGATTTCTTTTCTGTCTGCTGGTCGACACATTTCTCACAAAAACAACTTACAACAATAAACAGTACATGTGATTTTTTTCCCTTATACTTTGTTAAAAAAGATGGGTAAGGGAGGGGTAGCCTAGTGGTTACAGTGGTGGGTTTAAGTCTGGGGGACCTGGGTTTGAGTCCCCAGTGTGCCACCAGATGTGAACCAATGAGGGCCTCTGACCAAGGCGCCCCCCCAACTGGTCCATGGGTGCCAAAATCTAAAGAAGGGTAAAATATATTGATAAATATGTTAACACAACGGGAGTGGGGAGCCTAGTGGGATTGTTACAGGCTTTGGCGCGGCAGACCTGGGTTCAAGTTCCTGACACGGTACTCAGGTGAACCATTATGGACCTCTGAGCAAGGCCGTTAACCCCCACCAACTGTTCCCCAGGTGCTGTAATTGGCTGCCCTCTGCTCCCAGGTTCAACCTGAGATGGGTTAAATGCAGAGAACAAATTTCCTAATTGGTACTCTAATTTGGATTTATATATTATATCATTATAAAGTAAAACTTATTATTGTTAAAGCAGAAAATGGTCATAAACCCAGATTTAAAGACATGGAAAAAAAATGTTGGTACAGTTAAAGGCGTTATAAAAGATGTTTCTTTCATCAATTTTTACAATATTCGATAAAAGTGGATTCACCATCCCATACGCTATGATTGATTAAACGTTTTAAATATATAGATATTATTAAACATCAGCCATGAAAGTAATGGGGCTGAAAGAACATCCGCCAATCATCTCTGCATTCCTTACATTTTTCATTTGTCTAATGGCTCGTCAATCACTTTTACTACCATAGTTTGAGTGATTGATGGTCAATTCAACGGGTAATAGGCGAGACTGATCGATGAGAATGATTGATTGGTGAGAATACTGTGTGCTGGAAGCGGTGCGCACTCGTCTGATGTTTACAGCAGGAAGCTAACATCATTCTGCTAGCAGTTAGCGACGTTCAGACAACGACATCTGTTTTACTTGCGTTTGTGACATGACGGGAGAATCTGTACCTGCTGTCTGCTAAACACGGAGTGGCTCATGCATGTTGTTCTGTGGCCGAAGGAGGGAGCTGGGAATCTAGCAGGTTGGTCTTGCACATGCGCAGTATTCAAAAGACAGTCTCTGCTTTCTGAAATGCCAAAATGTCTTCTATAGCGCCTTTTGTCAATGAAAGAAAACCTAACAATGGTCACAGAAATAACTTGAATCAGACAAATGTAATAATAAATGAAAATTCTATGAAAATTAACCAATGAAAGTCAGACATTGCTTTTGAACCACTTCAACAGAATCATTTTCAAAAATAAACTCATGAAACAGGTCTGGACAAGGCCTTTCAATAACTAAGGGGTGCCAACAATTTTTTCCATGTACTGTATTTGATTTTTTTTTAAAGCCCATTACTGCATACTTCATAATAAAAGAAAAATAAAAGAAGAACACTGTTGTGTTTTGAACTGTTAATGTAATAAAATAACAATGGAATGTCCAAATAGTAACAGATTGAAGTCAGGCTTAATTTGGACCGGTCCTCTCTACTAAATTAGCTTAAATCTCAGACATTCATGATATAATATGAACATTTGAATGTCCTTGACGTTTTGAGAGTAATGTATGAGTTAACCTTCACCTTTTGATTACCATTTACTTACCAGTTTGGCCAGTCTCTGAAAATTGTTAATGGATTAGCAGTTATGCTGTATAACAATATCATCCCTCTAAATCACTGCTTCCCAACCCTGGTCCTCAGGGACCCCTGCCCTGCTGGTTTTCAAGATATTCCTACTTCAACACACCTGACTCAGATGAATGGCTCGTGAGCAGCTTGCAAAGAACTTAATGAGCAGTTGAGTTGATCTGAATCAGGTGTGGTGGAGTTGGAAACCTGCAATACATGCTGGGCAGGGGTCCCTGAGGACCAGGACAAGTTAGTCAAACTAAGCTGACATTTAGAGAACATTATCTTGAGATTTAAGGTAAAGACCAGAATATTGCATCTGTTCCCTTTTGTTTCACCCGTAAAATGTGGATGGTTTGTTCATGGCTGCACAGGGGCGGCGTCCATACCCTCTGCGTGGGTAAATGGGTGGGTTTATTATACTCTGCTTCAGTTCGCCCCATTTGGCACTTTCAAACTATACTGCCTGTACACATGGAAAAAAGAAAGAAACTCTCTCCACAACACAACCACCAGGCCAACCACACGGGAGGTCCCTTTGTGCTTTGTTGTAGATCTTTATTTTTGGTCACAGATGGCTGGTTGGAAGGTCTGACGGGAGATTGTTGGTGGTGTTGATGAGAACAGTGTTTCCACTCCGACACATATTCGGTTTTAGACAGAAAAACAAAAAAAGCTCCAAATATTTCAGCATTTTTCCACCTTTTTGCAACTCAGCGCGACTTTGCCAAGCCGGTCTTATACTTATCACACCTGCAGCAAACACACATACACACACACAAACCCAGGGTGCTCCTTAGACAGCAGCAATAATGAGGATGTCGTTAATTTGCCCGAATGAGTGGGGGGCCTTTAGCGCGGGCTAGTAATTAATTAACAGCGACACTGTTACTTAATTAGCTCCACATGAAAGGAGAAGGGCGGCGGTGGAGGATGAGGTGTACAGTGTGTGTGTTTTAAGCAAAGATGGAGATTGATTGTAAAAGCATGTGTTTAACTGGCTTTAAGTAACAACTGTTGGTTTTATAAGTCAGTACTGATGGCAGCTAGCATGATAAACCAACATAATGTTACACTGATATAAAATACAACCCCCAACTATGAACCTTTTAGAATCCTTCCTGGTTTATGTTGTAATATATTTACTAAAAGCCCTTCCTTCCATTTTCTGTCTTTATTATTCACACACAATATGAACTATGCTGGATGTGGGGGGAATGTAAACATTTTGTTCCTCTGTATTCATAAATGGCAGCCAGTACCCACCCACATCCCGGTTATCTTTCCCCACCCGCTCGCCGCAGAAGCTCTCGCTTTGTTGGCTGCGGGCTAAAGCGCAGCCTTATCAACCCAGATACCGAGTCATACTCCCTGAGGGTCAAATACCCTCTCAATGAAATCCTACAACTCAGCATTACTGCCTGCTGGATACATATTCAGGCCTGCAGAGGAACTTCAAAGAGGTCTTTTCACCCCTGCCTTAATTCTTTGATTCATCTTTCATAATTTCTCCAAGTCAGTTTTGTTTTTGCACGTTTTCTTCCAGGATTTACTTACTAGCCATCATTGTTGGACAATGTCCATGGAAATCTATCCATCAATTTATCCATTTTCTAAAACCTCCAGTGCAGGATCAAAGGGTTTGGAACCCATGTGGGATATCAGTAAATCAATACATTTACAGATATGCTAACATTAAAGAGATAATGTTTTTCTAAAAGGTTGGAAAGGGGTTTAACACAACTGATGTCAATCTGGTGTTTTCATATGAGGTCGTGGGAATAATCCAAAAGTCTGAGAATTTTAAACATTTCATGTTTTTTCGTTGCGGCCTAAAATTTCTGATTTTGTGGCGTAATTTGTGAAAAATTGCATTAAAGTTGGATTTTTTTCTATTTTGTCAAAAGCACCTGAATTTTACTTTGAATATTATGTTTCAAACAACAAACAGAAGAAAAGGACAGAAAACTGAACATTTTCCAATTATATTTCAGCATTTGCAGTTCAAGGTGGGTGATATCGAAATTTTCCCTGTTGATACGAAACCAGTAGTATATGGTACTTTTACTTCGATACCGATATCGATACCAATACTTTTTGTCCCTTTACAGAAAACCACATGACTGCACAGTTTGCGTTAATATGTTGAATGCAAGGGCAATATTAGATACAAGTAAAACTTGAGAACAGAAATACTGGAAAGAAATGCTTTTAAAACAATAATAAATTACATTGATGATTAAATTAAACAAAAATAAAAATAAACTTTCAAATATCAAATAACTTAATTATTTAAATTTATTCAGTGGAAAATATTCAACTACAAAACGCAATAGAAATATTAAAAATTGACCAAAACATAATGTGCAATATCCTTGATTAAAGCACTGAAACATACCAAAATATCATCATCTTCACAAACAGTAGCAGCATTATCATGACATCTGATAAGCTACCATCATCATGTGACACAGAAGCTAGAATACGGCTGCTTTCACATCCTTTCATTGCATAAATCTCTCAGAAGTGGAAACAAATTGCATATTTTGTATATATACCGAGGTATCGCAATAAAAGATTGATTCCGATATTTTGTCTGGCTGGTATCCAATCAGCATGTCCATGTGGGGCCCATAAGGGTTTAATTTTGGCTGCATATGAGGGACCCAAGTGGGTTTGCCCACGGTTTCCATGGTGGCCCCACCTGTGTTTGTGGGTTTTCACATATGGGGCCCATGTCACTTAAACTATGAGATCTGCAAATTTGCCCAGTTCAAGCCCATGCCCATTCAAATACTTACAGGCTATATGGGCAAACACAGGTGGGGCCACCATGGAAACCGTGGACAAACCCACTTGGGTCCCTCAAATGCAGCCAAAATTGAACTCTTATGGGCTCCACATGGATGTACTGGCTGAAGTATCGACTCCTCGGTGTTGATATGCCCGTCCCTATGTGCAGTATCTGGGTGTTACAAAGTCCATGTTGACTTTTCTCATCTGTTGAGAGATTCTCTGGTGGTGTTTAGCATTAGAAAAAAACATTGTGTCATTCCCCCTCCACCTCGCTGGAAAATAATCTTCACCTCCCTTATTTTTCATGCAGAATGCGGAAAGTTCTTGGTGGATGCGTCATTTCTCAGAAACCATTCAATGTATGTGCAGTATATTGAGTTATGTCGAGGACTTGGAGCGCTGCCATTTTTCAAAGTTGCATTAAAGTTTTGATGATGGGACAAAATTGCAAGTATTTGCAGAAATCACAGTGATTGGCTGAATTTGTGCTGATAGTTGTGATTGTAACATCACAGATTCCTGGAGGATATGTCTATACATGTTACATTTCCATATGAGAATAGTTTGGTTTAAATGTGTTTTATGGCAGAAATCTTTTTGTGTTTTTCTAAAAATCTTCATATTTTGCATCATTCTGTATCTGCCCAACATAAAAAAGATGACAACTTCCATGGGTGAGACACTGACACTGAGAAATAAAACTCGCTTAGTGCATGGGTCTGCACTCTCCAGGCTGTAGACCAGCAAACTGCAGACAAATTAAATCCATGCTCACTTTAGGAAGTAAATCTTGCTTTGGGATGAGGAGTGGCCTGTTTTGCTTTATCTGGGACTGAAAACTATTGAAGTGTTGATGACATACCTGTGTGATCAGTCATTTGCTCCTGACAGCAGAGATGACCAAAGTTTATGATTCTAATTTTTCTTCCAACGGTCCGTGAGTGCACAGCGGTCTCCTGCACCAGGATGCTTATATTTTTGTCATGGAGTGCTTCTTCCTCCAGGAAAGATTCAAGAGTTTTCACATTTTCTCAAGTTACACTGCATGAAAGAAGCATGTGTTGTTTGGACAAGCTTGCGGTTTAGACTTTACATAAATCATCTGTCCATTCCACTCGGGACTTAAGTGGTATGGTCTGATGGTTTATGGGGGGCCGAATGGGGTTCAGGAAGTAGCGTGGTTGGGCACCAGTCTGTGGGTTGATGATTTAATCTACAACTTCCCCAGTCAACATGTTGAAGTGTCCTAGGAGCAGCCACTAAATCCCACAGCTCCTAGCATGTTCTGAATGCATCTGCTACAAAAAAAAAAAAAAAAAAAAAAGGCAAACACATTCAGACGTTCATGCTAAAGGAAAGCTGGGTTAGGGTAATGGGAAAAGGGGAAGAGTTTGATGAAAGACTTTAGTTCAGTTGGGAATGATATTTGGTGCTAAACAAATGAACCTATGAAAGAATGTGGAATCGTCTAATAAGCCAGTCAGCAGTCACAGCTTTTCAAATAAATTTTTTTCTTGCAAATCTTGGTGTTACGACCCGGCTTAACGTGGTAAAAATAAGGGGACTGAGTCAGATGTTTATTTTGTAACAACGACGCTTTTATTGTGGAAATCAGGGGAAATGGTACAGCACAAACAAAAACCACAGGTGTTGGGCTTAGCGGTAATGCTCAACCAAATAAAACAGAACAAACACCTGAAAACCAGAATCAGGTGTATGATGATGAGGTTGTATCAGCAGGTGTGTCAGTAGTTATTGTGTGTTGCTTTTAGCTGTAAGTGGAGATTCTGATTTTAGGTTTTTGTTCTGTTTTTTTCAGTTGAGCATCACCGCTAAGCCTATAGCTGGTTTTTGTCTGTGCAGTGTACCATTTTTTCCCTTATTTCCACAATAAAAACATTGTTAGAAAATAAACATCTGACTAAGTTCCCTTCTTGTTTCTACCAGGAGGCGGGTTGTAAGAACATGGGGGCTTGTCCGGGATTAGTTATGGGCAGCTGTAACACCTGTACAACCTAAACTTAGCAAGGAAAAGAAAAAAAAAAAAAGTTTGGCTTTGTCGTAACAGTGGCCGCATTTACATGGAGACTATTTCCCCTTTCGGATTGAAATTATTCCGAAATTAGATTTCAAGGCAGCTGCTTCCATGAGAACTAATTCTTTTTTTTTTGTTCGCTAGTTTAGCCGTGACGTCGTCGCGTGGCTGCACTTTGTTTTCTTTGTTAAGACGTTTCTGTGTCGGACGGCCTGAACCACTTGTGGCATGAACTCCTGGAGCTGCACTCGTCAGTGTCAAAGTCACACTGAGTGGTGTAATCCAGCAGATACCACCTGCACTGTAATCTTCATGTACCCAAAGTTGTAGATTGTTGACTATTTTATGTATGTAAACGAAGAAAACTGTTTTCGAGCCTGTTGCATATTACTGTTACAAATGTACAAATCAACCTATTAAATCTTAATCTGAGAACTAATGCTTTCCAATCTGTTGGGTACATGCACCAATATCTAAGCAGAATGACTCTGTCTGAGATGCACAGACTGATGTTACATCATGTTACTTATTAATACTTGCTCAAAATAAAAAAAAAGTGAAAACAAGTTGCAAGTTTTGTTACCTATACAGTGGTATATCGACACTCAAAGTATCAAATCCAATATTTTGTTTGGCTGGTATTGTAGTATCGACCCCAGGGTAGCAATATACCCATCCCCTAAGAGGAAGCATGAGTCCCACCAATGGCACACAAACCACAGTTTGAGAAACATGGACTTTAACAGTTGAAACCATGTTCAGAATACAACATATCTGGTAGGTTTAAACCTTCAGCTGCACATACGTAGTTTAGCACCGCCAGATTTATCTTCAGAGCTATGTCAAAGGGGTGGGCTGTTTACCAATCGCAGAGGATCTTTGAAATGTAACACGCGGAAAGCTCAAGAGGAGAAAACGGTTTGAAAGGAGATGCCAGCTGGCAGGATTATAACTGTAGCTGACATTCAGTTAGTCAGAATACATCATAGACAACTCTTTTCTCTCAAGATCCTTCCAAAGCCTGGGCTGAAGAGGCTGTATTGTATTACCAACTCAATCTTCTACTTCCTTCTGTGGCCACAAGTAAAATAAAGAGTTCCCTCATGGGGAATCCATCGAACAGCAAGCAGATACTGCCTGAGATTATTTGCCCTTACATCCTGTTACCTTATAATACCAAACATGAGGAGTGTCAGGCTGTATATCGCAGTGGGTTTTAAAGCTGGTCTGAAAGGCAGCAGTGTTTTGCTGGTATGGATGTAAACAGTAGCTCTCCTCTGCCCTTTAGCTGTGCTCTAATCCTCTCTGCGCGTCTATCTGGATGACTCGGACAACACAAGGTCAGGGGACACTACGCTAACGCAATCACGATTTAACCAGATAGGGAAAAGCCGCATGAGCATGTGTGTGTGAGGGACTCTGAGCAAATGAATGTATGCTGTATCACTACACTTCTTCCAACACTTCTACACCAGTAGTGGACACCTTGTTTAGTACGTCCAGGAGGTCAGTAATTATATTTCTGAAACTAGTTATAATCTAATGAGCTACAGCAATACACAAATAAGACCTTATTCATTATTAAACCAACAATAGAGTAGATAGTTTACAAGCTAAGTCCAATTCATCAGCTTTCATTGGATTATTCATGAGGCTGCGGGGTGCATTTTGGGCAACTGCACTGCATGTTGCATTCACCACAGTGGACTTCGCCCTGTTTGATAATCATATTTGATGTCAGTTCAGTGTTGGGAATATTAGCATTTCATGAAACGTGAAGGGGGTGGGGGGTATCCCTAAGTTTATTAAAGTGCAATGTTTGTGGTTTTCTTGGCGTTCAGAATTGTTCTTCAGCTATCTCTGTCTCTGTCATCCTGAGTAGAAAGCAAAGGATGCTCCAGTCCCCATTATTAATTATGGATACAACTCTCATGCACGTCCTATCTGGACTGGGGATGATTAATAATGGAACAGCAAAGTAATTACGCGGTGCTCGTCACAGATATTTTCAATTCGCTCTTCCCCCTGACTGCCTCATTTCTTTACCTCCCTGCTTTCTGTGGGTGTCTCTGCCCTCTTGCAGCCTTTGCACAGTTCATTTCTTTGTTTATCTGGTTCTTTAATCTGATCTATTCTGATCAGCCTCAGCCCTTTAGAAACACAGATTGGACAGAAAACCAAGGTGGTCTGAGGTCTGACACACTTTATTGCTTTTCTGTTGGTATCCGTGGCTGTTCCATACACTTACTAGTCCACCTTGCTAGTACCAGGTTGGACCTCTTTCAGAACTGCTTTAAAGGGACACCGTGTAACTTTTGACCAAAACATTAGTCTAATGTAAGTCATAATAGATAATTTCTGGGGTCAATATACAGTACTTGACGCATGTCAGTACTCTGAAGGGGCTGCCCTCCTAAAAAAACAGACATTGTAACGTTGCAGGAGTGGATCTGTCTCTCAGTTTATCATGTGACCTGGAGCATTTTGCTTTATAGCTTGATGACTTTGCTATCAGCGGAGTGGTTCACAAACATGATTCCAAAATACAGATAGTGGGATGTTGCCACTGGCCACACAACTGGCCTGTGGTAACTTCTGGATACACGGTATCCCTTTAAGTCTTGGTGTCATTTAACAAAGTGTTGGAAACATTCCTCAGAGATTTTGCTTCATATTGCCACGGTTGCTGCAGATTTTTCAGGTGGCCCCTGGTGTGGTCTTCTGCTGCTGTAGCCCATCTGCCTCAATGTTGAAAGTGTTGTACATTCAGATGCTATTCTGTATGGCTTGGTTGGAACCAGTGCCAAAAGGAGTTTCTGTTGACTGTATCTTTAACCCGTCTGCCCATTCTCCTCTGACCCCTGACATCAACAAGACATTTTAGTCCAGACAACTGCTGTTCACTGGACATTTTCTCTCCTTCAAACCATGCTCTGTAAACCCTACAGATGGTTAGGTGTGAAAATCCCAGTAGATCTCAACAAATACTCAGACCAACAACCATGTCACGTTCAAAGTCACTTAAAGACACAACATAACTTTAAGACCTTAAAAATATACGTTTCTGACTTGTTTCAGTGACACACCAGGATTCATTATGTTCATTTTTTAAGCCGTCACTGACCAGAGGCGTCCTGAGGCTCAGAAACAACACTATGTAAGTTTTGTTTCCGGGATGGGGCCGTGACTTGCAGCCGACTATTGGTTGCGCACTGCGTCACTTGCAAGCAAATGGATATGAACCAGATTTGAACACAGCAGGAGTTTTGAATGCGCATCCTGCCGGATTCGGCAAAGAAACACAAGGAAACATTACCAGAGAAAGAGAGGAAAAGATAGAGAGGAACGGACAGAACAAGAGTCAAGATAAGACCGTCTTTTACTGGCTGGAGTGAGCTCACAGTACAGGCACGATGCAAGATGGATGCTAGTTTAGCTGTCG
The DNA here is from genome assembly GCA_023101725.1 of Atherinomorus stipes. Lineage (NCBI taxonomy): Eukaryota > Metazoa > Chordata > Actinopteri > Atheriniformes > Atherinidae > Atherinomorus > Atherinomorus stipes. Next base: position 103,338 of record JALJCO010006234.1, read on the forward strand.
ATAGAGGGCGCGTCACTGTGAAATCTACTTAAAGGTTGAATATGGAACATTTTTATTAAAAGCTATATTTTTTCAAACAGAATGTACAGGGTGTACAGAATGAAAGTACAACATTTCCTAGAAAAGTTAAATTTAGCCTAAAAATAATTATAAAATAATTTTTTACGGGTTCGATAATGGCATTTTATTTACGTCTATAAGCCAATACACGACGCCATTGCAGGTTGCTAAATACGATCTCTGTGTGGAAACAATATTTTGGTCATAGTCGGGCTGGTACAGGGGAAAACCGTAGAGAGGACCAGTGATGCAGCTGCTTCAGAGCCCTGTAGATGTTGTTATCTGTTTCTGAGGAGGAGTGACCTGAGAAGAGCAAAACCTGGAGTAAATTCAGGTGAAGACTTCACTAAATGGACCCACATAAACGTTTTCCACGGAGTAAAACACGGAATTGGCGACTTTCCTGCTGGATCGGTAAGCTAGCTTGTTTGCTAACATGGCTAACGTTAGCTGTCAGTTATAAACTCCTCTGTGTTACTTGTTGGACATGCTGCAGACTGTTGGTCACTTGCGTATCGGCAGTGAGCCTGGCATCCCAGCGGCTGGAGTTGTTTTTCTGCCGTTGCAACTACAACCTAGACACACGTGATGTCGCTGTTCTGTCCGTATTCCATATTCAACCTTTAACTGTGAGATAAACAAATTAATCATACTAAGAGGTAAACGAGTTGGAGTGACAGTATATTGAATATAGCTGGAAATATTCAGAACTAATAACTACGGCTTGATATTATGCTGTAAACATGTCTGGTGATGACTGGGAAGATTGTTTTTGTTGCTTGCAATCTTTTAAAGTGGACTTTGCTACTTGAAGTGGGGGCAAATGTTGTTTACAACAACTTTTCTTATGGTACAGCCTAAAAGTAACAGATTCCATGAGCTACAACAGAGATTAAACATGACTGAGACAGAAAGATGGAAACAAAAAGATGGGAATACTGGAGCAGGTGGGCTATAGCTCTGCAATCTCTATAAGTACTACTTTGCCTTCTCAAGCTGTTTCTGGGGGGTGATTTCCTTGGAAGTCCAATAAGCTCCTGTTGTAGAAATTGAAACAGTCAAAAGACTGTCTTTTCAAGAAAAGGTTTCATCTGTCACACTTCAGGTCATAGTTACAACTATAGTCTCCATTTATTGGTGAATCATGTGATTAGTGAATGTTAGAGAGTAACTAGGCAGCCCCCACTGTGCTGATCTGATAGTGTTGTCAGGTACGGTGCTCAGCCAGATGATGATGGTAGAGATGAAGCCTGATGGAGCACCATGCTCAGCAGCAGACTCCATCCAACAGGCTTGTGTGATTCAGAGAGCCGGTTAATGATTTACGCAGCAGCAGCAACAGGTTCCCAAATGGTTTGTTTGTGGTGTGATGAGGAGACTGCATCAGCAGAGGAGGCCTTTTATCCGTGGATGCTGCTCAGAGAGGGAAGCATGAGAGCACTTCGAAGGAGCTTGCTGCTAACAGACGTCTATAAAGCCGAGCAAATTTATAAAAAGAGCTAGTTAATTTATTAGCGCTTTCCTCCCGGACCATCTTTAATTCATCTTTTGCATTTTCATTCAGCTCAGACTCTTCCTCTAAACTAACTACAGCTTCTCACCTCTCTGCACAGCCAGCTCTTCCTTTTAACCTGTTTATCAATTGTTCTCATTGTGAATTGCACCAATGAGGCCAATGTATTGATTATATGTGTCCTTCAAGCAGGATGGACCATAACAGAACTGTGCACCAAGTTCCCCAAAGGATAAACCGTCAGAACACAGTTAACCTTTAAAGGAATTTAAAAGATATATGACATGAAATTGAGAAGTTTACAGAACAGCTTTGTCTTCATTTGTGGACATTTCCAACCATCATGTTTGGAGTGGAACAGCTGATCTGGTATTGAGCTGTGATCTGTGATTAGCAGCTTTTAAAGGGAAGGGCTTGGAAAAATTGGCAGAGGCGACTTTAATAGGGCCAAATCTAGATCTCCAGGTAGAAGAATTGTAAGAAAGTTTGAGTAAAAACCTCCATAACATTTAGTTAATTACTCTGTCTGATGGCATTCATTCAGAGAGATAAAACAGAAGTAATTGTAAAAACATGAAGCATCCTCATTATCCATTTCATGCACCGCCAAACTGGTTTCAGCTCCACTCAGGTGTTTGTAGTCTCAGTAGAGATGTTACCGTCATCATTACTGCCATATTTAGCTTTATAGGCATTATGTATTTCACCCTTTGTTGGTAACAGACACATTTTTAGAGTGGACTATGCAGTCATAAGAGGAATGAAAAATAAGCTTACTTAAAGGGACACTGTGTAACCTTTGACCCCCAAAATAGCCCAATGTAAGTAATAATAAATTATTTATGAGGTCAGTGTACAGCACTTGACACATGTTGGTGCTCTGAAGGTATTGCCCTCCTCAAAAACTAGTCATTGTAACTTTACAGGAGTGGATCTGTCCCTCATTGGATCATGTGACCTGGAACCCTTTGCTTTATGGTTGCTATCGTTGCTATCAGGTGATCAAAGTGGTCTACAAACACAATTCCAAAACACAGATAGACTGTTTAAATTTGTAACAGTTGTGTGGCCTGTGGGAAGTTATAGATTTCATATCCCTAGTGGCCAAAAGTTACACGGTGTCCCTTTAAATTTAAAGGTTACAAAACCCCCTTATGGACCTCATCAGGCCTTAAAATTAAATAACTCCAACCTCAGATGAACACCAGTGCACCATACCATCATTTATTAAATAAAAATTAAGCCCAAATGTTGAATCGATCTGTAAAAAACATATTGGGATAGTTTATGAAACCAATTTCAGCGAAAATGCACAAAAAGTGCTGCTAAAAGTCACCTTTTTTGTATGACCCTATCAGTCTCCTGCATCTCTGTGGAGGAACTTGAATTCTTGTTTCTTTGGCACATTTCATCACCGCATTGATGTTTGCAGGTATTTGTTTATGCACAGCTCTCTTAAGGTGCCATCAGAGCATCTTAATGAAGCAGAGGTCCTGACTCTGACTGGGTCATAGCAGCACGGTGATTGTTTTCTTTAATGCTGTGTGTGGGATCCAGTCCTAATTTGGGTTTTCTTCAAACCTGCTGTGGTGTATTAGGACCAAACGTCTCTGAAGGACATTTTTCCAGAAGTGTTGTCGTTTGTTCAGATGCAGCTTTGCCAACCAAAGCTGTGCTGCCATGTTCTATATTTTGAGAAGATGCTTTGTCCTGGAAACCCCCTGATATTTAACATGCCAAATGAAGCCTGGAGAAAGTTGGAGATGTGGCTTGTGGATTTTTTTTTTTTTTTCAGTTTGAGCATTTCTAGCATTTAGAACTCCATGAAAAAGAAAAGGCATTAAAACCATTCCCAGATTAATGAGTGGCTATAATTGCTACTTTTGAATCACCACAGTTGTCTTTCCTTCTATTTCAGTGGTACATAAAGAATAAAAGTTGGATGAAGAAAAGATTAATAGCAGAACATAATTATGAGAATTTGTTTTCACATTGTTTCATATTGTTTCACACTGACCTGCTTAAGTATGGTCTATCAAGCTTAATGAATGGGATGGTTGACCATGCCAGCAGTAATGTGCACCAAAAGTGACCTCACTTTGAGAACAACTTTAGAGGGTTTCAGTTGGCTGTCACTATAGACATCCATAAGGGATTACATTTGCAAAACTTGTGGACAAAAAGTGATTTCTTTACCAATCCACTTTGATTAAACCACTCCCACTTGTACGAAAGAGAATTAGGGCACTGCAGAAAAGAAAAAAAAACATTTCTGAGAAAAAAGTCAGAATTATGACTTTTTCCGGAACTGAAAAAAAAAAAAAACGAATTCTGACACTTTCTCGGAAATTGGAAAAAAATAATCTGAAAATTTTCAGAAAAGTCAGAATTTTGACTTTTTCCCCTGAATTTTTTTTTTTTTTTTTGAGGGGGGGGGGGGGGGGGGTTCAATTTCTGAAAAAAAAGTCAGAATTCTGACTTTTTTCCAGATCATAAAAAAAAAAAAAAGATCTGGGGATTTTCTTTTCTTTCTGAAAAAAGTCAGAATTCGAACTTTTTTCTCAGATTTCTAAATTTCTTCAGATCATTAAAAATCACAAAATTATTCTGAGAATAAAGTCAGAATTCAAACTCTTTTCTCAGACTTCTTGTGGCCCTAATCTTCTTCCATACTCCGGCTTCCAGTTATGCCTTCATATTAATTATGCAATGCTTCCTCTTAATTAAAACTGTTTACAATCTTAAAACATTTGTTTCTATTCCCAATTAAGCAGTTTTTGTGCATCAGGGCTATCTGTCGAGTTTCCGATGCCTTCTCCCACCCATGCATGTGCACCTTGTCAGCTCGCCTGTCTCACATCAAAGCAAAGTGCTTTTATGTAATCAAGCTGTAATTACACCATAAACAGCCATAAATACTGCATCCATATCCACAATGAGCCCCGGCAGCGTCCTGCTGCAGAGGGTAGTTATTAGTTGATTGGTGGGCTGTCAGCTTTGCTTCCTGTCGGAGCCGCTCAGAGAGGGCTCCGATTGGCTGGCACTGTGACACAGGCTGACAGAGGGTTGATGGGTGCTGCTGGAAGGGGGGAAAGGAGGGCAGGCATTTGCACTGACGGCTGGGAGCAAAGTTTCCAAAAATAGCTTGAGGCTGTGACAGCACAATGACGGGCCAGTGGATGTGTGAGTGGGTTTTTTGGCATCCCGTGAAATCTTAATAACAGCAGCACAAGCGAGTCTGCCCTATCATCAGAAATCTCCACAGTCACAAGGGCTCGCCAAATAATAACAGGGGCAACACAAGCTGTGCGTGACAGTGTGAGAGAGGGTGTGTTTGTGATTGAGAGATATAAAGAACACAAAAGGATGAAGAAAGAAGGAATAACCACAAGACAAAAGTCAATCCTCTGGGGAAATAGGAGGGAAGATATTTGTCTCCTCTTTGCTGGAACCCGGCACCGCCTCCGCACAGTCTTAGTGGTAGTGTAAGCAGGGTGACGCCGGTCGATGATGAAAACTCCTCTGCCTGGATGTGAGCTGCTGCGGAGAGAATCGACAAATCTGTGATTGATTTCCTCACCTGCCCGTGGAGAGGCAGGTACATGATGAAAGAAGAGGTGTGGAGGGAGAGAGGAGGCAGGGGAGAGCTGTCAGGGAGGAGACGGGTGGGGCAAGATCGTTGAGGTGGAGGAAACCGAAGCCGGAATAATGAAAGGGCAGCGGGCCTGAAGGGGGTGTTGGGATATCTGAAGGTTTGGAAAAAACAATGCATTTTCCTTTTATTTTCTAAAGAGCTTTGTGTCTATCTCTGATTCACAACTAATTCCAGTTTTGGGAAAGGATAAATACATACATGTAGGAAAAATGAATACATGAATACCCTTGTACTTACAGTACTACTTACCAGGTCTAAATATGAAGTAAATACAGGCTCAGATTAATAACACTACTTATGCAAGTAAATTGTCCTTACATGATTGTTACATCAGCCGATTTTCAACATAATGTAATCCAACACTTTACATTACGGCTTGTGTTGCACTGTTCATTTTATTTAAAAACAAAAAAACAGAGTCACTACTAGTGGGAGCCAGAGTTGGACCAAATCAGAATTGGTCAACATGTGATACAAACACATTGTGAAAGATTTTAAAGAAATTTATTGGGTGGAAGAAACTGAAATGGGTAAGATGGTAATAAATATGCACATACACGTGTGCATGTCTACATTGTGAACCACTGTTTCTTCTTCTGCTTTTTCCAGATAATTCTGCACGTGTCAAACTGATTTAATTCAGTAAAACCTTTTTCATCCCAGGGAGCATTTAAAAGGTACAATGGAGCAGTATAAAAGGAAGGCATTGTGATTCAAGGTAAATAAAAATAAAAGTAACAGAAGAACACAAAAATTGTGTGTTAGGAAAAAAAAAAACGACACTGAGACTAAACATTCTGAAGCATGGAGCATTAATGGTAGAGATGTCACGATCAGGGTTTTTGGAGGATGGTGCCATAAATCCTGATCTCTGTTGGGTTTCCACAGCAGAATGTACCTTTACCCAGCAGGCAGCATATCTGTGGACAGGGATAACTACATCAGCTACAGTGTGATGTCGAAGCCGGGCCTTGACTTACAACAAAGAACAAACACACAAAAATGAAGGATAAAAATGGCTAACATCCAGCAATTTGTATGAGTTCTTCTTGTCATGTGGCTCTAAATTACAGAAAGGCCGACCGTGTGTTTAATCTTGGTGCTGCTTTGTTCCTATTGCCGAGTTGCTCAGGAAGTAATGACCATCATTCAGTCAGTGAGTTGTAACATACTGTATCAAGCTCTACTTTTTTGGGTCGGATCGGTAAGATTGGTACTCTAAAGCTCCGTTTCCACCCGCGGGTCTGGGTCGGGTCGGGTCAGGCTGGATCGGGTGGGTTTTGGTACGGATATGTTGATTTCACGTTGCGTTCCCACAGCAAACTGTCCCCTTATCCCGGAGGTGGAGTATTAACTCGATGGCGTTGCTACGTGATCGTGTGACATCATCTCTGTGGAGCACCTTTGAACCAAAGCACCACACCACAAGTGACGGAAACAAAGGAGTCCCCCCTGCTTTTTTTTACGCAGGGTCATACGGGAAGTGACAGATTTTTCAATGAATCAGCGGATTGCTTTGTATTAGCTCCACCTCTTTGGTCTGGATCGGTTAGATCAGTACCCCTACTGAAGGGTACCAAAAAAGTAGGCTGGGTCAGGTCAGATATAAGGTTACCCGTCCCAGTTTTTGTCTGTGGAGATGCAAAAAAACATGGACTGATCCGGCCGGACCCGACCCAGACCCACTGGTGGAAATGGCGCTTAATGGAAGGGTCCCAAAAAGGGAGGATGACGAGAGTTGTATATAAGAATATCCGCCTGAGTTTTTCCCTGTGAAAATGCAAAAAAAAAAAAAAGAGGCAGAATGACCTGTCCTGACTGACACCGCTGCTGGAAACGAGGCTTGTTACACTTTTGTCTGGGACCAAACACACTAACGCTGTTTTCACACGATTTTGCCATTAAAATGCTGGTCCACATAAAATCAGACGCTGTGGTGTGGTGGTGCACCGTGGGTTGTTTTCCTGTTTCCCAGGTTGTTTAAATATGCTTTAAGAGCAAAAGAATCCAATGATTTATCTTTTCAATGTACAGAAAGTAATTCACATTAAACTATATTATTAGATTACAAAAGAGCAATATATTACTTTTGGGTGAGGCAAATTATTCAGTTGCAAAAGCTGAAAACTTTAAGTTTATTTGCCTAATTTTAAATTGGATTCTTTAAAAATGTTGATTTCAAAACAATTGATTTATTGAGTACATGTAACTTAAATCAATTGTGTTAATCTAACTTAACTGTATTTCAAAGAACTTAATCAAGTGTTATCAATTAAAGCAATTCAGTTAACTTGGTTCAACTTTTCTTTTTTTCAGTGTACCTTTTATAAATACAGGCTTAACTCATTGAAACACAGGGTCTCATTTTTAAAATTAACCTTTGCACAAATACTGTGTATACAAGTAGTTACAAATATAGAGTACAGACAAATAAAAATGCAAATTTACCTTAGAAATGCAAATCAAATCTGATTAACCAGTACCCATGAATTAATCTGTTATTCTTCGATTTCAGTGTCATTGACTTTTACCATCACGGTGTTCATTTCAGGTGATTTTATGCAACTGTTGGACTCAGAGGAGACGAATCGGCAAAGGAATAAGTGGATCAATATCGCAGCCACATTTCATCCTGCTGCAGCACAACTTTGTTTTATTAACAGTTTTTAGCAACAGATATGCAAAATGGAAGATGCAAGAATGTGTTAATGAAACAAATGAGTTTAAAGAATGAAAGTGAGTAGCCTTCTTCGAAACCACAAACCACCAAATCTGGAGCTTTTCCCAGAATGCCCTCTAATGATTAAAATCCAATGATTGGCTGCAGGCTGGCGTGAAATCACCTTGTTTCTTTCGACTTTAATTGACTAATTGCTTAGATATTTCATTTTGCCTCTCAGACTGAAGTGAAATGTTATGGTGTGCAATCTATTTTCACCCTTAAGCACTCGCACCCTGCTGTAGTTTTGTACTGAAGAAAAAGCTCATATTGATCACAAATCAAGGCCAAAGGTATTACAATTAATCACCTTGTGACAGCTTCGTTTTTGTGCGACTCTGGCAACCTGTTGTATTGCTGATGTTTATTGTATTAGCTTCAGCATAGCTTGGAAACAGCTCAGGATAAACAAAATACACCGAGCCACGCCCTTTATTTTCAGTCGGTTACCCTCGGCATTTTGTCTGTGGAAGGATGAAATGGAGGATGGGTCCTGTGGGAGAGCCAAACAAAAGCTTTGTGCTCTCTCTTACCCAGTCTAAATCATTCATGGCAGCATTGTTGCCAAGACAGTAGATCGGGTTAGGTTCTGACAAGTCGACATTACCCCGACGCTGCCCTCAGCTAACACCAAAACCTACCCATCTTTCTCTAATTCATTGTGACTGCCAACTTCAGTCAAGTGTGAGATAAAATAGCTGAGCTTGACATCAATGATCAGAGAGCGAGGAGGAGAGAGGAAGGGAAGAGAGGGAGGTGTTCATAAATGTGTAATGATCCCTCCTGAGGTCTGTCTGTTGTGGCATGCATGGAACAACAGTATGCAAAGTGGAAAAATCCTCTTTATAGGTTTGGGTGTGGTTTTATTGGGGTATAGAGGAAACACTGCAACTAGTGGGCACTTCATTAAGAGTCTTCTGTTTTTTCTGTTGTATGTTTTCATTTTAATCGTGTTGGAGCAGAATTTGCTGCCTCTATAGCCTAAATTATCAAATAAAGCATCACTTTCATACCATTATTTGTGGTCGAGACATTTAAAAATATTGTATGGTAACTTTGGTTTTAGATGGAATGACTAACACATTAAAAACTTCTGTGTCAAACGAAGGTTATAATAGTTTTAGATTTTTAATTAGTTTCAGTTTTTATTTAGTTTTGACTTTTTGTTTTTCAATTCAGTTAGTTTTAGTTAGTTTTTTGAGCAGATTTGCTAGTTTTTATTAGTTTCTATTTTTGGAAAATGTTTAGTTTTAGTTTAGTGTTTGTTAGTTTCAGTGTTAGTTTTAGTGGGGGGGGGGTTTTTTTTGGGGGGGGGGGGGGTGTCAGTAAATTATAGGTGTTTGTCTGGATGTGACATTCAAAAGTCACTTGGAGTAAAACCAGTAGAGCAAAATAAACAGGTTAAATAGAAATAGATTTCATATCAACCCAAAAGGCTGATGTATTATATTAATACATCAGTGTTAAAACTGAGGATGTCTCTGCAATAATTTTAGTAAGTTTTAGTTAGTTTTGCAAAGACACGATATAGTTTCAGTTAGTTATCGTTTTGTAAAAAACTGTCATTTTTATTTTTATTTCAGTTAACGAAAATGTTTTTTCAATTTTAGGTTTTTTTTTTTTCGTTAGTTTTAGTTAACTATAATAACCTTGTGTCAAACTGCTGGCTTAAAAAGGGAACAACTAATTTCTGGGTTATTTCAACCCAGACTTTTGGGTTGTTGACCCAACTTCTAGGTTAAAATAACCCAGCATTGTAGTCAATATAACCCAACTTCTATATCAAGTATTCAACCTGAAAGTTGGGTGTAAAAAAACAAAAACAAGAATAAACAAAAAACAATTTTGTATCTCAAAGTAACCCAGAAATTCGTTGGTCCCTTTTTAACCCAAAAGGAGTTTTTAGCGTGTATACTGGGAAGTTTTTATCACACTTAGGTTGTTTTTATACATTTTTGAGTAAAGCCAGGCGCTGTTGCAGCAGTGAAAAGGCTACAATGTTTCAATTTTCAACGAATACGGCTCCGTTTCACATATCTCTTTTAATCACCGGAGCGTTATGTATCGATGGCAACCAGATGGAAGTAGACGTGTCCCCGCTGTAAAGCGTGGTTGTGTTGTAAACAAAACACACGTGAATGGAGTGTGTTGAAGACGAGACACGGTTGTGTGTGGAAAACAATGGAGGTGGTGGATTTCCAGACAAACCAGAGCAAGACGCAGATTGATTCTGTTGAACTGCGAAGTCCGACCGTACGAAGATATTATCGGCAAACAGCCAGGTAGCAGTGAGTTTTAAACTTGAGCATTAACGCTTAGCCTGCTAGCCCTTGTTGGAAATTTGTCCAGTGTTTGTGAACAACCCATTGATCTTAACATTTGACATACATCAGTAGCTAGCAGACACAACATGATACTAAACGTTGCAGTTAGGCATGCCGAAACCCTGTTATTTGTAATATACCACTGTCAATAAGAAGGATATCCCTATAGTACAGCTGCCTACGGATACCTTTTTAGTTCAAAAAGGCGGAGCATCTGGGATTTAGGCCGAGCTAAAGTTGGTGTGCATTCACACATCACCGCATTTCAGGTCGACGCAAGCCGCTCCGAAACCACCCTGTACAGCCGGTCCAAGAGCAGGCAAGTTAGGTCGTCTACGAGCGCGAGTGGCGTGTTCACACAGACGCAGTCGCACCGTTTTCGGTAACCCAGTTAGGTCGACCTAAATGGGTCCTGTGTGAAAACGACCTTAGGGGACTTTTCCACTGCCCGTTTTCGTTACCCTTTATTTGTGTTTCCTCTGGGAAAACCCACTACGAGCTGTTACGATTCTTTGCACCCGTTTCAGAGCTAGCTCTAACCGTGCTGAACCTACACAAAACGTGACATACCTGACGTCTCTCCACTGATTGGCCAAAGTAAGTTGTCGTCATACGCGTCATACATGTTTCGCCTCGCCTCTTCTAAAAATATCTGGCACTGTTTTCGATGACTACAAGCACAACAACAGCAGTAACACCTCAACATCATCCAATGCCTCCATTGTTGTTTTTACTTTACTGCCCACCACCTGGCATGGCAGTGATGTCACGGCAGTCTCGACTGCGTCTACTCCGTCCACTTCCAGGTGGTAGACTACTATTTCTCCTGTGTGGAAACAAAAACCATCCTGGTCGTCTTTAGCGTGTGGTGCTGTACTGTGCTGTACCGTGTCATGTGCAGCTGCAATGGAAGAGGCCCAATAGAGTAACACGACCAGTCAGCTTAAGTGGCAGTGGTTTCACTTTTTCAAGTCAGTTCATAGCATTCAAAGCAACCCTTAGACTCTTCCTCTGAATTAGTGCTACAAGAGATATCACATGTCAGGTTGTTTATGACATGCACCTCAGATGAATGCCTCCAGTGCTTTATGGTACACAGCCACATTTTGCTGATACTGATAAACAAGCGTAAGATCTGGATAAACTTTTAAAATGGAGGCTCAAGTTTAAGACCAGACTTCAATTCTTCTTTTCAATCATTTATTCTTTTCTACATGTTTTAACATGGTGTTTAGGCCTAATCTCATTTATCCTTTTTAGCCCTTGTGCCTTGCCACTTAAAATCAAGCAACAAGGGGTAGGGCTGAGAGTTAACCCCTTCAAATTGGGACACCCCAAATGGCATACGTCATCAGTGGCCCTTAGGCCCAATCTCATTTCTCGTTTTTTTACCCCTACCCCTTGGTCCTTGCCACTTAAAACAAAGCAACAAGGGGTAGGGCTAAAAGTCACCCCCTACAAACTGGGACACCCCTTCAACAATTGCATACGTCATCAGTGATCTCCACCAGTTTGTATGTAAGCAGATGTGTGGTGAGGTGTCAGCACAAATTTGAAGACATCAAGCCATGTACAGCTGTAGTTAATGTAACCAAGCAAGTCTGATTTGTGCATGACATTCCTTGTGTTGTATCCCACAACACCCTCCACTCACAATGATGTTTCAAGTTTTTATTGATCATCTCACTGTAGATTATCACGGCTGCCCACAGAGCACTGCTGGTTTTCAGCTGGTTTATGTTGCTGAGGCTTCAACATAGTACTAGCCATTTTTTTCATGTACACTTTACAAAGAAAATGACCGTTAAACATTTAAACAATGCTAAACTAGATAATACAACGGTTGACATACATTTTAAAACTTTATCTATGGAGAAAATATTTACCTTTGTGTATTTTTTTTTTACACTGGTAGCAGCCATCTCGCCAGTTATTCACAAATTTCTCCTACCCCTTTGTTGTAAGTGTGCATTGGAAAACCCTTCATTTGAAGGGGTATATACCCCTACCACTTACCCCTACCCCTCTGTTCTAACAGGATTGAGAAAAGCCTTCCCCTACACATGAACGTGCAAAATGGAAGAGAAGAACTAGCTAGGGGGGGATAATTGAGACTTTTTCTAAAAGCTGAGCCATTGAAATGTTTTAAGATGGGGTAAGTCAAAAGTTTACTGGTTTTGAGTTGGAACTAAACCAACTTGGTTGGATCTGAGGTCTGTTATGCTCCCAACAGAGATGAAAAGAAAACATTGTCCAGGTTTGAAGATGTAACAATGACTTCCAATTAGAGAACAACACTCACAATCAATGCCTCTGCAAGCAGATAAGCTTGCTAGTGCAAATCAGAGTGGTAGTTATGTACTTTTTACATTAAGGGAAACCAGAAGACCTTATAGATTTAAAAGAAAGAGAGTAAATAGAGCAGCTTGGGCTCACTGCTTTATTTAATGAGGCCATGACCACATTGTTTAAAGGTGTTATATGCTGAGGGAAAAACGAAGATGACAAATGAGATGAGATTGCGTGTGTCATGTTAAGTTAACCGCCAACAGCCAATTAGTGTCAGTTTGCTCATCCACAACTGCAATGGGGATTTTTGAAGTTGAATTGGTCATAAAAGAGACTCTAAAATTATTCAACGAACAAAACAAACATAAGATCCTAAAACACGACATGGCTGATGGCTGGCTCCTGATCATCAAAATAACTGTGTTGGGGTCAGGAGAAAAAAAAGCTGCAGTGTAGTCTTTAACAGTGTTTTCTGGTGACTTGTCTGTAAATTTCACCATTCCAAGTTGATACCACTGCCCTGTCGCTGCATATTTCTTAAGCACAAACATAAGTTTAACACCTGCATAAAAAATATCCCACAGTAAATAACAATTTCACTATCAAACAGACACATGTGCAACAGAGGAGAGAAACTAAAGCAACCACAAATTGCAGTAAAACACGTTGGAGATTCTCATTCTGAGCTGAAATAAGATGAGTGCCCATAAATTACATCATATTTTTCCCTTTTATTTTGGTCCAATGCCTTGAGACTCCCAAACTAAACGCAACTGATTAGGTCATTGATTTCTATTCGGCTTTATTCATTTATTTATCTTTGCATTAACTGAGAAGGTGAGAAATTGGTATTTTAAGCTCCTACAATAACTTGTGCTTCTCACATTTCAGTAAAAACAACAGTTTCATCTGTGATTGATGATTCATTTTACTTTCTTCTAGAGCTCCCCACCTACATATGCTGGATTCATGCAGACCTGGACATTTTATTTCATGAATATTTCTTACTTGTCAAAACCCAACAGATATAGGACTCATGGTGACATTTGCATGTGGCAAGAGATTCAGGGAAAGAATTTGACAGAGTGCAAGAGTCTCTATTAATCAGATTGCTATGAATATACAGCCAGTCATAACCTGCTAAGCTTACCACCATAGTAAGAGCATAGAAAAACACATCTAGGAAGTTTCATGTTGCTTGGATGAAAAGTGAGTACAGCAGTTGTGAGAATGAAATGACAAACGTGAGACTAAAGGTCATCTGTATACACCAGACCATACAGCATGACAGTGCTGAATTATTGATCTTATAGTTAATTATAATCTCCATGTGAAAGACACCTAAAATTATATTTCTGATGCTGGAAAAAGACAATATCGTTTCACCCCTTTTCCCAGTCAATAAAGCTAAATGATAGGGTTGGACAACCATTTCAGAAATACCGACACCTTCCTCAGGTCAGGTATATGGTTTCAGCTAACACGATTTTTGCTAGCATTGTCAAGTACATGTGATGGTACTTTTGGATTTAGTCCCCAGTAGGCGCATTCGAACAGAGAGGTTCTAGGAACACAGTTTCTATGACTACCCGTCTCGGGTTTAGTTATAAGAACTACCCTTCCCCATCAGTTTGCATTTACACATAATGGGGGACCTTGATAGGGGACCATGTTTGACACAATCGTCTGCGACAGAAACAAATTCATGCCCCTGCAGACCTGATACAAAACAGGTTTCTCATCTCTTTTATTCAAAGCTATTATAAAAATTAGCTTAACAGCTTTCCATCATCACCGTCATTTGTATCGCGTAACGGAACAGGCCCCGTTAGAAAGCTGCCCAACTAACGTCTGAAGTACGCCCAGACACTTTAGTGGACCGACTGGGGTTCATCCACTAAAGTGGCACAGATAGTACTGACACAATTTGCAGCTCTGTTTGGGTTTTCCATCTCTTTTTTTCAAAGCTATTATAAAAGCTTGCTTCCCAGCTTTCCCTCATCATGGTCATATGTATCACGTAACGTCTTGTTTACCTTTTGTTGAAGTGCGCTTGGACACTTCAGTGGATGGTCCACCCACCAAAGTGTCCGGGCGGCAGCCGCAGATTCTACTACCACACTTTGCAGCTGTATTTGGGTCATTAAAATGGTATGAAAATAATTGCTTTTGGACATTTCAAAATAGTTATAGATTCGGGACGTGTACCACTGTGATCGATTTAATAATGAATTGGTACAATCCTATTGTAGTTCTTGTTGTTATTACGATCTTGGTAAACAGTTAAACAGTAAAGAGCTGTGGGATTTTTTAAATATGGTGGGCCTAGAAGAAACGGAGATCAAGCAAAGGGCACAGCTTGCCAGTTCTACCAGTCACCAAACATCTACGTATCTCAGTTCCTATGGAACCCCGAAAAGACACTGCTTTGGAGTAGAAGCTGAAAAATTTATAAAAACTGAGAGCAGAGGTCCCTAGTTCCTATATGTCCAAATGCGCAAAAAAACAGCCTTGTTCCCGAAACGGTTATAGGAACTCCAAAAGGTTCCTACAGTCCGAAAGCGCCTAGTGTTGCCTTGAAAAGCCCCTTTTGCTATGTAGCAAAAGGGGCTACAGAATTCCCGAGCTAACAAACATATCAGAACAGCCGTGGAAGCTGACACACACACATGTTGTATACACACCCATATAGTAGTATCCATTCAGTAGTATGCTGTACAGCATACTACTGAAAAGTGCCAGGTTTTCAGCAGTATGCTGCTCTCTCATCACTTTGGTTGGCAGAAAAGCACGGTGCATTCAGGTTCCGGCTTGTTTATTTACACCTTTGAAAACACATTTATTTTGCAGTGACACAATTTCATCCATTCTACAGTATAATCATGCATACAAACTCTAGAAATGCTGCAGCATGAAACACATTGAACCTAAAAGAAAACAATCAGACATGCAAAACTGTGCTCACAGCTCCACCCATCTATTGGCTTACTGATTTCAACTGATCAGCATTTAAATGTGATATTTGAAAATATTAGTATCTTTTTTGTTTTTGGACCAATATTTTTACAAATAAAATCTCACAAGATCTTGTTCCATCAGCACCGTTCCAAAATATTTAAAAGTCAGTTATTCTGGAAGAACTTCATATCCCAGCATTCCTTTTAGAGTCATGTGACTATGGTGCAGCAGCTGCTACAGGCGGTTTTAAGTTGTTGGTTAAGTTACCTCATTGTCAGAGACATTAGAATTAGCCACATGTTGGCTAATACCTGCTAGTATCTGATATCTGGCAGCCAGATGTCCAAAAATGAACTCCTCTGGCTGAGTTAAGGATAATTTGGGATCTTTGCTCTCAGAGCAGAATATAGTTGTATTTCTCAAAATATGAGAGATACAACCTTACAGTTGTCTGTATATATTGGTATCAGTTGATATTGGAAATTAAGAGTCAGACAATATCGGATTTGGGATTGTGGAAAAAAAGCTAATCTAAAACTAAATAGATTAAAAAGGGCAAATTCATAAATAATAAACCTGTGTAGATTAATTAAATATAAATATAGATGCAAAGGAATGCTTCAGTTTTCTCAGTTCAGTGATAATTGCAGAAACAAAGCTGTTTATGTACAACTCACAGCAACAGACTCTCCTGGAAACTCCTAATACCTGCAGGATGCCGGCCCCCGAGGACCGGGGTTGCTCACCCCTGGTCTAAAAGAATTGGCTAAATTTCCATGACTCTATGAATGCTTCAGATTTATTTGCGACGTGGTTGCTGTAAGAACCTCACTCTTTCATGCTACCTTGTGTTTGACTGCTACAGAATTGAAGGTTACACTCTATTGTCTGGCCGCAAAGCCTATATGGGTGTGTATACAACGTGTGTGTGTGTCAGCTTCCACGGCTGGTCTGATATGTTTGTTAGCCGGGATAACCTTCAACCGCTGCTCGGCCAATTGGAACAGGCCCGACGTGCCGGCTGCCTCATTCTGGCATGTTGTTTTTCCCTCCCTTCACTTGCTTTTTGTCCTGAAGTGTGAGGTTTGTGTATGTGTGTGTATGTACATGGGGGTGGGGAGGACTTGCTGAAGATGTGATGGCAGCTCTTGCAGGGCAGCTTTGAATGCTCACACAGGCTGGTACAGTACAGATGCGCACACTAACACAGACACAAAAACACATTGGGTAGCAAAAACACTCTCTTGCGTGCCTTTTATTTCCGCACACTTAGGCACACAGGCATACGGCTTCGTTCAAGGTCATGAAACAGGCCTGCTGAGGGAGGTAAATAAGTGATTATTGCAGCGGGAGGAGGAGATGAGTCTGTGGGGTTCTTTATTGTTGTGCTAATGCAGGGAGGAAGTGGAGGGACCAACTCTGAGACTCAGACTGGCTGTGGCAGCTGCAGCCTGGTTAAATTTGACCTTTTTAGACATGCATGGATGCATATGAGACAGACCCGCACATAAACACACACTGTATGCTGCACAATGAAGTGGATGAAACATCATGGATTTAGCTGCAAGTTCCTATGGTCTATTGATACTTGTGCACACTGCACATTTTGATCAAAGTGACCAATTTCAATTATTTAAGACTCTTACAAGTGAACTGAGGAGCAACCCTTTAACAGCTTTCTGTTCGTATAACAAAAGTGGACCATGTCTTGATTAAAGAACATTTGAGAGCTTTGAAAATTTTCTTTCATCACTGAAAATTCAAGCATCTTTGTACTTGTGAATGCAATGGGGGACAGAACTTCCTAAAGAGTGTGTTAGTGACCCAAGGGGCTTAATTTAATGAGCTGCTTTTGGATTTATGAGATGAGAAGTGGTAAAATCATAAACATAAACACGGTGGTACTAGATCACATGTTCAGAGCTTCAGATGGAGCAGAAAGTAATGATTACATTAAAGTGGGACTACTACAAACTATGCCGACAAAAAACCAGTGTGGCAAGGTATGCAATGGAGGGCCCGGGCAGAATTTGATCCCCAGACTCCCAGGTGAAACTCATGCTAACCATTCAGCCAAAGGGGGATCTCTGTGGCCAAGTAGCCAGGACGCATGATCACTCAGAGGCATAGTGACAGGACCCTCAACTGCCTCATCTCTCCCCCTCTTTCCATAAGCACGTCCTCCTACTTCGTACAGGCTCATGGATCCTGCCGACAACGCCAGAATGTGGCGAGGTAAGCAACGAGGGCCCGGGCGGGATTCGATCCCCAGACTCCCAAGTGAAAGTCATGCACAGGGTGAAAGGTGACCATTGAGCCAAAGGGATGTGGCCAAAAAGCCAGGACACATGATCATTTGGAGGCACAGTGACAGGACCATCAACTGCCACACCAGCAAATCATAATGACACAACATGAGCTGACACTGAATTAACAGGAAGGTTTGACTTTTTCCTGCCCCAGGAGTTATTCCTGAGCAGTTTTATGTTGCGCGACACGATACATGATCCCAATTGTGTCGAAATGACAATCCTCCAAAGTCAGACGTCCTATAGGGCTGTTTGTGCGTACCTGAAAGTACACTCTGTCAGAGTGTATTTTACAACTCCCTGACACCCTGGTAGTGGCAGGAGATATGGCGCAGAATACACAATAAAGAGAAGGGAAGTATAAATTAGGAAAAGATACTGAACAATTGGTTGAAACACTTGAGGCAGCGTTTAGCTCAACTGATTGGGAAACTGCCCCAATAATCAGAGGTTGTAATTCCTTGGCACAACCAGTCTAGGTACGATTCCTGGCCTGGGACCCTCTGTGCATGTCATCCCCCCACTCTCTGCTGGGGCTGGGCAATATACCGGTTTGATGAGGGAAATACTTAAATAAGAGAGATAAGATGTTTACATATAAAGTTATATTGCGATATTAGTTGCACAGATGTTTTGTTTATGTTTTTCATAATGACCTGGCTGCACCTCACAACAGTCCTCCCCAAGGCTTCGACAAAGAAATCATAAATGGCTAGCCAACTATGTTGAATTATTTTGATTTAACAAACATTTCTAATCAGTGTTTTGCTAATTTCATCACTGAAGAGCTTTACCTTTAATCTAAACATGTTTCAATACAAAGAAAAAAAGAAAAAAACAAACAAACGGGTGTTTCATATGAAATGCAACATTCAGACAAATTAGGGTAAAATACTGGTATAGATCATATATCGTCATCTAAAACAAATATATCTTGATATGATGTTTGGTCCACATCGCCCAGCCCTACTGTCTGCCCCCTTTCCTGTCAATATACGATGATGTTAAGGCCATAAGAGCCCCCCCCCAAAACACCCACCTGACTACAATATGGTATAGCATGCATAAACAACAAATAATATACTATACTATACTATACTATTGCCCATTTGCCAGGACTACCTTGAAAAGTGTTTTTTAATCTCAATGGGACTTTCCTGGTAAAATTAAGGGTAAATAATAATAAAATAAAATAAAATGAATTAATTCTGTTTATTTATGTTCGCTGGGGGATAGGAAGGAAGGGGATAGGGGTGAAAAAAAAAAATGAATTGGAATAAAACGTTCAAAACAGGGGAGTATAGAAATGTGAAAACCAAGTGTTAAAAAAGAAAAATAAAGAATTTTAAATTTTTTATTAAAATTTTCTCTTAAAAAAAAATTGGGAAGAAAAATAAATCTGTGTGTGGGAACAATAAAGATGGGTTTGGGAATAAAAATATTTTGTTTAGGTAAGAAGTAAGAGGAAGGTGGTAAGGGGAAGAGGAAAGGAAAAAAGAAAAGAGAAAAAAAAAATAAATTTTTTTGTCAAGAAAAAAAAAGAATTGGAAAGATAAAAATAAAAATAAAGGAAATTTTTTTTTTGTTCCAAATAAATGAAAAAGAATAGCCACGAGAGCGGGTGAAATGCCAAGGTTATCCGTTCCTTCCAATTTTTCAACAAAACAAAATAACAAAAAAAAAATGAAAGAAAGTAATTTAAAAATTGGATCGTATCCATAAACCAAATGGATATGACAAAAATCAAGTGTATATTTTTCACTTGAAAAGTTATGAAAACAAAGCTAAAACCACAATCCATCTTGAAAATATAAATTTCTACCGAAGATTGAAGGGGCATCTGCCTTGTTTCTTTTGGTCACGCCAGTGAGAAACTCAGCAGTCATATAACGACCGCTAGTGATTGCTAGAGGTCACTTTCAATAAAATCGTAATTTGTCTGACCACCACTTTGTTTTCTTGAAACTCACAAGCCTCCTAAAGGCATGTACAATCCATACCATAGAGAAGGGATCTTCAATCTTGGTCCTTGAGGGCCATTGTCCCCCAAGGTTTAGAAGTTTCCCAGCTGCATCACTTGACTCAAATCAATGGGTGATTATCATCAAGCTCTGCACAAGTCTTAAGACTGAATCAGGTGTGCTGCAGCAGGGAAACTTCTAAAAGCAGCAGGACATCGGCCCTCGAGGACCAGTATTGAGGATCCCTGCTATGGATAGGGTCATTAGATAAATTAGTCAATGTATTTCCTTAAGTAGATTGGTTGTGGTGCAGATGATTCCCTTCAATCAAAGTATAGACTCAGCCATTACACACTTCTATGAATTTTAAGATAAATTTAGCTTATCTTTTAAAAGACTTTGGATGTGGAGGCTTAATATCAGTCTTTCACTGTCTGAATGATTGAATACAATCACTTTATCAGACTCATGAAGCCATCAATGTTCCATATCCAGGTGTGAATGTGTCAGAGTAGCATACATATTTCCTTGTACAAAGATGGCAACATGATCAGCTTTCTATCCCGGAGTGATTTTAATATGGTGGCAGATTGTTGTACTCTTAAATTCAACATTCATCACACTTCAAAGGGAGTAGCATCTAAAGTTTCCTGGTGAGAATATGATGATATGCAGCAACGAGAAGGCTGAGTTAATGGGAATATGCTCCAAGCCTCCCTCAACAAGTTCTTTTCAGGTAGACGCTGTAATTGAATGTAAGCGCTAATAGTTACTGACAGCTTCCTGGAGTATAAAACACCTCCTGGAATATGAAAGTCAACATTAACTTTGTGAGCTCTAATAACTCCGGGATCAGTGTGTGAAGTATCTCTGATACTTCGTGCTTCTATGTGGTTCTGACTTTCTTTCTCTGTGTTTTGAATTTCTTGTTACAAAATAGGTGAATGCTTCACTGTTTGTAGACAGGTGATGTTTGTATCTTTAACCTATACTTACCCAATAAATGATGTGCTCATGTAGTGGTTGGAAATTTTAATTCTTTTATGTTTATTTATTTATTTTTACCTCAAATCATACAGGACATTGGGAACTTCGTTGTCCTTTAAAGACATTTTGCTGTTCTTTCTTGGCCAACATTTTGGTCTGTTTCCCCACATGGGATTTTTTTTTTTTTTTTTTAGGTTTGAAGTAATTCTCTTAAAGGAGAACTCAGTAACTTTTTTACCTCAATAAATGCTTTTCGGAATCCCCGTGGGGCTAAACAAAGTGTTTATGGAGCGATTCAATGTTTCCCCCCCTGCCGCCGGGGCCTCTGGCCTGCGAGCAGCTAAATACAACTTTGCCTGCGCCGACCCGAGCAGAACTTGCGACAACAGAAACCGCTGTACGGTACTCAGGTCCCCCATCTACCGAGCTGCTTCCAGCTCTGATTAGAACCAGACTACCAGCGCTAATTCGAAGAAAACATTTCTTTAGCTTCCACCACCTAAACACGGCTCCTGGCTCTCATAACCAACTCTTTGCTGGACCAGAGTGATTCACGTAGCTTGCGCTGCCTGGGTGCCGGGTGAAGCATCACTGCTTCAGGCTCAATAATCACTTGTCACGTCCGCAAAACGTAAATAAAAGTTCGTATTCTTACCTGCTACCTGCCAATACCAGTGAAAAATATAATCCACGGCATATTTACCCGCAAATCGCGGGTAAAACGTCCCGTTTCAGAAAATACAGGACTTTGCTTTGAGCAGAGGGAGACGAGGTGCTGCTACCAACGTAGCAAAGTAGCATCAACAAGCTAGTAAACGCTTAGAAATATATCCAGCGATCAAAATAAAGGAAAGACAGGTAGAGAAGCCGTCTGTGTGTTGTGGGGGTGTAAGGGGGGGTTGAACACGACAGTGAAAGGACGCCACTAGGGGGAGCCCCGAGCTGAAGTTACTGAGTTCTGCTTTAAGTACTTTGAAATTCCAGTTTCAATTTGTATTAAAAGTTCAACAGGAGACCAGAGACAAATTTACTGTTTTTAAGAGAACAAAGTCCTCTCCCAAAAGCTGCTGTAAAAACATCACAGATTTTTTTTTTTTTTTTTCAACGTTCTTCAATTTACAATTTTGAATTTCCCTTCTGGGAAAAATCAAGTATTTTTATTTTATTTCATTTGCTCAGATTGCTCAGTCAACTTAACTCTTAATCAAAATGACCAAATATGCCAATTATTTTAAATTGTTTCAACCCTTTCAATGCCACTTTAGTGATTTCACTGTTTTATTATTATTATTATTATTATTATTATTATTATTATTACAGAAATAGACAAAATAAGCATCTCAGCAATAGTTTTTGGGAGATTTTATTGAAAGATCAGAATCAGTGGTATTGATGTTTAATTTTTTTTTAAACTATTTATTTATTCGTTTTTTTTTAATTATTCATGAATTTGGAATCACCCACCCCCATGCTCAAACACGTATTTTATGTCTCTTTTTTCCATCTTGCTTTTTGGTCTTTAATAGAAATGTTGACATTGTCTATGTAAATTTGCATTCAAGGGGTTAAAAAAAATTTTGAATAATCAAATATTTAGCAGAGTTAATGACTAAACGTGACTGAAAGATTGAACAAAAATAGAGGAAAAAATTATGTTTTTGGAAGCAGCCTTATTTGTCCTCTAGTAAACTGATAGGCTAGAAAAGACTAAAAAAATAGATTTTTATGAAAGGAAAAACTCAAAATTCACCAAAATCAGTTTTGCTGCAAATTATCAGTATATGGAAGACTTAAAGGTTGAAAATGGAACTTTTTTTTTAATCAAAAGCTATATTTCAAAAGAAACAATAATACCTCTAAAAGTCATATGGAGGGGTGAAAAATGAAAGTACAACATTTCCTAAATGAACATATCTAGCCTGAAAATGAATGTAAAATAAATTTTAATGAGTTTGACAATAGCATTATGTTTACATCTACAAGCCAATACACGCTGCCATTTTGGGTTGCCAAACATGATTTCTGTGTGGCCACATTATATTGGGAACAGTTTGGCTGGTACAGTAGGAAACAGTGGAGTCGGCAAGTCAAGCAGCTGCTTCAGACCCCTGGAGATATTGTTACCTGTCTCAGAAGAAGACAAAGAGCAAAAACTGGAGTAAATTAAAGTGAAGACTACACTATGGACCCACATAAACGTTTTCCACGGCATCAAAACGTGGAAATGGCAACTTTTCTCCTTGATCGGTAAGCTAACTTGTTTGGTAATGTGGCTAACGTTAGCTGTCAGTTATAAACTCCTCTGCATTACTTTTTGGACATGGCTGCTGGTCACTTGCTGTATCGGCAGCGAGCCTGGCAACCAAACGGCTGGAGTTGTTTTTCTGCCGTTGCAACTACACCTAGGCGCACGTGATGCTGCTGTTAATCATAATGATAATAGACGGCGATAAAATCCCCAGTCATTCTAAATTTATTATGTGAAAAATAAGTGATGTGATCAAACAGGCATTTAAAGGGTTTAAATGATCTGAATAATTGCATATAATCGTTTCAACTGGACTGAAGCTGACAAAGATTTGAAAAGAAAAAAAAAAGTCACGTTTTCATAGCAGTTTAAGGGAGAGGACATGTAAAGGGTGGTCATTTTTTAATGGTTTAAGCTGTCGGATGGATCACAGGTCTGCAGAAGTATAGCATGTTATAATTAATTGCTAAATCAGTAATTAATATGATAATCATTTAATTGAAACCCTGTTCAAATCCAAAAACAAACCTGGCTGAATTCCACATCTACGACCAACAAGCCTGCAATCACATTACTGAATTAGATCTGTGGATAGAATTAGTCCAATTTGGCCTTAATGGGCCCACTTAGGCTCACATTCAATACTGCAGGCACCTGTAATTTGAGAGAGGGAGCCATTTGTTGCAAATTACACACTCCAGACCAGCTCGTCTTGCTTAACCCACATCATGTAGGTACAACTACGCAAACACACAGAGCGCCACATAGAAACAGCGATTCACATCTTGTTTGTGTAGCTGTTAATTTGGTGTTTGTGTGTGTTTGTTTATGAGTGTAATTATGTGTGCGCCTTCAGTCTATTTGATTAATGTTGGCATTCAGTCTCTCGTGTGCACGGCTGGTACGTACGTGAGCACACACTCAAGCTCACACGTCAATATGAGTGTCTAATGTGTGCGTGTCTGGCCTCTGGAAGTGTCAGATTAGTGGATTAGAGGGGAGAGGGCCTCCACCGGGGGACACACAGAGAAGCAGGAGGGGGGACTGGGATGGTCCCATTAGTGCAGTGTTTTCTCCCAGTAGACTCCTCCCCCATTCATTCGGTTTTAACCTTCCTTGTTAAACTTCCCCCTCTTTTCTGTCAGACTCATACAGCCAGCTTACAAAACACACAATCTGTGTCACACCTCACTGTTCTTGCTTTGTCTCGCATGTAAGCTCAACGAAGATGGTCCGATAAGTCAACAAGACAAAAGACAAAGAAGTCTGTAATATGCTTATATTTTGATGAGCTGCAGCCATGGTGACACCAGTTACCGAAGATGGGCAGCCAGCAATAAGTCAACACAGTCATAAATAATAAGCAGACTTTGGCTAATGTAAATCAAACAGTGGCTTTTAGTTGTAGCAGCCTTGAATTGTTTTGGTTCGTTTTATCTTCCCATATAATATTGTGGCACAGAGGAAGGAGGCTGAGTGAGACTCTTCTGCTTGTTCTGGGATGTCAAGCTGGAAAAATATGGGAGCTTTTAGCCCAAGCCAAAACAAAGCCAGACATCTCAGCATCAATGGAGACAGCTAGAAGCTCAAAGCCTCCGAGACTTTTGGTTTTCTGAGCAATTTTAGCACAAATATTTACTGGTCCAAAAGAATGCAGAGACAGTGAGGTTGAAAGATGCTTGCATGAACTTGAATTACTTAATTGTACGTGTAGAAGCTGTAAAATGAACATATTGTCAAAGATTCTACAATACTTACAAAATTAGGGATAATCAACTTTCCGGCACAATTCAATAAAACTGTAAAAAGTTTATACCTAACTGATATTATATCATGAATGTTAGACATTTAACCCGAATCATACTGTAGTAATTTCTTCATCTTAAACAATTTAGTGAAGTAAAAGCTACCAGTGGGGGTGGGGGATACCACAACATAAAAATGTTAATGACTCAATAGCGTGTGTGTTTGGTATAATTTTGGTCTATTGATGTCTAAATGTGAACAGAATGATAAAAGGATTGTTTAGAAACAAGGCACCATTTAACCAGAACATTTAGAGGTCAAGTCATGTTTAGACACTTCCTTTGTATTTTTGCAGTGGTTAATCATCTTTTCAGAAAACAGCATGATACAATAATGTGTATTCGAAGGTTTCACAAAAGTTAATTAAGTTCAGCTGGAAAGTTTATAATGAACTTTAGATTCACTCTGACATCACATAAAAAGCCAAAAAATCTCAACCAGAATGTTTTAAGAATGTGTCCACCTTAACAAATTGAAGCTCGTAGCTGTTAAGCTAGTAGCCTAGCTAGCAGCTTCAGTAAACTTAATAGAGGTAATTTCTGAGGCCACCATACTCTGCATTATTGGTAGTAGTTTGTATGCAGTAGTCTAGACCAGTGGTTTTTTAAAACTTTTTGAGCTACGACCTCCAAAATAACATACTTTGATGTTCTTGAATCCCGACGACAATGATTAATTGTGTAATATATCTAAAGGGTCATCCTGTAGCCATCCTCATAATGTGAGGCTTGGAAACTGTCAAAATCTTGATAAGTAAGGTGGGTAAAGTAGATTTCAGTGGATTATGTTAAAAGCTGTGGAAAATTTACCAAATTTCAAATTTCAGTTTTTTTTTTCAAGCAAAATAGGGCAGAATTCTGAATTTTAGAACATTACCTGTAATAACTTTGTTTCTGGACATTCAATGACAAAAATTCAACATGTAAGACTTAAAAAAAACCATCAGAAACTTAATAAATAAGGCGGATAAATGTTTTCTGGTGGATTCAGTTCTCAGCTTCTCTCGCTGACATAATACCAAATTCGGATTTTTGATATGGTATCAGTAATAATTTGGTTTTTGTGCCCTAATTCAAGAAACGAATGCAGTACTTTCACAGATTAATCTCTGTGCAATAATGTTTTAATATTGATAGCCCCCCAAATCCCAAATTTATTTGATAAATTGTAGGCTCTATTTTTTTTCTTCTTTTCTTTTTTTTTAAACAATTATCTGGTGACGCCTTGAAATTATCATGCGACTCAGATGGGGGTCCTGACCCCCAGTTTGAATACAACAGGGCCAGACTACTGCATGATATGTGACGGTTTTAATTTTATAGCATGCAACTGCAATTTTAGCCATTTGCTGTTTGAAAAGACAAAGAAGCATGACTGAGTGTTTAGCTGGTTTGATGCTTGTACAAAAAACGCTACAACAGTTGCATCTTTATGATATAACTATTACACACTGCCTGGCTAAAAACAAAGTCCCCACCAACAATAATGGTCACACATTCTATGTATTTGGACTGCCATTAGCTTTGATTAATGCAACATTTGTGGCATAAAGAGCCCATAATTTTCTTAAAATTCTACGGATTAAATGGAGTTGAATAGCAGTTGAATCATAAAAATGTACACTCATGTCTAAAGAGCTTCATTGTATTCCCCCCTTTTCTTTTTCTCCATTGACAACCCATGTCTATGTCCTGACAGGGCATTGAACAGCTAAAGAAAATCCAGGACATGGATACAAGCTTCGACATACTCGTGGATTTTTCTCTCTTGCATCATGTCTGCTCCCTTATGTAGTACTAAATGTAATGGTCTTAACGTAAAGCACTCATTTCCAAGTCTTATCTTAGCTAACTGTCTTCTGGAGCGGGAATGTGTGAGGAACGAGTGTGCTGCCAAGTTGGCAGATGCTTTATCAGAGCCAAACGCGGTGAGCTCATGACACATTCGTGCGTGTTTGTGTGTGAAAATGTATTTCACACATGCTTCAGACTGCTTGTAAGACGTGTAGGATGTTGATGTATCCTAATAACTTAGCAAATGCTGGAAGTTTTTGCCATTAGTTTTTGTATTTTGATGTATTAAACTGTCATTTAGATTGTTGGCTTGACATTTTTCGTAGAGTCCAAACAGACTTTTTTTTTTCTTTTTTCTGTTTCAGTCACTCCTATACTGAATCTGGCATCTTTTTAATAGATGCCCTCTCTGGTAAATCCCATCTTGAAAATAATCATGTGTGAAATTTTCATTGGAATAAAGTCCACAAAGTTGTTTTTAGCATAGGGAGCATCTTTTCTGTAACCCCCCCCTGCTGAACAGGAAGTGATGCGCTTTCCATGGGAGGTAAACTTGTTAGTGCATGATGGTATGGTACAAATGGATTAGTACAGCATGTACCAGCAGACACAAGCTTTCGTAGCCTCCTCGTTCATGTCAGTGTGACCGACATGTTGAATCGGTGAACCCCGGTCATGATTTGACACACCAAGAGTGAAATACCTCCATCTGCCATATAGGTAGAAGCTTCTGTGTGGTATTTGAAAGCTTTAAAGGATAACTTTTCATTTTTTTCAACCTGTGCTTTATTTCTAGGAGTTTAAACATGCATTTACTCATTGGTAAAATTTCTGTACCACTTTGACTTCTTCGGAAGATGTTACGTTGAGTTGCCCTTCAGTGTTCATTGCATGGTAGAGACGGGGCAACTTCTGTATAAGGCATTATCTGCACCAAAAACACCTTCATTTCATCAATGCTTTAAGTAGAATGAACGAACGAACCAGTGCTAT
Organism: Atherinomorus stipes; assembly: GCA_023101725.1. Classification (NCBI taxonomy): domain Eukaryota; kingdom Metazoa; phylum Chordata; class Actinopteri; order Atheriniformes; family Atherinidae; genus Atherinomorus; species Atherinomorus stipes. The sequence continues at coordinate 130,953 of JALJCO010006234.1, forward strand.
TGTCCTGTGACTTCAGAGTTAGCGCTCCTTTAGGTAATGGGGTGTTTTCTCAACACTACAATTCGCGGACGCTCTAACGGGCATACGCTGCAGTACAGCTGAGAGAGCAGCTCGCTACCCAGACACACCAAACTGAAAACTTTGAACCTCTGAACTCACAGGACAATAGTATTCGTTCGTTCGTTCATTCTACTTAAAGTATTGGTGAAATAAAGGTGTTTTGCTGCCTTAAATAGAGGCTGCCCCATGTCTGCCATTATACTGGACTGAAGGGCAATTCAACTTAATATCTTCCAAAGGATTCAAAGAGATGCAGAAATTTTACAGGTGAATAAATGCACGAATAAACTCCTAGAAAATAAGGTCCAGGTTGCAAAAAAAGAAAGTTTTGTTTTATGCCATGTAGCTACTGGAAGTCTGGTGTCCGGCTGATGAAAGGGCGCTGCGTTATGGACCAGGTAGTCTCTGGCGTTTGGCTAGCTGTTGCGTTTGGTATCCACCTTTTGCAGAATTGCTGCTAAAAAGTCGAAGTGACAGATTACAGATGCTGAAGTGCAAACAAGGGTTTATATCAAACCACACTCGTGAATCTGGCCACTCTCACTCGTGTCTTGTCTCGTTAGTATTTCTTTCTGTCTGCGCGAGTCTCCCAGTCACTTTTCATTTGCTACTCTGGCTGCTCCCCATTTTACTTTCTTCATGCACCACAGTTTCTGCCTCTGTCAATGCAATTTCACCTCGGGCTGCTGCGCTTCATCACTGTCAAGGTAAAGAACACTTTTGCTATCAAGATAAGACGTATGCATTTTAACTGGGTGCATGAGATTGTCAGACATTTTTTTGTTTTTTTTCTTGTTTTGGCTGCATGGTTTACCTACCACACCCACTCGCTCTGTTTCTCTCCTTTCATTCTTCTCCATCTAAATCTCTATCATCTCACATGGCCGTGCAGACTTCTCTTTGTTGCTGTAATCTTTTATTCTTTTTCATGTTGCACTGACATGCTACAGGGACACGGGGTCCATGGCAAACATGATGTCTGCATATATTTTGAGATCTCCTCCGCTGTCCTTGATTTGAGCTCCTGCGTATCACTCTGTGCATTGTGCTCACAATCAGGTCCTCAGAAGTTTCCCTTCTTCTGTTTCAGTGATTTTGGAAGTCTGCCGATACCGTCTTTTAGCAGTGCGCTGATAAAATTCAGCTGCTTTGTGCAAAAAGTTGCCCAAATTATTCATGGAGCGAGCAGACATAATTGATGAGTTCCTGTACGATTAGTTTCTTTGAAGCCATTCCAATGTTTTGTTTTGTTACCAGAAATGAGGTGACCCACCATCTTTTGAAGCTACAGTTTGCTTCGTGACTGTGCTGGATATCTTGCATCTTATATCCATTTTATCTCAGTTTTATTTTCTTTAACTTCATCGTACCCTGTTCTCTTCATTATGTTCCCCCCTCGGCATATTTACAACCTAAATAGTGGACATGGCAAAGAAAATCTCAGCGTGGTTGCACTGATGTTTCAAATGAGGTTGATAGGTGACCGAACCATCCGGGGGATTAGTCACCCATTCATCATAAGGATGGGGTGCTATTTTTATCAAGCAGATATAAGTGTTACAGGAAGTAAAGATACTGTAACACCAGGATGAATGATGAGGGGCTTTCAAGGCATCTCTGTGTTTAAGAATGTCTGTGTTCTGACAATTGTATCATGCCAGAGAAAGCTTTTCTTCCTCAGTCTGAGTATTCATGCATTTGTGCAGCAACTAAACTGCATGAGAACAAAGAGCCAAAACAATAAGCAGAGGTAATGTGCATTTAAACTGCCCTTGAATGTTTTTATACCAGGTGCGTCTCCAAAGAAACATCCTACACTCATAAAAAACAATGAAAGATTGCATTTACATGAATTCCTGCTAAATGAAGGACCATTCTTTGTCTGAGATGGATTTATTTTCCAGTTTTTGTTTTACGCTCTGTCTGTGTTGCTGCAAAACAAAGAGCAGCCCTGAGATGAATAATAAAAAGCCCTCCTGTTACAGTAGCTTGGCATCTCTTCTGCAGCCCGCCAAAGCGGCTACAACATCCACAGCCCACTGCTATGTATATGGATGAGATGTTGCTCGCCTCACCGCGGGGACAGGTCGCAACCGGACCCTGCAGGAAAAAAAAAGACCAATAAATAAATAAATAATCCCCCCACCACCACCACCACCACCATCTGCAGCGCTGACATTTCCCACACCAGCAAAAGAGCGCCAGCATCTGTTGTTCACCTTGCAGCCTGTGCAGGGTTTCAAGTTGTCGTAATGTCAGAGCACCATGTGGTTTGTGTGCAGGAACCAGGGAGAGCAACATGACATGTGGAGGATGCAGTTGGACTTGTTAATGTGTGTAAGTGTGTGTGTGCTTCTGTCCTCTCATAATCTTAGCTGTGGGGTAACAATGCAAGCGAGACTGTTGGAGATTCAACACAGCTGTACGTTTTCAGAGGGTTGACATAGACGAGCCACCCTGAATCTACATGGCCTGGTTTAGATTATCTGACCACAGCTCCTTTGGGTCATCACTCAGTGAGTGTTCATCTAGAGGGCCAGGCTATTTCTAGAAGGATTATTTGTGGTATGGGGCAATGTCTCATAATATAGAGTTTCCCCAAAAAAAGAGATAGTTAAAATAGAAAGGGGTTTTCCAAGAGAAAGAACCCCTAAAAAGGTTTAATTTTTAAAAAAGTTAAAACGGCCAAGTAAAAAGGAAATGGGTGGAAGGGGGGGAGATCATAAAAATAATGAAGAAATGTGGGATATTGGAGAGAGAAAATTTGGAAAGTCAGAAGAATAATTCAAAAGAATATAAAAAAATAAAGGAGGAATAAGGAGGGATGGGGAAAAAAGAAGATGTTGTGGGGGGAAAGGAGGGGAAAAAAGCAATAAAATATGGGGTGGATGGGGAAAAAAATTGAAATGTGTAGGGGTTAGGGGGGGGGGGAGGGTGGTTTCTTTTCTGTGTGTTTTGGGGTGGGGGGGGGGGAGGGAGGGGTGGGGGGTAATTTGGCCAGAGGACGATGTTGTTGGGCGTCTCTGCACTGTGTCTGGTTTCATCAGATAATTCAGACGTATTCTGAGTTTAAGTTTCACTGTTTACTCCAGGAGCTGTGTGCTGAAGTTGGACGCAGCTTTTGTCTGATCTGACCCAGTTTAACACCCTCCAGTCCCGCATCGGGACAGTGTCATTTGTCCATTTAATCCCATCAGGACAGCAGGTCATCAACCCGCCTTTTGGAAATTAGGGACCAGACACAGATCACAGTTTATCCTCCACTGTCTCTGTGAAGTGAATTCCCGGGGTCTCTTCAGTATTTCCCATCCAGTCAGAAAACATGTCTCTGCGTCACAACACTGAGACGTACTGAGTCTCTCAGATTTTCCAACTCTGACATCCGACACCAAAATGGTCAAAACATGTTGCGTCTGTTGCCCAAAATGTGCGGCAAGAAGGTTTGACACTCTTTGACGTGTTCACATAGACTTTGCCTGTGAACCTGACGTCCGTGCCACTGTTTGACTTAGAACAAACACTGTTTAGACTTTGTTAAAGAACAAAGTTGCAATAAATGGCAGGTTGGTGGCCTCAGGATTGGGTCTTGGCTTTTTGCAGATAATGTGGTTCTGTTGCCCCAGGTGAAGTTCAAGTATTTTGGGGTCTTGTTCACAATTGAGGGAAGAATGGAGAGGGAGATTGACAGGTGGCTCAGCATGGTGTCCACAGTGATGCCTGCATCGGTCTGTTGAAAGAACTGGCCAGAAGGTGAAGCTCTTGATTTACCAGTCGATCTAGTCAACCCTTAACTACAGTCACGAGCTGTGGGTGGTGACCCAAGGAACAAGATCCCGGGTAAATGGCTGAAATGAGTTTCCTCTGCAGGGTGGCCGGAGAAACTCAGTCACCTGGGAGGGGCTCAAAGTGATCAAGAGGAGCCAGATGAGGTGGCTCGGGCATCTGGTCAGGATGCCTCCTGGACGCCTCCCTGTTGAGGTTTCCTGGGCATGTCCCACCAGTTTGAGACCCATGGGAAGACCCAGGGCATACTGGGGGGACTATATCTCTCGGCTAGCCTGGGAACACCTTGGGATCCCCCCCCCCCCCAGTCAGCTGGTGGATGTGGCTGGGGAGAGGGAAGTCTGGGCTCCCCTGCTCAGCTGCCCCTGTGACCCGACCTTGGATATTCAGCGAAAAAATGGGTGGATAGATGAAGTAATTCCCTGTACCTGTGTTTCTTTGGTAGTGTATAAAGACTCAGGGGATTTAAGTTTCTCATAGAACAGTACATGCAACAGTGAAATGGCCCGTAACCCAGCAAAGGAGCTGTTGAACATTCTGTAGAATGGTTACAAAGCTAGTAGCTCTGCAAGTGCAGCCAAATTACTTCTTTTGATGATTTCATTTAAATTCGATGACCCACACTTGTTATATGTACCAACGACCAGACATGGCACATCAAAGATGGGATGATACTTCTGCCAGCAGAAACCTGGATTCCGTCCTGGAGGCCCCACATTAACCATCTTACGTCAGTACTTGGCAGTTATCAATACACCTCATATGGCTTGCTTAATGATGCAACACCTTGCTTACTACATGGGTTTAAAAGGTTTCAATGCTGAAAGTTTTTATGTTCCTCCAGCTTTAAAAACCAGCACGGTCTAACCGTCTGTCAGAGTACATTTGCCTTCCTGGATGTGTGAAGCTGCCAGAGATTTTTACTTGTTTACACTTTAACGCCTGCTCTCGTTGTGTTGCTGGGTGGCCTTGGTCTGAATAGATAAATACAAAGAGATGGAGCGACAAAAAGGCTGTAAGTAAATGAAGGGAGAACCAGAGAAAACCTGGAAGCTGTGAGGGAATTAGTTGTCTGGGGAGTTGGAGTATATACCCAAGAGTACCAGATTTAATTTACTTGTGGCTTGTGGTCATAAAGTTTGTGTACATGTACATATTAAAGCTCATGCCCATCTCACACTTCATCCCTTTTCTGTCTCAGAGGCTAAATGAAGTGTGACAGGGCATTAAAGTAGGCCCAGAACTCTGGGTCCTTCCACAGAGGGAGATGGAGATGAAGGCGGCTGTAGAGGTTGGATGGAAACTGTGTGCATGTCTGTGTGGGTGTAAAGGGTTAGATTAATAGCACAGAGTTGCTGATGGCTTGTGACAGTGGGTAGGGTGTGGGTCTGGGACTGAACATAACCTCTTTCAAGACTTGGCTCAGGTTTAGGCCTGGCAGCCAAACACACCACAGAATGTCAGAGTTGGTTTTTCTGTCAAAGTCAGGATTTAAGAACGTAGACTTTCTGATTCAGACTCATATTTCATCCAGTTTTTATTAATATTTTGGTTATTTGAACCTACATTCTAAGTATAGACTGTGTTTTATGATTTGCACATTGTAAAGCTCTTGCTTGGTTGTGTATATACCCAGATTGAACAACTCTGCTGTCAGCCAGGGTACAGTGTCCCATTCTGTGGCTTACTGTTCTCCCTTTTTGTTCTTGGTGCAGAAAGTGCAGCCTCAACTGCATTTTGTACTGATAATGAAAAGTGAGTTTGTTTCCATAATGACTTCTGCAATAGGTACAACTCCCAAACACTTAGAAATGCCACAACACAGCCAGTGCTGCTCTGTCAGAGAAACAACCACTAACGGTGACTGGTCGCTCCTATTCTCGTTTCTTTAGTTGCTTCTAAGTGTCAGCAGCACAGCATGAAAGCTCCAGTCTGCATTTCCATGTGATTATTCATCTCACAAAGCCACCGTGTCTGGCAGAGCTGAAACTTTTTTCCCACTTTAAGATAAAAAGAAGCTGAGCCGCAGTGTTTTGTTCCAAACTGAGAACCTTTGGGTTTCCTTAAAGTTGGTCTCAAGATTGCTTTGTGATATGAACACAGTTGTGTGTGCATGGTTGAGATGCAAATAGGCATAAGACTTGATCATTACACCCTTGTTAATATAAACTAGATCTGTTCTTTTAGATCTGGAGCAACAGACTGATAGGATTATCTTAAGAAAGGAGATGGGCTCAGCTCAGTGTACTGTAGTCATGTAGACATGATCAAGACCACTTGCTGAAGCTCACAGTGAGCATCAGCATGAGGAAGAAAAGAGATTTACTCTGAATGTAGCATGTTGTTCTGAATATTTCAGAAACTGCTGATCTACTGGGATTTTCTCTAAAACCATCTCTACACAGTGAAATCAGCAATGTTGGTGCAACACTTACGGTGTGTTCAGACCAAACGGGATTTGGGTGTCAAAAACGCACCTGACGTCCAAAGTTTGACGCTGGTTCACATAAAATCAGACACTGACGTTCAAAGACAAATCACTCTTGACGTGTGTTATATGGTTAAGCATCTAAAGTGGGGTGGTGGCCCAGTTGTTTTCCTTTTCCTGTGTCTTTGTATGATGGCTGAGGAAACTGAGCAACTGCTTAGCTTTATTTGCTCCACAAGTCCAGAGAACCCCGTTGTCGAGCATCTCTGCGCTGTGTCTGGATTCATTGGATTCACCATTTACTCCAGGAGCTGCATGCAGACGATGGGCGCTGCTTTTGTTTGACCTGACCCAGTTTAATGACCTGCAGTCCCGCATTGGAACATCATTTTAAGCCCAGTACATCCCATCGGGACAGCAGGTCATCAACCCACCGTTTGGAAACATGGGACCGGACGCAGATCACAGTTTATCCTCCACTGTCTCTGGAGTGAAGAGATTCCCCAACGTCTCCTCGGTATTTCCCGTCCTGTCAGAAAATGTGTATCCGCACCACAAATGAGACATAGTGAGTCTCTCTGATTGGTTCACACCCTGCTTCAATGCTGCAAAAGTTCAGATTTTCCAACTCTGGCCAAAACACTTAAAACGCATTAAAAGCCTGACGCGCGAAATGCACGTAAACCTGACACCCATGACGCCCAAATCGCATTGGGTCTGAACATCATTAAAGTGTCAATTTTCACTCTTAGCCAGGTTACATATGGTCCTGCTCTGTACAGTGTTAAATTTACACTGGACTTAGTCTTAAATTTTTAGTGTCAATTTTACTCTGATAAGAGTTGATTTGCCTTTTATAGAGTTAAACTAGATCAACACTGAAAATGTTCAACTTTTACACTTTCAGAAAGTTGTTTTAAAATGTCATAAGTGTTTGTCACATTTGTCTCTTATTTCTTTGATTTTATCATGAGGTGTTACCATTTAGTATTAATTCAGGTCCAACCAATCATTGAGCCAGGATTTCTGACCTGGACAGCCTTAATGACAATTTAGGATGCATTCACAAAAGGATAGTCCGGGACCTCAATTCCGATTGGGCGGGGATTTCTGAAAAATTTCGGACCTGCATTTGCTTCGGTTAGTGTTCATACTGTAGTAACTGCAGTGAACCAAACTGCCTGGTTAAACCGCCGTAGTTAAACAACTGCCCGCTAGGAGACAACGCTTCCCAATACAACCACTGATGATAATGAAAAAGCAGGAAGAAGAAGAAAAACAGACCATCAAAGTGGAAATCTTTCTGCTTCTTATTATTAGTCTACTCCATCTCTGTCTACACATTTTCCAGTTTATTGTTGTTGTTTTGACTTCAGCTTCTTCAAAAACGTGTTGTTTGCTTTGTTTTCCCTCTGACCCAAATAATAATCTGCCCCACTTCCTCCTACTTTCTCTGTTTTATTGCGGTTGACAAACATCACTTCCGTTAGGTGCGCTGGATGTCAATTCTGGATAGCCCAATTGTCCGTTTGCAAGTAAACTGAGACCAATGTTTTCAGGTGAACCAGAGTCCGCTTGTTTGACCCACGCCAGAATTCAGATGAGCTTTCACACCTGCCCAAACGAAGCGGACTATCCGAGGAAACGAACTCTAGTCCGTTTAAAGTGGACCAAACAGCCCTGGCGTGAAAGGGACCTTAGAGTCATGAAGAGATGCATGAACATTGACAATTGTCAGATAAATTCTTAGAATTTGAGTCAAATGTCATTTTAAGCAACTTTTTCCCATTAAGAAACGACTGATACACCAATGAAACCTAAAGGGAACACATGTACACTTAACTCATGGTGCGGGACTGAATGGGGGAGTCAAAAAGCATGATGTAAAATATTCAAGAAGAGAGCAGAGTCAACCCAAGTACACTTAAGCCCCGTTTCCACCCGCGGGTCTGGATCGGGTCAGGTCGGGCCAGGCCGGATCGGGTGGGTTTTGGTACGGATGTGTTGATTTCACGCTGCGTCCCCACAGCAACCTGTACCCTTACTCTGGAGGCGCTGGACAGCGCTGCTACGTGATCGCGTGACATCATCGCTGTGCAACGCCGTTTAACCAAAACACCGCGCCACACATGACAGAAACAAAAGGAGTCACCCCCGCTTTTTTACGCTTGGTCACGAGGGAAGTGAGGTTTTTCAACAAATCAATGTATTGCTTTGTGTTAGCTCCACCTCTTTGGTCCGGATCGGCTAGATCAGTACCCCTACCGAAGGGTGCCAAAAAAGTAGGCCGGGTCAGGTCGGATATGAAAGGGTCCCGTCCAGTTTTATCTGTGGAGACGCAAAAAACGTGGACCGATCCGGCCCGACCCGACCAGACCTGCTGGTTGAAACGGGGCTTTAGTTACACCACAGTTAGATCCAACATCACTCTTCAGAATAACTCTGAGAGTAATTTTTCTTTGACTTATGCACTGAAAAGACAAAGTTTGTTTTAACTCACCAGCAATGTTGGTCATCAGATGGCATTTTACTCTCAATGTTGTTGGTATTACTCCGAAAGAGTTGATATGATTTTAATAATTCAAATTTTACACTGGGATTTCACTGTGTCAGGTTTACAGAGAATGGTCTGATAAAAGAAAATATCCAGTGAGCAGCTGCTGTCAGCTCCACATTCAGATGGTAGGATCAGAATTTAATGGAAACAACATGAAAACATCCATTCTGCTTTGTATCAACACTTCAGGATGCTGGTGGTGTAATGGTGGTGGTGTGGGGGAGTATTTTCTTGGCACGCTTTAAACCCCTTATTACCAGTGTGGGATGGTGTAACCACCACAGTCTACTGGAGTATTGTGGCTGACCATCTATCTCCTCATGACCACAGTGCAGGATCTTCTGATGGCTACTTCTAGCAGGATAATGCACCATGTCACAAAGCTCAGATTATCTCCAGCTGCTTTCTTGAACATGACGAGTTCACTGTACTCCAATGGCCCCAACAGTCACCACAACTTGATCCCTCGTCAATTGTATCATGTCAATATGGTGCGAAATTTCCTTGTTGAATCTTTGCCACCAAGGATTACGGTAGTTCTTAAAGAAAAAGGAGGTCCAACCCTACCAGCAAGGAGCTAATAAAATGCCTGGTGAACATTTTTGACTGCTTGTGTCTGCTTTAAGTAAAACTTGTAGAAAAAATAAATATTGTAAAATATTTAAATCCCTGCTTTAAATATTTCTTTCCTTTTTTTTTTAACCTACTAAACACAATTAGCTTAGTTGTACATTGACTGGAATGAAATAAAGCGCAGATGGCTAATTCTAATCCATTCAGGTTAACCTTCTCTATCCACAACGCAGTATCGATCAAGACTTCAATCAATCGCTAATCAATCAAAGTGCAGCTTCTTAGCCGTGATCGCTCTAAATCTAGGAGGAGGGGGTTGATTGTGATTATTTTTTAGTCCAAGCGAGGTTTGTCCTTTTTAAATTGTGTTCCCTCTCAGTTAACTGTTTTATGTCGATAAGCGCTTTCTATTCAGTTTTGTAATTTCCATAAAACGTCCCCATGGCTTTGACTGGTGGTATTATAATAACCCTGTTCATTTCCAGGGGAGTAAACACTGCCCTGTGTAAAAAATGGATCTAATGACAAGGTGGGGAAATGTCACAGCAAAGGCCAGCCGTCTACCGGAGAGTCAGCAGAATAAAAACATGCTCAATACCATTTTTACTCCAGCTCATTTACACATTTAAGTTTTGCACAACATGCAGAATAAACTGAGCTTTAACCCCTGTTTCCAGGAACAGGGAGGCGTTTTAATAATCTGCATGGATAAATAATGCATCTCTTTCATGCAATTAGAGCAGCTCCTAGAATACATTTGCTCATATTAGACCTTCGCAGTATTTCTTCTGTGTTTAATGTTGCATTCAATGCAGGCTCAACTCTGCACCACTTCCCCAAATCATCTTCAACTCTCATTAACAAAACAATCACAGGCATTTGTTAATAGCTTCATTTGTTAATGATGGACTACAGTTTGCTTTGCTTTGCCGAGAGCAGGATAAAAAGCGCACTTACTTCGTTAATGTGGAGCGCAAAGCTTACATGACAAAGCAAAAACAGCAACGGGAACGACGTGAGGGGGAGGAGGAGACACGAGGAAGAGGGAAGGGGATTATGATAATGCCGAGGCGACAGCTGTTCGGCTGTGGAGAGCAGCTGCATCCACTGAAGGGGATGAAGACTGAGCCAGGACAGGAGCCTGTGTCACCGGCACAATCGTGGCGAGGTTTGCCAAGAGAAACAAAGAAAACAGAGCTTCATTCAAATGTGGGCTGAAAGTAAACAGGTGCATGTGAAATGATTGAATAGAAATGGAGAAAATACAGGTGATAAGCTGCACAAGCGAGAGGTTATATGGGACTGGAGGGGCTTTGATTTCAGACGAGGTCAATAAAGGTTTACAGAGCGTCTTGTAAAATCTCAGCACGCCTGTTGAAAGGTAGCTATGCTAATTTAACACATCAAAGATCAATTAACCTGCCATGAAGAGTCCAACTCATCCAGGAAATAAAAAATATTTGAAGTAATACAGGCTTATCTCAAATGTAGCTCAGTATGTTCACCTTTCATATGAATGTTTTAGATGCAGACTAAAGTTTAAAGGAATAGTTCACCCTCAGAACGATTTAACTTTATTTTCCACTTACCTTCATGGTGAGCAAGACTCTGGAACACTTTTTTAATATTTCAAATGCAGCCGGCGATCAGGAGGACTTCTCGTTTTCACCCAACTTTCATAAAATGGAGTTCGATTGAGCCCGAGCCAACAAGGTCCTTAGAAGTCCACAAAAACTTGTTAATTTTCCTCCATACTGCTCGTCCAATGTAATCCAAGTGTCCTGAGTGGGTAGTGTCCATAATTTACTCAAAACTACGCCATTTATTATATTTATTATATTATGTTATATTATATATTTGTTATATATCCTGGTATGAATGCACCCTAAGGGTAAAATGATTCACGTAGCTTGGCTGGAAATGGGATTAAAAAAAAAAAACTGGTGATGAGGCAGAGAAAAGATGTATGTAGAAGCACTGGGCCAATGGAAGCCAACAACAACCTGAAGACACCTCATTGTTGCTCTCTATTATCCGATCCGTCAATTTTATTTTCCCAAAGTACAATTGCTGGACTTTCCTTGTGTGTTTCATACTGTTAGATTTTGGGCCAGTATCCTGGTGCATAATGAAACAACTTGGAGCAATTGATTGACGGCAGTTACTGAAATAAAAACTATCGGCCACTTTTAAACCAGAATCTTAAATAGGAATCAACATTAAAATGAATGCGTCTCTAACTTAAAATGTAATTGGAAGAACAAAACTAATGAGTTTGTGTGAGAATCTTTAAATTTCTAAAATTTATTTAGGACTATGATAGTCGTATCTAAAATGAAGCTATTAAAATGTTAATGAGGTTTTCACATTTTCACTTATAAAAACCATCCATGTTGCAAAGAAAACTGACATTCCAGCTAAACTTTATCACCTCAATCTTACATAATGTCACGCTGACCTTTCTGCATAATTAACAAGATCTTTTCTGCTAATTGAAGTGATTATTCCGCCATATTACAAGCTCCTCACAAGCACAAATGTAAACATGTGACGGACATGAAGTACATTGTTAAAGCTATACAAGCAATGTATTAAAAATTGACAGCAGATTTGGGAGGGATGACACTGTTATCTTTGTTTTACAGCTGCAATTATTTAACGTCCACTCTCGATTTTACTTTTCATCCAGATTTTCAATCAGCTCTAAACCCAGACTTACCGACATCGACATCAGTTCATTCAAAAAGAGACTCAAAATGAAAATATTTGCTATTGAAAACATAGTAATTCAACCCACACAGAAGTTTAAGTTCAAGGATGAATACATTTTCTATAAATCTTGTGACTACATTCTCATTTATCTCAATGAAAAATAATTAAAGAATTCAAAAGGATGAATATTACTAAAGCTGAAAAGAATGAGGCTGATTCTGTGTTAGAGTAGCAGAGTCTGTGACCAGTGATGTGAGAAGAGAGAATTTTTACCATCCACTTAATAGATGGAGGCTGTAATAAGTCAGGGACTGGCTCGTATGAACAATAATAATGAATAACAGTAACCGAGAGGTATTAATACTGTTATATTCTAATATTTATCTCTGGAAATGTTTTCTAGTGGCTTCAACTGGTGGGAGAAGAAGCAGGGCCCTTACCGGTCTGCTTTGTTCATCTTATATCGGCTTTATTTTCCTAGATTTCAGAACAATGCGTATAATCTCCATTAGAAAGACGAGCCTTCAGTGTTTTAGCTTGAAGCAGCTTATGGAAGCAGCGGAAATCATCACTGCTGCTGTTTCTGCATGTTGGAGCATATACTGGAAATATCCTCGCTAAATTAAAGGGGACACTTTATTTCATGCCAGCAATTATTTTGTCTTCATGTTTCATTCAGAACTGTGCTGAGGTTTGCACCATCACATTATTGAAATATTGTCATTTATTATGGTTTATGTAGATTTCCTAAACTTCCAGTCTCATTTGTCAAGTAAGGGGTGGTATTTCTGAGATTCCAGGCTCCTTTCATATGAATGAAATGGGATAAAACTGAATTAACTGTTTGCTATGCTATTCAGTATTTACTCTTGGTTCAAAAAGCTAGGAAAGTGCATTGTACGGACAGGATGTACACCATTGTTGGAATCTAACAGCCTTTTATAGTCTTCATCATAGCTGTGATAATAAAAAGAAACTAAATGAGCTTGTATTTGTTTGGGAAGAATTTGAGAAAGATGTGCCTTTCTTCTATGACTTTCAAAGCTACGATAATCTGCCTTTTGTTTGTAGTTGGCAAAATGTGTTTAAAGGATGTTTGTAGTGAAAAACCTGCAGAGAATGAACGATCAACAGCAGTTTCTTGCAAGATTTTAGTTTCTTTTAAGGATTTATTTTTGATATCAGGTCTGCAGTTTTCTGATGTCAAGTCTTACAGCTCTCTTTTGAAAGTAGCTATTTCTCATGAAAAATGTTCAATAAATCAACTGAACACTGGCTGCCTGACAGATGAAGCTGATCCTCAGCTGGTTAACACGCTCTTACATTTACCACCGAGTGAAATATAATTTTTTATTTCCAAGGACAGACCAAAGCATTGCTAGAGAAGCAATTATTGGACAGATAGGAAGGAAAATTAAATAATTGTAGTTCTTTCTTCATCCACAAGGGGAGGGGTCTAAAACATAGGAAATCTCCATAGACTCCCATGTTAAAAAGGCCAACTTCACAACAGAAATAAACATGTTTACAGCCTGGTTCAAAAAATTATTTTAGGTTAAATAGGTTGTTTACCTTCATGTCAACTGTGAGGGGGTCAAATTTTTTTCATAACTCATCTGTTTAGCTGTTATTTAGTCGTGAAATTACACATAATAAGGGGCGTATCCTTTTGATTGACATGCGGCAGACTGGATGCACTGTTAGCTCCTCGTTTGCTCTCGGTAAGGTCTCAGTCAGCAGCAGAGTAGCAATGGTGGTTTTTAGCTGGTCAACAGCATTTCCAAACATGCCTTACCTTTATCCCACCACTTACGAGGCTAATCTTTGTTAGCTCGTGTTAATTTGGAGTTAACGTGATCTGGATTTAGCCCAAATCACGGTGGTTGTCAATCATTTGCCCATTTTAGTATTACCCGGGAGTCAGGACACACGTGACACGGTAAGATGGCCTTACCTTCATGTCAACTGTGAGGGGGGTTAATATTTTTTATAACTCATCCTTTTAGATGTTTTTAACAACATGTTATCTTGAAATGGCACATAATTAGGGGTGTGTACTTTTGATTGACAGGTGGCAGACCAGGTGCCAGTTTTAGCCGTGGTGTCTAATAAGCTCCCTGCTTGTTCCCAGGAAGGCCTCAGCTTGTGGCAGAGTTGCACAACGGTGGTTGTTAATAGCAAGTCTGGGCATGCCCTACCTTTAAACCACCTATCTTTGTTCGTTTCTGTTCACTTTGGATTAGTTTAGTTAGCATAAGCTTAGCTTTCAATGATTGGGCCCGTGGTTTGGAGCGGCCTTGCCTTTGCCCATTTTAGTATTTTCCGGGATTGACGACATACGTGACATGGCAAGATGCTGACGGTGGGAACCGCCCAACTGGCTTCATTTCCCCACTTTAAACATAATTGGAAACTACTTCTTCTTCTTTTTTTCCTTTTTTTTTACAGTCTTTCAATTAAATTTTAATTTGACGTCTAGTTTGGAGTTTTATTAGGCTCCATTCATGGGCTGGTTAACGCTGTGGTGTCTAGCCGGCTGCTAGCTAGCTAGACTGGCTCAGAGCTCTCAGTGCTGTCGCAGCTGTGGCTGCGAGCAGCTTCTCAGAGTAACTGGCTAACACGTCAATTGTTGTAGAATCTCAATTTATAATTCTCACACCATTTGAGCATTAGCTGTAAAGATACACCCCAGTCTGGACTGGTTCTGCAATTTTCTACATACAGGCTGCCAGGTGTCACTTGATGCTCTGCAGGCTGAAAGTGTTGATGGCAAATTTTGCCCAGGATATATTTTGGAGTACATATAAATCATACTGATAAGTTCAAAAGTCTAAACCCTGGATTTTTTATCGAGTAAAAGCTTGAACATGTCCAGACACATGTATGTCGGATTGCCTTTGGGAATCGTGGCACACGTAAGGTCAAGCACCCCATCGGGTTTCTCCTTGAAGATCAGGGCTGATTACTTAGAGCTGGGTTAAGTTGAGTTCCTGGTCCCATTGGCCCATTGAACCCCATCGCCTCTTCTTCTTTGAGCTGCACAAATCGATGGGTAGATTTGAGGGCCAGAAGTCTTGTCTCAATCCCTCAGCTTCATCGATTCCTATCCCCATTACAGCCCCCTCACTCCCAATCACTTTCCAATTTTATTTCTAATGCCTCACTCTCTTGTTTCTCTCTTCATCCCATTTCTTATCCTTCTTCTTTTCTTCATTTTGTTGCTTTCAGACTAATTCTTACTGTACCCCCCCCCAACCAATCTGTTTTTTTTTTCAACTCTTTTTCCATGTCACGGTCTCTTGCTCCTTGTTCTTGCATTTTCTTTTTATCTTCCTTCTCCCACTGCATCCCATATCCCTCTTTATCACTCCTCCCTCCCCCCACTACTTTCATTCCCACTCCCAAAGGCCTCCGGCTCCCAGCCGTGGATTATCACACATCTAAGGAGCTCAGTTCACTCAATCCTGTTGGTCCAGTTGTTGACTAGCGTGTTAGTCAGTCTACCAAATTCCCTATGGAAGATATATCTGCCTCACTATTCCATGTGCTGGAATATTTTTTTTCACTTGCAGAAATCATTTTGCACAGAAGTCCATATTTAACATGTTCCATGATGATACCTTTGTGGGCTCGCAGTGGAATTACAGCAATGCGCGTTACCAAAGATAGCTCACTGCTCTTAATGCACCCCTCAATTTAAAACAACCAGGGAGGATGCACATGTATTTGTGTGAACGTTGCCAGCCCTAAATGTTCCCAGCTCCTCCTTCAAAAAGCAGGCTGCCAGTTTGATCAGAGCCCAATTATAGCAATCGCCCAGATATTCATGGGAGAACACAGGAATCCTGAATAGAAGTGAAAACCATAGAGAATTAAAGCTGTGGAGATCAAAAAGAAATTATGGTTCTATCAAAACATGTAAGACATGAGTAAAGAGAGAACAACAAAGGATAGGTGAGTAGAAGGAAAGGGGAACACGTTCAGTATAGCGGGTTTTTAAACCTTAAATTGGTTGAAAAGCCAAGGTTTAAAAAGCTGCTATATACAGACTGTACACCAGGGTATTTATATTTTTCCTTTGTTTTACATTCATACAGCATGTTTAGATTAAGCTTAATTTAGCTGACTGATACTTTGCCCCTTTTTAGCCCAGTCAGTCCTTATTTAGGCTTCAATCACCTGCTACAAACATTACTTAAAAGATGAATACAGTGTTTATGTTTAACTCAAACTTAATGCCCTACACACTGAAAAATCCTGGGTTTAAAAACAACCCAACTCCTTGGGACAAAAGTGTCTCTGCACAAAGAAACTGTTATAAAGTTTGCAGACATTAATATGTTTTCAACTTTTTTCATAAATCCTCTAAACGAGTTCAGCTCAAAGCTACCAAACATTTAGTATATATATATATTTTTTTTAGAATTTTAACTCTTTAAATGTATGCTTGAATATATGAATGACTCCATCATTCATTACACCCCCCCATCCAATATATATATATATATATATATATATATATATATATATATATATATATATATGTGTGTGTATACGAATAATTCAATATGTATTTTTTAAGTAGTATCAGATGCAAATGCTGGTGTCCCTTACACCCAGAAGTGTCCCATTGACTTCCATTGAAAACAACAGTTTTTGATTGTTATACTAGTTACAGTTATACAAGTTTAAAACAATTAACTCTTTGATACCAGCATTTAATTGGAAAAAGAAATAGTCATATCTGACTTCTTTACAGGATTCCTTCAGATTCAACTGTTTTACCATTGTCGGCAGATGCAGAAAATTCTGCTTTAGCACTTGGAAGTGACCAAAATGGACGGAATTGTCCCAAGAAAGGCATAACTATTGTTTAGAAATTACTTTGTTACTAATTATAAATGGCATCAGTGAATCACTGTTGGCATGGTGTTCTCTGTCAAATAAAAAAAAGAAGATAGGATTCTACATTTTCCTATGTTTTGTTGCAATTTACTCAGGCATTGTAAAAGACACACCATTGTTGAGAATGGGAATGTATTCCCTGAGGTCCCCATATGCCCCCAGACACATAGAACAGGAATATGAAGCTTTTAAATGTTGGACAGTTCATCTGCTTTGGGTACGGCTTTTTAAGCATTAAAAATGTGAACAGAGCTTAACAGGTGAAGTCATAATTTTCATTATTAGCTTTTTGATCCTGATAATGATGGCAACTGTCAAAAAACAAGAACACTTTTGTCATCTAATGCAAACAAAATAAAAGTAGTCAGCAAAGATCTAGTCAGAGCTAATTTAGTTGTGTGGAAAGGTGAGATCCAATCAGATTTAATCAGATTTAATCTCCGTGTGTGGTAAGGATGAAGGCACACAAATTTGATCAACCTTTAGAAAGATGGAATGATTAGGTGTGATGTACTTTCAATAAACTAATGAAACAAAATGTCAACACCTGAGAAACACAGTAGTTAACAATCTTACATTTGATGTAAAGCAAAACACAAACTACCTAGAGCATCCATCACTGGTAAAAACACAAGTTTGAGGCAACATTTACTGACTAATATGCTATGATGTCATTCTGTTAGCATTAAACTGTTTTTTTTTCTCTAAAGTATAAAGTATAAGCTGCTTCTGCTCACCACAAAGACTTTTTGCCTTTCTAATTCTTACAACAAAAGTGGTCAGCAGAATTAAACATCCTAATCCTGACCAGTCTAATAGACAAAGACAGAGGCTGACAAATACCTTTAACCTGTCTCCAACCATTTTACATTTTCAGCTTGAAATCCCTTAGATGTATATTTAAAGAGCAGAAATTATAACAAAGCTGAAATACTTTCCCTACCACAGTAAGTCTGGTAGCCACATGTGCTCCAATTCCACCTGAGTGGAAGGACTCTATTGAGGGAGGTCAGGGAGGGAGGCTTTTGTGTGACGCTGTTAAAACCCAAACCAGCTCAAGGGTCACTGGCTATCCTCAGATACAGAGTCAAGACCCAAGTAAAAAATGACTCCAACCAGATGTGACCACTCAGTCTGACCACAGTGACTGAAAGGGAAAGATGATGCTAATAGAGAACTATTTGGATGATTTGACTCTTGTAGAAACGGGTCTAATCACTGAAATGTCCTTTTGCTCTTTGAAGGTGAAGGACATGTTGGTCATTTGGCATTTAATTAATTTGGGGGGGGGGGGGGGGGGCAGACAAAACAAACACTGTAAGTAATTTTTGTGAGGATGGACAAAATATTCAGGCCAATATTGGACAGAGAAGGCTCCCATGTTCTGTAGAGTTTCACATAGTGTATTCTAGATCAGGGTGCCCAAGTCCAGTCCTTGAGAGCTACTTTCCTGCACATTCTGGTTGCATTCCTTCTCCAACACACCTGAATCAAATGAATGGCTCGTTACCAGACCTCTGCAGAGCTGAATGACATGTTCATTCAGCATATGTCATTCAGTGCTGAATGTGACCCCGGAGAAACATTTATTTCCAATGCTACCCAAAGAACACCCAGCTCTGCCTTTCTACCAAACCAACTTTGTCACTTCCACCATCTGCCACCATCTGCCCTTACCCTCTGTCTCCAAGAAATTCATTCTTGGTTTTCATCCAATTTTCTCAAACTACACAGCTCTAAAACTGAAGTCCTCCTCGTTGGTGCGCCTCTCACTCTCTCCAAAGCCAATAGTCTCTCCATTATCATTGACAATACATCTGTCCTCCCTTCCCCTCAGGTTAAAGGCAGGGAAGGGGATCCTAGAAAAACGGTTCGGGGGTGGGGGTGGAGAGACAAACGGCCTTGGAGTTTTATAGACATATCATCATTCAATCAGTGAGCACGGGCCATTCAAGACAATTGGATTGGGCTTTTTCGGTCCTGTCCGTTCCACAGGTGACAAATTTTTTTAATTTTTTGTCAGAGCATTTAATTAATCGTCTGCAATTGGGGTGTGAAGGAGATTTTAAACAATATAGTAAAAAATGCTCCTGGAAAACATCACCCACCCTGCCTTTAAGAGTCTGGGTGTCATCCTCGACAGCACACTCTCATTTCAGTCTCACATCAACATCACCCATTCCGCCTATTTTCACCTACGCAACATCTCCCGCCTCCGTCCCTCTCTCCTCCTCACTCCACTGCTATTCTTGTCCACAATCTCATCAGTTCTCGAATCGATTACTGTAATTCACTTCTCTTGGGCCTCCCGAATAAATCCCTCCAGAAGCTGCAGCTCCTTCAGAACTCTGCTGCCCGTCTGATCACTCGAACCCCCATGCGTCATCATATCAATCCCATTTTACATAAACTCCACTGGCTTCCAGTCAGACAAAGAGTTGCTTTCAAAATACTTCTCGTTACCTTCAAGGTTCTCCATAACATGGCTCCCTCATCTCAGACCTTCTCCACCTAAACACCCCCACCCACTCACTAAGATCCTCCAACACCTGCCAGGTTTCTGTCCCTCAGGCCTGTCTCACCACTACGGGCCACAGGGCATTCAGTCAGTCTTCCCCCCACCTTTGGAACTCCCTCCTTACCCATCTCCGTACTCTGGACTCATTCACTCATTTCAAAACTGGACTCAAAACATTTCTGTTAAGGCAATCATACCCCACCTAGCCTCCTCACAAAATCCTGTTGTTTCTGCTTTGATACTGGTTTTAATTTGTCTTTTGTTTTGTTTTTTATCATTATTTTAATGTTTTTAATGTCTGTGTACAGTGACCTTGGGTGTTTTGATAAGGCGCTTTTAAATAAAATGTATTTTTATTATTATTATGAAGGGATTTGCCATTATTCAGGTTTGTTTGAAAAGGTATGCTCTAAGAATTGCAGGATAGTAGCCTAGCTCTCGAGGACTGGACTTGGGCACTAGATGATCCAAAGCTTTTCGATAGAGCCTTTTCTGTTGTCCAGTTAAAGAGTTTACATTTTCCTTTTAATTAATGACTTTATCTTTATTTTATTATATTTATTAATCCCAGTGGGATTAATGTGGGAAACTACCTCTCAGCATTAAACCAGTTCTAGTTATACCAGGAGCAGTGAGCTGCCAGGCCAGATTCCAGCATCCAGGGAGCAGCCAAGGGTCAAGGACATTGTTCAGGGTGGTTTACCTTTGTTGCCAGCCTGGGGACTTAGACACTGGTCCTCCAGACCCAGGCCCACATCTGTAACCACAAGGCTGTCGTGGCCCCCGTTCTTTCACAGAATGTTAAGACAGATTGCTTTTAAATGTATCATCAACAGCATTCTTTATCTAGCTGCTAACTTTTTTTTACTATTATTATACTCCTCCTATTTATTTCCTGCTCAATGCAATTCCAAAACCGCTGTATTTTCCAATGTGGTCATAGATAATAGGTCATATTGGCCGTCTTTAAATTGGACTTGAGGCAAAGGAGTGAAAATTCTGATGCTGAGATGGGGAAACGTGCTTTCTGTGAAATTTTTAGTTGCATCGCTTTTATTCTATTCAGACACTGGTCATCTGTAATGTCTACACTAACTTTCCTTTGCCGTTTTTGTTTTACATCAGGGGCATGAAAAAATCCTCTCCCCAAAACCCATAAAACCAATATAGATTAACATTTTTTACCATTTTTTTTAGATCTTTCGCTCAACTAAATTCATAATTGAAACTCCCAAATATGTCCATATTCAAAAGATTGTAACAATTTAAATGTCAGTCAGTTCACATGATGTAACCGCAAATTTGGGAAGAAGTTTTATTTGATAAAATACATGTCTCTTTCAAAAGCCCCAGTAATTCCAACCCTGGCTGCATGAACATTTAACAATTAGCAGTTTATAAATAATCACAGGTTTGAAGTTCCCCCAAACACAAGGTAAACACTGGAGTTTGAGACTGAAAAAGGTGGAAACATCTCAACATGAACTTCATTCAATGTTCAGCAGCTCTAAAGAATCTAAGTTATTATTAATATTTCTGCATCGTAATGATTCTTCACTTCTCTCCTGAGTTTATTGTAAGGATTTTTTTTTTCAGTGTTTTAGACATTATTTAATTCACATGCCCGTTTTCCATTGGTCCCCTGAGACCCTCTGGTCACCTGACTGCAACTTTCTCAGCAGAAGCAGGTGATTTGTGTGCCTCTGCAGAAAAGGGAGTTCTCTCCCCCATAACCTAACCTAAAAATGAGCAAAAATGAAACCTTTTCATTTGCTGTCATGCGCTGGTTTGCATTACAGATATATCATTTCTTTAAAATTTTTCCCCCTATAGCACGGTGCGCCCCTTCAGACAACGCTCCCTCTGTGCTGGCTCACAATGCCCATGGCAAAAGCCCCCCAGGGTGCATATATTGTTTTCAGAGTTGATTAAGTGACATCCAGTAGATAAGAAGATGACGACCAGGCATTGTATCATCTCTCTTTTAATCCTGGTTCATCCATTTTTTTCCCCCTGTATCTGAAGCCTCTCTTTTGCTCTCTGGCTTATAATTTCATGTCTGTTGTTTTATGGTGTTATGCTTTACCGAATAAATTAAAAAGCCCCCAAATTACTCTAAATGCGATTGGTTTTAGGTCAAGGTTACTTTCTATGCAACACATTGAAAGGCTTTATATGCAAGAGAGAATGCATCTCTATTTCTGTCCAGCTGTGTGAGAGACAGTGGGCAAAAAAAAAAAAAAAAAAAAAAGAAAATAGTCATCTGAAAGTCATTCTGCAAATTTATTGTGGAATTTACTTTTGTGCCTCAAGGATCTGAGTTGGGCTTCTTTCCTTTAACAAGAGAAGGACAAAAATGGGTTGCCTTCTTGTATTGCAAGATTGTGATGAACTGTTTTTGTGTGTGGTCTTTTTCTGGTGAATGTGAAGCCCCCTGAAGGGATGAAGTTGGGGGCGTTGCACACTTTGATGGAACTCTGTTTTACCCTTAAAAAATGAATGAGCGCATTCTTTATCAAGAACCACAGAGTCTGTCTTCCTTTATTTCCCCACAAGTCCCATTTCTTCTGTGTCCCCTCAATGGCTGAATGATGGCACTGTGTCGACGCCCAGTTGATGGGAATGTCTCGGGAACAGGCTGTGGTTGTCGAACTGGAGTTCATGGTCAACTTGGTTATTAGCTTGACTCTCAATGGGGTCTCTTGTTGATCTCCCATGGAGTCATCCAGGGGTCCTGACCACCCTGTTGATTTTTCCTGAGTAAAGCCCATTGGGCTCTTTGTCTGATGGCTTACAAACAAGAAAGCCACAGTGGCTGACAATGTGCTCACAGTATTACAAGGTGGTTACAACAGAATAATACCTCCCCCATTATTAGTTCACTGAGTTCATCACAAACTTCGTTTGCAGCGTATTATCTAAACCGGAATCACTGTCACTGCTTACAAAAGCAATGAGCCCCCAGACTTTGATCACCTCAGCGTGACATGTTTTCAGGCCCTTGACTCAAAGTATGCCTCTGTGATTTGATTGCATTGAATTACAACTGGCTGGCTGGCAGAGTGCTGTATTTCCTAAATAAGAAGGGATTCTTAGCCTGTGCCAGTTTAGGCCTTTAGCCCATTGAGATGCAGCTAAGCTGCCAAGTTGTAGTCTTAACGCAGCATTCTGTACAATGGAGGCAATACAGGAATCTGGCTTATGGGCTGCTCAGCAGTTTTGTCAGTGTGGCTAGGTTCGTCACTGCCAAATAAATGCTCTCTGCCTCCTTCCAGCAGTGATTTATGGTTGAGTGCCTCCTTGGAAAAATCATTTTCCTGTTGGACAGAACTTGGTCTTGAGGACTGACTCAACATGTGGGCAGATAGGCAGAATATTTTATTGGCAATGGCATTTGGATGAATGAGGCCTACCTAGATCTCTAGGGGGCTGCTGTTTGGATAGACTTGACAAGCAATGTTACTTCACCTCTTTTTATGTAGAGCCCAGTGGATGCAAACTGCTATGTTGTTTGCAGGCATAGTTTTCTTTTAACCAGCAAGGCAAAATGTACACTGAAAAAAATATTTGCTCCAACTACATATTTCAGTTAGACGACAAATATCCATCCAACTAAATTATGTGTCTTTAACGTTAACCAGAAAATGAAATCAAATAAAACTGATAATAATGGACTTGGTAGAATTAAAGTAACAGCTAATAGAATTTCCGTAATATATCAATGTGATGCTGTTAATAAGGTTTATGTAAAAACTGTTTGAAAGTTTAAAGTTTATAAACTTATGAACAATTTTACAATAAAACTTATCAAGGCAGCACATTAACCTTTATGATATGAATTGGGGGCTGGACAGTGGTGTGGTGGTTAGCACCGCAGCCTCACAGTAAGAAGGTTGCTGGTTCGATTCTCCAGCTGGGGAGGGAGTTCGAACAATTCCAACAATGGCCTTCCAGTGTGGAGTTTACATGTTCTCCCCGTGTATGCGTGGGTTTTCTCCGGGTTCTCCAGCTTCCTCCCACCGTCCAAAGACATGATGTTAGGTTAATTGATCATTCTAACTTGCCCCTAGAAATGAATGTGAGCGTGAATGGTTGTCTGTCTCTCTGTGTTGGCCCTGCAACAGACTGGTGACCTGTCCAGGGTGCACCCCACCTCTCGCCTGATAATAGCTGGGATAGGCTCCAGCAACCCCCGCGACCCTGAACTGGATAAGCGGTACAGAAAATTGGGTAAATTACATCAATTAAATTTTCCGGTTAACTTTAAAGACACATAATCCAGTCATCTTATTGAAATACGTAAACCTTAGTAGTAGAACCATTTCTTAATTTTTCAGAGTTTTTGTCAAAGGAAGTATCAGACAATTTCCTGCAACAATTTCCTGGTCAAGTTGTATGTGGTCCAAACATTCGAGTGAAAAGGGAACAAAAAAAAAAAAAAAAAAAAAGAAAAGAAAACTCAACAAGTGTAGGGAAAGTATGACCTGCTGGTGACTTTTTACTTGGGTTAGTGCAGCCTAGGTTGCAGCTCATATATTTTTTAAGCACTCCATCACTCGGTACTGACAAAGAAGGAAGAAAAATGTATTCACCAAAAGAGTAGCAAGCATGGCAGTGTGGGTGTAGGTGCTGATGGTGCTCTGTGAGGCCACCCCTACACCTTGGAGCCGAGGGTGTTAGGTGCACCCCTGAACTTTGGAAACATTTTCCTTCTTCCTCAAATCCCTCGTCTATTATTATTTGAAATAGAAATATGAATCGTCCCTGCTCTGAAACAATAAAACCTCTAGTTAGCTTAGTAAATGCCCAACCAGAAAAATCCCACTCCAGTGATCATCAACTCCGGACCTTTTGGGCCAGTGTTCAGAAGGTTTTCCTTTAGTCCCTGTGCCAACATGCCTGTCTAAAATTAACATGTTATTGTGCAGAACCTCATTGGTCAGTGGATCCTTTTCATTTGAGCCAGGTGTGCTGGAGCAGGGAAATGTTGAAAACTGTCCAGACACTGGCCCAAGAGGTCCAGACTTATGGTGCGTTCAGACCGACTGCGTTGTCGGCGGCAAAAACGCGCTTGACGCCCAAAATGGTGCACATAAAATCAGACGCTGACATTCAGAGACCAAAAAGGTGCTGACGCGTGGCAAGAGCGTCTAGAGCAGGGGTGTCCAGCTCCGGTCCTCGAGGGCCACAATCCTACAGGTCTTCCATGTCTCCCTTCTCCAACACACCATTGACTCAAATTCATAGGCTTTTCGATTCATTTAATTTGAATCAGCTGTGCTGGTGCAAGGAGGCGTGGAAAACCGTCAGGACAGCGGCCCTTGAGGACCGACTTTGGACACCACTGGTCTAGAGTGGGGTGGTGGATCCAGCTGTTTTCCTTTTCTGTGCGTTACCATGGTGGATGAAACTGAGCAGCTGCTTGGCTTTATTTACTCCACAAGGCCAGAGAAAAATGTTGTCGGGCGTTTCTGCACCGTGTGGGGATTCAACAGACTGTTTAGAGGTGTTCTGAGATTAGTTAGTTTCACCGTTTACTTCAGGAACTGCATGCCTATGGCATTAACAGCATGCAGTCCCGCATCGGGATGGCGTTATAAGCTCATTGATCCAATCGGGCCAGCAGGTCATCAACCCGCCGTTTGGGAACCTGAGACCAGACTCAGATCACAGTTTATCCTCCACTGTCTCCGTGGAGTGGAGAGATTCCCCAGGTCTCCCCTGTATTTCCTGTCCTGTCAGAAAATGTGTCTGCATCACGACACTGACACATGCTAAGTCTCTGATTGGTTGACGCCCCACGGCAAAGCGGCAAAAGTTCAGATTTTCCAACTCCGGCGTTGCGGCAGGCACGGCAATGCCAAAACGCTCAAAACGCGCCGCCCCCGACACCCTAAACGCACCGCAAGAAAGTGTGATGCTACTTGACATGCGTTTACTTAGACTTAGCATGTTAACCTGACGCCCCTGCCGCGCCTGCCACGGTTGGTCTGAACGCACCATTAGGGTTCCCTGGTCTACTCAAATATACAACTGATGACTTGACAAATATGTTTGTATCCTCCCCAACTTTTATTTTACCCCTTGCTTCTGTACAGATGCGGGCATGAAAAAGTTCCCCTTTCTGCCGACTGCCTGCCGACTGCCAGCCACTTAACAGCGACCTGTCTGCTAATTTGATTGCACAGAGAAACGCCTGCGTTCCCAGGGGAAATGATTTCAGAGCATAAATGAATGCCCGGAACAAGGATGTTTCCACACGGCAAGTTTGGACACTGCGTGATGTCGTATTAGCGGGAGAAATCGTTCAGCCAGCGATAGTCAGTAATAGTGCACTGTTACTGAACCACTTCTGGCAGAAAAAGGCGGAACTTTTTCATGCCCGCATCTGTACACTGTATTATGAAAACTAGAATCACCTTCCGTATCTGGAAAAAAAAAGAAAAAAAAAGCAAACAAATATTTGAGGTTGATGTTGCTCTACATCAGTTTGTTTTGTCAACTTGGCTCTCAGCTTGATCAGCACCTAGATTATCCTTTCCTAAAACCAGTCCATCCAACCATAAAAACAAGACATTACATTCACCCAGAGGATTAAAACTTTAAGGACACAAGAAACCAAGAGAAGCTCAGGCGCCCTGAGTGTTAATAGTAAGGCATGGCAGATCTAATCTTCCCATCGGGGGACTTTCTGCCTGCATGATAAGACCGCAAGCTTTGCACCAGTGTCTCATTAGGAGAAGGACAGCTGTGCAGAGGCGGACAGCCAGTTTCCAGAGACACCACTTGAGTCACTGGAGGCCAGTAACCAATCGGGAAACACCACCTACATGTCTCACATGACTGCTCTCTCACAAACTTAGATATGGATGCTGGTTAATTCCTCATTAGAAAAAGGAGAAAATGTGTCAGTATGACCCAAAAAGATTAACTTAAGGACTTATTTTGGTTTCCTGGAGGCCAAGCTCAATCGAGGCAGGACGCCTGGGTTTGGCTCTGTGGGACCCCGGAGCCTCAAGGATTGCTTTGTGTTATGGAATGATGTCTAAAACTCTCAAACCTCTTTCTGCTTTGGCCACTTCTTTGTTTTGTAAAGCAAAAAAAACCTTTTACAAGATCTAGTTAAAGATTTCTGTTCGTGGAAGGTTTCATTTTAATTGTTATGGGTA
This sequence comes from Atherinomorus stipes, assembly GCA_023101725.1. Lineage (NCBI taxonomy): Eukaryota > Metazoa > Chordata > Actinopteri > Atheriniformes > Atherinidae > Atherinomorus > Atherinomorus stipes. The sequence goes on from JALJCO010006234.1 coordinate 157,658, forward strand.
TTTTAATATTTGCTACAATTTGTGGGGCTTAAGGCCTTGTCCTGACACGGGAAGCTATACAGAAGCCTTGGGACTGACTTCATGCAAAGACTTTGACAGGAATGAAAATATTGTACTTGGGCCTGCAGCCATAACTTTGGACGTTAATTGAGTAGTACAGCAAGGCTTTAATCCTGTTTCTCAAGAAATTCATCCATGTTTTCTCATTCCTTCCTCATTTTTCAGACACCACCCAGACAAAGAAATTCAATTTAGTGTTGTATTTGCAAAGAAAATGATGATGGTTGTGCTTGCTTTCCGTATTTAGATTAATCAGAAGTGTCCTTATTACAGAGTTTGTAGCTGGGCCCCCAGGAGGTGCCACCATCAACATAACCTGCTTTTGGCAGCTGCCTCTGGGCAGGACCCCTCGCCCAATCAACTCACTCCTGCCTGAAGGCAGACTTGGGTTCTTCACAAGCTGCACCAACTAAAACTGCGAGCCAGCCTGTCAGTCACACATCCAGCTCTTACTCTGCTGTCTGACCCATTGGCAGTCTCGCAAATCCCTGCGGACCTCGCTGTCAAGAGCCAGAATTCTGAGAAATATGAAAGACATCAGCGTCTGATCCGATGTAGACACGGTTTGTGCCCCAATCCAAAATGTCCTTGTTACATGAATAATACATTACGTTTGTCACATTTTTTTAATGTGAAATATTGGAAGAATATTGTATGTGTCCCCCTTTTCCAAAAGCAAAGCAGCATCTTCTCATTAGTCCATAGTCAAATTGCCCAAAGACAAATGTGTTTAAGCTGAAGTCTTAATTTTCTTTGTACGTAGGGATGGCATACAAGAAAAGTTTTTCATGAGCTCCCTCTCAGCCATCAAAGCGGCAACGCGATAGTTATTTGTTCAGAGTAATAGTCTCTCTAAGCACTCTCTAGCAGAACCCTGCATAAAACTCAGTGACAGTGTGGAGTTCCCCCATGGCTGCCGATTCTCGGCATATAGAAGATACACTTATCATTTTAAGCAGCAGCTAAACATTTGCCAACTTTCCCTCAAGTCATCTCTTAAACTGTGCTTGTTCCCAGTCAGTGGAATAAAGAAGGAAATCAATAAGAAATGACTTTATGTGGCCTTATGCATCTAGTTGGAGTCCTAAACGTCGACACTTCCTGAATTCTGTAATTCATTGCCTGTAATTATACTCAACTGGCCTTTGAGTTGTACTTAATGAAAGCTGCAAGGCTGGTTTAAACTGTTTAGAAAGTTAAACTTGTGAAATTAAATTAATTTATCCTCTATGGAATATTGTGATCTTGTATAATTTTTTTGTTTCCAATTACGTTACAATTAATAAACAATTGGCAGTCTACTGTAAGTCTTGTTCTAGAGGGTGATGGGTGCTGGCAGGAATGACCCCTGTGTATTTAAATCTTGCAGCGTGTTCGAAGAAGCCTCCAACTGAACACTGTTGTGTAGAGGATGTGAATACTTGTTCATCATGTTCAGCAGCTTGCAGTATTTTGCTCTGAACAATCATCTCCAGTAGGTCCAGCTATTCCCTGCGCAGAACCAGCATACCTAATCAGTTTGATTAGTCTCTTCAAGCCTCTGGTTCTGGTGCTGCTGCCCCAGCAGATGCTGCAAAGCTGATTGCACTTTCCAAAACAGACTCATGGAAAATATACCATAAATTCTGGGCTATAAGCCACTACTTTTTTTTACACGCTTTGAACATTGCCCTTGAACAACAATGCAGCTAATCAATGGATTGTTATGGGTAAATAGGCTTTATGAAGAAAGTTGGGGGGTGGGGACACACATGATCTTTCTCATTTATGATGTCTCTCATATAGTACTCCAGCCCTACACATCAAAACTGCCCACAAACAGCGTTAAAACTGCTTCTGGATGAGGGATCTGGATTGAACGATTATAAAATACTGAATACGGATTAGACTTTTGCTTTACAAGGTTGACCGGAAGCAGCACAAAGCACTCGTGCCTTCTTATTATGGACATGGGCTAAGCCCTACAGTTGGGGTGAACTCCAGCTCCCCCACTTGCCCTAGCCCTTGGCCCTAACCCTTTGTTTTGTGCGTTCATGTGAAGGGGTAGGGTTGTCCCAATTCTGGTTCAGAACGATGGGGAGGGGGAAGTAATCGGGATGTCTGGCCCTCGAAACAGAGATTTTCCAGGGGCACATTAGAAAGTTAGTGATTTACTACCCAAAATTTCATGCAAAATACAGGCAAATGGTAAGGAATTTGGCAGCCAAAGAAATGCACAAATGGGAGTATTTTTTGTAGATGAAACATGAAAATCACTATTTTAATGTTGCTTCAATATATTACATACAATTTTAATACAATTGTGAAAAAATCTCTAGTTTCATAACGTTTTGTGCTTCTGCCCATGAATATAACGTAACGTTAAGCTTGAGTTGAAGTCGTTTTCTTTTCCTTACACTTTTATGGTTATCGGCCCAAAGCTGAAAAAATAATCCAATCGCCCAGGAAAGTGAAATGATTGCATTGCGAACTGTTCCGGAAACAGCTGTGATGTCAGTTTACCGCACCATGGATGACCGTTGGTGACGCATGAGGATTTCAAAGGGTTGTCCCATTTCTTAGGGAATATTAAATCCCTAGCACTTGAAACTCCATTTGCCGCTAGAGCCAAGGGGAAGGGCTAGGGGTAGGGATGGAAATAGGAATTGGAATTGGGCCTTGGAATTTCGAAGATCAGACATCCAGAAGGAAAGTTACAAGCCCATTTACGAGCCCTCTGTCTGTCCAGCAGCGCTAGACAGAACTACTGCGTGTAAACTTGGCATCAATGCTCACTGGTGAGACGAGATGGCAGCATGGAGATTTTTTTTAATCTGCCTTGTTACAGGCACTGTTTCGAAAAAAAAAAAAAAAATATTTACGGTACATAACATGTATGTGTATTACTGGTAGGCTATTTAATTAAAAGTAAAGAACAACAACAACAAAAAAGACTGTGTGAATATCTCATGTTACAACCTGGACACCTGCGGCTTATAGACTAATGTAGTCTTTATTTGTACAAATCTCATTTTCTAGTGGGTGTATTGTATTCAGATATTCTCAATAGTCTGGAAAGTACAGTAAGACATCCCTGTGCAGACAGATCTTAGCTTCCTCAAAAAGTAAGGTCTGGTCTCTCCCTTCCTGTGACCAGAGAACGAACACACTTGTTCTTCCATGAAAATAGGTAGAAAAAGCTGTGATAAACATGCATATAGACTGTCCAGTGAGCCAGTTACACTGGAAGTGTCCCGTCGATTAATTAGAAAGTTTTTATCTAAAACAAAAGAACGAATACAAGACAATAAACATGCTTAGATTTATTTTATTTTTACAATTTTTTGGTTGACATTATTTCCTGGCATCTGATTATATATCCTTGGTAGTGCAAAGGATGTGATTTAATATATTTCCCTTAGTACTGTAGCAGTATGCGTATTTGTGTCGAACTGATCGATACACTATTCTCAGTTTTGCATGACTCTGTACCGACTTTTTGGGTGCAGGATTTGTTTATTTAGCTATTTTATGTTTCATTAAGTTTTAGCGTACTGTGATGGTAAATTTTTGTGATCTTGTTAATAAAACACAAGACACTTGATAATTGTGTTTTTTTTTTTTCATGACTGTACCGAACCGTATCTTGTTCACTGAGATATATACCAAACTGTGAATTTTGTCTACTATTACAGCCCCAATTTCCCTTTTTTATCTTCATCACCTGACGCTCAAATTTGAGCTAATTTAGTCTCATGATACAGTATGTAGCAGTACAATGTTTAAAGGAACAAAAGACTTCAAAAAAATACCTCATGATCTAAAACTTAATCTTATGAATCCTACTTAAAGGGGTACAATGTCACTTTTGACCCAAAATTAGCATAATGTCAATGTCAAGTTTATTTCTAGAGCACCTTTAAACAGCCCTAAGGCCCACCAAAGCACGTGGAGACATGGAGACACAATAAAAATACAATAATGTAAAAAATAAAATCAAGAAGAAGACACAATATTTGAACATCAAGTAAAAATAGAGACATATAAAACTCGGATGGAGGGGAGAAAAGGGGAGCCTACTCAACCATAAGCCATTGAAAACAGATACATTTTTAAAAGTGATGTAAATGATGACAAACTGTCACTAGTACAAATATGCAAAGGCAACGATGTCGGGGCTGCCACTGAAAAAGCCTGGTCACCCCGAGTTTTAAGTTTGGATCTGGGAACCAACAAGGCCATTCCATTTGCTGACCTTAGAGTTCTTGAGGGTTTGTAATGTAAGTAATGAATGATTTCTGGGGTCAGAATACAGCCCTCGATGCATGTCTGACCACATGTTGACGTCGTTGCTGCCAGCTTTTGATTAAAATTCCTTATTGTCAGTTTTATCACTCATGTCTAACATGTCTTTTCTCCTCATATTTTCTTGCAGGTCATCCTGATCTTGACCAAGTACTACCACGCAGACTCCACCAAGGTGTTGGAGAGCTCTCTGTGGAGGTAGGCCAAACATTCACTCCATCTTCTCCCCCTCAGTGGATGTCTTTATGTCTTGTCTGGCCTCAGAGTCATGCAGACCTTTCATCAGCGAGCAGCGAGGTCAGCATGGGTCTCTGTTATCTCTGCGCTGCGCCTCTTCAAGTAGACGAGGATGAAACGGAGCTCTGTGGCGGACAAAACATCAGCAGGCAGCTCGGAGTAAAGTGGGGGACCGGAGAGTGTCGCTGCGAGGCTACAGCGGGCATCTGTTCGGACAGATACCGTATCAGCATGGCACAGGGCAGGATGTCGGGCACCGGCAGCGACAGGGAAAGGGGTCAAGTCTGGTTGGCAGAGCTGCCTCTATTTAGCAAAGCTGCCACTTGCCAACACACTTCTCACTTCCTTTGCTTTTGAGCAGCAGATACAGAACCTGCATTCTTTTCCCGCCGCATGACAGCCAATATTCTGTATGTTTGCTCAGAAACTCTCATAGAGTATTAATTTAGCTAAGTCTGACCTTTTGAAAAGCACAGTGGAGACTTAATTATGTTCAACCCCCCTTAAAAAAAAAAGAAAACAAGTCAGGACTCACAAAAATGGTCAAAATTGGCTGTCTAGAAGGCATTCACACATAGCAAAACGTGTCTGATGGCGGTACTTAATTCATGCCATTCGCCTCACTGAGGGCTCCATGACTTCAAAGCTTCCGCCTCTCATTAGCTCTGACTGCCAGTCTCCCTCGAGGACAGGTATGAATAATGTACATATTTTTCTCGTTCCTTGTTGATGTTTTAATTGTTGCGGCGTATGAATAATGCCAGAGATTCAAAACCGGACAGCTCGCCCGTGTACGGAGAAAGACAGCAAATGCTGGACTCTAGGCTGAGCTGAGCCTAAATTGTCAGAAACAGGAGGAGCTGGCCATCTGCCTGCCGGCTTCATTTTCCAAAACACGCAAATTACCATGAAATTAGCATGTCTCCAAGAGGATCCACGCAGCCGTCCTCTCATTCGCGCTAAGTTTAGTGCGTCTTTGTTGCTGTCAGCGGAAGATTGTGAGCGGGCGGCCGCCGTCCGGCCTGGCCTTCTGGCTTTGAAGTCACAGGGTTGTAGGATCAAACAAGGAAGATGGGAGAAGATGAATGGGTTTGCCGTCTTGCCCTGTCAGGTGGCGAAAGATCAAGATGTCAGATTTCACAGAGGGGGGAAAGTTAAACATACGGAGAAAAGTTTTCAGGGCAGCTGAGTAAATGAACTGAGACCATTTTAGATTGGACCACTTCTGCTCTGAGAGAGGATAAAAAGTCCTTCAAATTCTTCCTGCTTTAACCTGGGTAAACAATCATAATAAGCCTGAGTAGTTCCTTTAATTATAGCACTACTGGATGTACGTGTCTTTGAAACATCTGTTTAACGTGAGAAACAAAAAGTTTGATAATCTGTAACTCAGAATTTTAAAAAGGTTGGGAACATGTTCTTTGGTAAGACAGAGAAAAATAAGCTTGACATTCATGTTTGATTAAAGTCAGGCAGAATATCTGACTGTGTCTACAGCATGAATGATGATGATGTAATAACCTTGGAGAAAAGGGCTGATGGAGCTTCAAACACACTAAGAAATCAGAGTGCAGAAATGGTCTACACCCGCTCTCCAGATGTAATGTAGCTGGGTATAAACCCAGGGCCTTAAAATTTGTGATTTTTTTCATTACTATTATTATTTGTAGCTGTCTGTAGTTATAAATTAAATCTGCCTCCATGTTCTGGTATAAAAATATCTCCTTTGGAAACAGTTATTGCATTTATAGTAAACTTCTGATGAACAGTTAAAGTCCCATTACTGAGCTTTTTCTCCATGAGGCGTCCTCTAATTCAGCATCCGTCTTGCATCCTGTCTCTTCTCTGAGCTCTCCAGCCAGTAAAGGTCAGTCTGAAGCTGACTCTTACCTCTTGCTGTGTCCCTTTTCTTCTCTTCCTCTGAAAATGTCCTTGTGGGTTTCCTTGCTAAGTTCAGCCATGTTGCTTGTTCTAAACAGCCAGTTTGTTGATATCCAGTTGCTAGCGTGTGATGTGGATCGAAGCGCTGCTGTAAAGTGATGCGCGGGGGTGGAAAAAAGTTGTGAAGTTCAGTTTCCCAGCCTCAGGATGCTGCAGGACAACAACTTCTTGAATAAGCTAAATGTCAACGTACTATCAAGAGTCAGAGGTGGAGCTAGAGTAGTTCTTTTTTTCTCCAGTTATCTGGAGAGACAACACACAAAGGGAGACACAGGGAGAGAGAAGAAGCCTCAGCTGACATTTGAGTATAAAGCTGCATCATGATGTGCAGTTTCAACAGTGCAACTTACCGTAACACAGATACATCAAAAGTCTGCTATCTTTTTATCTCAGTGTAGTTAAAGATACGGTTATGTACTTTTAGTTTTTCACTTCAATTTTGTACCTTTGAATATTTGGAATGAAACTATACATTGATGAACATTTATGTACCGTAGTGATCAACAGCCCAATAGCACAGCCAGTTTTTATTAAAAGTACAGATTGGTTTTGTAAATTCTAAATGAATTCAGAATTATTTTTGAATTTGGTAACAATAACGTTAAATAAGGGTCCCTTCATTAATGTTGGTGCTTTATATTTATTTTAAGCATTAACTAACTGTTTTATAATATATTAACAACCATTATTAACTATTACTTAGTGTTAGTTACGATATTGGTTAATGCATTAATTAACAATTAATTCTTACTGCACAACCTTACTTAATTATTAAGTAGTTATAAAAGTTGAATCAACACTAAGTAAGGGTCCCTTAATTAACATTAGTGCATTATTAAGCATTAACTAGCTGCTTAATAATAATATATTGACAATTATTATTAACTTTTACTTAGCATTAGTTAGTATGTTGGTTAATGCATTTACTAGCAGTTATTTAATGCCTACTACTCAACCTTAAGGCATTATTAAGCAATGATAAAAGTTTAATTTTGCAATTAGTTACCATTATGTATGCATTACCTAGCATTAATAACCATGTTATTCAATGCGTGTAAGCCCTTAATAATGTCTCAAGTAATCATTGACTAATAGTGTCTATTTGGTGTGAATGAGCATTAAGTAACAGCTAGCTTGTGCATCTACAAAGCCTTCACTATATATTGCACAGGTTACCTGGATGGGCATTAAGAAGCAATTCATTAATGCTTAGGTAATCATCTACTAATGCTCTGCTGAGTATATCATCAGGTAGCCCTTACCTGATCTTAAGTAAGGTGTTAGTGTACATTACCTGCCTGATCTATCAGCCCTGAAGTTAATTAATGCTTAATAATGCACGAACCAACGTTGAAAATTATACGATAAAATTAGATTGTGATCAAACATGTGATTTACATCTGAAGTATTTACCTGGAGGACATTTTCTGTTACTTACTAGCTACTCTTCTGAGAGAAATTATTTTTGAGCTTTTGCTCCTTTTTAAAGTTAGTCTCTTTTAATTCTGTTGATTAAACAACAAGCAAATCTAAAAAATGTGCCCTTTACAGAACTTTGGACACCCTAATAATTAGTGTATTTGTTGCAACAGTGTAGGTAGTTAGAAACTTTAATTGTTCAAGAAGGTTAAGCGTATTTGACCACAAGTTACTTAATATTCTACAAGTTTTGAAAAGAAGACCTTGTACCATCCATGAACCATTGTGTACAAATCACAACTATGACAACTGTTGCCGTGTGTCCCAGTGTAAAGTGAGGGATTTTTTTCTTCTGCAGGCCTTGGAATCGGGTTTAGCTCTTTAATTACTGCTGCCTGCTCTCCTACAGCACGTCCTACAGCTCACTATAGCCGCCCAAGCAAACCTCACGAGAATGGTTTGCTCTGACGGGAGAGGGGAAAAAGAGTGAGGCAATGTAACTGGTGCTTTTCTTGGCAGTTTATTCTGGTCTTTGAAGCATTCATTTGAAAAATGGGTCTGTTTACTTAAAGGATGATTACCAAAGCCCTTTTTACACAGGAATGGTGCTTTAATGGCACTGTGGAAGCTCCTGGATACACCGCCAATACACGCCATTCACACCATTCAAACACAGTGGGTGGGTGAGCAGGGTGAGTGAAAGGGCCATAAACAGTGATTTCACGAAGCTAAACCTGAAAAAGTTGGTGTGTTTTATTTGAATTTTATTAATAGATGAGTCCTTGAAAAAGTGACATGTTAGACTGACCACCTTAATGTGGACAACGTGGCTTTAGTTGTGCTGCTTTACTTAGTGATGCTGCTCTCAGAAAGACTGTCTTTTGCCGTTTGTACTGTGAGTAGGTTTGCACACTATTTAAGAACAATATACAGTCATTGTAGAAAGTTACAATAACAAATTGACGCGCAATATATAAACTAATTTGTCAATATGTGGAGATGATTTCAGGTGTATGAGTGAGGGCTGCACCTGTGCATGCTAGCTGGTGTAGTAGATGCACAAAAGCAGAACTTCAAGCCCTTGTTATTCCCTCCATGCATCAGGAACATGAAGCTGTTTTCTTACATATACTGTACATGCATGAGGATGGTATGCTTTCAAATTACCCACTTCAGTAGACATTAGTGAGACATTCAATACACTGCTACTAACGGAAGCCTGAATAAATACAACACATAATTTAGTAAGGTTGCAGCAGTTTGAAACAGAAAGAGATGATACTGCTATATCTTTATATGTGTAAACATTGTATATTATTTTATAGATAATTTTATGAATAAAAATCAGAGACCACAAAAAAGGGGATGAACCTCCTGCTCATGGGACCCATTGGTTTCTGAAAAGCTAAAAATGAAGCCCGTCGGGCGTTCTCATCGTCGCCATCTTTGCAGCGTCGTGTGTGTCATCACTCCCGCAAATTGCAAAAATGGGCAAAAAGCGGCCTCGTGGAAAATGATTGACAGCTGACATACTCTGGGCTAAACGCTATCCTAGCTAACCCGAAATGAACAGGAGGAAATGAAGATTAGCCCCTTAAGGAGCGGGCTAAAGGTAAGACACCCTTAGACTTGCTATTATCCGACTAAAAACTGCCGTTGTGATAACAAGGAGCTAACTAGGAGCCACCGGTTGGCAGGCCAGCCTGTCAATCAAAAGACACGCCCATAATTATACGTAATTCAAGATTAAATAACATCTAAACAGATGAGTAATAAAAAACTCACCGCCCTCACAGATGACATGAAGGTTAACTTGACCTATTACACCTAAAATGATTTTTTGAACCAGGCTGTAAACATGTTTATTTCTGCTGTGAAGTTGGTCTTTTTGAATTAGGAGTCTATGGGGATTTGCTCCATTTTGCAGCCAGCCCCTAGCGGATGAAGGGGGAACTACAAATATTTACTTCTTCCAGGTTGCTGCTTGATAAAAATACTAAAAGATGAATGTGTGAAAAAGCATCACTGCACACCTGAAGAAGAAAAATATTTTGTGCAGCACTATTTTTTTTTTCTAAATCCCTGCATTGAACGATTTATACATGTCCTTGTTTTTCAAATCAAGATGACTTTGTGATTATATTAAATTGATACAGCTTGGATATATTGTGCAGCCTTAGTTGGGACACCAATGGCAAACATCTGGTTTCTTGCAGAAGTATGATACGACACGATGTGAAATGACATAATAAAATGTACTTTCATCAATAAATCATCTGAAATAGAAACTTTGGAGTAATAGAATTGATTTCCTGCCCTGATACGATACAATACAATGCATCACGATGCGTTACCCTGTTCCTGAAGGGAAATTTGTCTCAACTCAAGTGCCTGTTACAACAGCAGCCTCAACAACATCAATAAGTAAACTGGTGCTTGGGTATGGGAAGGCTTTTTACATTTTTAATTAAATGAATTAGATTTTAATTTTTAGTTCTTTTAATTTGATTTTTTTGGTGGTGTTGTGTAAAGCACTTTGTGCTTCCGATTGGTATGAAAAGTGCTATATAAATAATATTTGATTTGATTCCGTAACCCCCACTAACTGTTACCCGGGCGCTGTAATTGGCTGCCCACTGCTCTCAGGTTAAACTTGACATGGGTTAAATGCAGATAACAAATTGGGATTAACAAAGTATATTATTATTGTTATTATTATTTGAATGCATTGTTACACAGTTAATGCACACCTGGATGCCGTTTCTTTTTGATTGTCAGTGTTGCTGAGGCAAAATAAAATAAAGACGAGTAACATCACTGTCTAGTTTGCATCCCTTCATTTCTTTTAATCTGGTCCGTAAAGTTTTAGCTGCCTTAAATAACAAGCTGAGCATCAGAGCCGTGACTTCTCACTCTTCATCAGAATATCTGTCTCATCTGATGTATTCTTTCAGGTGATTAAACTGGACATCAAATCTGGAACCTACTTCAGTGTAAAAGGAGGGAAAGAGGCTTGTAGATGAGGTAGAGACATGAGGATTTGCTCCTGCGTTGCCAAACACTGACGACTGTAGGCTGACAGAACTCAATCTTCAGGGTCGCCGCTCCAAACGGAGCAGTGAAATACTCTGTAAAGCTTTTTAATCCTTAAACAGAGGAGCAGCCAAGTGTTTCTTAATTTCACTTGACATGCAAAGCTTCAACTGCAGTGGTTTACATAGTTGTTGGATATGAATGTAAACATTGGTTATTGGAAGCTTTTTCATATCAAACATAAAGGTCATTGACCTGAGTACCCACATAGTGTATATGTATTAATGTCTAGGCCTGCCACAAACTATTATTTTGATAATCGACTAGTCACCGATAATTTTGGCGATTAGTCGAGTAATCGGATCACACGAAAACTGTAGCATGTGTACAGTAACAGTCAAAAGTTTCTACACTTTCACACTGAATCTAATGGAAAACGTGTCCAAACTTATGTTTGTTGTTGTCAATATACAATTCAAGAAAACTTGACCAGACAGATAGACAGACAAGATAATTTTGATAGTTGACAATGAGTTGATTAGTCGATTAAAGCCAAAGTTGGTGATCCTGTTCAGAAACACCTTTTGTTCTACTGGGTGAAATGGTCCTTCCATCCTGACAGTATCAACACATCATGTATTCAGTAGAAGGAAGGAAAAAAGTCAGACGTCTGTGAGAGCTGCAGTTCTGTAAAAACTCTGACCAACCCCTGCCATTCGCACCGAAAGCCAAGGGGGTTTTTATCAACAATAGAAAGAATGAATTTATGCCTTTATGTCTCGTCTCTGTCCCTCACCTCTCTCCATCCCCCAAGCGACCCCCCTGTGCGCCGCTCACTGTGAACAAATATAGCTAACAGACTGCTAACTGCTGCTGTGCCAAATAAACAAAACAAAACAAAAGATAAGGATTGAGTCTTGGAGGCGTTGACGTTTGCAGTGTGGATCTTTAAACCGCAGAAAGAGTTGGAGGTGAGTGGATTAAAGCTTTAAAAAACATGGCTTGTCAGCTGTTTACTATCAAGCTAACGAGCTATCCACTCGGCTGTTATCGTTAACCTGCTCGTAAAACATCAGTTCACATCCGTGTGCTCTGAACGCGTTGTTTTGGGTGGTGTGTTTATTTAAACTGTCACTTGCTCAAACCGTTTTTTCAACATTACCAACCCTAGCTTTAATAGTAATTGTGGCAACCCCATTAATTTAATTGTTTTGTCCTTGAGTGAGTTTAACCAGCTTATTCTAACTTTGACTTTATTATCCTCTGCTGTATTGTTAGTGTCTTTTAGCACCATTTTTTCATCATTCAGTTTAAAAATAATCAGTTTATTTTCCCATAACTCCATAAAGTGGAGTATTTTAATGCAAAAAAATGAATTCCTTTTTAAAAAAATAGATTAGATGTAACCAAGTTATTTCAGTTCCTAAACCTAACCAAATGGCATTGGAACTGTAAATGAAATGGAAGGAAGTGAAGTCATAACAGCTTGTCTCAAATCTCAGTCTTTACTTCCTGTGACTTTCTCATCTCCAGCTATTTGAGGATCTTATTTTTTTCTCTTCACATAGCAGCGGCTGCATGTCACCTCTACTGGGTGAACGTCATGGCCTAAGCGAGTTTTTTTTTTTTTTTCCTAATGCTTTATTGAAAATATAGGCCTAAGATCTGATTTCCAGATGCTTGTGTATTTTCAAACGCACAGTTTAGCACATCAGCTAGCATTAGCCTGCTAACGCCAGCTGTAGTGTCTCACCGGCTACAAATAAACGTGCTACCTTGTTCAATTTTAAAGTTCGGAGACTTTTATGAGACGTCTCCTTTCTTAGCAGTCCCCAGTTGTTCCACTGGAAACGGGAGGGTATAGACCTGATTTTCAGATGCTTGTGTGTTCTCAGACGCACAAAGTAATGCACGTCAGCTAACGCTAGCCTGCCAACGCCAGCTTTAATGTAGCTGCATCATTGACCTGCCGGCTATAAATAAACGTGCTACCCTGTATTATTACAAAGTTCAGCCCTTTATCCCAGCGAATCACTTGATATGCACTTGCAAAATGCAGTTAGTACACTTTCAGCTGTGACAGCTCTCTTGTCAACTCCTTGATTTCTTCCTCCAGTTGCTACATGTGTGTAAGCTAGCTGAACATCATGGCCTAAGCTAGCTGATGCTCTTTTATAAGTGGTCTCCTTTCTTGGCAGTCCCCAGTTGTTCCACTGGAAACGGGAAGGTGCAGACCCGATTTTCAGATGCTTGTGTGTTTACTGACGCACAAAGTTAGGAACGTCAGCTAATGCTAGCCTGCTAACGCCAGTTGTGTAGTCTGCATCATTGAAGTGCCGGCTACAAACAAACGTGTAACCTAGTTTTATTATAAAGTTTGACCCTTCACCCCGGCGAATCGCTTTGATCCACTAATTCCTTAGCATTGCTTCAATCGAGAATCCATGAAAATTTAAGCAGGGTTGGCGTTGTTTATTCGATTTACAAAGTGGAAAAGAGCAGTGACATTGGATTCAGCTATTGTTGAACTGGCTCGGAAGAGGAAGCGCTTAAATTTGATAAGTTCGAAAACTTATTCAATTTGATAAGTTGCCACGATTACTATTAAAGCTAGGGTTGGCAATGTTGGAAAAACGGTTTGAGCAAGCGACAGTTTAAATAAACACACCACCCAAAACACGGAAGCGTGATATTCCCCTATTTCCACTCATTTCACTGACAGCTGATTTTTTTCCTTCTTTATTTGAAGGGTAGGAATATTTTTGAGGACGACTGTATGTTTGGTTTGCACCAAATAAAAACTGACGTTTTTATAACTACGAGAAGTCATTTAATCCAGCTTACCTATTAAAAATCCATCTCTAATCACACACTTATAAACAGGGAGGTGGTGTGAAAGTGGAGGGAGCATTCATAATTCATGGTGTCTTCACACATCTTTTGATGGGGGCTGGTAACCATCACTCTGGGGGGTGGGGGTTCACTGTTCCATTATGGATGACGAGATCGACTGACGGGCTGACACTTCTGCCTGCAAGAGGTCTACCAAAACACGACTGCTGACAGTATGTCTATCATGTGCTCTACAATGTCAGATATGTAAAATCTTCTTGTTAACTGTAACCAATCAGAGCCGATGTTGCACGTCTTGCAGAAAAAGTGCATTCTTGTTTGAGCTGTGTGCATTTTCAGTGAGTTTTTACACTTGCAAATGAGTGCCATGCTGTTTATTTTTAAATCATTATAAATCAGTGTACTTGTTTTGTGTGTATTTTGTCTTTCTTGCATGCATGTGCATGTGGTAATGAGTGATTCCTGCAGCATGCCAGCTGAATAAAAGCTGGAGAAAAGAGAGCAGGGCAGGCAGGGAGGGGAACGAATCAAAGCGGTCTCCAGGGCTTCTTTAAGCTGAGCAGTAGGGGGCATCGCACTTCAGGACGCACGCATCAACCACACACTCTCTTCCATCCTCTACCTCATTCTTTTCACCCCATGTTTCTTTTATTTTCAAGTTACAAAAAAAAAAATGGAGTTCAAAGCTACCTTTAATAAGCACAGCAATCTCAGAGATGATATACTTGGTTATGTTATGAAATGTTGAAGCTTTGATGGTTTCAGACATAACTGGGTCAAAATAATGGCAGCAAAAGAGGATAATAAAGTATCTACAAGTACAAATGAGTTGTGCTTCGGATTTACATGTACAGTAAGGAGGATATAAATTTTAAGGCACTTGAATAATCACTGATTGTCAGAACTGAAAGCAACATCACAATTTGGTTTTTCCTCACGGTGGGACTTTAACACATTAATTATGAGTTAAAACAGTTAATTATGAGTAAATTTTGAGTTAAATCCATTAACCCGTTTAATTGCAGTGTGCATTAAAAGCAAAGCGGAATGTTTGTTACCACTTATGCTGACGGACACGGTAAAACTCCACAACTTTAGGTATGTCCCATTGGGAGTCTGCACACTCCCAAGTGAGTGGACTACATAGGCTACGGAGCGTCCACCATAGTCTGCGCACTCCAAAGTAGCTGAACCTTTATGAAATGGGACATCCTAGCCTTAAGAATTTCCCATCGTGCTCCAGGCCTGTTGCCTAGCAACTGAAGGTTCAACAGCTATCAAGTGCGCTTTAGCAAAATGTAAAAACTAAATGTGGCTGGATATTTTATTTATTTACATTTATCTGCCATTACCTGGACGTTAACACCCCATTAATTGGTCGTTGACACTGTCCAAATTGGTTCTCTTATTTGTTAATGTCAAACAAAATCTTTTTCTGAGGCAAAAGTTCTCATTCCAAACATATTTTTGAAATTTTCCTCAGACGCTGTGTGTTGTTTCTAGCTGGTAAACACTTCACTTATCACTTAAAATCTATGAATATATACAATATTACTCTCGGAGATCTACTGCTTATTTCCTGCTTTCTTGTGCGCAATGAATTCTGGGAAAGTTGAGGCTGAAAAGTCACACCGCCAACAGCCTTTGTTTCAAGCCGAACGAAGTGCAAATATGAAGGCTAGATACAAAGGCTCCTTAATAGGGGGGTACAGTATATCACCACAAGTTTCCTGAATCAATTCGATTCACAGCAGCCTGATTCGATTTCGATTAAATGCGATTCAACACAATTTTTTCCATGAATATTAACGACTTTCCCAGATAACTATTTGTATAATACACTTAGTCTGCTTACATGAGCACTAAAATCAGATATCTGGGACCAATCAGAAAATTGTAATATCTGATGTGTCTACATGGTCTACATTTCCCTGTCAGTTTGTCCTGCAGGTTCACAGCCACAAATACTGTGATAAAAGCAGAATTTAAAACTTTTTCTTAACATCCTCATGAATACCGTTTCATTTTTGTTTAAGTTCAGATCTCAGATCAGGTGTTGACATGGATGAAACTTATGAATGATATTGAATAATTTTTTAGACCGTAATACGACTCAGAAATTCCTACCATGAAGCTTGATCAGTTGTGTGCGTTCCCGTGATGCGCATGACGTTTTCGGCGTAATATTGGAGCAGGAGAAATACTCCGGCTGCTCCTCAATGGAGGAAGAGTGTGTCCGTCTTCATCTCCCTGGCAGAGTTCGATAAAAGTCTCATTTTGGTGTCTTTTCTTTAGCTTGTTGACACGTTTACCGCAGCGCGTGCTCTATCCAGTGATGAGACACACACACACCTGTGTTTGCGCGACTTGTGCTTACAACTCCGCGTGAACCAGTAGTTATGACGAGTCATCATGTGAATCACACCAGTAACACCAGACCATTGATTTTCTAATAACATGTTCTAGAGGAAATGAGCATTTAAATCACTTCTGTTGTGACCTGATCCATTGTCGGATTTATTTCAGAGTACGTGCGTGATGATGTTGTTTCCTGATGTTTTCAAAACATTCTGTTCAACATGGCGGCGAACCACGGTCTTAGCATTAGCTGCTAATGTGAAAAGTAATACGCTGCTAGATGGTGAACAGACGACCGTAATCCATAACTGAGAGAAACAACTTGTATTTGGCATCAGCTCAGGCTCAAAGGCTCAGAGAAGCTTAGTTTGAACAGGAGGTACCGAACCGATCTCTCAGTTGTGTAGGTATGCTAAGATCTCACCGTGTATCCTTAAAGCACGCAAGACTAGAGTCACTCCACCGGAAAGGGAAACTTATTTAAAAAATTGATCTTTTAATTTTATGAATAGATCTTACATAAATTAAGCTGGAATCGATTGAAATTGATTAATTGATTTTTTTAAACCCAGCCCTTTAAAGTGCACAGACCTCCAATTGGGACACAGCTTTTGTTGCTATATTTAGCAATTTCTTCAGACCCCCTGACAACTTTTTTTTTTATAAAGCACCAACTGTAGGGGGTAAGTACCAGTCTAAAACAGTGATTCCCCAACCCTGGTCCTCAAGGCACTCTATCCATAAGACTCTCCATTTCACCCTGCTAGGACACAGCTGATTCAAATTAAATGGATCTCTGACAAGCTCTGCACCAGTCTGCTAATGACCCATTAATGTGAGTCAGCTGTATTTCAACAGTGCAACATGGGAAGTTTTCAGGATAGTGCGCCTTGAGGACCAGGGTTGGGAATCACTGGGAAAAAAAGAGGGGGGATATGGATAAAAAAAAAATCAGGAAAATTTCTCTTATTAATCAGGAAGATAAGGGAGGAAAAAAAAATCAGAAAAAAATTTGAATAAAAAATCTGTAAAAATTCTGAAACAAAAAAAAAAGAAAAAAAAAAAAAAAAAAAAAAAAGAGGAGAGTGAAAAAAAGTGGAGAAAAAAAAAAGAATAAAAAAGAGAAAAAACAAAAATAAAAAAAAAAAACAAAAAAAAAGGAAAAAAAAAAAAAAGAAAGAAAAACAAAAAAAAAAAAATATCCAAAAAAAAAAAAAAAAAAAATTGGGGAATATTAATAAAAAAAAAATCCCCCCAATAAAAGAGGAGGGGAGAGAGAGGGGCTCCAGAGAACACCCCAAAACAAATAATAAAAAATACCCTATAAAAAAAAAAATTAAAAAAAAAAGGGGGGGTCTAAAATAAGAAGGGGGAGTGGTTTGGAAGAAGCTTGGGGTCTCCCTCTGTGAAGCTGCAGCTTTCTTCCCCAATTGCAATATCTTGGCAAGAAAAGCTTAAAACTGGGATTTTGAACAAGAAGCTAAAAATGTGCAAAATATGTTAAATGAAACATATTTTGCTTAAGGCATGAAGTTTTGGTGGGCAACTGGCATTCTAGACAAACAAGTTTCATCATGCGTGGCTAGTGTTGAAAATCCCATCAGCTGCCCAACGCCTGTTTAATAGTTTAAGTATTTAAAATGGTACACTTTAACTGTAGGTCTGCTCAGTTTTGGCCAGGGATGATTTTTATTTCTTTTTCTGCTTTCTTTAAAAGTTGAAATACAATTAAATGCATTTGGTCAGATAATAATAGAGCATGAGTTCACAGATTTAATGTTTGTGTCTAATATTTGAATCAGTTGTCCTTGAAAATCTACTCAAAGAAAATGTTACTCTTTGGGGCAATTTTTGTAATGCGATTAATCAAGATTAACTAAATACAAAGCCTCTAATTAATTAGATTTTTTTACCCCCCCCCAGTATTTTGACACTCTTTAAAGCACAACTACACTGTCACATTTTAAAAAACACATGGGCCAATATCTGTTCTTGAGCATAAACTCAGGCAAAGGCCCATTTGGTGCCAACATGCACCCCTGCTGGGCTAAACACAAGTGGACAGCTCAAAGCCTGCGGCTTTCTGCTTGGCGTGACAATCTGTCCCCTACACGTGTCCTCAGTGACCATTTGTGATCTCAGTTACTCGCTCTGTATGCAAACATACGCAGTCTATGACACAGTCAGCTGTCTGCAAACAGGACGTCAACCGAGCCAGCATGTTTCTGTTAAATCTTTAATTCATTCACTGACCTGCAACTTTTCATAAGCCACAGATTAACATGTTTCAGATTTAGCTGAGTTAGTTTTTAGACCATTAAAGGTACAGTGTGTAAAAAAATCAAAGGTCAATGGCAGAAAAATGTGATACACACTCAAAAATAGAGGTACGAGACAGGAACATTTCTGTACCTGTAGGTACATTTTTTACAAATGTTCTCTCAAAAGTACTATATTGGTCTTTATGAGGCCAGAAGTGTACCTATATACTATGAAAAAGGGTTCAAAGTAATATAAAGTACAAATTTGTACCATTTCAACCCTAAGGGTACCAGCAGCATTGAAAAATGTGTGTAGCTTGTACAATAACTATAAATATCAGTACTTCTAAACAACAGTATAATTATAGTTATATTTAAATTTTCATAATAATCATAGTAACTGTTACAGCTTGATAAGGTACAAAAATGGACCAGGACTGAAGGGTACAGAAATGTCTTTCAAAAAGGAACACCCCCAGTGACAAGCTTAGTACCCTTTTAAGTACAAATTGGTACCTCTATTTTTGAGTGTGTATATAATTCAAAACGTTTCTATTTATGTGTAATCGCTGCACTATAATAACTGTTATGCGTTTATTTTCTTAGAATAAGTCATTTATATCTACTTGTTGGGGCTGCCATATTTGTTGCACCATTTTTACTACGGTGTCCCTGAATGGACAAAACAATGTGTGCAAAGTGAGAACCCTCTGAACTTTAAAACTGCTGTAGCCACTTTGGCTAATGAGAGTTAGAGTACTGTTTAGGATCAGTAATGCCTTAAAAGACATAAAAAGCAGTTACTCATACAGGCATAGCTACACCTAACCCAATGGATCCACTCACAGATGAAAACATCTTTATGTCTGGGAGAATTTAGGCCACTAACGGCCACCGTACATTCAGATCGGTGCTTGGAATATGAAGTCATTTGAAAGAAAACATATTTTCTTTGAAATACCCATCTTTACCAGTAGAAGGCAGTAGTTCTTACACACTGTACCTTTAAAGAATCATGAAAAACATTTCATCAACCAGTTTAGTTTTGATGCAGATGTAAAAGGAAAGAACCAAATAAATGATTAAGCTTTGTCTTCATACTCCTCTGTTGCTCAAAGCACAGTAAAGTTGTAAGTGTTGTGAAGGTGTGGAACATGTGGAACATTTAACAGGCCTTGTTTGATTTTATTATCCCAACTCATTGGAGAATTACTATGAGAAATCGGCATGTATCTAGATTATATGAGGAGGGTACATTTGCTTTAACTTTGCCTCGAGGTGTTTGTGTTGCCAGATCTCATGAGTGTGCTGCTGAGACGCAAACAAGCCTTAAACAAAGTATTTTTCTCAATTCTTGATTTGAAAAAAATGTTGCTGTTTCATATCTCTTAAAAACATAAATATACATTTTATAGACATCATCAATAAACAGAGCAGGTCTCAGTGTGAGGCAGTTTTATGAATCTGCAGCAGGAAACTGGTTTTTCTCCAGATCATTGCACTAAAAAGTAGTTTTATTGTTAAATATATTTTTCCTTAGGTTGGAGAAAGGTAAAAGGCTCAACATTAAGTAACCAAGTCACAGGGAAATGAGGCATTTAGATGCCTTTAAGCATTATGCTTGAAAATGTTAAATGCCTTCATGTGTAGAGTATGTAGTGTGTGAATCTTTGATTTTAGGTCACGTAAGCTTTTTCCAAAGATGTGTGTCTTAGTAAAATGGATCTGATAATTTCACCATCACCTGTGAGGTGGATGGGAGTTCAGAGTTAGGGTTTAAGTTTCCTTTTTCCAGGTGAAACGAACAGACTCAGAACTTCCCTGCATGCTACAATTTACAGATATGCTGATAACAAATGAATATTTGCGGATATCATAAATTCTGTCAAAATACAATTTGAGTCAGTTGAAGACCCAGTGTGTGTGATGATATCACAATCCTTCCACTCAGATAAAATCCCCCAAAAGCAACTAAAGTATCACAGGTGATAGCTAAGTCAACACCAAAGGATTCTGTGCCATTAGCATTAGCTCAGGAGTTGCTAGCTCGATTGATATGTGCATAAATGGCATCTTCCTTGCCTTATTCTCAAATTTATGAAAAAAAGCGAACCAGGATGAGGGTCAAGGTAGAAAAGGAGCTCAAAAGTCCAGTGGGGGTTCCTGCTTTCTTCCTGGACAAGTAAGTTAAAGATTTTCTAGTATTTAATAGTAAGCCAGTTCTGTAATGTTGCTAATGCTAATTGAGTAAGTGTGAGACACCTACTGGCAGGGAGGAATTAAACTGGTAGCCATCACCTTTAAGAATAAATAAAATTAAAGAATAAATTTATTTCTGAGTTCAAATATTTAATTGAAAAAAAAACCTGTTCTTTTAACAAATAGCCTGTCAAACTAATCATGTAAAAGAAAACAGAGTTTCTATTTGTAGACATTAAATCCGGATAAATCGTAAATCTTTCTCCTTGTTGGTCTCAGCTCAGTAGCCTAGTCTGACTTTGTTAAACAAACACATTAAACCTATTGATGTGGACATTTTGGTTATTAGAACCGAGGAAATGGAAACAATTCTTATTTATTAGGAAGGTTTACAATTGATATTTCTTTTCAGTTTGAATTGGCTCACTGATCAATAGCAACATTTACATGGAGACTTTTTCCCTTTTCAGATTGAAATCATAATTTATTGGACATTCAGCCTTGTTTGTAACCCATCTCTAGATTAACCAGAGAGCAGATGTCTGACAGCGAGAGCACCTGGGGAGCAGTTGGTGCTCCCAAGGGCCCATAGTGCTTCACCTAAGTGCCGTGTTGGGGACTCAGACCCGGGTATTCCAGACCAAAGCCCACTGCATTAATCACTAGGCTATCCAACCCCCTAAATCATTCTGTTTTAAGATTTCAGGGCAGCTGTTTACATGGGAACTAATCTGTTCCGATCTGGTGTGTACATGCGCTAACATTAAGCAGAATGGTCCTTTCTGACATGTGCAGAATAATGTTACAGCACGTGATTTATCAAAGACAGAAACCTACAAACTGATCGTCACCGTTGTGGTTTCTGCAGTACTTTCAAGCAACGGCTTGATCAGTGTTCCCCAATCCGGTCCTACGAGGACCACAATCCTGCAGGTTTTCAATGTGTCCCTGTTCTAACTCACCTAGCTCAAATTAAATGGGTCCAACAGCCCATCATGATCAAGGCAGTAACTCATTCATTTGAGTCAGGTGTGTTTAAGCAGGGACATATTGAAAACCTGCAGGATTGCGGCCCTTGTAGGACCAGATTGGGGACCCTGGTTTACAAGGTATCACGATCGGTTTGAGAAAATGAATGAAAATCCTTTCTGTTCGTCACTTTTCATTCAGAATGAGGCGTATGAATCATTTTCATTCCCATACAGCTTTCAAACCAACTGCAATCGGTATATTTGGCTCCATGTAAACGTGGCTATTGAATCGATATGTTTTTACCCCCCAGATGGAAACAAGAAACGACTCTTTAGACCGTCTCCTTCCTGAACCTTAACAGTCTCTGGCTAAGGCAGATGGAAGCAGGGGGACCACAGAGACGACTCAGCACCACATAAATACCGCCTGGAATGATATCACAGACGTGGCTTTGTCTAGACACGCCAAAGGCTTATAAACCTTTATTTTTCCATGTCCCACCTGAAAACATACTTTAAAGAATATCCCTCGTATGAACAACAAAAAAAAAAACAGCGCATGCATGCAGGATGTGCATCATCCGTGGGAGGGTATGTTTGAGAAACTCTCGGGATAAACAGTCTTATATTAAAAAACAAAAAAAATTATGGGAATGAAGAGGGGGGGGGAATAAAAAGTATGGGGGGGGGAGAGAGTATAAAAAAAAAAAGGCGCAGGGGGGAGAGAGTGTAGGAGACGAAAAAATCCCTTTAAAATGAACGAAAATCAGAGAGAGGAAAGATAGGGAAAGAAAAAGAGGGGGGAGTATAGAGTAAAACACTCCGGGGGGGCCGAGAAAGAGGGAAAAGTAGAGCCTTCTAAAAAAAGAGGGAGATTGTCGGTGCCTGGAAAAGACAGAAACCGTGAGGCTGAGTGAAAAGCTCGACAGAAAACTGAATGCTGGAGTCACTCGAGTGTCTTTTAATTTAAGTCCATGTTCTGAAGTCGTTACTTTTAGGCTTATTCACCAGCATTCCCGCCACAGCTCATTTCCCACTTTGATGCCTCTTTTATCAGTTTGTTTCAGATGTTGCCACCCCCCCACCACCAAAATTTCAAATATGCTGATGATTATCCCTCCTTGGGGTCCGGATCACATTTCCCCAAACTAAACCAGAAGAGAGAGCCGCAAAGTGGAAACACTCGCTTTTGGGCTTAATCAAGAGTGTGTTTCATTTCCCTGCTCCTCTTCCTCTTCAGCTCATCTTCTATCCTCACTTGTGCTGTGTATATTTTACATGAATCCCATCCACTTTCCTTCCTTCTCCCTCTTTGTTCTCTCCGTGTTTCTCCTTTGGTCCAGATGGTCTGGGGTGATGTAAATACTTAATCGAGGCAAGAGCATCGTCTCCCTTTCATCCCTGCACCCCACACCTCCACCATTTCATCACTTCCCTCCATACATATTTCACAGCCTCAAGAATGGACGACGTAGGGAAAATACAAGAGAGAGAGAGAGAGAGATGGTACCCATGAGGGCACTGAGGATGGTGGTGAGGCTGCTCTCTAAACACAAGCGGTTACAGAACCAGATAAGGGCACTCTAGGGTCGCAGCACGGTGTTGGAGACAACCGATCCAGAGAGGATGTAAAGCATCTGGAGAGAAATTTCTGGGGCTCTAAAGGTAGAAACTGGAACCTCACATCTTTCTGTGAATGGACCGAAAAACTTTCCCTGGATGAATGTGATAAGACAAGACTGAGTGACACAGAGGTGTACCAACAATCAGCTGTAGCGATGGATAATTGATGGTGTTTGGGTTGTTTGAACACCTGGTGTTTTGTCTTAGTTTTCCTGCAATCACTTAAAGCAAGAAGGTAGCTTATGATGCAAGACAGCAATACTGAGCTGAAACGAGCCACCAACTGCAAATGCTTAGAAAAACTGGTTAAAAAGTAACATTCTGACAGATGGACTGCCACAAAAATACTGAAAAAAAGCAAATTTTACATATTACAGTTATAATCAATAAAAGATATTTTATTTTAATTAGATTTTTTAAAAAAATAAATAAAAAGATATTTTCTTAATCATGCATCTCAGGTTCACCTCAAACTCCATGAAAAAATTGCAAGGTTCAAACCAAAGACTGTAAAAAAAAACATGGACATAGTATCCAGTTATGTCTGAGGAGCTAAAAGTGAAGCCAACTGGGTCTTTTCCACCGTCACGATCTGGCCATGCCGCCTGTGTCCTCACTCCCAGAAAATACTAAAATGGGCAAAGGCAAAGCTGCTCCAAGCTGCGGAGGAAATGATTGACAGCCAAGCTAATGCTAACCAAGCTAATCCGAAATGAACAGGAACAAAGATAGGCGGTTTAAAGGTAAGACAAGCTCAGACTCGCTGTTAACCAGCTGAAAACCGCCGCTGTGCAACTCTGCTACAGGCTGAGGCCTTCCTGGGAACAAGCAGGGAGCTAACTATTAGCCTCCATGGCTAAATTCGGCCTGTCAATCAAAAGGACACGCCCCTAATTATGTGTGACTGTAGGATTAAAAAACATCTAAGTAGATGAGTTATAAAAAAAAAAACTCACCCTCCTCACAGCTGACATGAAGGTAAACTTGACCTATTAAACCTAGAATTATATTTTGAACCAGGCTGTAAACATGTTTATTTCTGCTGTGAAGTTGGACATTTTAACATGGAAGTCTATAAAGATTTGCTCTGTTTTGGAGCCAGCCCCTAGCAGATGAAGAATGAATTACATTATATATATATATATATATATATATATATATATATATATATATATATATATATATATATATATAGTCGGTATGGGAAGTATTCGGACCCCTTTAAACTTTTCACCCTTTGTTTCATAGCAGCCATTTGCCTAAAATTCAAAAAGTTCATTTTATTTTTCATTCCTGTACACTCAGCACCCCATCTTGACAGAAAAAAACAGAAATGTAGAAATTTTTGCAAATTTATTCAAAAAGAGAAAATGAATTATTATATGGTCAAAAGTACTCAGATCCTTTGCAGTGACACTTATATTTAAGTCACAGGCTGTCCATTTCTTCTGATCCTCCTTGAGATGGTTTTACTCCTTCATTGGAGTCCAGTTGTGTTTAATTAAAGTTATTGGACTTGATTAGGAAAGACACACACCTGTCTCTATAAGACCTTACAGGTCACAGAGGGGGAAGGAGACAAAGAAGGAAAGGAAAAGGGGTGCATTTCAGAGCAAATGAAAATCATGAAGTCAGAGGAATTGTCCAAGGAGCTCAGAGAATTTCTGCAGCACTAAAGGTTCCTAAGAGCACGGTGGCCTCCATAGTCCTTAAATGGAAGAAGTTTGGGACGACCAGAACTCTTCCTAGACACGGCCGTCCAGCCAAACTGAGCAATCGTGGGAGAAGAGCCTTGGTGACAGAGGTAAAGAAGAACCCAAAGATCACTGTGGCTGAGCTCCAGACATGCAGTAGGGAGATGGAGAAAGTTCCACAAAGTCAAAGTAACACTGCAGCCACCTCCAGTCGGGGCTTTATGGCAGAGTCAACTGACGGAAGCATCTCCTCAGTGCAAGACATATGAAAGCCCGCATAGAGTTTGCCAAAACACACAAAGGACTCTCAGACTGTGAGGAATAAGATTCTCTGGTCTAATGAGACCAAGGCTGAACTTTTTGGAGTTAATTTTTAGCGATATGTGTGGAGAAAACCAGGCACTGCTCATCACCTGCCCAATATGATCCCAACAGTGAAACATGGTGGCAGCATCATGCTATGGGGGTGTTTTTCAGCTGCAGGGACAGGACGACTGGTTGCAGTTGAAGGAAAAATGAATGCAGCCAAGTACAGCCAGTGAGGGAGATGCTTCCACTGCTGTGTGATCCAAGAAGAAAACACAGATAAAAGGATGGTGAATTATGTCTTCAATCATTAATTGAATTAAATTATTTAAAATTTTAAAATTTGAGACATACACTCACACTTACTGTATACTTATATTATCAAAAGTCTGTTGCTTTGCATGTGAAAGATAGAATTCTAGCTAGCATAATGATGCTAGATCTTTAAGGCTGTAATGTCAGAGATTGTATTATTTTGTTCAAGTAAAGACGAATACATCATAAAATTTAAGTTTTGTGAGATTAAAAGGCACATTTACACAATGAAGGAAATGAAACACCGTTTTACTGTTTACATTAACAGCGCTCCAATTCTGCTAATATGAAATCCCAGTAACAAGTACACACACACTGGCCCCTTGACTGATTTGTAATAATGCAGTTGCCACAAACGTCGACCAAACTAAGGTATAAAATATCTTTTTACAGTTTAGTGGTCCAACAATTACAGTTCAGACAGAATATGGAAAGATTGTGCTTCTTCCAATAACAGTGATCGGTGATATCAATCTGTTTGGAGATGGAGGAGGATGGAGATTTGCAGGAAACTCAGATTACTATCTGATTGGACGAGACAACTGTGCAAGCTTGTGACCATGTTATGAGTGACGGGCAGTGTGTGTTTGGAGGGTCCCTGCTGTAATGTGGAGTGTGCTGTTAGATGTATGTTTTTCCACATGCTTCGATGTGTTTTTGGCATGTCTGTAGGAGCCTGATCGTTTTCACACTGAGCATAGCCATCTGGAAAAGGTTTCTCACGTCCTTAAACATTCTCTTACGAGGAGGAACACAGGTCCGCAACTGCACACAGCTTGGTGAGAGGAAGTGAGCGACCCGGAGCTCCTTCTGGATTCGCTACTGTCTGAACTGTGAAAGGATATCCACAGGAAACAATAGCTGGCAGAGAGTTCGTAGCTGGAGAGGCTGGCCTCCTATCTCCCTCTCTTTTTCTTTCCACTCTCCAGCCCTCTTGCACCATTCTTTTTTCATCTTTATCCCAATTTCACAACCTTGTTAGAGCTTACTACCCAAAAGGACACACTGACTTTTGGACCACACGCTGTAAAGTAATGCACACCAACACTGCTGCAGGGATGGTTTTATAACTTTCAGGGTTTGTGGTTTTTCTCAGCGATTGCATTGCCTCCAAATATATCTGAAGTGGATGGGGTGGCATACTTGAATTTGTTACTTGAGAGCCATAAACCTGCTGACATGAAAATGCTGTCAGTGTGGTGCGACTGAATGGCGTAGAGGCTGACTTTCAGACTCCAGAGCAAGCCATATATTGATAACAACATGCAATTTAAGTGGGATTTCATTTGATGAATTGTGGGTTTGCAGTGTTTTGTTTAGCCTGCAACTCCATTATTTTCACCTCGTCTTGAATACAGTTAACAGTCACTAAAAACGGTCATAATGCATGGGCCTTATTTGCTACAGTCGACAGGCTAACAAACCCTCCTGTGTCAGTAGCACCTGAATTTTATTCCACCAAAGCCTGCAATGACTTTGCCAAATTTTTCACGCACAAAATCCAAATTATTAGACAAGCTGTTGGTTCAACAACAGCAGGTTCAGGTCTTGCATCGTGTTTACCAAGTCTAAACACCATGACACAGTTTTATCCCATTACTAGCAAAGAACTGGAGGACATCTTGCATCAACTGAACTCCTCCTCTTGCTGTTTGGACATCCTGCCCACTGGTTTTTTAAAAAAGGTCTCAAAGACCTTGGAGTCAGATCTGCTTCAGATTGTGAACTCCTCTCTAACGTCAGGTGTTTTCCCAGAGTCACTGAAAACAGCTGTGATCAAACCTCTGCTAAAAAAGGATAATCTAGATAAGACACATATGAGCAGCTACAGGCCGATCTTCAATCTTCCATTTTTAAGTAAGATAATTGAAAAAGCAGCTTTTCACCAGCTAAATGACTTTTTGAGAGAAAACCACCGTTATGATGTCTTCCAGTCAGGTTTTAGACAGAACCACAGCACCGAGACTGCTCTGACCAAAGTCACGAATGACATATGTCTGAATACTGACACTGGAAAAATGTCAGTGTTGGTTTTACTGGATCTCAGTGCTGCATTTGATACGGTTGACCACATCATATTACTCCAACGACTGGAGAAGTGGGTGGGTATCTCTAGTTCTGTACTAAACTGGTTCAAAACATACTTGGAGAACAGGAAGTACTTTGTGTCAGTAGGCAATTTTACATCTGAGCAGACAAAATTGACCTGTGGAGTTCCCCAGGGCTCTATCCTGCGGCCTCTTCTGTTTAACATCTACATGCTCCCACTGGCCCAGGTTATAAAGAACAACAATATTAGTTACCATAGCTACGCAGATGACACACAGCTATATATTACAGTATCACCAGGAGACCGGGGCCCTGTACAGGCTCTTGATAAATGTATTTTACCATTTTTCTGATTCTGATTCTGATTCTGATTGATGAGATTAATGACTGGATGTGCCTCAACTTTCCTCAGCTGAACAAAAACAAAACTGAGGTGATTGTTTTTGAGCCAAAGAGAAACGACACCAGGTTGTCACAGAACTTCAGTCCATCCACCTAAAAACCACCAATCAGGCCAGAAATCTGGGTGTAGTGATGGACTCAGACCTAAACTTTGAAAAACACATCAAAGCGATCACTAAATCAGCCTACTATCACCTGAAGAACATCTCAAGGATAAAAGATCTGATGTCTCAGGAAAATCTGGAAAAACTAGTCCATGCATTCATCTTCAGTCTGCTTGACTACTGTAACAGCGTCTTTACTGGTCTACCTAAAAAATCAGTTAAACAGCTGCAGCTCATTCAGAACTCTGCTGCCCGAGTTCTCACAAAGACCAGAAAAGTGGACCACATCAGTCCAGTTCTCAGGTCTTTACACTGGCTGCCGGTCCATCAGAGAATAGACTTTAAAGTTCTGCTGCTGGTCTATAAAGCTCTGAATGGTTTAAGCCCAAAATACATCAGTGACCTCTTGACCCACTATGAACCTACTAGACCCCTCAGGTCATCCGGATCCGGTCTTTTATCAGTTCCCAGAGTCAGAACCAGACATGGGGAAGCTGCGTTCAGCTTCTATGCTCCACATGTCTGGAACAAACTCCCAGAACGTCTCAGATCAGCTGAAACACTTAGTTTATTTAAATCCAGGCTGAAGACCCACCTGTTCTCAGCTGCATTTACGTAGATTTTATTCAAAAGTTAAAATCCGCACGTCTCTGTATTCTTTCTTTTTAATCTTAAATGCTTTTAATTTTGAATCATGCTTCTAATTGTTTTTTTCTCTCCCTTTTGCTTATAATGTTTTATGTAAAGCACTTTGAATTGTTCTGTACATGAAATGTGCTATACAAATAAACTTGCCTTGCCTTAACTTACGAGAGATTCACTAATCTAAAAGGAAAGATACAAACAAATCTGGTCAATGAACAAATTCATGAATCTAATGGAAGGTTTTTGTAAAAAAAAGAAAACTTTCGTTTAAATTATGAACAAATTTAAGAGGATTGGTAAGAAGTCAAAAAAGGATGGAGGGCCCTCTTCACGTCGGGAGAGAGGTCCTGCCCCAGGTGGAGGAGTTCCAAGTATGTCGGGGTCTTGTTCATGAGTGAGGAAAAACTGAAGCATTAGATTGATGGGTGGATCAGTGCGGACTGCATTGGTCTGTTGTGGTGAAGAAGGAGCTGAATTGGAAGGCAAAGCTCTAGAAACACCTCAAACACATCTGTGACAACAAAATGGTGTAATTTTACTCTTGTGGCCCTGAGAACAAGTGGAAAGTTCTCGCTTAATGTGGAATATGTTGCAAGCTTAAAGACACACAACGTAACTTTTAGACCTTAGAAAAAAAAAAAGGGGGGGGGGGGGAAGGTTTATTGAAAAAAAAGGGGAAAAGAAAAAAAAGAAAAAAAAAAGAGAAGAAATAAAAAAATAAAAAAAAATAAAAAAAAGGAAAAAAAAAAAAGAAGGGAAAAAAAGAAGGAAGGAGAAAAAAAAAAAAAGAAAAAGGAAAAAAAAGAAAAGAAAGAAAAAGGAAAAGGAGGGAGGAAAAGGAAAAAAAGAAAAAAAAAAAAAAAAAAAAAAAAAAAAAAGAAAAGAATATTTATAAAAAAAAAAAATCAAATAAAAGAAAAAAAAAAAAAAAAAGAAAAGAAAAAAAAAAAAAAAAAAAAAAAAAAAAAAAAAAAAAAATATAAATAGAGAAAAAATAATAAAAAAAAAAAAGAAGGGAAAAAAAAATAAAGGAGAAAAGGGAAAATACAGGAAAAGAAAAAAAAATAAAAGAAAAAAAAGGAGATATAAAAAAAAAAAAAAAAAGAAAAAAAAAAAAATAAAAAAAAATAAAGAGAAAAAGGAAGAGAAAAAAAAGAAGGGGGAGAAAAAAAAAAGGGAAGGAAAGGGAGGAGAAGGGATAAAAATAAAAAAAAGGAAGAAAAGAAAAAAAGCAAAACAAAGAAAGGAGAGGGAAGAGAAGAAAAAAAAAAAAATAAAAGAAAAAAAAAAAATAAAAGAAAAAAACAAAAAAAAAAAAAAAAAAAAAAAAAAAAAAAAAAAACAACAGAAAAGAAAAAAAAAAAAAAAATAAAAAATAAAAAAAAAAAAAAAAACAAAAATAAAAAAAAAAAAAAAAAAAAAAGAAAAAAAATAGAAAGAGAAGAGAAAAAAAAAAAAAAAAAAAAAAATAAAAAAAAAAAAAAAAAAAAAAAAAAAAAAAAAAAAAAAAAAAAAAAAAAAAAAAAAAAAAAAAAAAAAAAAAAAAAAAAAAAAAAAAAAAAAAAGAAAAAAAAGAAGGAAAGGGAAGAGGGGATGGGGGATGGAGAGAGGGAGAAAGGAGAGAGAAGGAGAAGGAGAGGAGGATATGCGTTTATGACTTGTTTTGATGGCACACCAACATTCATTATGCGCATTTTTGAGTTATCACGGCCCAGAGGCATTCCGGGGCTCAGAATCTGCAGTATGTAAGATTCCTCTGGGATGCAACTGTGACATTGCAGCTGACTACTGGTTGCGCACTGCATCACTTACTAGCAAACAAATGTGAACCAGGTATGAACACTTTGGGTGTTTTGAACGCGCATCATGTTGGATTCTATAAAGAAACACAAGGAAGCATTACTGGAGGAAGAGAGGAAGGGACAGAACAAGAGTCAAGATAAGACCGTCTTTTGCTGACTGGAGTGAGCTCACAGTACAGGTTTGATACAAGATGGATGCTAGTTTAGCCGCTGATAGGGGGCGTGTCACTGCAAAAACTGCTAAAAGTTCTGTTGTGTGTGTTTAAGAGAGAGGGTGGGAAGCGGAGCCAGATGAGCTGGCTCAGGCATCTGGTCAGGATGCCTCCTGGAAGCCTCACTGGTGAGGTGTCCCACTGGGACGAGCCTCAGGGAAGACCCATGACATGCTGGAGGGACTACATCTCTCCACTGGGAACACCTTGGGATCCCTCCAGATAAGCTGGCAGATGTGGCTGGGGACAAAGAAGTCTGGGCCTCCCTACTGAGCTAGCTGCCCCCATGATCCAACCTCGGATAAGCGACGAGAATGGATGGATAGTAAGACATTGGTGAATGAGTCCCAGTGTTCCAGATGTCTTGGAGGTTTTTAAAGGGATATTGTGTAAGTTCTCCTGTTATTTATTCACAAAAACTGATTATTTGGTTCAAAAGTGTTTTTTCATTAATCAGTAATCACTCCCATCAACAAAATGAAGTGCTCCTTTAAGTTCTAAATTTGCCGTTCGTATCATTCATTTACACATCGAGCGGGGCGGCTCGGTGGAGGCTGCCATGTCGTATCGCCATGTTTTTGCGTTCAGGAGAAGCGTGACAGTAGGAAACCACAGAAACTCACCGGACACACCGGAGTTTTCAGCTCAGTTCGAGGTAATGCCTTTGGAAAGTCACCGCGCTGCAGTGGGGAGAAACCAGCGTCTCGCTGATGCTGCGTTCACGTGCAGTCGGGCAGACGGCCGTTGGTAACAAACCAGATGTCATTTTAATCAATGAAGCCGAGCGAAAGACAGTAAAACATGGGTCAGGGAAAACAATACGACATCGCCATGACAACAAATCAGATGTGGACTGATGTCACTGTAGCTGACGGACCACGTCTTCACATAGAGGCTGGTGATAACTTTACATGCATCGGATGTCGTCGGTCTGCCCGGTTTCACGCGAATGCAGCATGAAAAGTATGAGGGAGCTGCTCGCAATTACACAATGTCCCTTTAAGATTCAGCTTTGCAAACCTGAACCCTGCTGCCATGTTCTTTTCAGAGAAAAGGCTTTTACCTGGCAACCCTTCCAAATAAACCAAACTGTTTAGTCTCACAAATAAACTAGACTTGTTTAGTCTTATTATAATGTGACAGTGTGGGGTTTTGTCACCGTGCCTCCGATTGATCGTGGGCCCTGGTTACTTGGTCACAGGGATATCCCTTTGGCTGATTGGAAGGCACACATGACTCTCAGTTGGGCATCTGCGGATCAAATCCCGCACAGGCCCTCTTTGTGAACCTTGCCACATTCTGGCATTGTTGGGAGGATCTATGTGCAATACTGGTAAACAGTACATGGATTTGTGATTGGTGTCACCTTGTGCGGAGCACAAAGACATGCTTGTGGAAAGAGGGGGAGAGATGTGACAGTGTGGGGTCATGTCACTGTCCCTCAAATCGATCATGCACCCTGGCCATTTGGCCACACAGTATTCCTTTGCCTGACTGGTACGTGCACATGACTCTTATCTTGGACTCTGGGGATCGAATCCCACTCGGCCTTAAAGATATGCCCCTTGACTCTTTTGTCGTGTCACTGGTCATTGTACTGCTAAACGTTGTGTTGACCTTGTTAGTGTGTCCATTCTTGGCAAATATTTGTTTCCTACATGAATAGCCTTCTTTTCTGTAAACAACGATGGACTCCAAATTCTTTGGAAATTGTCAAAGTGTGAACACAGTTTGTTGATATGAAAAAAGAAATCCCAAGTAATGGGTGAAATACACAAGACACGCTGAAAATAACGGTGACATTTTTATTAGTGAGTGGTAATTGGACATGTAACCTCATGTCAGCCAATTGATTTGCTTTTGGCCACACACAAAAAGATTAAGAAAAAACAGATGCAAGGGGAAGGTAAGATGTAGAAAACAGGGACTGAGAAAGCATGTGAAATGCTAATTGCACTTTAATAGAAAAATGTCTTACTTGAACTGATAAAAGACAAGAAAATTGCTTTTTCAACTCAACGCAATCCCAACAACCTGTTTTGTAGTTCTCAGGTGGTGCATTATGCTCCTTTTTTCTACCATTTGTCCTCTTTCTATCTGCCCTGTCCCACTCACACCACCCACTCACGTTGTACAAATAAAAAAGCTGTCAAACAGGAAATCTGAAAGCAAGGCACATGTAAATGTAGCATCTCAGAGCAAAGCAACGTTTATGGTTTCATTAGCAAAACAAAAGTTTTGCTGCTTCAGTAGTTGGGTGGGAAGAAGTTAGTTGGAAGTACACTCAGTTAAACATGCCAACATGCATAAAACAGAAGTTGGAACTCATCCAGTATGTGCAGCAGGGTGTTGCTTTCCACACAGTCTCTCACAGGTTCATCGCCATGTTGGTATTTTTCCCTGCAAGAGCAGCACACACTCCCAGTGATAAAATGACAGGTGTACGTGCATGGGAACAAATGTAATAGCCACTAGCTGTTTGTTTTAGTCTAATGAAAACAGGTGATGTGTTTGGACAGGCTTTGATCACATAACTAAAGCTGGACTGCCTCCTCAAAGCCAAAGCTGAGCAGCTTTGATAGCCTCCGCAGGCTAACAGGCTAACTTCTTCATCTATTAACAACAAAAAGACTATCAGAAAGATGGAATGAGGCAGTGGAAGTTGGGAGAAACGCTTTATGTGTCCTTTTATATGATAGTAGTTATTTCTTCCACAGACACACAAGCACAGTTATATAACAACTTTGTTTAGTGAATTCTTGGCAGTCTCCATGACTGCATCATCAGTGACAGTTTAGTGGTCACACAGAGCTCTTCATAAAGTTTATTTATGAGTTGGCCGTCATCAGAACAATGAGCCTTTCAATAACACAGCATGCATAATTACCATAAAACAATGGCTATTATCACATTAATGATGTCGTTAAGATATGCTCTGGGACCGTTGCATGAGCTTATGAGCTGAAGCCGTGGGCTTGATGGAGTTGGGTTGGGGAAGAGCGTTCTGATTGGTTGGGTTTACGACTTTTTATTAGTTGTTCATGCAGGAAAGTTGGTTAGTCACTTTATATGAGACTTTCAGCTCCATTAATAGGGTGAAATAAGGTGAACAGTTGTTCTGCCACTCCCTGTTCGTACTGAGGTGAGAAATAAGAAAGCATGTTTACTCGTCCAAAGTCAGCCTTATTTATACAGAACTCTACATAAATTACTTCAGCCCAAAGAGCACTAAAGAGCAAATGGAGATGAAGGAAAAAAGTAAATTATTGAAGGAGCTGTATCATGCTTTTTACACATCAAAACGTCAACTTCAGGCATATATTAAAGAATTATATTAAATATATTAAATGTATTAAAATTAAATTATATTATATATTAAATATATTAAAAAAAATAAAAGCATTTTTCATTTAATTTCATATAACCTAAACATGTTCCCCTTTCCACTATAGAAACTAATTTGGTTACAAATATTAGTTTTTATGTGTCTAATTTCTAACACGGAAGTAAAATGGCTGGCTGTACCGAACCACTGAAGTTCTTGACCAATTGACATGTTTGTACGTCCATTTCATGGCATCGCCCGGGAACAGTCACAGATTCTGAAGGGTCACAGATTTTTGTGTAACACCGCCTAGGCATTCACATGGATATACATGTATAGATGTATCTGTAAACACTAATGGATGATTAGACTCCAATCAATAAAATAAAATGGACCACCCTGTTATGGAGCTGTCAGTCTGTCCATGAGGCATTATACTGTAGTGGGACTTGCGTCAGGGTTCAGAAGTAATCCCCAAGTGAAAACACTTTACTGAACGCAACCACATTTTTTCCAACTTGGCGTCAGCTAAAGCTAGAAGAAAAAAAAGGCAAAAGAAATAAATAGTTCCCTGTTTCAGAGAAAGTCCTCTGGCAGGCTGTTGGCTTCCTTCTCAGAGAGAACCAACTGCACCACGGAGGACTATTGGTGATGCATGAGGATTTCGAAGGATTGTCCCATTTCTTAGGGTAATAATTCAAACGGGCCAACAGGAAAGGCTAGGGGTAGAGATAATAGAATTGGAATTTGGCAACATTCTTTAGATTTAACTCCCTAAAGTTGTAGTTTTGCATAAA
The DNA here is from genome assembly GCA_023101725.1 of Atherinomorus stipes. Taxonomy (NCBI): domain Eukaryota; kingdom Metazoa; phylum Chordata; class Actinopteri; order Atheriniformes; family Atherinidae; genus Atherinomorus; species Atherinomorus stipes. The sequence continues at coordinate 192,548 of JALJCO010006234.1, forward strand.
TTTATGGCCTCAAAATATTACACAGCAACTTGTATATGACAAGAATCGTTTATGACGAACTCACAGATAATTATCACCTGACTTTGCACTTTGTGGAGCTTTTACAATGGCTCTCTACTTTGGCTCAATTCCCACACGCATTATTACTTAACTCCAGCCAACATGAGGCTTTGCCAGAGAGGTGGCATTTAGTAAGGCAGCACTGGCAGTAAAGCCTCCCTCAAATGGGTTTGATCCAGAGAGCTTCTGGACACAGTAGAGGAGAATTAAAAGCGGGGGTGTGTCTATACAATGAGAGCTGAGCCTTGAAATAATATGTTCTATACAAGGGAAGAGCCTGTAGCTGATGAAGGACGGTGACAGGGGGGTGGAGGACGAAAAGACAAAGCTGGAGGTCCTTCACCCATGATCACTTGGAGCCACTGGCTCTTCTCTGTGAGCTTCCCAGCTGGCTGAAGAGAAAGCTGATCGGAGTCCAATTATACACTTGGCCAAGACGGGAGTGAAAGAGAGAGCAATCAATGGAAACAAATGTTGGGTGTTACTGTTGTGGAGTATTGTGAGAGCTGCTGGGTGCTGAAATGATCAGCAGCACGTTTTCTGATGTGGTAAATCTCATGGAGCTTTGTCAGAATCAGAGCTTTTCCTGAAGATTCTGCTTGTGGGAAATTCATGCAAGTGTCATCTGCATGAAAAGTGAGTTTGAATACAAATTTTGAAGAAAAAAATTGGGAAAATAGGCTGTTTCCTCTTTGCTTGTTCAAATACAAGATTAGAAACGATTCTTTAGTAAGGGCCAAGACCATGGTCTGCATGTTTTTTTTTTTTATTAAAGCAAGAAATGGATGTTTTTGGAAGATTAGGAGCCAGAGAGATGTTCAGAATCAGATTGTTTAGACATGCAGCTTTGAGGTTAGATTATCACTTTAATTATAGAAATGCAGAGACATGAAAAAGAGGCATACCCTTTTTTATTGGAATATAATAAGAAAAATAAACTTGTCCTTCCAATGCTTTATAATTGGATAAAGACAGCTTTATATGAGCAACATACAGATATTGAATATTAGTCATTATTTCATTAACGTTTTATTTATTCATTTATTTAAAGAACCACTTTAAACTGATTTTTGACTGAGATTTTTGACTGTTGCATAACCCAATCTGGACTAAAATTTACCTGACCAGATGACCTCACATGTAAAGACGGTACTTTGGTAAAAAGAAGAGTCACTCACTGCGTTTACATGCAGCCAGTAACTCTTTGATAACCCTTTTAATAATTGGAATATTTGCAATAACCCGGTTGCGCATGACCATGTAAACACTGGCAAAAACCCGAATATGCTCATTTTCGGGTTTTTAAAAACCCGAATATTGCCCCTGGGTTACTCCTTTTCTAACCGGAATATTTGGTCATGTAAACGCTTATTGGAATATCTCCATTGAAAGGAATATTTAATTGTGTTCTGCGCATGTTCTATCTGCAAGTATTCTTGGTCTTTTGATTAAACTGCAGGGAGTATTTTGTACCAGCGATCAGACAGTGCTCTGCACAGCTTGCTAGTTTATATATCACCATGGCAACACGCATCCCGAGAGGAGCTGGCGTGCAAATAGTTACTTCGCGGGGCTCCATCACTCATCTGGCAAAGTTTGGTGAAGGTGTGACAGGAAAATCCACCGACTCCAGCCGGAGTTAACTTCATCATTACAACTGTTCCCACCAGTCCTGACGGCAGAACTTCATCTGTCCGGGGGACTCTGCTGGAAATGGGAAGCGTGCGTGCACAGCTCCAGCTCCGATCACACATTCTCTCCTTCTATGACCCGTCAAGTAGCTACTGCTGGTGGGTCAGTACCAGCACTCCGGACTGCAGTCAAGCCGCCTCTTGCGGATCCGCAGTCAAGCCAGCTGGCGTTATTTTGGCTGTAACTCTGAAACTTGGCTGGCTTTACCGCAGTGGCCCCGGATGGTTCATTATCCACCATCATCATGACGTTTTCCGTGCGTCGCGGTTTGGGTCGGGATATTCCGATTGATTTCAGTAATCATGTACACAGGAGTAACTCTGTCTGCTCACGCATGTAAACGGGTTATTCCTGATCTTTCAGATACCAGAATATTGACCTTAACCCGAATTTTGATGGCATGTAAACATAGTCATTGACTATAAAGGCCTATATAAACCAGCCCAGACCATCATCCCTCCACCTCCATGCTTGAAAGATGCAATGAGGTGTTTGTGCTAATATGCTGTTTACACTTGAAATTCTCTTTAGTCCAATCTAATAAATACTCACTAGACATAAAAGAAAGTTGAGGGAAAATTAACTTCCTGGGAAAGTTGAGATTTATCAAAGGGGAAATTTGTTTTTTTTCAATCTGGACCTATTTTCTTGCATGAAATATGTTCATTTACTCACCCAGACAGTTTTGATGCTACTTGAATTCCTTCAAAATATTTAAATCCACTCAAGATCATCGTATGTCCAATATAATGGAAGTGATGGGGCAACTGCGCGTAGCCTCTAAATAAGACATTATCTGCCACAAACTCCTTCATTTCACCAATGTTTTGTTACAAAACATTAGTCGGACCCCCCGAGAGCTCGAAGCGGCTTTTTTTGTGGTGATTCATCCTTATTTACAGATATTTACTTGTTATGGTGTTGTATAATAGTGACGTCATCAAAGCCGCCAGAGTAAAAATGTCTGGGACTCTGTGATGTACAGATATAACTAATACAAGCTAGCAACTCCTGAGTTAATGCTAATGAAATAGAACCCATATGTTGGCATGGTAATAAGATGGAAATATTTATATATTTTGGACCATTCAAAATTGATAAAACAATTCTTTATATGCTATGTGTGAAGTTTTTTTTTTTTTGTAAAATTCATTTTTATTCTGCATCCCTCTAGGCATTCTGTGGATGCATTATTTCTGAAAAAAATATTGTTTTGATGAAAAAGTTGCAGCTATGACCTTTAAAGTTATGCAATGTGGCTAATTTTAACATGTGCTCTGCAGTTGGAACGAATACAATTTGTACAGTTTTATCTTGCTACAAAATAAAGAAAATCTTGATTTCACTTAAAAAACTTAAAAGAACAAAAATCTTCCAAAAGGGATAGAAGTGATAAACCCAAGTAAAAGTCATGTTACAGATTTTTAAATAATTTTTATTACAGTGAAAAGTAGATTGCAATATATACGTATACACATATGTGTATACACATATACTGTGTACGTATGGTATTAATCTTTTAGACAGAATGAATAAATTTCAAAGTAGATCTAGTGTAATGGTCTCTATCTGCAGCAGATGCAGCATACAGGTGGTGGTCACTCTTGTGCTACCAGGATTCTAGACGGAGGAAGAGGAATGGCCAGGATATTAAATAATAGAGGGAGAAGCTGAAAATCTACAGCCTTGGCTCAGAGAAATAAAGAATTATTGAGTAAAAAAGTGAATTTAAAAACACCCAGAGAGGTATGGGAAGGGTGGAGATCTGGCCTGGTGTAGGAGGGCTCTGAACCTGGCAGGGGAAGGTCAGATACTATGCCCACCTCATCCCCACGCTGGCCCCTCTGGGTGCACTTGTCTCTCCTCTTGATGCACATATTTGCACATAAACTTCCTTATAGTTGGATTTCTGTGTTGCTGGAGGCAAAAAGACCTAGCTCACACCCGCTCTCTCATAAAAGACAAACACATACAGTAAATGGCCTCTGTTCAAGATGGCTGCTGAGACCTACAGTTTGCCAGCATCCTCCCATGTGAACACACACACATATACACGCCACTGATTGTGAGGTCTGGGCGAAAAGCCGAGGGAGGAAAGCCGAGGCCAGAGACTGAAATTAGCCAAACTCTGACTTCACAGACTCCACTTCCCAGGAGGCCCGGCTGCAATAGCTGCTCCCCCAGAATGCCTAATAAACGCGCTCTCCATCTTTGTAGTCGAGGAAGTGCCCGTCCGTTGCTTGACAACCATCTTCAAAAAGAGGCAACTTCAGTAACAGCAGTGCTCTGGCCAGGTGTCTGTTGTGTAACACTCATTTAAATGCTGTAAGCTGCGCAAATACTGCAGGAGACGCGAGTTAGATTTGACTCCTGACACATTTTTTATTTATCCAGACAATCTGAGGGGCTTTTATGTTTGCTGCTTATGCTGCGGCTCTCATGTCACTTCACTTTTCTGGCCAAATTAAGCCACACGACTCCAGCCAAAAGCCAGAGAGGATGGAAAGTCCAGCAGAGAGAGAGAGAGAGAAAGAAAAAGCTCTTTATGTTATGTGAACTAAGGAAAATGACTTAACAAGATTTTGTGCTGAAGGGAGGAGTCTTGGACCATATTTAATCTCACTGAAGCTTCTTAGCTGCTTGTCGTTGGCTCAGAAGTGGAGGAAGGGTTTTAAATGGTTTTTTAATTAAAGCTGCAGTTGGCTTAACTTGAAGCATGAGATGGTCTCTTCATCTTTTGTCTTTTTACTAAAAAAAAAAAAAAAACAAAAAACACCCATCTCAGTAATTAAATCTCATGTTGCCACAAAGCAGATATTTGCTTGTTTACAATTACAGTTTAGTGTGTTTTATCTGCACAACCTCTGGAAAAAATCTTTTGCTAAACGGAAATCTCTATTGTTCAACTGAAAGCACTGACAGACCTGTAATTCCAGCTTTTTGTGCAATAAATAATAATGATAATGGATTAGATTTATATAGCGCTTTTCAAGGCACTCAAAGCGCTTTACAGACCTCCGACCACCACCGGAACCATTCACACACATTCATACACTAGTGGTGCCCCCACTCGAGTCAAGGAGGGTTAAGTGGCTTGCCCAAGGACACAATGACTCATGGCTGGGGGATCGGGATTCAAACCGCCGATCCTTCGATCATTGGGCGACCTGCTCTACCACCTGAGCCACAGCCGCCCCTTTTTGGCTGAGTTTTTTACAAACCTGCAGTGATAACCACAAATAACTGATTCAAGCCTCTTTTAAAGGAGACACGTTGAGATTTAATTTATTTTACACAAGTTTAGCAGTTAAATATAAATATTTTCATGGACGTAAAGTAAAATGATTTCATAGCAAACATTCTTTGATTCGTCAACTCAAATTTAATGGCTTTGATGGCTTATTTATGTACCCTCGGTTCTTTTCTGCACCATGAGTTACTGTAAATGTCCATGTAATCCCACGAGTCTCTCCCAGTCTATTTAAGATCTCATGTACAAGTATTGATTATGCCAACCTTGCTCTAAGCAATGTCAAATGAGCATATAACAACAGCTTAAGGACCTCTGGGAGGCTGTGTTGAATAATTCACCTTTATCATTTAGACCAGGGATCACCTAATCTGGACCTCTTGGGCCAGTGTCTGGAGGGTTTTCAACATTTCCCAGCTCCAGCACATCTGACTCAAATTAAATGGATCCAACAGCCAATTAAAGCCGCAAGCGGCGATGAAGGCCCTCGCACCTCAGGTGCTGCTCCGGCCTATGCACCGCATAGTCTGTGTCATGTTCTACCAGTGTGCTGAATTTCACGGCCTTTGGTTGATGTGGTAGCACAGAATGATCATTCAAAGTTTTGTAGGGGGCGCTATAGAGCCACATTTGAACTCCTGGAACATGTGTACATGTAAAAGAGATCAGGATCTGAACATCATCATCTGCGGTGAGTTTGGTGGAGATCGACCTTTTCTATGTTTTATTTCAGGGTACCTCCTGTTGGCGTGGCGTTGAGGTCATATTCACCATGGTTACGTTTGGCGAACCCATCTGATGTTTATACTGTTGTGTCATTGAACGGTTTGACCGGTTCTGTACTTAGTTTCTAGCCATTGGACTTAATAATTGACAATCAGGACCACAGAGTCTGAAAAACTGCACTTCCTTTGGCCAGGGGGCGAGGCTAAGAAGAAAAAACGGAAGTGGTCATGCAGATGGGTTTAGCATCTGACCGGCATCACACGTATCAATTTAGGTGCAGATATCTGGTTGCAGATATCTGGCAGATATCTGACAGAGTTATATCAGTTTCGTGTTTCATGGCAAGAAGGCCAACTTTGAGGCCACGCCCCCGCCAGACTCAAAGTCCAGCGAGAATACAGAGCACCTCTCACATGCCTTGTGAACACACAAAAACCATCTTGATGGCCATACCATTTGCGGGTTCTGACAAGTTCATACAAATGCGATACCAAGAAATCATCGAAAAAGAGCAGAAAAATTACATTTTTTTCAAAATGGCAGACTTCCTGTTTGATTTCCCCAAATGCTCCAAGAGGCTTTTTAGTAGGTCCTGACATGTTCTACCATTGTGCCGAATACCATGCTTGTGGGTCTTTCAGGTGGGCGGGGCTAGTCATTTGAATATTTTTAGGGGCCGCTATAGAGCCATTTTGGAAGTTATCCACAATATCTCCACATGAATGAGTTGAGGGGATGACCATCATCATCTGTAGCAAGTTTGGTGGAGATCGCCCATTTCTTTTTGTCATTTCCATGTACTTCCTGTTTCCGTGGTGTTGGCCTCATATTTGCCATGGTTACGTTTGGCTATCAACTTGAGTTTTTTACTTTGGCATCATGAAAGGGTTTGACACATTGTGATGCACTTTCAAATCCATCGGCTTCATTACTGAAGTTCTGTACCTTTTGCGACAACCCTTGTATTGACCATATCACTACCAAAAAGTGAAAATGTGCAGGTATTTCTTTTGCTATTCTGATGTTCATGAACAATGCAGGAGGTTTCAGCTTTTGAAGGTGTTTATTTGCAGTGAAACGCATTGTGTTTTCATGCGTGCACACATGTGTGTGAAAGAGTGAGAGTTCAAGGCCAGGCTGAGCTCTGGATGTTGTAAGTAAAAGATGGGGGTGAGCAGAGTTCATGACTTTGTTTTTTTTTTCCATCAGCACAACCGATGAGACTTGTACGAGGTGTAAAAATCATCTGCTGTCAATCACTGGAGCATTTCCAGTCTGTAGATATGGGTGTGTCTCAGGAGACACACAACTGAGGAAAGGGATGTCTACATGTCTTTCCTTAAATACCTTTGCACTGAAAGCCAACTAAAAGCAAAAGGGTGAGCTTTTAACTTGTAAGATATAATCTGTCATAACAGTTTTATTACTGCTGCAATTGGTGATTTTTCAACTGCAGTTTTCATTTTTTATAGAGAAATTTTTTACATTTGTCTTAGACAAATCCCTTAATACCAAAATCAACGATGAATTTATTTGACTTACAAGTTTTGATGTGTTTCCAAAGCTAGATGTGTCTTCATTCTGCGTACAGTTGAGCTTCCACTGTGTAGTTTATTTTTGTTCACGCCCACATACGCTTTCTTACTGCCAGAAATGCTGATGACCGCATCATTAATCTGCAACTGACAACAGTAAACAACAAAAGAACAATTTCTTCCTGAATAAAACATGTTTTTAAGAAAAAGAACAGTAGCCAGCAGTTTGGGAAAATATTTCAGTTTTGTGACTTGTTTTGCTCATAACACACTCTTTCAGATTTGCGTCCCCCCCCCCCCCCCCCCCCCCCTACTTTAGAATGTCCCAATTTTCTCTTCTTTTTAAACATTTTTTAATTAAAATTACTGGAAGTGAATCCAAAGATCTGGAAGTGGATTTTAGTAATGTGCCGCCACTAGAAATATATTTCTTTAAGACAATGGAGACATTGAAACTATTATAATATAGTCAAAACTAAGGATAGACGATACATTGGCCAAATATTTTAGGCCAATGTCTGTATTTTTGCGGGTATCGGCCCCACTCATCATATCATTTCTTTTTTTTTTCCGTTACAAGTTTAATGTTTCTATTTAATATTTGTTTTCATGTGCAGTTTCTTTTTTATATACTTATTTGAGGTGCTTTGTTCTTTCTTATATTAAGAGGTGAAAAATTACTTTTCATTGTATCCTTCATGATGTTAATTTGTGAGCCAAATGCAGAATTGACCCCAAATTTTGGCAGGTTGTATTGGCCGGGGCTGATGAGAAAATATCGGTATCAGCCCTAAAAAAATCTGCATCATCAATCCCTATCCAAAACCTCCTTAGGAATATTTACAGATATATGGGTGCGAGTGGGTTGAAAAGGACTGTTTTCTTATAGGCAGATGGTGTGCAGGCAGGTTGTCCTTGTACCCATGAATGTTTGGGGGTGGAAGGGTATTTCATGCAGGTGTAGGGTGGGACGGTTGTATATAATTTAATTTGAGTTTGCATTCACATTCTTTGTGTGAGAAGTGTTGATCCCACAGTAAGAAATACACTTTTATTTTCATGCTCAAACTGTCATTTTTTCACCCCTGAAAATATCCAAATGTGTATTATCCAACCACAAGCACACACACTGCTCTGAACTCACTAACAGTGACAGTTTAGGCAGATTTTATATTCATGCAGTGATCTGCTGAAGTTTTCTCCAACTGTAGTGGTGTGACTTCCTCCCCGTTCCATAAAAGGTCCTGGAAACCTCTATTAGAACAATGTCAATGGACTGCATACAAATTTTGCTACCTTGTCTGTCATGACCTGTGGATAATGTAAGAGGCCTGCTGTAGCTGACTGTGCTGAACAGCAGGGAGTCAGATGATGTTGATTGGCTTATCTGTGGTTCCTCCACAGCGTCATTAGGTAGCAAAATAGCTGGGGTGTTGGGAGCAGTAATGTGCAGCACCAGTTTAAGACTGACATACGCTTCTGTAACAGAACTTTCAGGTAGTATTTATACCCTCTAATTAAAGCAGGAAAAAAAATCATGTGTCAGTGAAATAAGTTGAAATTGACTAAAGTAATACTAGATAAAAAATCTATGAAAATCATGACACTGATTTTTTATTGTATTTATACAATGTGTATTTGTATAAAACAAACACACAAAATATAAAACAAGCATAATGGGGCTCCGAAGCTTGAATTTTGTTGAGCAACACATTGAGACAATCACTGCAATCAGGTGTTTTTTTTATAATGTTCAAAAAGAATTATTCACCTGTTGACAGGTATTTTGGTCCACTGTTCATGGGAAAGGTGCTCTTATGGGTTTGGGACAGCTTTGTTTGTTTATTTTATTATTATTATTTTCAATGACAATTCAACAGCAATATTTATTTCACCAAATTAGAATTTTTAGAATTTTTATTTATTATTAGTTTCTTTAGTTTCTTGTTTTTTGAATTACTATAGGGAATTTAGCCTTTATTTAAATTGGAGGCAATGAATAATTTTGATGATAACATGCATACATACATGCATACGTACAGTTTTTTTTTCCTTTTTTTTTCATATTTGTCACACTTATGTTTCAGATCCTCATACAAATTTAAATGTGAGACACAGATAACACAAGTAAACACAAAATGCAGTTTTGAAATGAAGATTCTTATTAGTAAGGGAGGAAAAAAATCCAAGTCTCCATGGCCCTGTGTGAAAAAGTGATTGCCTCCTCTATTCAAACATAAATTAACTGTGGTTTATCACATCTTTGGAAAGCTGAGTTCAATTTCTCTAGCTACACCAAGGCCAGGTTAATGCCACACCTGTTCTCAATCAAGAAATAACTTAAATAGGACCTGCCTGACAAATTTAAGTTGACCAAAAAGATCCTCAAAAGCTAGACATCATGCTGGGATCTAAAGAAATTCAGGAAAAAATGAGAAACACAGTAATTGAAATCTATCAGTCTGAAAAAAGGTTACAAAGCCATTTCTAAAGCTTTGGGACTCCAGCGAACCACAGTGAGAGCCATTATCCACAAATGGTGAAAACATGGAACAGTGTTGAACCTTCCCAGGAGTGGCCGGTCGACCAAAATTACCCCAAGAGCACAGCGACGACTCATCCAAGAGGTCACAAAAGACCCCAGAACAACATCCAAGAACTGCAGGCCTCACTTGCCTCAATTAAGGTCAGTGTTCATGACTCCACCATAAGAAAGAGACTGGGGGGCAAAAATGGCTGCATGGCAGAGTTCCAAGACCAAAACTACTGCTGAGCAAAAAGAACATAAAGTTGAACTTTTTGGAAGGTGTAGGTCCCATTGCATCAGGCGTAAAAGTAACACAGCATTTCAGAAAAGGAACATCGTACATGCAAAAAAAAATAAGAAATCAGGAAGGGGGCAAACACTTTTTCCACACAATTTTACATATATATGAATATACAGTATTTATATATAATATGATGTGCTTTGTTTTTTTATTATTAAGAGTTGTACAATTACTTTTAATTGCAAATGCAGTATCAGCACCAAATATTAGCAGGTTTTATCGGTTGAGGCTGATGAGAAAATTTCGATATTGGCCCTAAAAAAATCTTTATCGGTTTATTCCTAATTTCCACATGTCATTTTACCATCTCAGCATCTCCGCAGACATCATGACTTTCCAGCTTTCTTTTTTCTCCTTGGTTTTGGAAGATTTTCCTTCCTCTCTCTGATGGCCTTTTGCCCTGCGTAGATATAGTGCAGACACTCAGCTACATCAAGGTTAATGCTTCTCCCCTCACAGCGTTCTTAATGCTTCAGAGTGGGAAAGAGGCTAAGTAAAGAAGAGGACAGCTTGTTCACTTCTAAGTGGATGTATGCTGATGGGTGTTGCTGCTGAGAGAATCTGGGCTCTGCTGCTTCACCAGAGGTGCTCACATTGTGCCTGTGTATGTGAATGAATTGATTGTACTCTGTCATGGAGATTTGACTTTGGAGAAACCTTAGATTTTCATGGAAAGCACTCATCTGCATGGCTGAGGTGATCTGAAGCACACTATTGGCTGCCCCCGTATCATTAGGATTTCATCACTGAACAAGAAGCCTTTCAGGGAAACAAAAAGCCCCCAAACCCCAGACAATCAGGGAGAGATTGCATAATGCTCATTTGGCGGCCAGCTGGGGCATTTGGCTTCAATTGGGCCCCTCTTTAACCCGAAGAAAAAGAAAAATCAGCAAGGATTTGGGCTAATCCTCTTAGCATGATGCTTTCTCTCCCCCTGCCGACTGGAAGACGAATGTGAGCTCAGGCATTCGGACCCCCCGACCAAACTAAGCCGACCTCCCCTTCAGCAGATTTTAATTGTGAAATGGATAGTGACGGCTTCCTGGCGACTTGCTGGCCGAAGTTGCTTTTCCCATTGGCGGTCGGGTTAGAGATCCTGCCCATGTTTCCAGCCAGGACGGCCATTGTGAGACAGTGTGATTACAAACTGCTCAGTCATCCCCTGCTGCCTTCCAGCCCTTCCGACATTCTTATTGTGACATTTTCTTTCTTATTTATGTATGATTGTTTTAAAATATTGGTGCATCTTTTAATGAAAAGCACCAAAGTTCCACTTTAAAACCTGAGACTCCATTATTACATCCAAATGCTTTGGTTTTGATGTGTTTCACTGTTGTTTTTCACTTCCAGTCTTTATAATCTCTCTCTCCCTCCATCTGCCTGTACCCGCTTATTCATTTATAGCTGTCTGAAAGATGTGAACTTTTCTGTGTAGCTGCTTTTACCTTGCCTCCCACTCAGACAATAAAGCTATAGTTCTCAGTAGAAAGCTGTGAAAAGAGACAGACTAACGAATAGAAAGATAGAGGAAGGAGTGAGAGACAGGTAGACTTCATCAAAGGATAGATCTCCTAAAACCAAGTTCACGAAAGCTTAGCACAGAGTATGATAATAAAGGTAAACATGATTGGAATACCTTATTTTGAGACTATTCAAAATCAACCAGTTCTGGGGGGAGTTTTTGGACACAAACAGATTTAAAATAATAAAGTTCTGAATAGACAAAATCATCATCAGTATTACTGCATTCATAAGAGCCAATGGAATGTTGTATAAAATGCTTCCACATGTAACTGGTTGAAGTTGGGATGGTGTGAAACATCCCTCTTAGACCATGGTCTAGACCTACATGATTGGAAACACTTTCATGGACGCTTCATCCAAACAGAAATTTTGGGAAGGAACCCATTAAAGGCAATGTGCGGTTGAACAAGTTGATATGCCAACATGAAGATTTGGGAAGTTGGGATTTAAATTTCTAACTGCGTTTGAAAAACGACCTCTTTGCCAGTTAGTGATTCACAAGATTAGTTAGGGGTAAAAGTAAATGGCAAGGTGTCATCTTGTTGCAGTAGAAAACATGAAAAACATCAACAAAAACATTGATATACTAGAAAAGCACTCGGAGAGCACAGACTTCCACCAAGCAGCTCTTGCAATGATCAAGAATCCTTCAAAAAATTCCTGGATCCAGAAGGCGACCCATATCACCACCAAAATTTAATGGGTTTGTCCTTGGGATGATGCACACGGCTGGTGAAAATTTCAGGTCAATCCGTCCAGAACTTTTCCGCAAAGTTGCAGACAGACAGACAACCCAATGCTACCGAAAACATTACCTCCTTGGCGGAGGTAAATATAGCATAGTTATTTCATTACGCTGAGCTTTCTTAACCAAAAAGCCAAACAATGGTGCGACGAAATGAGATGGTTTGGGTCGAGATCAAAGTGAACCATGGTCCAGTTGCTTTGTACATTAGTAGGACGGTGCTTCTTAATCCTGGTCCTCGAGTACCACTGACCTGCATGTGTTCGAGGTGTCCACACCTGACATCAGCAGGCTTGCAAAGAACATAATAAGGGGTTCAATTAGTTTTAGGGCTGCAACGATTACTCGAGTAATTCGAGTAACTCGATTCATAAAATTGCTCGAGGCAAAATAACTGCCTCGAGGATTCGTTAAATTCACTTTTGGCATTTTGCGCATCCGCCCGGATGGTTTTTCTGTTGCACAACGTTAACGCAACGGACGTTCCGCCCGGACTGGTATTTCTGTTGAACATAACAGCTTTATGGTGATAACGTAACTAAAGTGGAGGGAGGAAAAACTGTATGGGACCCTACAAACTGGACCGAAAGAGAGAGGAAACACAGTACTTTCTCCGCGGTTTGGTACGCACGTGATCCATGACGTAGAAATAATATAAGTCCTTTATTTATTTGTATAATCCGTGGATTTGGCTGCGCCTGGTCAGTAAAGGCAGTTCAGAGCGGGTCCGTCTGCTCTGCGCTCCGTGTACTGCGCGGCCTCTGAAACTTAACAAGACCGTTTTAATCAGTGGTTTTGTCGCCACCGGGGACCCGCGGCTCGAGCCAGAAGCACGCTGTCGCAGCTCTTCTATAAATATGGGAGTCGAGTCTATTTTTGACAGAGCAGCTTAAGGAAGGAAATCAGACGTAGAAGTAGCAGAAAGCATCCGGTGACTTTCAATATAAAAGCCCCTTCAAGTTTACAGTCGCTGAACTACATCAAACGTTACATTACCAGTGATACCAGGTTAAAAGTCTATCAGAGGGTCTCAGCAGGTTTTTTTTAAATTTTCATAACAATAAATAAATGATTTTTTTTAAACTGCAGGGAGTTGGCTCAGCAGGTGCTGATCATCCTTTCTTGTTAATACATTTATACTGCAAGTGTTGTGGACTTGAATATGTATTTAGGTCCTCTAATGAACGGCCAATCGTTTCCATTTCAGTAAAGCAGAATTAAATGTGCAGATGTGGAAGCAACAATTAAGTTTTTGGCTGAGAAGCAGGGGGGGGGGGCATCAGTGCTGCATTCAGGGAAAACTCAGCACTGTAGAACTCTGAAAGCTAGAAATTCTAGCTCTTACAATCAATTTAAGTTGTGAAACTTAAAAAACTTGCAAAATGTCCAATTTATCCGATTACTCGATTAATCGTCAGAAGAATCGCTAGATTACGCGATTACAAAAATAATCGATAGTTGCAGCCCTAATTAATTTGCATCAGGTGTTAAGAACAAAACCTGCAGGGCAGTGGTACTCAAGGACCAGGATTGAGAAACACTAGTAGGAGATTCTGATACGATTACACTGATTAGGGTTGGAAAATCTCAATAGGCAGCTAGATTAGCCCAATTGTTGTCCCAGTATGCATGAAAAATGGCAGGGCAACATAATCCTGCGCTTATTGTTGCTGCTTGTGGAAGACACAGGGAGGGACAAAATTGGCTGGCCAGCAATAAGTACAGTACGCACAGTGTTCTTTTAAATGTTGAAAATAACTGTTTCTTCTGCTGCTGATTCTGGGAAGTCAGATAATTCTGCGGATGTCAGAATGATTTTTTGTTTTCTGTTCAAACGTGACACCTGTAAACATGGGAATAGCTTTTTTAGGGTCTATATCAGGGTTACTCAATTTGGTCCCATAAAGGCCGCAATCTAGCAGGTTTTCAAACTCTCCCTGCTCCCATACACCCAACTACAGATCCAAGCTCCAATCAAGTTCTGTACAATGACTCATTAACTTGTTTTGGAGGAGGGAGACACGGAAAACCTGCTGGATTGCGTCCAAATTGAGTAGTCCTCATCTATATAAACATAGCAGGTCTGATTGGAATTATAATCTAAAAAAAAGGATACTTTCAAGTCTAGGAAGATATAAGTAATTTCTATGGGTCATTACTATAGCCACCAAACCTGAATAGGTTAGATGAGTACAAATTACTATCCTGGTTTACTAGCCTGACTAACACCATGTATGAGATACACAGCAAGTCAGTCTGGGATCCGTCAAATTAGAATGGTTTCCAATTTGAGACAAGAGGCGGGGTTCAGGGGAACAAAATCAACTGGAGAGAACCAATCAGAGAATGCGGAAGTGACGCAAACATCTTTCTGAAAGAGGAAAGCCCTCAAAGCAGCAAGTTGTTGCTGTTTTAACATCAGAAAGGGCATCGTTATATCGTTGCTCCGCTATTCTGACTGTTTATTGTTAGAGAACTGAGTCACCAAAAAAACGTATCGTAAAGTCCCAACTCCCGTGTTTTGATTGGTCTGGTCAATTTTTTACCGAAGTGGAAATCACTTTCCAATGGAGGGAACCCAGATTGACTTACCGTGTATCTCATACATAGTGTAGGTCAGGCTGGTGTGCAAGGCTAACAATTTAGAGAAATGAAAACATGGACTTTGGCTTGGATGTTGGTACCTTTTACAACGCCATCAAATGCAGATGAACTCATGTGTAACGACCTGCTGAACGTGGCATGCGGTTCCAAGGAGAGGTTTTATAAGTTCTGTCCATTCCAGGTTGTAGCTGCCATGAATCAGACTGAGCCTGGGTTATTTAGTTATTCCTCGACTCCCTAACACTGTTGGGTACCTTTCATTGCTGATCCAGAGCACACCACAAGCCTTTGACCATAATCATTTAAGCCCAGTTAAGTTTCTCCAGGTCTTAAATCTTCCCATTTTCTCTGACATGGAAAATGTTGGACAAGAAAAACAAAACAGACAAGGCAGTTCTGTCATCATTTACTGTCCCAGACTTTGACATATGGACTGCTGGTACAAGATAATGCATGCTGTTCTTGTCGGCATGAAAGGTCATGAGGTTTTAGCTCATCGCTGTGGCTCTCTGCTGTTTACATAATGTCATTTTCATGTTTGCTGTGCAGAGTCAGAATGGATTACACAGTAATATGCGAACTTGGTGAGTGGACAAAGGTTTATTTGCTGTTTATCTGATGATGATGGCTAATTATTTTTCCCTTTAAAGGGTCATTATGACCCTTAATGTCAGTCCATCCTTCAGATGTACACACTGTTATCCTGGTATATGTCTAATACTGACTTCTGTGTTGGTGTAAATAGATATGGTGGATAAAACAATGATTAAAACACATTACAGACTCCCTCTGATCACTTTTACAGCTGTGTCAGGCAGTAAGTCGACAGTAATAAAGTAGCAGTTCAAGCCGTTTCATATCTTCCCATGATGTAAAAATGACATAATCTCGGCACTGAGGAGAACTAAACCTTGACAATCCACCTCTATTTTAGGTGACTGCAAGTATTAAAGTCAAAAGTTCAGGTCTGCATGCATGTGTGCTGACTAAGTTTCCTGCCTTGCTACATCTGTAGTCTATTATGATTTCAGCACAACACCTTGGCTCATAAATCTCTGCTTTCCTAATATTCTCCAGTTTGTCTAGCCTCTAGCCATTGCACAACTCCCACCTTCAATGGCCAAGCCAAATCCTCTGATGGCTCCTAAACATGCAGACAGGTGGCGGAGGTCGGGGCTGTGGGAGTGTCGGAATAGAGGAGGGATGGTGGATAAAAGATCATGTCCAACAAAAACAAGCTACAAATGTGGTTGGTGTGCTGAGACAACAAATGGTGTACCTAAAATCTATTAGATCTTTCTGCTGTGGCGAGGATGAAATTACACAGGCCAGCTATCTGATGCATGCTTTTTTGTGTGACTGTATGTAAAATATTAAAGCGTTTTTAACTAACACTGACCCTCTCTGCTCATCAACTCCAGCGACTTCCTCCAGCTGACTTTACTAGAGCATCAACAATCTCATCTCTTCTACATACTGACCACAGATATTCACTTCAGTTCAATTCAGAAAGATCAATTCAAGCCAATTTATAATAGCCTAGCTAAGGAAACACATTGGATCGAATTCTGGCTTGACCCAGACCAATATAGCTGTAATAGCTTTTTTAAAGCTAAAGAAACTCCTGCATTATCTGAAAAACTCTCAAATATACCCTGAAACAGTCTGTTTTCACCCTTCTTTCCTTTCTCTATTTAATATTTGTCAGTAAATAAGAGATATTGGTCTTGGACAGTCACAAAGTCGCCATTTTGACTGGTTTAGTAGTTAAACGGAGAGTTAAGATTTTACTTACTACTTGATGGGACACTGGTGCTATGTTAAAGGCCGTATAGACGATGTTTAAGGCAATTCAGAAAGCAGATCATGTAACAAACTCAAGTAAAACAGATGTTATTGTCTGAACATTGCTAATTGCTTGCAGAATTACTGTTAGCTACCTGCTGTAAACATCAGACGTGAGTGCACCATTTCCAGCACTTACTCTCGCCAATCAATCAGTTTAATTGATCAGTCTCACCTAATACCTGTTGAATTGCCTATCAATCACTCTTACTATGGTAGAAAGAGTGATTGACGCGCCAGTGGACAAATAAAACATGTAGTAAATGCAGAAATGATTGGCTGATGTTTTTTAAACCCCATTACTTTCATAGCTGATGTATAATAATATTTATACAGTTTTTAATTAATCACAGCTTTTGGGGTAGTGAACCCAATGTAATTGAACATTGCAAATATTGTTGAAAGAAACATCTTCGATAATGCATTTAAATGATGTCGTAGTAATTCAAACAGTAAAATAGCAGACTGTGGTCTTTAAAGTTTCCCATTTGGAAGAGATGATACATATAACAGCTAGAGGATATAACAAAGAGACGATGGGCCAATAGTGAGAAAATGATAAAGCATTAGCTAACCTGTTTCCATTGGATCATGTGTTTGTCATTTCAAATGTTCTGTTTAAAATCTTAAAGACGGGGTTTCATGTCATTATTAGGAACATAATATCCTTTTATGGCACAACCAAATAACTGTGTTACCTTCAGTAGTTTTAAAAATACAGTATACATAAAAATACATCTGACCCGAAATAAGTAAAGATCTTGCACCCACCCACTGGAGAATTGTCCGTGAGCTTCAAGGGATTTAACGTTTCAAAATTCTTTAAAAGTATAAGCACTTATCCCATAAACCAGATAGTTTGTAATATCCAGAGAAGAAGTTGGAATTGGACTTCTGCATCGGATCTCCAGCTGTTAGTCCTCAAGTCGTACAGATCAGTACCATTTACAGAGGCCAACTTAGCTAAGTACTGATTCCTGGCATCTTTGCAAAGTTTTTGGATATGGTATCCGTTCAGTCTTCTTATTCTTCTCCATTTATAGTATTGATAATAAGTTTGAAAATGCTAGCATCCAGCTAGCATCTCTCGTTTTCAACAGTCTTATCTCTCTGCTAACCATCCAAAATGATGCTAGGGGGTGTCACGTGATTATTAAAGACCAATTTGGCAGTGATAAGATGTAATACAACTAAACATTTCCAAAACAGGAATCAATGTGTTTTATAAACCTTCTGTGCAAAACAAACTCAGACGTTTTGCATGGGCATGAATACATTATGCTGATTTAATAGCAGTCTAAAACTTCTACAACAAACGAGAAAAAAGTGAAAAATTTTGACCCCAAAAGTTAGTCAAGCATTAAAATGCACTGCAACAAGCAGATGAACTAAGTCATAAAGTTTGAGTCTTGAAATGCTTGTTTTATAACACCACTGATGATAAAGAGATGAGCCTTCAAAAAGCGTTAAAGATGAAAAATAAAACCCTGTTTTTTGCTAGTAAAAAGAAAATGAAATGGGGTGTTCCAGACTTAACAGTCCCAAAATATAAGCAAGTCTTTGATAACTTGGGCAGGAGATGATTAAATATCCCCTACAGGACTAAAAAGTGTAAATAATATACAGATGGATTTAGAAAAGAGAGAGAAAAACAATCCTCTCGTCATACTTGGTGCAGTTATTGTAGTGAATACGCATATTTTCTTCATGCTAGCTCCATATACACATGGGATCTCTCCGTGCCCCTGTCGTGCCTGGCTACATGCCAGCCTGTCCAACCTGTCTTTTTATGACATCCTGCTTGTCCCGGGTCTCCTGCTTGTGGTCCCAAGAGCCAATCTCTTCACCTCTCAGTGACCCCCCCTGCAGCTCGCTTTTAGCCAGAGCCTAATCTAATCAGACACCCCGGGCATGTCTGAGAAAGGCCCCCTCACCTCTCACTCAGCCCAGACCCATCCAGCCTACCTCATAGGTGCACTCTGTCATGCTTAGAAAGGTCTCTAATGCTCAGGCCTTTTCATTCTTATGATGAAGAGAGGAAGAGCAAAGGATTCAATGGAAAGGGCTCTAAGGATGAGAGGCAGGTACACTGGGTAAATTTTCTGGTAATATGATAAGTGAGAAGAGGATAAAGTCATCTTCTGAAGGCTGGAACAGTTGGAAATTAAACATTCTCTCATCACAAAAAACATCTGTAGGGATAAAAAAAAAAACAAAAAAAAAACACATACCGACTGACACATATCCTGACACCCGATCAGGAGCTTGTTGCATCTGTTTTGACAGAGTAGAAGTTCCTAAACACATCACCTCTTAAATATGCTACATTCTCCACAATAGTTACAGAGGTTTCATTGAAGAAAGGTTTGCCAAAATTTTCACATTACAATGGTGAAAGATATTTGTTGTTTGTTTTTTTGAGTCCAAGATTGTGCAGATTGGACTCACCTGGTTCAGTGGCTGGGCTGAACAAATACGGAACATGAAAAAGATTTGTAGACTCCACTATTCCCATCTCTGTTAAACAGAAATATTTAAAACAAACAAAAAACAAAACAAGTGTACAAGCATGATGAGGTTCCTGAGCTAAAATTTTGTTTTGCAATACTTTGAGACAATCACTCTAGTCAGGTGTCTTCTGTAATGATCAATCAGACTTCTGCACCTGTTGACAGGTACACTATATTGCCAAAAGTATTCGCTCACCTGCCTTAATGCACATATGAGCTTAAGTAACATCCCATTCCTAATTCATAGGGTTCAATATTATGTTGGTCCACCCTTTGCAGCTAGAACAGCTTCAACTCTTCTGGGAAGGCTGTCCACAAGGTTTAGGTGTGTTTATAGGAATTTTTGACCATTTTTCCAGAAGTGCATTACTGAGGTCACACTGATGTTGGACGAGAAGGCCTGGCTCTCAGTCTCCGCTCTAATTCATCCCAAAGGTGTTCTACCGGGTTGAGGTCAGGACTCTGTAGAGGCCAGTCGAGTTCCTTCACACCAGACTGCATCCATGTCTTTATGGACCTTCTTTGTGCACTGGTGCACAGTCTGGTTAGAAGAGGAAGGGGCCAGCTCCAAACTGTTCCCACAAAGTTAGGAGTTTGTCCAAAATGTCCTGGTATGCTGAAGCATTCAGAGTTCCTTTCGCTGGAACTAAGGGGCCAAACCCAGATCCTGGAAAACAACCCCACACCATAATCCCCCCTCCACCAAACTTTTACACTTGGCACAATGCAGCCACACAAGAACTGTTCCCCTGGCAACCGCCAAACCCAGACTCACCCATCAGATTGCCAGATGGAGAAGTGTGATTCGTCACTCCAGTGAACGCCTCCACTGCTCTGGAGTCCAGTGGCGGCTGCTTTCCACCACTGCATCCCACACTTTGCATTGAACTTGGTGACGAATGTATGGATGCAGCCGCCCACCATGGAAACCCATTCCATGAAGCTCTCTTCACACTGTTCTTGAGCTGATCTGAAGGCCACATGAAGTTTGGCGGTCTGTAGTGATTGACTCAGCAGAAAGTTGGTGACCTCTTCGCACGATGCGCTTCAGCATCCGCTGATCCCGCTCTGTCAGTTTACGTGGCTTTTGCCCTTTTAATTTATTTTGATATTTCCTTTTCCTGAAATATTTGTACTAACATAGCATAATGTATCATTATCATTACAGTTGTTACTGTTGTTGCTGATTTAGTCTTATTTATTTACAGGTTTAATTAAACGCTATTTTTATTGGTAAGTTTATATTTGCAGAGTTTTCACAACATGCTGAAAGTAGAAAGGCTAGAAAGACTAGTAGAAACAAAAGTTCTTTTTATCTTAAGAAGTAAATATTTCTATTTAAAAGTTTTAAATATGTCTACATACTAGCTCAGTTACTGTGTATGGCAAGTGTGTTTGGGTATAAGTGTGTGTACACCTGAGTGGCTGAGCTGAGGTCAGGGTTTGTTGGAGCTATCTTTGAACAGTCCACCGGGAGCTGCGAGAGGCAGTTGAAGCAGAGTTCAGGGACAGAGTCAGACTGTCAGAACAGCCTCCGGCTTCGATGCTGAAATCAAAACCGTGCCATCAGAGGCAGATGAAGAAGACATCAGTGTGATCCTCCTTATGCACTCTACTGCTGTAGCAGAGATGGGGAAAACATATTTGAGTTCATCTTTTCAGTGGAGAAACATTCCCAGCGGAGGAAATTAAGTGATAAATCAAAACACCCAGGCTGAATACGGAACAGTCTACCACTGGGTATCATCATATTCAACTCCCAGGTGTGGTAGCATCGTCATCCTCAGAAGTTGGTGAAAAACTTCTGTTCTGTTTTGTTTGAATGAAACATGATCATAAGTCTGAATAATGTTTAATTACATTCAAATTTTAGTCTGCAAATAAATTAGTGAATAGAAAAAACAACTCCCTTTTGTACTCGTAAAAAAAGTCAATCTTCACTTCTTTAAAAAAAAAATTCTTTATATTCAAGATGGATGATAGTGTTCTTACTGAATATGTAATGCAGATGTTAACACGCAGAGTAATGGGTTGTAATATTGTTATCCATATGTTTTGTTTTGTTCTTTGGTTTATCTTATAAAAATGTATCTTTCCCTGTTAACATCTTATTGCTGCTTGCAGAACCCGAATCATATGATGTTTCATTTGCTTTGCTGGTATAATTACAGTAAGTTGTCTGTAGTCAGAGCGGCCTTAAGTTTCACGCAGTGTAGTTATTTATAAAGACATGAAGTTTTATACTTGGTAACCTGTATTGTGTTCAATAAGGGAAAGAAAGTCTCTAGATGCAATAAATAACTTGATTTATCCCCTCACATTGGTATAGATTACAATGTTTTATAGTTTCTTTCTTATATATCCCTGATACTGTATATCGGACAGATACTCTGCTTTTTCTCATACTGACAAAATTTCTTGGGGTTTTAATAAAATGTCTGTAAGCGCATTGATCAATGAGCCATCAGCATTGATCTAAATAGAAAATACAGATCAAACACAGAGTTATCTCTAGAGAAAATATGTGGAATAGATTGTCCTCATTTAAAAATCTGAGTTCAGGAATCAAAAGATATTTTGGTTGTTTTGACTGATGAGAAAAGTGAATGTGTTGAATTATTAGGGGATATGGTCTTATATTGATTGAAGACTCCTGAATTGAACTGAATCTAAATCACATCATGGTGGAATACGTGATGACACATAATTTTTAACTGAATCACTATATGTTGGTGTGGTCACACTTGTGATTTACACCTTTGGTCTGTAACACGCTTTAAATACCACAGATTTCAACAACCTCATCACATATCATAAACTGGTCCAGATTATTTAAACTCAGCACCAGAGAGGGGAAGTCTGGTTAAACACCAACTGAAGGATGTTCGATAATGGCTTTTTTACTAATATCTGATAAACTGATATTGTCCAACTCTTAATTTTCGATATACAATATTAAATGATACCGATCTCTAGAGACAACTATGTGGTTGTATCTGTCATATTTTGAAAGATACAAGTATGTTCTAATCCGAGAGCAAAGAATCCTCTTATACATTATATGTTTCTGATATTGTTGTTTTAGTAAACCCAGTTCTTTCCCAAGACTTCATTAAAGTTTCATTTAGTTCTCACAGGCCTTCCTGGTATCAGAGGAGAGCTGGTCAAAGATCTGTAGCATACCATGAAAACTGACCTGTGGGGGAGACTGGAAACAGTTATGGAGTGGCTTAAGTAACAGATTTTCCCTTATTTCCCCAGACGCCTGTGAAGTATGAAGAAAAAAGATTTCCACCCACAGTTTCCAAACTTGAGTATTTAAGAGCTTAAAGTGACATTGTGTGGGGTGATTGTGTTGGTTTTAGATCACACTTTGATTCAAATCACTTTGGGACCCTTGAGATGTTTTAGTCACAGCTAATGGCGCAATTCAATTTGCTGGTTGTCAGGAGGGAGTGAATACCATAATCTGAGGACTGTAATCAGGAGCTGTTGCTGACACTCAACTCCTCTGCTCTTGATCTGCTCGCTGAAACACTTTGCCCACACGTCCTCATTGTGAAGGGGTTCGGGTGGATTGGATATGACAATGAGGTTGATTGAAGCGTTCCAGTTGCTGCTGGTGGTTGTTTATTCTCACTTTGAGTTAAAGAATGAGAGGAAACAGCTTTCTAATGAAATCAGGGTGTTGTTCAGCCATCATGCTCTGAAGACAGCAGCCAAGCGGGGACTGATTTGATTAGCTGCCACTTCAGTCGCGCATGATTGTGCGACAGGTGTGATCTTGTGCAGAAAAACACGGTGGAAGAAAACGACATGAACTAAACACCAGTGCTATTAACCAGTTCAGTACCAGGTCAGCTTCCTTTTCAGCTACATTCACCAACCACTTTAATAGCTACCTTACAGGTTGGACCCACATTCCCCTTCAGAACAGCTTTAATTCTGTCATAGATTCATCAAGGTGTTGGAAACATTCCTCAGAGATTTTGCTACAAATTGACACGACAGCATCACACAGTTGCAACAGATTTTTCAGTTCCATATCCCAAAGCTGCTCTGTTGAATTGAGATCTGGTGACTGTGGAGGCCATTGGAGTACCGTACTTTCTAGACTATTGAGTGGAAAGCAAAGTGAAAAGCAAAGCACACCCAATAAAAAATGTGATTTGCACATATACAGGCTGCCGCACATTTGTCAATATGCCACAGGTGTTGACAATGTAACATAGGCTACGTACCGACTTTAGCTCATGGCCGTAGTACAAAGAGGCAAAGGTTTTTGTGTTGCTCCGGGCCAACCTTCTGAAGCGGGAGTGTCATCATTTAGCATTTTCTGCCAAATAACAATCTAGGGCTGCCACAAATGATTATTTTGATAATCGACTAGCCAAAGATTATTATGGCAATTAGTTGTCTAATCAGATCATACAAAAACTGTAGCATATTTACAGTACAATTCAAAAGTTTGCACACTTTCTCATTGAATCTAATGCAAAAAACATGTCCGAATGTTTGACTGGTGTGTGTTTACTTATGTCAATACAATGCAAGAAAAGATGACCAGACAGAAAAGCAGCCAAGACATGGAGGTAAAGTGGCAATTTTGAGAAGAAAAACAAATCTTATAGACAAACAATTTGTCGATTATGAAAAAAGTTGCCGACTATTGTGATAGTCAATGATTAGTCGATTTATTGACTAATCGTGGCAGCCATATAACAATCCATCAATTAGCTGCATTGTTGTTTAAGCCACATGGTTTAAAGTGTGTGATCAATACATTAAACTCATTGTCATGTTCTAGAAAGCAGTTGGAGATGATGTGCGCTTTGTGGCATGGATCATTATCCTGCTGGTAGCCATCAGAAGATGCTACACTGTGGTCATAAAGGAATGCACATGGTCAGCAACATACGTAGATTGTGTTTAAACCTCGTTGGTATTAGGAGCCCAAAGTTTGCCAAGAGAATATGCCCCACACCATTACACCACCAGCAGCAGAAGCGTTGATACAAGGCAGGATGGATCCATGTTTCATGATGTTTCCACCAAATTCTGAGCCTAGCATCTGAATTTGGAGCTAAAATGGAGACTCATCAGACCAGCAACGTTTCTCCATCTTCTATTGTCCAGTTTTGGTGAGTCTGTGTGAATTACAGCCTCAGTTTCCTGTTCTTAGCTGGCAGGAGTGGCACCCGGTGTGGTCTTATGCTGCTGTAGCCCAACTGCTTCCAGGTTGGACGTGTTGTGTATTCAGAGATGACATTTTGCACAGTTTGGTTGGAACCAGAACTTATTTGAGTTCCTGTTACAATTCTATAATCCCAACCGGTCGGTCCATTTTCCTGACATGATTTTGGTCTACACAACTGCACTGGATATTTTCTCTTGACCCAATACATTTAGTATTGAGTTGCTGCCATGTGATTGACTGATTAGATGTTTACGTTAAAGGCCACTAGGACTGAGTATTCCTACATCCCTCACAATTCAATTTGATTTTGATTCTTTGGGTTGCGATTTGATTTCAATTCAATTCAATACTGATTTAAACATTTCAATGTTGATTCAGTGAGAAGTCAAAACTCTGTTGTCAATTTTAAAATATTTATTTTCATGGCTTTGTGTGGTATATCACTTAACATTTTCCAGCGATAAAACATCTGAAAATAAACAAAAATGGTTGCCATTTTGTTGTTGTGTGATCTAATGCAGCTTTTGTCCATATGACGTACATAAAACGCACACCGGCCCCACGGGTCAGGAGGTGAATAAATTCAGATGATTTTGTGGGTTTGATAGCTCCAGTATTCTGTTTTGCACTTTGGGAGATGAACTGATTTAGGTGAGTCTGGCCATTTGTGAGAAGAGACCTGGATTAATAGTTATCCAATATGTAAGACAGGAAAAAGAGTGCAGTATTAAGTTAGGAAGTAGTGGAGCTGTGCATAAAGCCCATTAGATGATGTGATGCATGGATTTATCAATATTTTTGCCCACCTCTAGAAGCCACTGAGTGTACCATTAACAACCAAGAACACTGACCAAGTACAAATAGAAAGTTCCTATTTTTGTTAGAATATTTGTTTTATGGTACATCTGCTCCACTGCAATTCGGAGTATGATGATCTATCTATTATTTACTTTGTTCATTCGACAAAGATTTAGAAATGAAAGTTGTTTTATCTTGTTGTTGGGAGAAAAAACTGAAATTTAGCGAAGTGCAATAGAAACAACCTGAATAAATCATACTGTACATTTTCAACCCTATTGAGTCGGGAAATAGCAATGGGAGATAAAAGGAAAATTTCCCCCAAGCTCTCCGCAGGGTTTTATGTTGATTAAAATTGAGAGGTTATTCTTCTGGTTTAGCAGTTTCCATGGAATCAACTTCTAATACTGTTCTTGTCACTTCTGATATTTGCAGTAAAGAAGAAGATGAAAATATGCAATGGCATGTTAAAGAGGAGTTTCCTGGATATCTGGACAGCTGGGGCATTCTCCAGCACCCCTGTTACCATGACAAGGATTAAAATAGACGGATGAATGGATACTTTACATTTTCAATGAAATCACGATCACTTATGAAAAGAACTGACAATTATGAGAGAAACTAAAGAGAAAAGTCAGTCATATTTCCATGGTTGTTGAGCCAGTTCATCCACTAGTCGGCAGTATTGAGTTCACAGTTCACTTCTGTGACTTGACGTCAGTTTCAAACTCCAAGCGGTGGTGATAATGCACCACTATAACCACACAACATACCCAATACACTCATGCAGTCTTCCAAAGCTAAAACCGTACAGCTGTTGTTGTCTCCTTCTTCTTCACCTGCTTTTTTCCCCAACTGTTTCCCCTCTTCTTCTCTGCTTTGCTTTCCACTGGTCGCATGTTAGCGATATAGCTCAACACTGTCCCCATAGTTGCTCCGTCTTCTAAGTGATGTATCAACAAGCCCTTCGAAAATGCAACGAATTAGACACACAACTGAGACAGGATACAGAGGAAACTGCCCGTCCGTCTACGTATCCATCTTCTGCCTCAATCATAAATGGGCCTTCAATGTTCATTCACTTCACATTGTTTTCCTCCTGGTTTTAAAATACACTACAGGACGAAAGATCTACTAAAACAGCTTCCAGACTTGCATTGCAGAGTATTTGCGGTAAAGTCCATCTGCTTTATAACCAGAGTTGTTGTTTCAAACATGCTGCTTTGTCGCAGTCTTATTGCGTCCCAGCCATGCTCAGACATCGGGAAATGTTCTAGATAAGTCAACGTAGCCACAATCTCCTTTCCACTCTGTCCAGAACATTTTCTTGTGTGTTCAGCCAAAACAACATACCACAACGTTTCCGCTCTTATGACTTAGTGCCTATGACATGTCAGCTACAGCTCTGAGGTTAAGGAGCAGAACGTTTGTCTCAATGCAAACGTTATAAATCTGCAAGTCTGGTCAGGTGTAATAGACAAATGTTTAATTAAAGAAATAAAATGAATAAACAGGATATCAAGTGGAGCCTTATGTTCATAAAGCTCCGCTTGGTAAAGCAAAACTGTTCAACAAAATAAAGCAATCAGATTTCCATTCCGCTTGCTTCGATGCTGGACAGGACAAGTAAGATAGGAAAGAGAGAAAAAAAGAGAAGAAAAGAAAAAAGAAAAGAAAAAGGAAGAAAAGACAAGAAAAAAAAGAAAGAAAGAAAAAAAAAGAAAAAAAAAATCTGCAAGTCTGAATGGGGCTTAAATAGGGTGAACATGAACGTGTGAACACTCCCGATAATATGCCAGAGTTTTGTGATGTTAAATAATAAAATCATGGTAAGTCATCTCCAAACTTTTCTCACTTTTACCTAGAGTATAATCTGTGCAGTTCCGTTGAAAAACATTCAATTTTAGGTACAAGATATGAATAATAAAAACCATAAGCTGGTCGCTTTGTTGAAACACCTCATGGGTTGGAGCTACATTCAGTCAGTGTTTCAGTGATCTTGTACAAAATGGTTTTACCTTGTAAAACCATGATTCCATATGTTTCAATAGATAGCTGCACTCATTTCCTTTGCTGCTGGCTATATAACAAGAAATGGAGTTGAAAATCATACTTCTGCTCAATAATATGAAATCCTCAGCTCCAAAAATAATGTAACCCAGTGTAAAATATAAACAAAAACAGAATACAGTAATTTGTTAATCTTTCAGTTTTAGGGGAGTAACACAGCTTATGAAAGGACAGGGGAAACAAAAGACTGGAAAAACAAGTGGTGCTGAGATGAAGCATGATGCAACAACTGTAATTAGGTTAACTGACAACAGATCGGTGACATGGATGGGTATAAAAAGAGATTCTCTTAGAAGTAAAAATAGGCTAGGGTTTGTTAATCTACACAAAATTGTACAAATTTAAATGATTTCTCAGCATGAAATTGCAAAGCCTTTGAATATTCCATCATCTGCAGTACATGCTTTCATCAAAAGAGAACTTTGAGACATCTCTGTGTGTAAGGAACATGGCTGATAATGATTAATGTATGTCTGAGATCTTTATGCCCTCAGGCAGCACAGCATCACCCCTTTATCAGGCAAGGAACCATATTTGACCACTTCTTTGGACATATAAAATGTCTCTGCATGCTACTTCTTTGGATTTATCCCAACAATCATCAGACGTCAGGCTATGTCGCTTTATTTAGATTGTCTTTCAGAATAGGAATGAGAAAAAGCCCTTCATACAGACCACTTACTGCTTCAGAACTTATTTTAATGGAACAATGTTTTAAAGTCTTTGAATATTCTCTAGTATCCAAATTTCTGTGGTTGAAATTTTACATTTCCAAGCATTTCACTGAGTGTCCGATAAGGGTTTAAACCAGGCTGATTTAAAATGGACTGGGGCAAAGTGGAAAACTGCTCTGTGCTCAAATAATTGAAATTTAAATTCATTTTAGAAATTATGGGCACTGCATCCTCCAGACTAAAGTAGAGAGGAACCATCAGGCTTTATCAGCACTCAGTTCAAAAGCTGCTTCTGTGATGGTTTGAGGCTGTACCAGTGCCTATTTGTCATGGTTTGTGGACAACTACCAAAATATTGAATTCCCACAGAGGCAGATGTTGTAACCAACAGATTTTTTTTTCAAACTAACTACAAGGGGAGTATTCAAACTGAGGGGAAAATGAGGAAACAGGCGTCAAGTGTTTCAATTAGTAATTTAACGCCTTGTGTGAGAGAACAGAACAAATCCTCCAAAGTCAGATGTATAATAGTGATTTGTGCACACACCAAAATACAGACTATACGTATTTATGTTTTTACTAAAATCGACCTTTAGTGGTAGTTTCGTGACTGTCAAGTTTCTTCCTGGCAGGACTAAACAAAACATGATAGATATCCCTTCAATCTTCAGTAGAAATTTATATATTTTAAGGTTGTTTTCACACAGGACCCACTTAGGTCGACCTAACTGGGTTTTGGTACCAAACACGGCGCGGTTGGGTCTGTGTGAACACGCCACTTGTGCTCGTAGTCGACCTAACTTGCCCACTGTCAGACCGGCTGTACAGGGTGGTTTTGGAGTGGCTTGCGTCGACCTGAAATGCGGGGCGAGTGATGTGTTTACGCGCACCAACTTTAGCTCGGCCTAAATCCCAGATACTCTACCTTTTTTAACTAAACAGGTATCCGTAGGAAGCTGTACTGTAGGGATATCCTTCTTATTGACAGTGTTATATTACAAATAATAGGGTTACACGGCATGCCTAACTACAACGTAAAGTACTATCTTGTGTTTGCTAGCTACTAATATATTTCTAATGTTAACATCAACGGGGCGTTCACAAACACTGGACAAATTACCAACAAGGGCTAGCAGGCTAAGCGTTAATGCTCATGTTTACAACTCACCAGTACCTGGCTGTTCACCGATAATATCTGCGTATGGTCAGGACCTCATGGTTCAACAGAATCAATCTCCGCCTTGCTGTATTAGTTGAAATTGAAACATTGTAACCTTTTCACTGCTGTTACTCCCCCCACAGCAGGGGGGCATTTTTCGGCACTGGAGTAAGACAGGAGTTATCAACCAAGCAGCTTTTTTTTCTTTTTTTTTTTTTAACTGGAGGGAGCTACGATCCACTCTGGGAATAAAACGGGACCCACAGTTGGCTTTCTTTTCGGTAACAAGGTAAATGTGATGAATGACAGAAATAAGGATGCGTAACATTGCAATGCTAAGTTTTTAGCAGGTAAATGTGGCAGTATGATAGCCATATGACTGTTCCTGGGGAGGAGAAACACTCTGGCCACTTGTTACATTTAGTTGGTGTGGTAGTTTCATAAGGTATTCGTGGTCTCAACCTCTGAATTTGGATATTTGATCTACAAGCCAGTGTTAGCCTGTTGTTACCATTAGCATACTGTCCGTCAGTTTACTCAATGATCAAACCGTAAACAACTTGCAGATTTATAAATTTATTACTTCAGTAGACATCGTGATTCTAACTCTGGGCTTAGACAGCACAGGTTAAATTAAAGACCAATGCGGTCCAAGCAGCTTATGCATGTGCACAACATTAGTGTTACTTCCACTTGTCGCTTCTGGAAAAAAGCTGGAACTTGCACTGTACTCCTTTAATAAAAATGTTCCATCTTCAACCTTTAACAGTTATGGCTTTTAAACTAAATCTGCTCCCATCCAGCCAACGTCTCTTTCAGGGAGGACTTTGCATAGTTCAGCAAGACAATGCTAAACCACATCCTGCATCTACAACAGATTTTAGGGAGGGAAGAGACCTTTATAGTTAAAGGAAATCGGGGGTTTAAGAAAGGGGTGGGAAGAGAAAAAAAACAAATAAAAAAAAAAAAACCAAAAAAAAAAGAATTATCATCCGAAATTTAAGGAAAACTCTGACTC
Source organism: Atherinomorus stipes (assembly GCA_023101725.1). Lineage (NCBI taxonomy): Eukaryota > Metazoa > Chordata > Actinopteri > Atheriniformes > Atherinidae > Atherinomorus > Atherinomorus stipes. The sequence continues at coordinate 222,783 of JALJCO010006234.1, forward strand.
AAACATAGTGAGATTACCAACCTTTGAGAAAAAAAAAATGCTGTTTTTTATTTCAGTTCATTCTGAGATGTGTTGGTGTCCTGAGTAGTGATAAGTGGGAGCAGGATTACTACAGCCAGCCCCCGCTAGTTAAAGGATTTTATTTATGAGCGATGACTTAGCTGTCAGGAAACAAGCACTAGTTCTCTACTCCTAAGACAAGTACATCTGTTCATTCATGGGGGGATTGGCCTCCCGACACACACACGGATTCACAGGTGGTCCTGACAGCCTATTTCCCTAGAGACGCAGAGAGCAGCATTAATTGGTTTATTTACAGTCAGCTGTGCAAGGGAGCAGTCAGATGTGGGTTTGACTGGTGGGGTTAACAACAGCAATCTCAAGCCATCATTGGTTTAGAGAGCTCACGGGGCGCTAGTTGTCTGGAGCAATCAGCCACAGAGAGAGGTGAGGTGATTCAGTAACGAGCACAACATGTCATGTTTAATAGAGGACGCTGTTCAATAAATGAACTGTAAGTATGTACTTAGATTAATGGTAATGAAAGCCACATGTTGCATTTCAAATAGCTCTTGTCATGTTTCTCTTTTTTGTTCACACACCACCTGCTAAAAGCACGTTAAAGTCCGGTCAGTCCACACTGACTTCTCCGAGTGATTTCCCTTTTGGTTTAACTATGAAGCTGCATCCCTCGAAATGAGTTTAATAAGAAAAACATGGAGGATTCCTTCAAGCCTCAAGTCCCAAGATACTCGGTGTGCAGCTCATGTTGGTTTATTAAAATGCTTTAAATTAGATTTTGGCATAGAGATGCACCTTGGACCATACACCAACTGTTTATCTTTTCGTTGAACATCAAAAATGATTAACATATTTGACTATTCGGCCAAACTAACCTTTGACCTGGGTAGTTCTTAGGGTGGGAAGATATGGCCCAAAAATTAAATATCGTTTCTTTTCTTTTTTATTCAATTTAATTTTTTTTTTTCAGATTTTTCCTCCCTACTTATTAAGGAGAGCAATAAGTACTAATGGCAGACAACTTAAAACAAACTTTGCTTTTAAATATATATTAAAAAAAGACAAATGTAACCCCCATTTCTAGAATGAATGATGAATAAATGAACACCCTCTTAAAATCAAAGTCCCAGCTGTGCTTTACGTCACACATGGTACTCTCAGGGGTAGCCATGCTGTCGCTTGCTGTTGCTGTTTCACGTGTGCTATGATGTTCTTCTTGCTTTCCATACTGCAATGTGAAACTAATGCTACGGAATCTCCAGGGAGCCAAAAATGCGCCGTTACACAAAAACTCGATTGACTTATTCTTTAAATTGCCCGCAACAAAAATTTTGAGTTAACTCATCAAATCGATTTTATTGCCCAGGCCTAGCAGTACTACAGAATGAATTAACTGAAGGGATGATAGTTCCTTGCATCAGTATGTCTAACATGCAAATTTTGCCTTTTGATGACAGTCTTAAATTTTTTTCTTTTGTCAATCATTTGTTACATTTTTAGCGCATCACATATGAGTCATTTCTGCTACTGTTGATGTAAAAATTACTCTAAAAAATGACATTACACTGGGGGAAGTAATGCCTATAATGTGGTTTATATACTGTAACAAACACTTATGTACTTCTATGCAGCTAATATCTACAACCAAGATCCTTTAGTATATGAATAACATTTCACTACTACTTCATAAGGCTTTTATTGTTTTATGTGAAGCCCTTTGAGATGTCTCGTATATCCAGTAAAATGTGCTGTCCAGATGAACCTGCTTTTCTTTGCCTAGATAAGATGTGGTTCACCGTATTGTCTAATCTGCTGTGGAGGTAACAGAAAAAGAAGTTGAAGCCATAATGAGTGCTCAAAATAATATACAAACAAACTGACGGCAAACGGAGAAACTATCAGAAGTTGGAGAAAAACACCGCAACACTCCTGTGAAGCAGTGCTTTTTATCCCCATCACCAAGACACAATGTTCAGCAGGCGAGACGCACAACAACAAAACAAAACAAAAGACAAAGATATGTTTTATAAAAACACTAAAACTTTTATCAGCTGATTTCGTGACACTGGTCTCTTCTTCAAGCACGCACTGATTTAATGCTGCATTGCCTCGTTTACTATGAATGAATTACATCCGTCACTGTAGTTGTATGAACATCAATAGGTGAAAGGCCTTGGACATGGGAAGTGAAAACATTCCTGCACACTTAAAGGGTAACTTTCTTTTTTTTTTCAACCTGGACCTTATTTCTATGAGTTAATACGTGCATTTACTCGCTGGTAAAGTTTCAGCATCCCTTTGACTCCTTTGAAAGATATTGCGTTGAGTCACCCTTCGGTGCATCCAGTATAATGGAGCCTCTTTATAAGACATTATCTGCAGTAAAACTCCTTCATTTCATCAATGCTTTAGGTAGAATGAATGAACGAATGAGTACTATTGTTCTGTGAGCTCAGAGTTTTGCAGATGTGTTATTGTTGTTGTCTGGGCAGCGAGCTGCTCTTCTCAGCTGTACTATGAACGCGCGGCTCCAAAAAGTGTGTACAACACCCTGGTAACTAATGGAAAGCAAAATCTGGACTCACAGGACAATATTACTCGTTTGTTCGGTCATTCTACTGAAAGTATTGGCGAAAGTCAAGGAGTTTTGCTGCAGATAATGGCCGCGTTTCCCAGATTAGTTAAGACACTCTTAACGCTGAGGTCCTCCTTAAGTCACTTCTTAAAGGTGCCTTGTTTGGACGTTGCGTTTCCCAGATGCGCTCTTAACTCAGTAGCTTCTTTATTTTTAGGAGTGGCCAGACCCACTCTTTCGACCCTTCTTTAACGTTCCCCCTGCTAAGGGAACAACAGGCCCATCTACTGGTCACTTTTGGAAACGACACTATTTCCCGTGAAAAAAAAAAAGTAGAAAATGGAAATTATTAAAAATGGACCTATTCACGGATCAGTTGTTGTATTTTGAGTCATGTTTTCTCACTCATGTCATAATGTCAATCATCTATGATGGAAGAAAACTGTAGTTACCGAGTGAATGACAGAAAATATTGTGGTTAAGTTTAATCATTATGGCAAGATAGGCCTCCCTATACTTAGCTTACGTTAGATAAAGCTGTGGGTATCAACCACAGAAACAAAAACATTGCGGTAGGAATTGTACTTAGATTATACGCAATCTATGAGGACTCACGTCATATTTACGCATTTGTCAGCTGTTCATGATGAGATGCACCTGCTTCGCTCAATAAAAGCATGGCCATTTACGCATACCCGTATCAGACATCAAGGCTGCTTTACAGCAAATTTTGGTAGTAAACCAACAGCGTCGCCGTAGACGGAGTGACACTGTGTATGTACATGCTTTCATGCGCCAGCATTTCAGTCCTCTAGATGTGCTGTCAGATCACGCTATTCAGATGCGTTACAGGCTACCGCGCGACGAAATCGAGCGGATCATTCAAATAGTTGCTCCACACATCAGGAGGCCCACAAGGTGCAACTTTGCTCTGAGCCCAGAGGTGCAGTGCCTGGCTGCGTTGCGTTTCTACGCGGTGGGGAGCTTTCTGGAGGTAGTGGGGGATGGAACCAGACTCAGCAAAGCGTCGGTGTCTCTAAGTGTGGCAGCCGTCACATCAATTCTGCTCCGTCATTCCAGGGAGCACATACAGATGGCTTCAACCATACAGGAAACCAACGACGTTCACCAGGGCTTTTTCCAGATGGCTGGAATCCCCAGGGTGATTGGAGTAGTGGACGGCACCCTCATTCCCATCCTAAACCCCTCCTGCCACTTCTTCAATCAGAATCGCCATCTCCTCTGGCGTGAAGGCCGGAGAGCGCTTCATCCTCTTGGTGGGGTTCCCTTCAGCCATTACGTCAACAAATAGCGTCAGAATGACCATTATTTATAGGGCATCTGTAAATTTCCAATCACCTACACCTGTTTAGCACAATTTGGCCAATTACACAATATACAATGAGCTTTTCAATGAATATTTGCAATCACTGGTAATCACATGCATATTTTTAACAGTTTGTCTTCTTGCACAAACACATAAACGTATAAATGGGCTCAATATCAGCGTCGGAAAATAACCTCCACACTAAATGAATGGTGTCGATCGATATACCTGACCTCGATTGCTTTTTTTTCAGCACCCCCGGAAGTGGATAGCTTCTGTCAGGACCTTCTAAAGATGTAGCGTAGCCAAGACGTTTCTCAGGAAATAAGAACGCGTGAAAGAAGCAATCTGGGAAACGGGCGTATCTTTGCGATCCTTTGTTGGGAAGAGCTTCCTTGAGGCCTTCTTTAATCCAAAGAAGAATCTTAACTGGGAAACGCGGCCAATGTCTTCTATAGTGACCGGCCCGTCTCCGCCATTATACTGGATGTACACCGAAGGGCGACTCTATGTAATATCTTCCGAAGGACTCAAAGTGATGCAGAAACTTTACCAGTGAGTAAATGCACATATAAACTCCCAGGAATAAGGTCCAGGTTGAAAAAAAAAAAAGTTATCCTTTAATCTTAATTGCATTGGGACTAAGCAAGTTGGGAGTAGGTGTGCTGGCCTTTTTTCACTTTCCTAGTACAAATGAATTACCAAAGAGGAACATTCGCTGATCAAGCTGTTGTTGTACCTGTTAAGGCAAAATCCATTGCGCAAAAAAGGGTTAAAGAGGGAGTTTCATGTCAGGAACATGATTTGCTTCTATGGCACAATCAAATAACTGTGTTACCTTCAGTAGTTTTGAAACATAAAAAACACTAAAAGAAATGTGACTTCGCTCCATGTCTGTATCTGACGCCTTAAAAATTCCCTGCTGTCCAGTTTTGCCGACTTAGTGACTTTGTCTCTATATTTAGCAAGGTTTCAGACCCCTCTATTGACTTTTTTTTTTCCCAAAAAAGCAACTAGCGACAAATATAGCGGCTTTTTCTGGCGGTACATGAGACTTTTGACTGACGTGAAAGAACGTGTTTTTTACTCCCTAATAGCGGTTCCTTACGCCCCTCCTTTGAAAACACAGAGGTTCACTCACCAGTCCAAAGAAAATATTGTCAGGTTTAGTCTTTTTTTCTATTATGAATATATTTAGGGTGTCTTTTCTTCCTTTTTGCCTCCCCTATGACATTATTCCACTCTGCTGCAGCATCCATGGAATTATATGTACCAGGCTGATTATGCAAATGAGATGATCGAGAGACTTTTAGGATAGCCAATAGCAACTTTTCTCACTGAGAAGTTGGCAACAGGGCTGCTGTCCTTTTAAGATCCCGCCTGCTGTTTCTGACACGCCCACTTCCACTCATCACAACACTCTCATGTTGTGGGGGGCAGAACTTAGCAAGAGAAGGGGAGGAGCTTTGTGGTATTGCAGGTGCTATGTGGTAGCAGCCATTTTGGCAGCTGTGTTGATTTCCACTGTTCTGGGATCTCAAAAATGCATGAATGAGTCAAAATAACCCACTGGACATATTTTCTGGGGAGGGAATGACATGATAACATAAAGCTTAAAAAAAAGTCAATTTAGCATGTTACCCCCTTATAATATTTGTCCCACATTTGTCCCCCCAAATAAGCTAATTATGTAATTCAAATTGCCTATGCTTGTTTCGTTAGTTGCTTGTCAAATATTTATCTATTTATTGAAGGTGATAACTTTTTTAACTGCAACTTTTTCTTCAAAACAATTTTTAAAAAATGACATCCACAGAATGTCAGAAGGGTGCATAATAAAAGTATTACTACCATGATTACCTGATTATCATGCCCAGGTTGGGATTCTTTGCTGTTAGCATTGGCGACAGAGTTACTAGCTTGATTGCTATGTGTAGAAATAGCATCTTCCTTTCCTCATATTTCTCAAATCCAAGTGGACAAGAAAACAAAGCAGGATGAGGGTGAAGGTAGCAAAGGTGCTCAAAGGTTGCCACTTTCCTGTTGAATATGGAAGTTAAACATTTGCTAATGCTAATTAATGTTCTGTAAAGTTGCTAATGCTAATTGAGTTAGTGAGTGTTAGTGCATCAACTACTGGTGAGAAGGAATTAAACTTGTATCTACAACTATTAAGTTTTGATTAAAAATGTTAAGTAGAAGAGCCAGTTGTGATGTTGCAGGAATCAGAGCTGAGGAAGTTAACATTTCATTTATTCTGCTCTAGTGAACACTCAGTAGATTTGTAAATGAATAAATCAGTACATTTTTAATAACAATGGAAATGTGCACCTTATTTAAAGGTACAGTATGTAAAAAAATCAAAGGTCAGTGGCAAAAAAAGAAAAATTGTGTTTCTATTGATGTGTAATTACTGCACTAGAATAGCTGTTACATGTTTATTTTCTTTGATTGAGTCATTTACATCTACTTGCTGGGCAGTGCACATATGGAGGCTGCCATATTTGTTCCAACATTTATACTACGGTGTCCCTGAATAGACAAAAGAATGTGTGTGAAGTAAAAACCCACTGAACTTTAAAACTGCTGAACCAGCTTTGATTAATGGGAGTTAGAGACTGTTTGGGATCAGTAATGCCTTAAAAGACATAAAAGTAGTAGTCCAGTCATAGCTACACCTGACACCACTGGATCCACTCACAGATAAAAACATACGTCTGGGAGAATTTTGACCACTAACAGCTACCATACATTTACAACAGTGCTTAGAATATGAAGTCATTTGAAAGAAAACATCTTCTCTTGCAATACCCATCTTTACCACTAGATGTCAGTAATACTTACATACTGTACCTTTAATAAAACTCTGCCCCCTGGTGGTGGTTATTCTTTTTAACCAAAGCTACAAAGCTCACCTTTAACGGTTGAAACTTTGCCTGCAGAGTAAATCTGAACTGGTTGTGTGAGAGCAGATTGTGGTGTAGTGTTTCGTCTGTGTGTGTGTGTGTGTGTGTGTGTGTGTGTGTGTGTATGACATCATTCTTTCCTGCACTTTGCCTGTAATTTTACCTCAAACAAGACACACTGATGGAATTCACTTAACCTCCCTGCCAGGCCCTGAACACATCAGCTCCCTGCATTATTCTCTCCAACAGTCTTGCTTTGCTTTAGGTTTCCTTTCCTCCCTCTACATCCCACCCTGCCCTGCGATAACCCTTCACCACAGCTCTGCTTTTATCCGTCTGGAAGTTTTTGATCTCTGCCCCTACAGTTTGACGTGTAACAGTGCTATTTAGCCTTGTTTTATACAGCTCCCATAGCGGCTAAATCTTCTCCATCAGGTGATATCACATTTGATTTTGTGCCAGCAACTCTCTTATCTTATTACTTCACACATCAGAAAGCTCACTGTCTGCAGATTCAGGCATTATATTTCTGCTCATCCAAAGAGGCAAGCATGCTTTTAAATGCAATTACCCAAATGAGACGACTGCCTACTTTCTGCTGCAGCGCAGTGACAGTAGGCAGGGACGAGCAAACGTGGGGATGTTTAAATGTAAATGATTATCTCGTGAAGATATCCGACAACAACGTGAGAGACAGGCGATAAAACCAGCGTTCCCACCTTGAAATGCTTTCTGTGTAATTGAAAGTTGGTTGGCGTCGGCTGGCGGTTGAGTCAGACTGGGAGCAGCTGGAGAGTCTCAGCACCACGGACAGCTCTTCAATTAGACTCCTGCGGTGGTCGTGATGGAGAGAACAATAGTCTTCTTTCAACTTAGACACTCTGAGTTAAATTGCTAAGACATGCTCAGGTGTATGAACGAGGGCTGTATCCCGCTTCTACACCTGTAGCTGTTGGTTAGTTGTAGTTTATTGTTAGTGCAGAAAAACATGTCTTTCTATTTCAGGTCTAAATATAAAAAACTGCAATGAATATAACTAAAATTTGTAAAAACATGGGCAGCACAGTGCTAAAATGTGAACAAAGGTGTTTCATTTATCCTCCATTTCCCTCTTCTGTTACTGCCTGTTTTATAGTCAAATCTTTTGGGGACTAGGGTATAAATTGTAATTTTTCAAAATTTTTGTTTTTACTTTTACCTTTCACTTATAAAGCAGTTTACCTTGCCTTGTTTGATATCTTCTTTTCAGCACAACCTCACCACTTGGTTAGGTTTTGCAACCCTGACTTCTTTTTCATTTTGACACACTAGCTATATTAACACAGTTGAGCCTAAAATCACACACACACATTAGTAAAGATTTTTTTAGATTTTTTACCTTCTGAAAGCACACCCTAAGCCCAGCAACTACAACCAGCACTAAATACAGATTACTGTATATTGTGCTTGTTTGACTTTGTTTTTATTCTATTAAATTTCTTGCAAGCACCATTTCATTTAACAAGTTGTCTTGTGTCCTTTATAAAAACCCATGGTCATGGCTTCTTCTGCCTGACATACAGACTGATATCACCTCCAGATGACACTCAGACACTAATAAATATCACCAGCAGATACAGTAGCAGACAGGAGACAACAGCAGCTGAAACATTACACCTAGTTTTTATAGCATTAGACCATAAATGAATGTAGCTGTCAATGATTACTTATCAATGTAAATTAATACTGCAGTCAGTAGTTATTTCTTATGAACAATTTTCCATCATGACTCAACAAGCTATCATCCTGAAAAAGGAACAAAAATGCAGTATTTTTAAGTTACAAAAAAAAAAAAGGAGGTAATCTTTGGGCGCATTCACACAGGGTAGACCGCTAGACTCAGTCCGATTGGGGACTCGGTTCGGCTGGGGGTGGTCTTCTCGACCAAGATCGCATTCACGTTGCACTAGGGATGCAACGATATGAAAATTTCATACCTCGGTTATTGTGACCAAAATGATCACGGTTATCATTTTTATTGCGGTTTTATGGAAATGCCCCTCAGCATCTTTGAAAATATCCAAAATAGGTCTAAATGTCTACTTTGTCCTTTTTAAAAGGGGGAAGAATCTCAAGAGAACTGTCCACGTGGGCGCCTTTGTTGCCTTCCCCCATGTTTTCATAGATTAAACATAGCAAACTGCGACTGCTGCTGCTTTTCCAGCCAATGAGCAGAATCACTGGGAGTTTTTCAAAGTGCAGTAATCAGTCACGGTTTTAGCGATAATTACATTTTGAAACGGTATTACTAATCGTTGGGAATTTTGCCACGGTTCACCATTTTACCAGTAATCGTTACATCCCTACGTTGCACCATAGCCAAACAAGCCAAACTTTTAAAATAACGTTCCCAATCTCTCCAGAGGTGGCGCTGCATTCAGATTCACCGTAAGGGAGGACAAGACATACAACGACAAGAAGGTTCTCACACCTTCCGTTTCCTCCACAAAACGACATTATTTTTGTGCGTACTTACAAGTAGCTGGGATATGCTTTCATCAGACAAAATATCGATTAAAGCTTTTACTTCCTTGTCACTCCACGTCTGACCAAAAGTCATTTTGAAAAGTACTGGAGTCCTACACGTGTGTTTGTTGCCGTAGCGTTTACCCACAGTGCCCAACATTTTACCCACAATGCCATGCTAAACCAAATGCAGGAAGCAGCAGTTTGCAGTCCACTTCCTGCATTTCGTCCACTTGAAACGGACCAAGCCCTGCATTTGTACACGAACCGAGTCCACTTGTTTGTTCTGGATCAGAGTCCTTTAGACATTCACAACTCCCCCAAATGAAGCGGACTTTCCGAGAAAACAGACTCTGACTCAGATCAAAAAAGCTTTGTGAATACGCCCTTTATCTTATTTTACCAGTTGAGTGCAGTTATGTAAGAAAAAGTATGCAAAGAAAGTCTTAAAATGAACCCAAGCTTTTGCAAAAATATGTGTCCAAGCACTAATTTAAGAAATATTAAAGCACCTACAGTGGTTTGTCGGTAAACATTCATGGCATCTAACTGATGTGTCTTGTGATCTTTTGAACCATTTAAAATGGACAATAACCACACATTTGTTTGTCTTTTATGCCTGTCACAGCATGAGGATGGTCTTAATTTTTCCTTGACATTAAATGTCCTGGAGCTTGCATTATTCAGAGACATGGGGTCCCTTCATTGTTATGCTGATGACACACAGTTGTACCTGCCTGTCCAAGCCTCTTTGCATGCTGAGTTCACTGAAAGACTGAGGTGGCCTGGAAATCTGACTGTCACAATGTTTTCTGCAGCTTAAATGAGGCAAAAACAGAGAACACTGTAATTGGTTCACAGTCCAAACCAAAACAAGCCCTGCCATCTGCTGATTCCCTGCTGAAACACATTAAACCCGCTGCTAGGAATCTTGCTGTATCATCGTTCTAAGTTGAGTTTCAGCAGAACTTCACAAATCTTATGTGGTTATGTTTTCATGAAAAATGATGCTATATCTTCCAAAGAGCATTTCACATGAGTTCACCTCCACATGTCCAATAATCAGCTTCAGATGAAGCAGAATAGAGCCAGGACTGAGCGAATCAGTTCTGTTTAAGCCTCTATGCATTGGCTCAGCATGCTTAAGAATTAAACATAAAATTCTTCTGATGACTCGTTTTGCTCCTCCTGGACTCCCAGGGTGCAATAAATCTGACCCTGAGCAGCTTGAGGAAAACCAGGGCAAAATCAATCATTGCTATTGAGTGTCTTCTAAACACACTTTATCCATGTTTATTTCTTCTTTAAATCTACTTGCTGGTGCAATGCTCTTCCAGGCCACTTTTTCAGTCAATTGTTAAAACAAATATCTAATCAGCCAATCAAATGGCAACTTGATACATTTAATCATAGACTTGGTGAAGACAACTTGCTGAAGTTCAAACTGAGCATCAGAATGAACAAGAAAGGGGATTTAAGTGACTTTTAACGTGGCGTGGTTGTTAGTCTGAGTATGTCAGAAGCTGATGTGGTTTTCACAGGCAACCATCTCTAGGATTTGCAGAGAATGGTTGAAGAAGAGAAATTATCAAGAAAGAAGGAGGGGGTGAGTCTCAATTAAACCCCAAATTAAAAGGGGAGGGAAAATAAAAAAAAAAAAAAGGGGGGGGGGGGGGGGGGGGGGATTCTCTTGGCCAACTTTCAGCCCCTTAGTACCAACCAAATACTTTAATTCTGAATTATTTCATTCAGAATACTTAATTCTGAATCAAAAAACATGTAACCATGGCAACTGTTGCTGAATATGTCCATCCCTTTGTGACCTCAGTGTAGCATCTTCTGATGGCTACTTCCAGCGGGTTAATACACCATGTCATACAGCTTAGATCATCTCCAACTGCTTTCTTGAACAAAAACAAGTTGAACATTTGAGATGGATGTGCAGCTGTCAAATCTGCAGCAACTGTGTGATGCTATCCTGTCAATACGGAGCAAAACTGCAAGGAATGTTTTCACCACTTGCTGAATCTAAGCCACCAATAATGAAAAGAAAATGGGGGTCCAACCTGGTACCATCAAGGTGTACCTAATAAAGTGGCTCCTAAAAGTGCATGAGATGCATCAGCCTATTTTGTAGTGTATTTGTTTGATTAAATTCTGTCCTTTCAATCAATTTTTTTGCATGCAAATGTATTCCAGGGTTGTGCAGCCTGTTAAACAGCGAGGGATCTACTTTTAACATAGGTCTGCTGTCAGTCTGAATCACCACCGTGTGTGCTGGGATTGAGCTTTATTATCCATATTCATTATCTCACACTAACCTTTGCCAAGTGTGTTTGCCGCCTAACAAGCTGTCACATCTTTCTGCTGCCTAATCTTACCCATATTTTAATAAGATTCAGATAACTGCCAGAGATATATTCTCATATTTTCCAAAGATGGGGTTTAAAAAACTAAATCGATCTCACTGCCAGATGAGGAAAATACTGTAAGAAAACTGTAACATCAGTGCCTTTTATCTTAAGATAAATGATATAAGACTTTGCTTTTGCTTCCTACTCAAAAGTCCCTTGACATGTAGATAATCCTAGCCTTACCAGTCTCAATCCTCTACAATGACTGTCTCCTCCACCATTTTCCACTCAGCTATAAAATGGCTTATTTTAGCTGAAAAGCCTCTGCCACCTCCCGCACCTCTGCTAGCTTTGGGTCGGCTCCTTCCAGCACTGTTTTAATGGTGTCTCCTTCTCCTGCATGTGGAGATATTAATAGTCAGGGTTAGAAGATTGCACACAGAGCGACACCATCTTCTCCTGACTGAGGGCAGGGAGCTGCAGTAAAGTCGAGATTGCTTTATGGGCCTGTAAACTCGTTCAAGACGTTTAGGAGACATCTTTGTTGCTTTTTATTTATTAAGAGGTGAATGTCCTTCACAGTGATGCATGCTAGCTTTTATAGCCTCAGAGGAGTGTGCTTTTGTAATATCTAGTTACCGACTGAAAGATTTGGGATGATGGTTCATGAAAACTTGAGACAAACCCAATTAAATCACCTTACTTGGAGCATTTCAGCGCTGCTGTGACTGATGCGTTATCAGTAAGGTTGGGTATTAACCTGGATGATTTCTGGCTCACTCCAGAGTGGAGGATATGTACTGTGTACTGTCTCTGTGTGGGATGAGAGGGTGACAGATGATTAGGAGATGTGAGGGCTCTGCAGTGTGCTCGCACAGCCCCTTGGGAAACCACTTGCTCTGGTTAGCAGTCCACTTACTGAAAGCACTGTCTGTCTTACTCTCCCCATTTTCTTTGCTGTCCAGGGAAAGATTCAGGCGGAGGTGCATTCAGAGTGTGAAGAGTTGGACTGTTTGTGTTCTGCTTGTGTCAGCTGCGACTGCTGTAACATTTAGGGCTTGTTGGTGTAGATGCTCCATCATCCAGCCCATAGTAAGCCTAAAACCCTGAATAAAGACATTTGGTTTTATATTCTGAATTAGAAGTGAATCGTCTCCAAGAGCCCAGAGAAGATGTTTAATTGCCCTCATTTAAGCTCTGAGAATCTGGTACATGCTATGTTTGCATAAATGTTATATTCTGAGGTGCACGGATAGCAGGGTTTTCAGTTGTGAAGTATTGTGTGAAAATAAGTATCGTCATGTCTTTATGGCCTAGGAATAAACAATTATTCTCCAAAGACTTGGGTGTGAACGTCCAACAAACTGCCAAGAAGAGACACATTTTACCAAACACTACCACAGCAGTCCCCACACACACACACACACACACACACACAACAGACATTTAAAATGTTTGGATCTGTTTATTTTCATGAAAAGTGGAAATCATTAGAAATTTAAAAGCATTGTCATTTCAACATACACTTTGTTTACACACTAAAAACTCCTGGTTCAAAAATAACCCATTAACAACTGCTAGATTAAAAACGGACCCACAAAATAGGGTTATTTTTTGACCCAAAGTTGGGTTATTTTAAATCAGAGGTTGTCATATATCGACTACAATGTTGTTTTGTTTTTTTTAACCCAGAGGTTGGGTTATGTTCACTGCAATGTTGGGGGGGGGTTAACCCAGAAGTTGGGTTATATTGACTACAATGTTGCGTTATCAACCTAGAAGCTGGGTCAACAACCCAACAACCCAACAACCCAACAACCCAACAACCCAAATATCTGTTGAAATAACCCAGAAATTAGTTGGTCCCTTTTTAACCCAGCAGCTTGACCCAGCACTTTTTAGTGTGTAGTAAATATGGTTTAAACAAAGTGTAATAACCCAGAATTTTTTTTTTTACATTGTGATTTCTTATCATCAACACATTTAGGAAGTCTGGAAGAGTTTACAGTAAGGGCCCCTGAATCAACATTATTTTACTGCATCATTAAGCACTGACTAACTGTAAAGTTAGATAGCATGTAAGTTAATGCATTTATTAGCAGTTAAGTAATGCTAATGACTTAATCATACTTAATGGATTATTAAACGTTGGTAAAAGTTTAACTTTGTAATTAGTTACCATTATGTATGCATTACTCAGCATTAACACCCTTGTTGGTTAATATGTTAATAAGCCCTTAATAATGTCTCAAGTAATCTTTACTAATGTTGTTTATTTTGAGTAAAAGAACATTAAGTAACAGTTAAGAAATGCATTTACAAACCTGTTGCTATATATTGCTCAAGTTGGTGCACATAATTGCACACAATGCACATAATTAACTAAAGTTAATTAAGGCAACAGACAGGCGACCTGTCCAAGGTGTACCCCGCCTCTTGCCTGATAATAGCTGGGACAGACTCCAGCAACCCCCGCGACCCTGAACTGGATAAGTGGTAAAGAAAATGAATGAATGAATAATTAAGGGACCCTTAGTGAAAAATGTCACCAGAAAGTATTGGAGACATTAGTATTTTTGTATTTAAATGGTCTTATTTTAGTCAAAATTGGGAGCTTTTATGTACCTAAAATGTGTTTTGTTGTCCAAACTGAACAAACACTTAATCTGAAAGCCTGGACTCAGAGTAATGTAACTTATATGTACCATCCATCAACCCTAACCTCCCCCTTTGATGCTTGTAAGGAAGGTTGCATGCCAGTCTGTCAGAAATCCAGCCATTAACCCTTTAATCCACATTAAAGCCAATCAACTTTTAACGTCCAACGTAAATGTAAATGATAAAAGTTTTTTCGGGATGTAACTTGTAAGTAGGGATGTATACCAAAGTTCTGGTATCGTTTAGCACTGGTTCCTAATCTTAATGATAATGGTGCACCATCAAGATTCTGGACAAACAATACTGTTATTCATACTTTTGTTCTGTTCTGTTTATGTATGCTTTGTTCTATTTATCTTGTTCTATTCTTCTGTTGTAAGAAAAGCTTCTGTTCTGTTCTGATCCTCTTTGTGGAGATTAAAAAAAAAAGAATTTTTTAACATCTTCAATAAGAGTATCGATTAATATTTGTATCGATAATAGGGTCGCCACAAACAATTATTTTGATAATCAACTAGTCAACTATTTTTTTTTTTGTCATTTAGTTGACTAATCAGATCATATGCAAATTGTAGCACATTTATAATTCCTGTCAACAGTTTGACACTCTAATAGAAAAACATTAATAAAATGTTCCATATTCTACCTTTGATGTTAAATGAATTTTGCTTAAGTTTTGGTTGATATAGCAGAGTAAAGCTGTACAAAATTACTACTGTAAGTCTGTGCTGTGAAGGGATGACTAAATCTATTTATTTTGTTTATATGCAGCCAATGTTCCACTCTTTGGTCAAGCCAAAGAGCCTAACTTACCTTTCCCCCCAATGAATGAATCTCAATTTAAAGGGAGTTTAAACTCTTAAGTGAGCCTTTAAAAACAAGTTCTATGTAAGCAGAAATCAGGGACTCTGTGTAGGAGCTGTATTTATGCAATCAGGCCAACCGGCTCCTTTTCAACAGCATCTTCTAAAATAGTAAGGGTGGCTACCGTAAGTGCCACTGAAAATCTGACAACTGAATAATTCACTCTGTACTTTCGAGGTTTGATGATTACATCACAAAATCACCCTTCAAGGTTAAAAAATAAAATAAGATAAAGATACTTTATACCCGGGGAAATTATTTTAAAACCCCAAGAAAAAAAAAAAAATAAAAAGAAGGACGGGTACCCTAAGGGGATAAAAAAAAAAAAAAAGGAAAGATGTGGGGAAAAAAGCGCCTAAAAGGGGAGAGAAAAAACAAAAAAAAAAAAAAGGGGGGGGGCTCCGGGGGGCCGGGGAAAAAAGAGGGGAAGGGGAAAGGAAAAAGGGGGGGGGGGGGGAAGAGGGGGGGTGAAACCAAAAAAAAAGAGGAGGACAGCCTCATGCTAAATAGCTAACCATGACATGACCACCACAATTTTTACTGGTATTTTCTTTGATTATTATGGATATTCTTAAGCCCGTTCATTAAACTGTTATTGGTCTTTCAATCTTACCTCTGACATAATTTAAACAAGTTTCCTAAAGTGTCCAATTAGGTAATTTATTCTGCCACAGCAGCAGGAATAATGATCAAGTTGCAAATCAGTGTGGTGGGTTAATGCTAAGATCTTCACATCTGAAAAGCTCCTCCATTGGTGGTTTAACATAGACTGCATCTTAAAATCCAGACTTATTGACAGTCACATTAACAGCAATCAGTAGTGGCTGATTGGTCTTGGGGTCCTGTCAGAGACAGTTACTGAGACAAATTGGTTTGTCTTTGGCCGCCTCTTGGGATAGGACCTGCCTCCATGGAGCCTCACCCCTGCCCCCAGTGGGCGTCTGATCTTCTCAGGCTCCTCCTTTTGAGGTCAGAAGGGCTGGGATTAAAAATGGTGAACCAAGCTAAAACTGTTTGTTCATAATGTGGAGGGAAGCTGAATTTGCAATCAGCATAACTCCAGTTTGTTCTCTGAATGCAAACTTTAGACTCCCCCATATACATTCTCTCCACCGTGGATGGCTTACATCCAACCAATCAGTAAAAGGTCTAGTGGTCATAAGTTATACATGCAGCACCACCACCCCTGAAGACATCAAAGGCACCTGTTTCGAATTCTTTGCACTGTTGTCTTCATGTTTGCCCTTGATCGTTGCCAGCCAGGCAGCAGTGTTGGCCTTTATCCCGACAACTGTGAGATGCCCCACGGCATTCGGAGGGAGCGCTCGCAGCGAGACTTGACTTACCAAAGGGGAGTTCCTTGTATGCCTTTGAAGTTGGAGCCCTTGGAGGCGTATCAGGTGCAGAATGGAGAAACGATTCACTTTAATTAATCTGCGCTCTTGTGTTTGTGAAACCATCCGTCTTTTAATCAATGAGTGAAGACTGAACCGTCTCACAGTTAGAAAACAGTGTTTAGTTTGAGGAACCCCTGGATGTTTTATAAGTGACATTTGCAAGGATTATTCATCATTCTACCAAATATATGCAAAGTGGTTTGCAGAAAATTTTACCATCAGCAGAAACCATCGTACGAGTGGTGATTGTCAGCATAAGCTACTGCTTTTATAATGACACAAACAATATACAGCAAAAAAAAAGACTTTGCAGATTATTAATGCATAAGCTAACCATAACTTAACATTTTCCTTTTTTAATCATAAATACAATTTGATCCTTGTGATGTTAATCCCTGCTCTTTTAAAATGTGTTTATATTTATTGCATAACACTTATTGCCATGTACTGGAATATTTGGTTTAATTTGCAAGCACACGGTCAACAAATCTTGGTGTGATAAATAATGAAAAGGACAGCAACATTCAGAGGTAATAGGATGCAGAATGCAGAAATGTACTGCAGATTGTGCAGACAGCTGTGTTAACGTTTAAAGATAAATGTGACAACAGAGGTCAACTTGCATGCTTGGTTTCAGTCATGCAAATGTTTAAGGATGCTTCTGACATCCCTTAGTTTAGCAGTCTTGAAATTTGTTTGTTTGATTTAGATGCTAATTACTGGGAAAGGATCCAGCAAACCCCACGACCCTGAAATGGACTAAGCCGTACAGAGATTGAATGAATGATTTAGATGCATTCTTTAAAGACACCCTTTCTTTGCATTCTCATGAACGTCTTGTGCCATGTGCAAGAAAGATAAGTCACTTTAGTCTAATTCAAATTATTTTTAGACCTTAGAGGGCTTTTTTCTTAGACGAAAGATCGGAGAGGGCAGAAGGAGAAAGACATGCAGCAAAAGGGCCACAGGCCTGCTGTGACAAGGGCCCTCAGCCTCTGTACATGATCCAAGTTTGTCCAAGTTTAATGGGGTTTTAAGGGCTGCAGAGTTTCCAAAAAGTAGTGAGTCTAAAAGGCAGCGTGACATGTGGTAGAAAAGTGTTCAACAAGGCGCTCAACAAGTATCTGAAATAGAGGGACATTTGCAGGGATTTCAAGTTTGTTTTTGCACTCTAAAGCCCTATTCTTATGGGATTATATTGGGACCTCATGTAATAAATGAATTACCACCTGACGTCTAATTTTTTTTGGTGCGCATTCGCACGGGATAACTGAAGTCTGAAATTTGACTGAAATTCACAGACATCTAGCAGATGATGTCAACGCACTGCGCATTGCATAGCATCTGCTCATACGAGCCGCATTTTTATTTGCAGCAGATGATCATTCAGAGAGAAATGTCTTGAAATAACTCTGGGAAAGTCATTACCAATGCTTTAAGAACTTGCATCATGTCCGCATTTTGTCCAAAAGAAGCATTTCCCGCCGTGGGACAATGCCATTTACAGATTTTTCACATAGGCCTGTTTATGACTGGATAAACTTTACCCGATCACTCCAAAGGTAAAGTTTTATAAATTATCATAAACCTAATAATTTGAGAAGGAAAATCTATTTTCCAGCCTCCATTCTTCGCCAAAAAGGAAATGAATTGCGTCAAATACCGTCAAATCACGTGTCATTTCTGTCCAAATCACAGAGATGTCTATTCACATTGGATTAGTATTATCAAAAGACCTTGGAGTTTAGTAAATTATAGTAGGTAATTTGGGGCAGAATTATTACATCACAAATCACAGACATGGCAGATTCACACAGGATTAAAATTGCAGGCAATCTCTGTAATTATTACAAATTACATGAGGTCCCTAGGTAATATTAATCCCATCACAATAGGGCAGAACAGATTGATTTAATTTGGTAGTTAAGCGTCCAACCAAGAAGATTGGTTAGATTGACCAACGACCAATACAAATTGGTCATTTTGACCAAAATTTTGGTTAATCCAACCAATCGTTTTGTTATAACAACCAAAAGATTGGCCAACCACATATTGTAACTACCATCCAGATCCGTCAAATTCAACCAGTCTGTTTTAAGGGTGTAGTTTGTTTTTAAAAATAGGTTGACCAGGTTGACTTTCATCATTCAGACAGACATTTGACTCCTGTGAAAGACTGTTTCTTCTTCACCCAGTATGGTTAAAGACCATGGTCTGACTGAGTCGCAGTGTTTGGTTAGGTTTAGGCAACAAAATTGGTAAGGTATGCATCAGAACATGTAGGTTTAGGGTAAGGCACTAAAACAGTTTGGTAAGAGCTGAAAAAGCTAACTAGTAGAGTAAATTGTTGATGTGCAGTAGGTTCTGGTGAGAAACCCTACAAAATCAATGGCATAGTTGCATTTTATAAATTTAATTCCTTGCAATCTGCAGTGCCTGATATTTCTCTGCAGAGCATCATTTCTACACAAGGACAAGGAGAATAACATTATTTGACTCAATGTAAAGCTGAGTGTGAGAACAGCTCTGATAGAAGGATTATATCCTCCACAGTACCGTCATACACCTGGTGGCCGTGCAAGAGCCCAGTGCACAGAGACAAGGACAGAGCACGGGAAAGTCACACATTCTCATTACAGCCAGAAATCTTTGTCCAGAAGGCTCACATTCAAGCCTCAGTCTCAATCAGCTTTGCTGTATGTCATGCCCTACTTTGTCTGCTCTGTGCTTGGATGTTCGTCATAACCAGGATAGCCAAAACAGAGAGTCCCTGTCAACAGCTGCCATTATCTCTTTTACAGTAGTCATGCAAGAGGAATCACAGTCAGCAGAGATCTCAGGCACTCGGCGAGGAATCTGCACAGTCACAAATAAATATACTACAGAAAGCTAAAAAACGTGTGACACTGTCCCTACACAAAGATTTGTTTCCATCTAAACAGTTCAATGAAAAGTCAAGATGCAAATAAGACAAGTTACATATGAAACAGGAAGTTTGTGGTTGGAAAACTCCTGCATCTTGCTACAAAGCCTAAAAGTTAAGCTTGTTAAGGTACAAAAAAACCCAAACTTTTACCTTTAAGGAGTAAGGTTGTCTTTCATCAGTACAAGAACATTTCCAATACAGAGGTGACAGACAGGTAAGCACGTTCATAATCACTGTCTGGAAGTAAAAAAAAAAAAAAAAAAATACATGAATTTTATTGTAAATTATACTGATGTATGAGATCATCATTAACAATTTATCTGTTACTCTGCTGCTAAATGAAGGCCTCCAGATCCCCAAACCTCCTAAAAACAAGACCAAAACATGGACCATTTTTTTTTTATTATGTGTTCATTGAGACATTTTTACAAAACCTTGTGTAGTAAATTCTTACAGCAAATCCAGTTTTTATATTATTTTATGCACAGAGGCCTACGAAAATCTAATTTTATCATTCGCAAGTCCACGATGGTCCTCTGGTTCCTCTCCAGTTGATCACAGGTATCCTACGCATTTAACCCACCAAGTCTAAGCCCATCTTGCTGCCTCTTGGCCAGGACTCCCTTGTAAAAGAGGTTTTTAATCTCAATGGGACTTTTCCTGGATAAATAAAGGTTAAATTAAAAAAGAGGAAAGGAAAATGATCATTAGATTTCTAATCAGAACATCCGCCATGTTCCTGGCCTTAAGCTGACAGAGTTGTGAAGAGATCAGACTCAACAGTAACTTCAGCAGATATAACCTGAATGTTGAAGTTAATAAAAGATAAATCCGAATATAAAAGCACAGGAGTCATCGACCTTATTTACCTGGTTCATGTAAGCTGGAGATGGCCAATTCAAAACTGGAATGTCGGATTTGTTGAAGGACATTTCAGATGTGAGCATTTCTTCTTCATTTTATCAATTAGATCAGAACAGTACTTGATTTGTTGGGGTTAAGCAATGTCAAAAATCAAGAGAAAGAGGAGAAGCTTAGCTTGTCAGGCTATGAACAGTTTGGTCTCCATATGAACTTTGTGCCAAGTCCAGCCAGAGGACTTATTTCATTATCTTCTCATGCTGACTTTACATGAACATTTTAAAATCAAAGTCAAACTACAAGAATCCAACTCCACACAAAGGCCTTCCTGTTACATCTGATGTTCAAGGTTCATATCCCTAAGCACAATGATGAAGATGTCTCCCAGATAACCTTAATGCTCCCACTGCAATCCAGCTGGGACACGGGGTCACTCAGGGTACTGGATGCTTGAGAGAAGTGGGTCGAAGGTTGAGGATGTTTCGTAAAACCTTCCGTGAGGGAACACCCAGCATACAGACAGGGTTGTGTTGGAGTGTAACCACATTAGGAAAGGAAAATTGAAGGAGGAAGTGTTTCAGTAGTCCTTTTATCTCAGAGAAAAGAAGAAGAAAAGATATTTGGAACTTGATTTCAGCCAATGGGTTTATAATTTAGTTTTTAAAAAATGGAACATAATTTTGTGACACCCAACTTAAAAGCATTTGCAGGGTAGATCCTTTGATAGGTTTCTGAAGAGACTTTTCTCATCGAATATTGAACATTTCATTGAACAGCTTCTCTTTTCAGAGGGTTAAAAGCTGTAATATTACAATGACTTGATATCCAAAAGTTAGTCTTCCCTTACAGACGACTTCTTAAAAAATTAAAGTTAGCAAAAGTATTGCCCACTACTACAGTAGCATCTTTATTTTATGAAATATAGCCAATACACTTAGCTAATTAGAACTTCCAGAACTTTGATTGTTAAGGAGCCATGCAGTCTGTTTGTTTCATAGGAATCCATAGATAATTTAACCTGGACTAAAGTCAAAGACAGAGAATTTGATTGTTGCCATATACTGTAAATATGCTGCTAACACAAGTAGAATAAAATATAATCAGGCATCTAACAAGTAAGAGAACCATAAAATAGAAAGATTTAGGTTAAGTCTCTGACAGGTTCAAAGTTTTGGGCTGAATCAGGAAAAAGTCTTTGAAAATTATAACATAACTTGAAATATAAAAGGATATCCAATGTATGGAAGATCCAATCAGAACGGGACCTGATGATTATCGGACTGGACTCAAATAGATGTGAGTAATTTGATCTGATACTGTACCAAACGTTTCTGACATAAAATAAGACAAAACATCAAAAGCTGTCTGTCGTCATTTCTTTCTTCAGTTTTTCCATCCTCTTCACACCTCATACCATATGCTAGCATCAAAAGTCACATTCCAAGGAAACCCACAGAGTTGTGAAAACCTGGATTTTCAGATTATGAGACTATATTACTGCATTATATCCCTCTTTCTGATCTCTTTCCATAACCCATTTCTCTTACTGACATGAATATGCAAAGGTTCTCAATGTCACAGATAAATCTGGATTATGCCAGTCATTTTCTCACATGCACTGCAGCTCTGTAAGTTTTTCCACATTTAGCTGTACAAGAACAAATCAGATCACGCTGCAGGTGTCTTCTAGCTCCCCAGTTGAAAATGCAGATAATTTCCGGTGTTAATGCAGCTGGTAATTTTCTTAAAGGTGTCATGACAACAAATTTGACTTTTCTGTGGTTTTGGGTGTATAGTATAATCTGTGGTGAACTGATGAGGCCATGTGAATGTCAAGAGTGAGTATCAGAAACATATTCAAATCCAGCTGAGTCAGACAGCAGCGTTTCATTCTACATAATCAGTTTTCTACGTTATTAATATTCTCCAGTTAGAGCACACCATCAAGCAAACAGCCTTTCCCCTCCCTCCTCCCTTCCTCCCCAGCTGATACCTCTTTGTGAGTCAAGCTACTCTAGCCCTGTTTCCACCCGTGGGTTTGGTCGGACCGGGTCAGGTGGGTTTTGGTACGGATATGTTGATTTTACGTTGCGTTCCCACTGCAAACTGTACCCTTAAACTGGAGGCAGAGTATTAACCGGACAGCATTGCTATGTGATCACGTGACATCATCACAGTGCAATGCCTTTTAACCAAAGCACCGCACCACATGAGACACAAACAAAGGAGTCATCCCTGCTGTGTTTTTATGCCGGGTCATGTGGGAAGTGATTTTTTTTTTTTTTACCAATAAATGGATTGCAGTGTGTCAAGCTCCACCTTTTTGGTCCAGATTTGTTAGGTCAGTACCTACGGTTGGGTCCCAAATAGTGGGACAAGTGGGGTCAGATATAAGAGTACCTCTTCCTATTTGTTACCAGTGGGGACTTAAAAAAAATGTGGACCAACCCAGCCCAACCCAACCCAGACCTGCTGGTGGAAATGGGGCTTCTGACTGCTAAACATGGGTAAATTCAAGTCAGGGTTTTCGAACAAATGGACTTAAAAAAACCTTCTGCACAAACACTGAAGGAGGTGACCACAGCGTTGTCGTTAACCATGAGTTAATTTATTTTCCAAATGCTGTCTTGTCTGATAAACGTACAATCACTGTGCGAAGTGCCCATGATGCAGAACAGATAGGCTCTTAACAAACAAACGCACGAAAGCAGCCAGCCAGTTTCTTAATGTACCTTTTCCATTTCTGCACAGGGCACGGTATAGCACAGTACACCACCACCCATTTCAGACAACCAGGAAAGTTTTGTTTCCATTCAATAGAAGTAGTTGTCTATCACCTGGAGGTGGGTGGAGTTGACGTTGAGACTGCCGTGACGTGACTGCCATGATGTCGTTTTAAGGCGACTTATACTGCCATGCGGTGGTCAGTAAAGTTAAAACAACAATGGGGGCATTTGATGATATCAAGGCATTACTGCTGTTGTTGTCTTCCATTCCGTCTTCATTACTCTTAATGTCCTTTTTTTGTTGCACCTTTTCTGTTGTGTTTTTCACAAATGGCGGGTTATTATCTCAGAGCTTCATTGCGCATATGATAATTTCCTCTGACCAATAAGTGGACAGCAGTTATATGTAGTACGTCATGTTTTGTGTAGGTTTAGTACGGTTAGAGCTACTTCTGAAACGGGTGCAAAAAATCATGTCCCAGGTGTTATCCCAGGGGAAACACAAAAAAATCATGCTGTGCCGTGTAGAAAATGCGCAGTGGAAAAGGCCAATAAGGTCATAGCCAAATAACATAAGGTTCCATAAGGTTGGAGCCAATTAAAAATTAAGTCAACTTTGTCTTTGAGCAGATCATATCATTACCATACCCAACCCTTATGGTGGGGAAGTAAAAAATGTGAAACAACCCCCAAAAGCAAAACACAACAAAGAACAAAAAGTGCTAAAACAATCCTCTTGGTAGTGTTCCACACTGTGTTGTGTTGTTGGAATGATGGGTTTGAAAACAGTGGTGGGTTTTACAGTTGTTATAATCTGGATGCATTTGATAATTATTAGTATGCTGAATTTGTATCCTGGGACTAAAAAAGGCAAATAGTGGAAACTGAAAGATACACCCATGTACAATAAAGGGTTGTTTCTGAGACTGGTTGAAGGAGCAGAAAAGTAAGGACATTTGGGAGGCAGGGCACCTTTCACCATGTGCCTGCCGTGCCTTTGTTGATGGAAACAAGCAGGCTGTAGTCCATGGAGGGAGACCTGGAGGCCATGACAACCTCTACATCCCTTTCTATCATTCTTTTATTCAGTTGTTCTTGTCAAAAGGAAGCAAACAAATAATCATCACAGCTGACAGGACGAGGTCAGTGACTCACCGGATTGCCTCAAAGAGGTCAGCAGTAAAATACAGCACTGACCTTTTACGAAAGCTATCTGATTGCATGTATTCCTACTGTGATACATTTGATGTATTATTGTGTCATATTCTCTGTAAAACAGGGAAAAATAGTAGCTAAAAGGACTGTCAGGGGACTTCTATAAGCAGCTTTTCAAATGGCAAAGGCTCTCTGCTCCTGATAACTATGCTCCAGTGGGTTTGTGCTCTTCAAGAGACTATTCGGCACTGTGAAGTGCCCTTACCAAACATGAATCACTGTATCCTGGCTTACTGCCTGCTCAGACTACTTACAGTGTAGGAGGCACTTCCAGATGCAATTTGCCAATTGCTACTCAGGCATCAGTGACTAAGCTGAACAGCAAAGTAAGCCACATCTTACCAACTCCTTATTCTATATATTGTGATTCTAATGCAAATGCCCTAAACTACTCTCATCATACAGTAGGGGTGATTGCGGCATTCAGTCACAGAAAGGATGCTTCATGTTGCAGCATGCGCGACTGTCAGCTCTGATCAATTCCGCCTCTGCAAGAGTCTCCCTCTTTACAGTGCAGGGGGGAAAAAATGCATTATCTTGCTACTCCTCTTTGCAGAATTACACATGGACGTGCTTTCAAGGCTCTCTAGCATCGCAAATGGCACTTTGATAAAACGATGCCAACAGCAGGAGCAGGACTTTAGAAAATCTAAAGTCTGCTCTTCAGTTGTTGAAGAATTTCGGAATAGTAAGGGGAAAAGGGAGCAACATTTCACTTGATAATCTTTGGAGGTGTCTTGTCATACAGATAGTCTTGTATTGATCACCATCTCTTTATAGTGACATGGACATCTGCTTCCACTGTGGCCTAAATGAAGTAGAGGGAACAAAACAGGCTGAAGGAATTTCCTCTACCACTAAGTGACAGACTTGCATGGCTAGATGGATGTTTTTTATATGAAATTTCAAGATTATTTACTATTTTCTTCACAAAAATAAATGAAAGGGAGTGGTGAGTGGTACTTAGGGAAGCGAAGGACAAAACTTCTCTAAGGAGAGATTAATTGAAATAAAGGAAAACGATTTATTGATTTAGCAAGCAGATTTTATTGGAGCATCATTGTAAAGATGTGACAATGGATGCAGGATGAGATTAGATACAGTAGGGTCCTGGCTAAGTCGTGTTTGTGCATGACAATGCTTCTCAACTATTTTACCTGAAAAAATTAAAGTAAATAAAAAAAAAAAAGTATCCCTGAATGGCGGGAGATGGGCACAGTTAGATCTGGAATAAACCTCGATCTAATTATGAATTTACATGTTTATGATGGGGAAAACTTTAGTAACCTTAAAATTGTAGTTCCCTCGTCATACACTAGGGGCTGGCACTTAAACCAAAGACTAAAAGAAATGGAGGTAGTACCCAGTCACATCTGAAGAGGTGAAAGTGAAGCCAGTTGGGTGTTTTTCCTACCGTCGCCATCTCCTACTATTAAAATACCATTACTATTACTACTATTACTATTAAAATGGGGGGCGACAGTGGCTCAGGTGGTAGAGCAGGTCGGCCAATGATCAGAGGATTGGCGGCTCAAATCCTGATCCCTCAGCCATATGTCGTTGTGTCCTTGGGCAAGACACTTAACCCTCCTTGCCGCATGTGAATGTTACAGTGGTGGTCGGAGGGGAGCAAGCAGGAAGCTAACTACTAGCCTCCACGGCTAAAATTGGCACCCAGTTTGCCTCCCGTCACTCAAAAGGACACACCCCTAAA
The DNA here is from genome assembly GCA_023101725.1 of Atherinomorus stipes. Lineage (NCBI taxonomy): Eukaryota > Metazoa > Chordata > Actinopteri > Atheriniformes > Atherinidae > Atherinomorus > Atherinomorus stipes. The sequence goes on from JALJCO010006234.1 coordinate 248,832, forward strand.
TATGGGTAATTTCAAGATTAAATCTAAACGAATGAGTTATGAAAGAAATTCACAGCAGAAATTAAACATGTTTACAGCCTGGTTCAAACAATTATTTTAGGTTTAATAGGTCAAGTTTACCTTCATGTCAACTGTAAAGGGGATATTTTTTTATAACTCATCCATTTAGATGCTATTTGTTCTTGAAATTACACATAATTAGAGGCATGTCCTTTTGATTGACAGGTGGAAGACCGGGTGCCTAATTTAGCCATATTGACGAGTAGACGACTGAGTTTAGCTCAGTTAGCATATGAACGCTGAAACTAACTACATGTTGTAAAATGCAACATAGAGATGGTAGCATGATTAATGTGATCAGATGTCCAAAACCCTTGATTTCAGGGTCTCAAATACAATTCTGCAGCTGCCACATTCATCTGATACGGCAACATAAGGCAGTGATTCTCATCCTTTTTTAAATCAAGACCCCTAAGGTGTAATAAGTTAGTGTTCAATCCTAAACAAATAGCAGCAGAGGGCAGATGAGGACACAGCTTCATTTAACTGAACCATTCAATGAATTCCTACCCACATCCACAAACTTTCCTAAAACAAGTTTCCATTTGGACTTTCTCTGTGATCTTTTGTCTCTTCACAGATCAGACTCCCTTTGGCTTTTGCTTTGTGCTAGTCAATAGTTTTCCCCAAATGTGTCAACCATAACACCTTTCTGTAGATGCTGCAGCTTGTTTGCCTTTTATAGCTTGCGATCAGTGTGGTTGTCACCTCTGCGACTGTCACCCAAAGCCGGGTCTTTCTGCTTTCATGGTCGACACAGGTTCACACTTCCCTGCAAAGCTGTAGCACTAATGGACTGAGTGTTAAACACTGTCTGTCTGACTCTTGTGACTTTCACAACCACATAGCCCCAGTCGCACATGTCTTTAGGGGATGATTCAGACATTGGCGGTATAAATGTTAACATACTGTGTCTTTTTGCAGAGGTGTTCCTCCATCACTTATGCTGGCCCATAGGTCTCTTGAAGATGTGCAATATCATCCTACAGTCCACTCTGCTATCATAAACCCAGGCTTTGTCAAAATCAGGCCATTGTAGATGGCCATAAAGCCCTTGTCCAGGGTACACCTGAGACTCCCTGAGATTTATCATCCATAGCCACTGCACTGTTATAAAAAAAAGGGAAATAAACAGATGGATGACACTGAGGTGTGGCCTGCTCTGTTAAAAGAAATGGCTGCAGTCAAGCAGAATGTCCATTTTTAAAGGATGCTGGCAGCCGAGCAGAGGTTAGCACCACTGACCTGTCCATGTGTGAAGCAAATGAAAGTGCCCACCCCCTTCTTGCTGTGGTAACATTCCGCATTCATTGTCTCAGCATCACACATCATGGAACATTTTTCACGTTTACCATCCCAAAGCATTAAACGTGATTGGCGATGAAAGCTCAATCTGTCCTGCAGTGTTTATGACGGCTTACTTTTACCCACTGTAAATCAGCTTTAGCGCTAATGGTGACTGTCTCTCAGCAGTATATTCTAACGCTAGTCTTGGCAATTACCTTTGCTGCAATAAATCAGAAGCTCCCATCTCCCCGCTAATTCCCAGCTCTATCAGAAAGAAAGATGGGGGAGCTTAGATCGTTATGATCGCTCCTGACCCAAGCTTTAACCTGCTCTGGACAAAATTTGGCACAAATTCTTCTGGGATGCGGCTAATAGCCCCAGTGAGCGATACTCTGGCAAGGAAGCAAATTCACCTCATCGCTCTTGTCAGTGGAGCAGCGGTGTTGTAATGCATTGCAGATTTCTTCGATGGCAGCACATTACTTTGCACGGATGGTCGAAAGCTCTGACATACTCTTCAGAGGCAGATAGGACTCAATCCTCTGTCGCCAGGGGACGTTGGCCTTCCTCTGAACTACTCTCTGGTTGTTCTTTGGGCTCCTTGGGAAATCTAAATGTCAACAGTTTGGCTGTTAAACTTTGATTCAGACTGACAGTATCTTTCTGAGCATTCGGTTTCCTATGGAAATCACACTGACCAGCATGTCGAGACATACTGTACTGTAACTGTCCTTACCTTGAACACACCAACACACTGCTGCTGTGCTCTTTGCTTTCTTTTCTAAGTATTTCTTAGTTTAGTTGTGATAAAGTGTCTGTCTGCCCCGTCTGAATAGTCCCAACCCTTTACCAGCTACTGTGACAAAGGTGGGTATTTTTGGAGATCTGCCTCCTTACATCCTTTTTCTCTATATTTTGATATTCCGTCTCATCACATTTTTCTCTTGACAACCTCCATTATTCTTCCCGGAGACGTCAAGCGCCAGGAGGAACCTTGACATATTAGGACATTAAATCTGAATCAGCACCTGTCGCCGACCTGAAGTGCTTCCACATTTCTATGTTTCCTCAAGCGCATCAAGGAAAATACAATTTCACCCCGCGGTGTCTGTTCGCCATCACATCCATTCTCGGAGACACTTCCTTGTCGGCGTCCCTCTCTCTCCTGTTTTTCTTGTTATTCCACTGCCTTTTTATGCTTCAGCATCACAATGGCTTATGTCCCTTTTTGGTTATTATTTCAGCTGATTGCCATTGGTCTGTGGCCACTTGCATAAGCCTTTCTATGCAAGAATTGAATGTTTCTTCAACTGAATCATCATCATAATGACTGATGGAAAGATTCCCACAGATATATTAAAGAAATGAATTGCACTAACATTAAAATGATAAATGAAATAGGTTTTTTGTTGTTGAAAACCAGGGGGAAATTTCAGCTGCAGTCTCTGTGCTGTGATGTCCTACTTTTCTGCTACTTCTTACTGTTTCCCTACGCTCCCCCGTCCCTCCTCTCAACTGCTCCCGACTCTGTTTTACAGTAATTATTCCTCATTAATCTACAATAGCTCCCTGCCAGTCTATTAATCCAAAGGTCTTGATGGCGGGCAGTGCAAAATGAGCTCTCCTATTAATTCAACATCATTATTCTCACCATATAAGGTGCTGGAACTGCTGATTTTCTGCAGCAACCTCCACCCAGCATCCATATTAGCCTTATTAGCAGCGCACCGTCTCCCTATTGGCCCCTGACTCGCCCCTTTTGCTTTCATTTTTCAGCTGCCCTTTTCAGTGTTTTTTACATGACGAGCCAGAGAATCCTCAATATTAGCATCTAGCTCTCGGCAAGGTTTTTATTTAGTTATTTAAATAAAGCAGGCAAATCTGCTTGAATCAGGAATGTTTGCACCAGTTTGGAAAAAGGACATGCAAATTTCAGCTTCCTTGGAATTTTTCTACATAGCCTATAGATGAAATAAAACAAACAAAAAAAAAAACTTATGAAATATTTATTGCACAAAAAAGAATAAATGAGTTATTTGTTAGCATATTGTGACCTGTAATTTTTTAAAATTTTGATATGATTACTATGGCCATTGGACAAATACTGTAATTATGAAATCAAGTGGAAGATGTTCGGTAATCCTAAAACCAGAAACTTCACACATTCAACTTAATGCCTGTTATTGACACAATAACCATGAAGGTAAGGTAAGGTTTGGATTTGGGACCTCTTCAGGGATCAAAAACTCCAGTCCTTGAGGGCCACTGTCCTGCAGGTTTTAGATGTTTCCCCGTTCTAACGCACCTGAATCAAATTAAATGGATCCATCAGCTTGTTATGTTCAGCACAATCTATTTATTTGAATTGGGCTGTGAGGGCGGGAAAACATCTAAAACATCCAAGACTTGGCCCTCGAGGACCGGAGGTTCAGATCCCTGAGATAGTCTTATTAGAATATTTTCACACATCTTTAATCTTATATTCATGAATGTATTTCAGTTTTAGACCAAAATTTTACCACACCTCTGCACTTGAACATCAGATCAAATAAGTCTGCTGTGCAAAAGTCTTCAGCCAACCTTTATTTCTTTTAATACTCGGAAGGAAAACTTGGGAAAAAAAATTGTTGAAACGTGCAGACAAAAAAAGGGAATAAACTACATGCGGAGAATAGGTTTTATTTTTATAATTTTTAAAAATGTTGGAATTTATGGAGCCTTTAACATAACCGAACAGCTGATTTCTAACAAGAGCACTTGAGAAATCAAAGAACATGATCCTCAAAGTGCTGCCTGATTGGTCCAGATGAGAGTGGGCTCTCTGAAGCAGGTAGATGATGGCGTCTTCAACCCCAAGAACATTACAACATGCAAACCGTAATGGGTCCTGACAGGTGATGACTTGCTTATTAAGGTGAACCAATAACAGTCTCTGCAGGATTTTCATGATGTGACATGTTAGGGCAACTGGTCTGTAGGCATTTAGGTCAGACGGTTGGTTGGGGGAGACAAGACAGGAAGACAGCGAAGGATAGAGGTAGAGATAAGAAATACCAGGTATTTACAGTACATAAACCAATAAGTTTTATCACAATGACTAATGGCATGGAGTTATGGCCGCCAGCTAAGAAAAGGGGGTTTACAGTTATGTGGAGTAAATTCTCTATACGCAATGTCCTTTAGGTTTATTAGAGGGGTCTTTTCTAAACTGTGTGCCCAGGAGCCTCTGCGTCTTTAATCTGGCCTTGGCACCAAGTCACAACAGAAATCATTTAAAGTCAGCTTCCCCCTAGAACAGGTTTATACTCTGTTCTTAAAAAAAAAAAAGAAAAACTCGAGTCTGATGTTATTCATGACAGCCTGTCATAGCTGCACTCTGTCGCGTTGAGTTCTACCCGGATACCACTTAGATACATGCAAACATGCATACTGTGGTCACATTGACATTGACATGTTTTCGAAGAATATTTCCGACTTTGTTTTCCAACACTGGCATGTTTTCCAATGTGCAAACTCTGGTAAACATGTCAGTCATCTAAACATCAGTCACAATTAACAGTGTTTTTTTTTTTTTAACTCTACCAGGGAGGTGAAGATGGAGCAGCCGGAGTGTTTCTCCTGCTCTGGTGCTACGTCAAAAACTTCATGTCCATCACAGGAACACACACAGCTGAACAAGCTGAACCTACCATCACTATAGTAATTTCTGAAATGGATTAAATATCAAATATAGAATAAAATAGATCCAATATTCTTTGTAGGTTTTATTAACAACAAACATGCCATCTTATATCTGAACTTTAAGAATATTTATAAAGACTCCACTGACTGAAACAGTCATCAGGATATTTCTAAAGTTAAATGTTTTTCTCTCCTGAGTGTGTTGTGTCACAGCACTTTCTTCATTTATGGAAATTAGCCTGTGATGAGGTTTGAAAATGTGACATGAATTCACAGCTGAGTGTAGCTGTGACATGTTTAATTATTCAGTCTTTATCATTGTCATGTTCAGACTGGGTTACCTGGTACAGCTACAGAGTTTATGAACACATTATTAAGCCTGTGTGTGAGTTAAACATATAAAACTACACTGCAGAGTCAAAACAGACTAATTATTGGATATTGTGTTTCTGACGTTTATTCAGTTCTTTGTTCAGGTGATCTGCTTCTATATTGTTGAGGTTTTGGCTCCTAGGAGGATTCATCCCTTCATCAGACCTGTAGACACTGCTTTTTTTAGTCCAGTTCTTGAGTCATTTGGTATGCCTCAGCCTTTTCTCCCTTCTTCCCTACAGCTTTCTGACAGAAAACCTTCTATGGATCACCGCGAGCATCCGGGAATTTTCGCCAAATTCGTCACATCCGGTTAGGTAACAGGTGAAAACATGGCTTCGTTGCATAAGGGAGCCATTGAATTACCTGCTTCATTACTCGTCAATCTTCGTTTATTCTACTTTAGAAATACCGAGAAGCCGCGCTGTGTACGGCTGCCATAAACATATCTATCACACGGACAAGAGAAGATGTTTGTTCCAGTTCCCAAAACAACAGAAAAAGTCCCGAACAACATGCTAAGTGGCTAGCTGCTATCAAGCCAATAAATGCTGACAGTTCACGCTGGAAACCATGGAAACATCTAACAATATGTTCGGATCACTTTGTGACTGATAAAAAGCATATATTGTGGTCTCACTATTTAAACCCTGTAGTTGTTTTTGCACAGATGATAGAAAACACCATTAAATCAGTGGATGTACAGAATCACAGTGCCGCCCGCTGTTCCCGTCTCCTCAGGACTGTTAACGATTACGTTCATCCAGATTACTGCCATCAATGTTCCCACATAAGAATAAAAGCATAAAAAGCGGCAGAAAGGCATTTGCAGCATTATAAACATGCACAGTCATAACCAGTTACATACAGATGAGACTGCCGGTAATTTATAGCTTTATCAATGAGAGTAAACTCCTGAGAAGTACATCAAAGAAATACCACCATTTCTTAAAAATCCGGGGAAAATTAATATTTTATAAAAAATAAATGGCTTGAACACGGGGCTTACCTGATGAAACCAAATACATCATGAGATCGGGAAACTGATCATCAGGCTGTTATGTACAGGTAGGTTCGTCTAAACAGGCTGTAGCAGCAGAAGATGGGCATCACTTAGTCCAACAGATACTAGTTTAGCTTCGTATCTTCTTCCAGCGTCGGCAGTAAGACTTTCAGTATAACTGGACGTCCTTTCAATAATATTTCAAAGACAGACCGGCGGAGAAAAAAAATGAAAAAGGGTGCAAAAGCAGTTTTTGAGGCTCATAGTCCATCAGATGCCGTTCAAATACGAAGCATGTTTTCACCGGGACCAGCTTCGTGGTCACGTGAATTCCGGGTTGTGACGTAGGCTCGCGCTGATCCATGGAGAGCATTTCTGATGAGGTTTCAGCCAACAGCCACGAATGTACTTGAGGGCAGACGAGCTTTCAGTTTTCTTCTAATAGCTCTTTGGGAATTGTTGTTGGTGTAGAGATGCTATTTTATGGCTATCACGCATTTTCTTTGGTATCTGTTTGTTGATGCAACTAAAGAGGTGTAAAGCTTGATTTATAGTTGCGCTTTCTCTGCGGTATGTCGGGCCTGCGTAGCTAACGCAGATGGGATATGCTCTCGCACTTTTGCGTAGGGTACCAGCGACATGTTGCAGTACCCTTTTCCCTCTAAGGGCGGCAGTGCGGCTGGTAACGTCTTGTAAACTCCACAAGACAGTCTTCTTCGATGGTTTACTTAACTTCTGGTGGCATTTCCTCTTGGAAAGTGCCTGGATGAGGCATCATAAAGATGTTCATATTTTCTAATCTCTTTGATCAGTCTTTTGTCTATCTGATCCATTGTTTGTGGATTTAAAAAATGGCGGAAGGGCACAAATTCAGCAAGAACCTCCGGAAATCAGGAAACATGTAATCGCACTCTGGCCAATCACATGAGAGTACTTCTGCGTTCGTGTAGCCAAGATGGGTCCAGAGCGGTGCATGTCAGGCCTCCGTGGACTTAGGCAGACCCTACGCTGAGGCTACAGCGGTTACACAGACGCAGACAACACACGACTACAAATCCACCTTAAGGTGCATTCACACCAGAATAGTCTGGGGACTCAGACTATCCTATTCCTGAAAAAGCAGGAATAGGATGAAAACTTGGCCCGAGACTGGCCAGGAGTGAAAGTGGAAATCTTTCCACTGCTTGTCATTACTCCATAGCCTCTTTCAGACTTGCTCTGGACAGCCTAAATAGAGTGGACTTTTCATTTTATACCATTTACATTCAGACAAACGTTCCGCTCTTTTACCTCAGAGCCATAGCGGACATGTACATATGACTAACCCCCAGGTCATAAGAGCAGAAATGTTGTGGTGTGTTGTTTGGCTGAACGCACAAGAAAATGTTCCGGACAAATATTAAAGGATGGTTTTTGGTATGGTGGACAATCCAACTATCTTCACCTTGTGAGGTCCCTTTGTCTGCGACAAGCAAGAAAAAAACTTCTTCCTCTCCAACTATCTGCAACATTTCCCTTTTTCTAAGGGTGACAGGGATGCAATAAGTCCTCAAGAAAGCGACATGTTTTAAAAGACAAGACCAGTTAAAGAGTGGATGGACTTTACTGCAAATATTTTGCAATGCAAGTCTGAAATCGGCTGCATGTATGTCCGTGAGACATTTTCAATATTTTTTCCGCTGTTGTTTTGACCTTGGCTTCTTCGAACACATGCTGTACTGTATGATACTCTATGCCACTTCCTTATACAGTACACTGCTTCTTGATGTTTTATCATGGTTGGCACACATCACTTCCCTTTGGTCCGTTGGATAGTCCGTTTGGAAGTCAACAGAGACCGCTGGCTTTCAGGCGGACCAGAGTCTGCTTCTTTGGTGCGCACCAGAATGCAATTGATGTTCACACTGCGCCAGATGGAGTGCACTACCCACATAAATAGTCTATGGACTGTTTAAAGTAAAGCAAACAGCCAGAGCGTGAATGCACACTAATAAATGAGCAGAAGATCGGGCACAGACCCTGCTCTAGTGCTGTTGTCAAGACCACACCACCAAGGCCAAGACATGACCAAGACTTTACTGAGACCAAGACATTTCCGAGACCAAGGACTGAGACTGAGACAATACCCACTCTTGTACAATGTCTTGGAATCGAAAACGTCTCGGTCTTGTCTCGGTTTCTGATCTCAACAATGTCTTAGTCTTGCCCCTTGGTCTCAGTGATGTCTTGGTGGTGTGGGCTTGACTGCACCACCCTGGTCTTTATTACATCGTGAGGAATGAAAGAAATGAAAGTCATTGTATGGAGGAAAGATTTCAGAGCTCACTACGTCAAACAGAGATCACCATTGGCTTGTTTACGGGAAAGCCATCCACCCTTGTTTCTATTTTTTCTATTGGCCCTTCCGTTCAGCATATTGTGAAATGTTTTGATGGTTTTGCAACAGCACTAAAACTGCTTTAAAGGCTGAACTAATCAAATTTTCAATTTCAACTTAAGATGAAAGGACTGAAGATAATGTGACGGGATTAACTTTTGTAAAGGAAAAAAAATATATATATATCAAATTGGTGTTTGCTGTTATCTTAAGTATAGATAAAAGCAAACATCAGTTTGATGAGATTTTTTTCTGTTTCTGAGCGGTTTAGGTTCTAAACAAAGATTTTAGTTCTCTTTAAATCTCTCATTAGTGACTTTTTATATGCTGTGTATTTTGGTGTCTTTAATCTCATTGATGCAGAACATTTGGCTTGTATTCACGGCATTAAGATAAAATCAATGCAACTAAAAGAAGTTTAACCTCCTGGCTGAAGATGCTATCAAACTGTTTATTCCACTTTAACTCTGTCTACTGAGGGTGGTCTCCATGTGCCCAGCGTGGTATCCACACTTACACCCAGATTATCTGCCCCTGAGCGGACCCTGCAGCTCCCTGCTCCATCCACTGGTGGGGTTTTAAGATAAGCACCGAGCTCTGGCTGCTAACACAGCCATCAGCGTGAGATCCGCCCGTGTCCTCTGAGTGATCGCAGGTTAAACACCGAACACAGGCTTGGCAAGGAAGATGAAAACACTCACCGGCTCACCGCAGAGAAATAGCTCACCCCCGCTACGCCGCTCTGTTTTCTGCAGCTGTATCAGAGCACTCTGGGAGGGCTGATTACTGAATGGCTTGGCAGGGTTTCGGTTGTGGATGTGTCTCGTTGTGTGTATGTGTGTGTCTGTCAGTGGTTGATGTCCCACAGCGTAAAGGAGTAAATCCTCTCATCCTTAACCAGGCTGATGTGCTAGCTCATCATTCTCTTTCATCAAGACCTCTTCTTCCAGGCCCCCGCCTGTTGAACCCTCAATCCTCGGATAATGCTGGGTTCCTCCTTTCCTCTGTGCTGGGGATTGCTTTTGAAATTAGGCCCACAAAGCTGCCAAAACTGCACACTAGAAACACAGAATGCAAATATATATCTATATTTATTATTGACTTGTATTACTCCTTAGTGAAACTCAGTCCTATCCATCATAATCCATCATCTGCTTTGCTTGTCTCATTTGATTTAATGTATCTTAGATTGGTCTTTACTTTGCATCTTTCCAGCAGGAATTTTAAACATTAATTATCTGCGAGCGCTGCCCTCCCTGCAGATTTGCTGAGTTGGAACCTGTTGTTCTAAAGCTGTCAAAAACAATCGGCCTCCCTGTGCTTTGCCGATGTGCTTGAGCCGGACTGGAGAAGCGGTCCAGCGGCGAGCCATCCATCTCCAACACACACAGCACTCAGAACTAGCTTTAAAGCTGCCAGGTCTGGGGATTGGTCAGTACCTCACAGCCGCCCTGAGGCTGTTTTTGCATCATTGCGGCAATAACAGTTTGGCCAGTCATTTCTGATTTGTCACCCAGCTCAAACCAAAGACCATAAAGTGGTAATGTGTTGAATAGAGAGCCAATATAAGGCCCATAGGGCAGTTTGAGAGAATAAGCAGGTCGCTTTGTTCCAAGGGTTTTCCTAAAGTCAGTCTCTTGCTGTCAACCCAAAGGATTTTAATGGAGGCTCAACTATTTCAATACGCAGAATAAGAAGAGTTTGGAAAAATGGATCAAAGAAGTTTTAAAAAAAAAGTTTTTCAAAGAAGAAGCTGGAACACATTACACCAGTTTTAGGTTGTTTTCACACATATTTGGGTTGAGCCAGGCGCTGCCGCAGCAGTGAAAAGGTTACAATGTTTCAATTTTCAACTAATACGGCAAGGTGAAGATTGATTCTGTTGAACCATGAGGTCCTGACCATACGCAGACATTATCGGCAAACAGCCAGGTACTGGTGAGTTGTAAATATGAGCATTAATGGTTAGCTTGCTAAGCCCTTGTTGGTAATTTGTCCAGTGTTTGTGAACGCCCCGTTGATCTTAACATTTGAAATACATTAGTAGCTAACAAACACACGATGATACTATAGCCCCTTTCAGACTTGCACTGGAAAGCGGTTTTATTGTGGACTCTGTCCTTTGTAACGCTTGCATTCAGACATGCATTACGATCTTTTACCTCAGAGATGTAATAGACATGTACTGGCTGGACCCCATGTCACAAGAGCCGAAATGTTGCGGCACGTCGTTTTGGCTGAACGCACAAGAAAATGTTCCAGAGAGAGTTGAAGGGAGAGTGGGGCTGTGCTGACTTTTCTGCAACATTTTCTGATGTCTGAAAGTGCCTGGGATGCGATAAGTCTGCAAGAAAGCAACATGTTTGAAAAGATGAGTCTGTTTTAAAGAGCGGATGGACTTTACCGCTCATGTTTCACAATGCAAGTCTAAAAACGGCTTAAACATTCCAGGCATACCATGTTACACTATTATTTGTAGTATAACACTGTCAATAAGAAGGATATCCCAATAGTACAGCTGCCTACAGATACCTGTTTAGTTCAAAAAGTATCTGGGATTTAGGTTGAGCTAAAGCTGGTGCGCATTCACACATCACTCTCGACACATTTCAGGTTGACACAAGCCGCTCTGAAACTACCCCCTTCAGCTGCTCCGAGAGCGGGCGAGTTAAGTCGACTATGAGCACAAGTGGTGTGTTCACGCAGACCCAGTTGCGCCATGTTCGGTACCAAAACTCAGTTAGGTCGACCAAATAGGTCCTTTGTGAAAACCCCCTTAAAATCACTGCGTCGGCTCCCCGTGCATTTCAGGATTGATTTTAAGATTCTTTTAGTGGTTTATAAATGTCTGTATGGTCTTGGGATGCGCCCCTTATCAACGGCTAAACTGGTGTCGACCTTGCATCTAACCAGTACTGTGAGCTCACACCAGCCAGTAAAAGACAGTGTTATCTTGACTCGTGTCTTTTCTCTTGTACTGTTCCTTCCTCTCTTTCTTTTCCTCTGTTCCTCCTGTAATGTTTCTTTGCGTTTCTTTGCCGAATCCAACATGATGCGGGTTCAAAACACTGACCACGTTCATATCTGGTTCATATCCGTTTGCTAGCATGTGACGCGATGTGCAACCAACAGTCAGATGCAATGTCACAGCTGCTTACTGAATGGGAAAAGCTACAAAGTGTGGTTTCTTATCCTCGGGACGCCGATGGGCAGTGATGGCTCGAGAGATCTGCATAATGAATGATGGTGTGCAAACAAAACAAGTCAGAAACATGGATTTTTAGGTCGAAAAGTTATGTTGTGGGTCTTTGAATTTTGAACGCTTGCAGACCCTGAGGTGCTCGGGTACGGGCCTTTTAGTCGTCCCTAAAGTTTATACAAAAACTTACGGCGAGGCTTCATTTCAGCATTACGGGCCTCACCTGTGGAACAGCCTGACTGAGGGCCTCAGGGCTGCAGAGATTGTTGACGTTTTTTCAAAAAAGAGACTCAAGACCTACCTTTTTAGTTAAGACAATTTTAGTCAATCTTAAAATAATCAATATTTTTTCTTACTTGGGGGGGGGTATGCCTATATGTCGGTTTGCTGTTTTAATTGTTTTATGCTGTGAAGCACTTTGTATTGCTTTCATGCTTGAAAAGTGCTATAAAAATAAAAAGTTAAAGTTGTAAAATGTAATCATATTTGTGACCGAAAACCTTCCTGACTGTTTTCAGGTCCACTGACTACGGAACAACCTACACCAAACTCAACCTGATGCCAGGGACAACCATTGTGGTGACAAGTTTCTACATCTGCCCCACCAACAAGAAAAAGGTAAGAGAATGGATTCATGTATGATATCACTATTTTCTTCCCCAAACTTTGCAAACTGTCCAGAAGGATTAATTCCCCTATAAACTCAGTCTTTGAATACTTCCAGGATAGAGTATTGTGCAAAGTTTCAAAACAGCCCTCTTATTTTTTTACATATCGCCAGGAAATTGGACAAAAGTGGCTCAATTTGTTACGATGTGTACAAACAAACGGATCTAGATGTACCAGTCGGAAGAACCTGTAATATTTAAAATGAACAGCTTTTTTCTTCAACACTGTCTGAACCTTCTTAGACAAACATTCTAGTTATTTGAGGAGTCATCAGGAATAGTCCAGACTCTGAAGGAATTTTCAAAGCTCTTCTTTAGATGTTTGTGCCTTTTGTTTTCTGTCTAGATGATCCCACACTGCTTTAATAATGCCAAGGTCCAAAAGGGGTTTAAGAAAATCTGTCAGCTTGGAAGCGAAATGTTAAGAACTAAGGGACAACTCAAGATGTTTGCACATTACTGTACGGACAGACGGATGGAAAAATTGACGTGTTTCTCCACCACCTACACCTCCACAGCCTTACTTTTAGCACTTCCACATAAAGAACACACTTCCTCCCTTTTGGCTGCATGCATTGCATGTAAAGTGTGCAGAATCGCCAAAAATAAATGAATAACAAACAATACGGAGTAGAAAATCGGTGACAGAAATCCACACAGGATATCTGCCTACGGCTTTGGCTTCAACCCAGGGAAGAGAGAGGGAATCTGCTCAAAGCAGCACACGAATACACCGATTTTAACGGGGATTATTTTCTACAAAAGGCACCACAAAGAGAGACATTAATCTAAAAGGGGCTTTAACCACTTCTAGAAAGGAATCATGATTATTATAACTAATATTTTGCCTTACCCCCAGTGCAACATTTTGGAAGTTGTATAAAATTGTGCTGATTTGGTACTTCCCCGTTTCTGAACTGCTCTTCTTTGGTATTCCATCTACAACACCCTTCGGCCACATGCACCCCTCCTACCTACATCACAGTCATTTAAAGCCCAAGCAACTGCAGGGACCCCGGTGAATGTCAAAAAGCAGGCAGCAGATAAGCTGGAGTAAGCAGCAGCAGGTGCAGCAGGTGACTTGAAGCTGTAATACTGAACGGATGGACTGCCAGCTTTGGCGGCCGGTCTAATTGGCGAACGTTATCGTCGGGGTACAGAGTTCTTCCAATCGATGAAGAGATGGAGGGAGATTAGACGAAGACACTTTTTTTTCTTTTCTCACTTTCTGCTCCAGTCCCCGCTCCAACTGTCCATGAGGAATCTGCCATCCCATCTCCTTCACACACACACAGGCACACACACACCAGACAGCATGGGAGCATTTAATTGCATGGGAATGGAGTCATCCTGAGTCCCCTTAGGGAAGCACAGAGAGACGAGGGAGAGAGAGTGATTGGCGGTAAGAGTGTGTGTTGTGACAGTAGGATGTCTGGTAATATGTGCAGGGGATCAAGCTGCTGCTTAAACACGCCCCCGGGCCCAGCAGGAGGGGATGGATCCGTAGGTTCAGTGTGTGTAGGCGTCCGTGCACGCCGATGTTGTTGCAGAACAACTCCTGTGAAGAGCAGCGATGGGGTGGCTGTCTGTCGGTTTATTTGGATCATCAGCTGCTTTCATTTTAAAGGTTGAATATGGACAGAACGGTGACGTCACGTGTGTCTGGGTTTTAGTTGCAACAGCAGAAAAATAACTCCAGCCGTTTGGTTGCCAGGCTCGCTGCCGATACAAGTGACCAGCAGCCTGCATCATGTCCGACAAGTATTGCAGAGGAGTTTTATATTGACAGCAAACATTTGCCATGTTAGCAAACGAATTAGCTTATCAACCCTACTGAAAAAACACAGCTTAGACCATCTTAGGATGGTTGATGGTTTTAGATGGTTTAAGCTGGTTATCAGGCTGGTTGATGGTTTTAGATGGTTTCAGATGATCTTAGCTGGTGGAATAGGGTGGTTGATGGTCTTGGCTGGTTCAACAGACTGATTGATGGTTTTAGCTGGTCTTTGCTAGTTGATCGTCTTGAAGCTGGTTCAGCAGACTGGTTGATTCAAAAGGTTGGTGGTTCAATAGGCTGGTTGATGGTCTTAGCTGGTTCTAGAGAAAAGTTGCCATTTCTGCTTTTCAATGCCGTGGAAAACATTTATGTGGGTCCATCTAGTGTAGCTTCATCTAAATTTACTCAAGTTCTTGCCCTTCTCAGGTCACTCCTCTTCTGAGATGGATAACAATATGCCGACTCCAACTGTTTCCCCCTGTAGCAGCCAAACTGTGCCTAACATACTGTTGCCACACAGAGATTGTATCTGGCAACTCGCAATTGGCTTGTAGATGTAAACCTAATGTCATTGTCAAACCTGTTATAATTTATTTTATATTTATTTTCAGGGTAAATACAATTTTTTAAGGAAATGCTGTACTTTCATTCTGCACCCCTCCAAACACCTCATGGAGGTATTATTAAAAAAAAAACATGTATAGCTTTTGTTCCATGTTCAACCTTCAATTTTTAGCCGTGTTTTTACTTACTTACATTTTTAGCATCCAAATTATGAGCGGTAATGTTCATAAGGTGCCCTGACACAGCAACTGGCACACATTTTTCTGATCAATAGTGCTAATCGCATAAGAAAACGGCAGACAAGTGAGTCTGTGAACTCTGTGCAGGGATTACATGCAGTGTGAAGGGATCGCATGGAAAAGGTGTGAAGGGGCCTCAGGTAATCAATAGGACTTCAGGCAATTAGAGTGAGAGGTGAGTCTTCAGACAGAGACAAAGTCACCTTCTCTTTCTCTTTCTTCCTCTTTCCTTTGGCGGAGAGCTTCATTAAGATCCACTCGAGACCCCCTGTAGGAGTCGGCTCCCAAGGACCCTTGACACCTCTCAGGACCAATAGATTTGGAAATAAACTTGGAGACTAGAGAGTCTCTCTGCAGTCCACTCCCTCTCCAGAGGGCCGTCAGCTGGGCAAAGTGTTTGCATCCGTCCATTTTTCCATCAAGTGCTTAGTGCACGGACCAAATGAAGGTTCAAGGATATGCTAAAAGCCATTTTTAACAGCAAAGCTTTCTTCCTGGAGGATCTTTTATGCTGTCTGCTGGATCTCTGCCATGATAGAGATGAAGGAATGGTTAACTTCTTGCACTTCCTCTGCTCCTTTCACTCAAATGCTCTCCTGCTAGTTTAGCTACACGTATACAGAATAGGGGGAAAAAAAAAAAAAAAAAACTTGCATTTATCCTGAAACCCTAGTGCCTTCTAGCTACATATGTATATTTTAGCATGAAAAATAGCATGAAAATGCAAATGTTGGGTTTCCATAGCTGTTTTTTATTTGCATTTAGAAGAAGTGAATAGGAAACAGTAAATAAAAAGATTAAAAATGGGGGGGAAAGTCTTCTAATGCATAAATAAGCTTAGAAAGTTGCTTGAGGTGTTTTCTCTGTTTTGAAAAAGGCTTGATCCACGTTAGAGGGGAATAAAAACAACTTTGCGAATCACATCCAAGACTCAAGTGACTCACCAAGAGTTTGTGCTCTGAGCTGCAGAAGAATAAACTCAACTGACTGTCATCTTCAAAGATATAATATTTCAGATATTCCCAGAGTTTAATTCCTTCCTGAAGGAACGATCAACAGACTTTCCTCTTGAGGAAGTCTGCCATGGAAGTCTATTCTCCTCAAGGTTTGTTTTGGGTCAGGACAATTACTTTCTCTATAGGATCGCAACCACCAAGGTTACGTTCACACTGCAGGTGTTAATGCTCAGCTCCGATTTATTGACCTAAATCTGATTTGTTTCTGCGTTCGTTCATATTATCATTTCCATGTGACCTCTATCAGACTTCAGTATAAGCTGTACATGGATCTGAAGTCACCCGCATGTGCCGACAAAAGCAGAACGTCACCCTGTACTTATGGAAGTAAATATGGACGTCACACTTGTTAGCGTGTGTTTAATTGGGTGTTTCATTATGAAACACATGATTAAACACCCAGCTAGCATTGCACCCAATCCTGATGGCCCCTCTTGTGTTTGGTACATCCACAAGAAAGGGGGCCCATGTCATCACTGAAAGCTAAGCCCGGCCAGGCCACATGGGCGGAGGCCCATCCACTAGGCACTTGCTCCCATGTCCCACCTCCAGGCCTGGCTCCATAGGGGGCCCCTGTTACCTGTATCTGGGCAAGGGACATGCTGCACCAATATTTTTCTCTCAATACAGGTGTTTGAGCAAAGTGTTTGCCCACTCCCTTCTTTAGAGACCTGTTTGCCATGCGTGACCCTACCAGGGGCATAAAGCCTCAGACAACATAGCTCCTAGGATCCTGAGAACACGCAGACCCTCCATCACAGTACGGTGGCAGCTCAGACCAAGTGCTCCCACGGCTTGCAGTAGTCAGATATTGGGCAGGGTTGGACATCTGACGGCTGTGGCCAGATAGGTTGGCTAGGGTTAGGGGTTAGGGATAGGGGGAAGGGTTAGAATGAACGACTCAAAACGGTAATTTGGGCAGAGTCAGATGTCTGACCCCACCGAAAATCCGACTCCGCCTCATCCTGCAAGCTGCAGGCGGGAATTTCTGACCCAGACAGTGGATCACTACGCCTCAGGATTCCCCAGCTGAGTCAGGGAGGGAAGTCTGGCCTTTCCTGCTTAGGCAGGTGCCCCCCCCCCCCCCCCCCCCCCACACACACACACACACACACACTATCACGGATAATACGGTACGGTACAGTATGGTGCGATTAAACACAGGCTAACTAATTAAACTTGTTTTAACCATTCTTGTTCTGTTTGCCAACCATGGTTGAAAAACATGGGGGGGGGGGGATCCGTCTTCTCCAGGGCCGACACAGCTTTTTATTCAGGATAAACTCCCAGACTTGACTCTACACTTTTTGAGTTAGTGGCACATAAAAGTAGGGATGCACCGAAAATTCAGCCACCGACAGTTTTCGGCCTAAAATCACCCAAAAGTGTATTTTCGGTTTTCGGCCAAAAGACATTAATCACAGAAACAACACGGCCAAAACTTGCTATGGCGGCAAACAGCGCATCCAGCACGCCACTTATGCACTTCGTGTTTTTATGTAAGAACATATTTACTTTCAGTCTTTCAGCACGCTGGTCAGTTTTAAGCCTGTATATTATTATTTGTTGTAGTAGTACTACAGAGAAAAATGTAAAAGGTATTATGTAATGTACACATGAGTGGGGCCAAACTTTTTTATTTTGAATTTCAATTTATATTGCGCATTGCTGCAATGTCAGTGGTAAATAAATATTTTGATAATTTTGTAATTGATTTATTGCAATGCCTTGATTTTAGCGAGGTTAGTACACATCATAGCCAAAAATGCTATGGTTCTAATAATTGACATAATTTCTTTCTGTGTTTCGGTTTTCAGCCTTGGTTTGCTCATTTTTTGTTTTTATTTTAAGTCAAGAATTATTTCATTGCATCCCTAAAACAACAAGTTGTTATGCTGAAGAAAGAGGGCTTTATTTTAAGACCGCACTGTTATTATCGCGCACTATTCAGTTATTAACACCATTCTTCTCTCTTCCTGCTGCGGTGACTTTGTCTTTCTTTGCCAGATGCATTCACATGAATTTTTTCTCTTCTGGTCTCGTATGCAGCAGCGCACTGTTATTAGTTTCAAAGTTGATGTGCAATCAGCCCCCCCCCCCAAATAAAGAAAAAAAATAACGGTGTTCAGTCCATTATTTACATTCCGTGTCCCGTCTCCTCTGGCGCAGAAATAAAGATGTCCGTCTCAGATGGAATGTGACACGCCCGTTTAGACTGTTGTTGTTTCGACGCAGATCGGATACGTATCTGAGTCAGAACCACAAATGAATGTGGCCTGAATGCGAACCAAAAATGTCAGATTTAGTGTGACTTCACACACTGGCAGAAGCAATTTGGATATGGGTCACATTTGAGTGAAAAAAATCAGATTCAGGTCACATTTAACTGCAGTGTAAACGTAGCCTTAGACCGTGGCCTAAAAATGTCTACTTCATGTTTCTTTTTCAGCAGCTTTTTCCTTAATTGATAGAAACAAGGTTATATCAGCTTAGGCTTGAGTTACTGCAGTAAGTACCAATTAGGGCCATGCTTACCTCCCCAGCTGCCATGAAAGCCACTGAGGCAATGTCTGCAGAAACTTTCAATACCCTCCACAAGTGGATGCAGATGTCTTGAAAAACTGGACACAATCAAAAAATATAGGAAGAAAAATGACAGTGATAGCCCAAAGTATAGTACTTTTGTTATTTGGTGCAATATGATTGCCCAGAGGTGGAGACAGTAGACCACATGGCAGGAAAGCCACATTTTATGGGGCTGACGGCGACTACACTTGTTACTATGAGTGCAATAAATCTTCTGAGAGATCTTTTACTGTCAAAAGCTTCAGTTGCTTCATCCACCACTGCGATCATTTACAGTATAAATCAGCTGCCAAGATGAACTGGATGAGCAGGATTTTGTTGCCAGAAGACTTTGTCTCTACCATTTATGAAGTGGATTTTAGATAGAAAGGTACTCGTAACAGACAAAACGTAAACCAAAACAGCTTTTTTAATATCATTTTCCTTTATGGTCTATAACCAAGGATAGAAAAAAAGGTTAGAATCTGCCTGGAGATGAGTTTTGTTGTTGTTGTTGTTTTTGTATTTTTGTTTTTCAAACTGAAATAATAAAAAAAAGGAGTTTTGGAAGAAGTTTCGAAAAACTTATCAAGTCCGAAACCCTTTAGTCAGACAGAACTTAAATTTAACATTCACTGTAATTTAACAAAAATTCTTCACACAATACACTTTATTTAATAAGAACAAAACTCTCAATAGGATAAAGTCCACAATAAAAGTATGTTGATTATTAATAATATTCAATAATACTCAATAATAACTTTACTTACTTTTGTAAATCACAATATAACAAAATTTTCACAATAAATAAATAAATCATAATTCTCATTATCACTTTATGATCCTTACTGAAACTCAATAATAATCATAATAATCTCTTTGTAAGTCACAATGCACAACATAACACTTAATAATACTCTAATAATGAATCAGAATATACATAATACATGGTCTTCATCAGTTCATATTAATTTCCACATATCCTTTTATGATATTGTATTTAATTATTTGTTTGAATTTTCCTAGTTTGACATGTTTTTATTTCATCATTGCAGCTGTTTCATAACTGGACACCTCCAAAAGAAATGCAGTGGAGTTTGGCGCTAGTTCCTCTTGCTTTTAACGTATTTGTTCCTCTCAGACAGAATTTGCTCTCTTTCAATTGGAAAAGCTTTTGGATACTAAATAGCACTCACGTTGACTTCATACAAATCCTATAAACAAGAACATAAATGTGGTTTTGGTCAAATAGCTTATGTAAGGTGTTCGCACAACTTAAATCATTCCAGTGGACTCCAGTGAATTCTTGGCCCATTAACGGCTTAGCCAAGTCTGATCCCTCCTAAAAAACTATGCCTAATGTCTGAAAGTGTTCTTATAGGTAAACACTCTGAGGCAGCCTTAGCATCAACGGCTCAGCGCTGGAAAATATAAGGCATCATTTTCAGTAATATCCTCAGCTTCTAGTCAGCGTAGCATCTCTTCAGGAAGTTCTTACAGAAGTAACAGACACAGATTTGATGAAGAGATGTGGGTATCCACGTCCATAGTGTTCAACAGTCCTGAAAAACAAAAACAAAAACAAAAAACATTTCCACTACCTGGTTCTGTCCCTGCTCTTTGAGCTCCACAAAATTAGCTGCTCTCTGGTCAATTAATTTATGATGCATTTAGATACAAAGTAAACTGTCTCACATGCAAATTTACTGTTTAATATGATCTTGTCACACATTGCATGTTGCCAGAAATTAAGTGATATTTTAAAATAAATACGTTTTTATTGATGGGAATGATTAAGAAGAATCAACTAAAATGGTTTAAGTATGGTGATTTTTTTTTTACTTGATAAATCTGATTAACTCATTGACTGCCAGATGTCTTTAGAGCAGAGCGCAGCGGTTTTTAAGCATTTGCACAGATTTTTGGAGAGCCAGAGAACATTGTGTATGCCTACCCGAATCTACTAAATGAAAGCCAAGACTCGGTTCTTTCACCCGAAAAAAAAACAATTGTTTACAACTTTTTCCATTCTTTAGCAATCTGCAGTGGAACATGGGGTAGTTGCAGCAAAAATGCTGCTTTTCACTAAAAAGCTGAGGAAATAAGCATTTTTTTGCAGCAACGCATTGATCGTGTCTTTGATCCAATATTTTTATTTTTGGGACGTTTTAAAATTGGAAGGGTTGTTAATTTATAAGAAAAGAAAAAGAACAAGAGAAAAGAGTTGGGGGAAAAAAAAAAATACCAAAAAAAAAAAGACCAGAAGATTTTTTAAAAAAAATAATTTACAAAATTGTCCCCCCTTTTTTCTCTTCTACCCAACCCCGCCCCCTCCCCCCCCCCCCCCAGAAACTCCTCCAAAGGGCTCGTG
This sequence comes from Atherinomorus stipes, assembly GCA_023101725.1. Lineage (NCBI taxonomy): Eukaryota > Metazoa > Chordata > Actinopteri > Atheriniformes > Atherinidae > Atherinomorus > Atherinomorus stipes. The sequence goes on from JALJCO010006234.1 coordinate 270,011, forward strand.
TCACTGATGAAGTTTTTACAGAAACGTACACAAACTCCTATAAATCGCACTGATTACGAGCGGTCACCATATTCTATCTCCCCCGCGAGAGAATTGAGCAGACTTCCTGAAGCCATTTTGACCACAGAACACCACTTCCTGGTTGACCACAACATATTTTTTACTCTGTTACGGTGCCAGCAGCTGCCTGGTTAATAGGTTTTAAATACAAGAAATAAGTAGTAACCTGAGAGGAGTCACATGACACTGTCAACATTATTTTCTTCTTCATCAATCATCATTTAAACAACTTTGTTTGGTCAGAACATGTCTACACACATAAGCTATGGTGAAAAGAGGATAAGGTCTGGTCATAGGAAAATTGAACGAGAAAATGTGAGATATTTTAGCTTGGATGATGACAATCGAGTTGTCAACCAACCAAATATATAGAATTTTTTTTTTTTTTTTTAAATACCTTTAAAAAGTATTTGCCAAAGTAAAAGGGTAAATTATAGTATTTTGTATTATGGCTGTAAAGCTGAACTACTTATAATCTCTCTTTGCAGTTGCTCTGATCATTTCACCTCTTCCCCAGTCCCACCAGTATCGTGATGAAACCACTACTTCTCAGCTTTCAGACTCCACTAAAATCACATCCATAGAGCAAGTAGATGAGGAGTTTCAGTAATTTGAATGGTGCCTGTCACTTTCTGTCATTGGTGATGGGATCAGTCTCAGCTGAGCACAGTTTGGTTTTAGTTTCCTCCTACTGTCCGTATGCATGTTCTTTTGATTAGGGATAACTAGCAGCAACGCTTCAATGGTTTTATGTTAGAACCATATTGGACTGGTAGCCTTTTACTGGTGTACTCTGCCTCTTGCCCAGGTTGCAACTCCCAGTTACAATCTACTGGATAAATAATGGATAAGTGGAAGGTTTAATGGATGGCTTTTTTGCATATTTTTAAACCTGTGGTAGACTGGTGATGGAAAAAGATTTATTGAACACCTGTCGAGTTAAAATGGATGCTTTTTGGTACGTCAAACTATCCAATGGACCTTGAGAACCAAAGATTATAGATTTTACTCTCTCATATACAACCTCCATTAAAAACCTACTTTGCTTATTTAAATCTGACTGAAGCAGTAGGGCAAAACCGTAAATTGACAGTAGTTCTGGATTGCCTTTAGTTGCCTTCTAAGATTGGAAAGAAAAAGCCAGAAAAGTAAAAAAAAAAAAAAGCAAAGAGAACAAAGTGTGAAAGAAGACAGTGAAATGAGTAAACCCAGACATGAGTAAAAAGGTTTCAGAGAGAACAATGGGGAACAGAGTAATAGAGCGAATGATACTGCAGATTTACTGTCATCATCTCGGGTACTGACAGCCGAAAGAGCTTCAAAGACAAAGTGAAGAAATTCAGATGTGGAGACGTCGTGGTGAAATGATATTCCTGAGACGAGGAGCAATTTTTGTAATTTCAGGCACACTAGTTGATTCTTTTCCTCTGCTGTGACTGACACTGAAAAAGCTGTCGTCTGTTCCTTTCTCTGAAACTCTTTTTCTTTTTAAAACTCTGCCTGTACAGAAAACTCGGGGGGGTGTTTGTCTTTGGAGAGTTTTTGTTTTGTGAAGGGCTGCATCCACATGATGTGATGTGAACTGAGACCATAAAAATGCTAAATTGACCTATTTTCTCCCTTTATTTTAACTTTTGGCGAGATGGAAAGTAGTAAAATCAAAGGAAAAATCCGTGGAATGTGTTGAACTCAGGGTTCTGAAAATCCAGGCAATCCACACCTCTTCTGTCCTTGTTTTGCTATATTTTGGGCTGAATCATTAATGCTGTAAATGTACATTTGGAGTGGGTTAAAATATTGATTAATCGATGTATCGCAATATTTCTCTCTGTAATTTAATATTGATTGGGCAATTACTCTGAATTGATTCATCTCCTGACCCATGGGGGGGGGGGGGGGGGGGGGGGTGGGTTGTAGAAGAGAAAAAAAAAAAAAAAAAAAAACATTTTTTTTTTTTTAAATTTTTTATTTCCAAAAACAAAAGAAAAAAAAAAAAAAAAAATAAATAAAAAAACAAAAAAAAAAAATTATTATTTTTTTTTTACTCTTAATAAATAATAATATTAATTTTAAAATAAATAAAATGAAATTATATCTAATCTAAAATCAAAATAAAAAAAATTTAATTTATTTTTTTTTTTTTTTTTTTCCCACCCCATTTTGATACAGGATGTCTGAGATGCACTGTGACATAAAAGGTTGAATATGAAATATGGACAGAACAGCGACATCACGTGTGTCTATGTTGTAGTTGAAACGGCAGAAAACAATTCCAGCCGATTGGTTGCCAGGCTCGCTGCTGATACGGCAAGTGACCAACAGCCAGCAGTATGTCCAACAAGTAATGCAGAGGAGTTTATGACTGACAGCTAACATTAGCCACGTTAGCAAACAAGTTAGCTTACCGATACAGGAGGAAAGTCGCCATTTCCGCGTTTTGATGCCATGGAAAATGATTTTGTGGGTCCATTTAGTGTAGGCTTCGCTTAAATTTACTCCAGTTTTTGCTCTTCTCAGGTCACTCCTCTTCTGAGATGGATAACAATATCTCCAGGGCTCTAAAGCAGCTGCATGACTCGCCGTCTCCACTGTTTCCCCCTGTCCCAGCCCTACTCTGCCCAACATACTGTTGCCACACAGAGATTGTATATGGCAACCCACAATGGCGGCGTGTATTGGCTTGCAGATGTAAACATACAGTAACGCCATTGTCAAGTCTGTTAAAATTTATTTTATGTTTATTTTCAGGCTAAATATAAATTTTTTAGGAAATGTTTTACTTTCATTCTGCACCCCTCCAAACAACTCGTGGAGGTGTGTATATATATATATATATATATATATATATATATATGTGTGTATATATTATATATATATATATATTTTTTAAATATAGGTTTTAATAAAAATGTTCTATATCCAACCATCAAATCTAGACTTAACACATAGAAACATGCAGAACATCTGTAGTAAATAAAACTTGGACATTCTTGAGCCTTTACTATGGCTGTTTCTCAGTATGTGTACTTTTGCGTACTTACATTCTTGTGTACTTTTAAAAGGTCATCAGTAGAAGTCCAAGTACTGTTCCAGTTCAAACAACGCATCAAGACAAGTACGCTCCACAATCCCTGGAGTGTACTTGCTCTGCCCACTTTTCTGACTCTGCATTGGAGGTGACTTTTGTGGACTTCAGGCACCCTCGTATCCCATCAGGCATTGCAGCGTAACAATGGTGGAGGAGAAGAGTAATAGCTATAAGTGCTGAAAATACTCATTATTATACGTCACGCTGTTTTTTATATAACTTTTCTCCAACAGAGTTGTTTTACTTCAACTTCTTAGTGGTTTGATGAAGTTTAAACAGTTATTAAAAGTGACTAGCGGTTTAACAAACGGGGTGAACAGCTAACGGTAGCTAACAGTAAGTAAGATGGGTGCGCAGATTAGCTGGATTTAACTCCCACATCCAAGCAGGGCTTTAATTGCTACTTATCATTTTAATATTAGATTACTGTCATGACATAACTTCAGCAACGTCTTTGAATCAAGTACGTTTCTGTTTCAAATGCGCAACAAGTGTACTTGTGTCCTTCCGTGCTGGGAAGTCTGTACTTCCGACAAGTCCATACTAGTAAGAACACAAGTTAGTTCTTAGAGTACTTGGTATTGAAAAACTGTCTATGTTACTGCAACATTTTAACCATTGAACCAATAAACTTGATAGACAGCTGTTACTGTATATCTGCATTGTAGAACTATGTCATGGCTTAAAAATGTACGCTAAATGTCAAGGATGTCCAAATTTAACAGGGACTTTTGGCATATATTTCAATATTGGCTTATGGAAAATATATTACCATGAGGGAACACTTCATCATTTTCAAATGTCTATTCAAATGAATGGGACATTTGCGAAGTGAAATATTCCCTTGTGGTACGATTGTTCTCATATATCCCCACTTAAATATCACAATTATTTACTTTTGAGTGCATAAAAACCCATTTATAATAACATTTATAACCTTTTATGAATCTTTGAGCATTTGACTTAAGCATTTTCTCATAAAACATAAGAAAAACTTAAAGAAAAGATTAAAAGGTGATAGTGACAAGTTTAATTCCTCCCTTTACCCTTAGTCACCTTTAACCTTTAAGCTAAGCTAAAATCATTGTTTTATTTGATGGCCATCCTGCCCTGATATTTGGCCTTTGTGCCCTCCAAAAGTTGACAGACCAAACCTAAAATGACAAAATTCCAGACCTGCTTTGGAGACTTTGTGATAAACGCTGACATTGCTGTCTTGATTTGAGACTGGAAAACTCCAGGACGTTTTCTTTTAAGATGTTTGCTGTGCTGCTCTGGAAGGCCTTTTCCATTTTGTGGCGTGCAGAGCTGTTTCAGAAGGTCTCCGTTTAGAAACCATCCTTCACTTTGGAGGATTTGTTTGAGCTTTCCTTGAACAAAATTCCTTTTTCTACACATTCTCAAAATAAAAGCTGCCATTACTGTGTTTGGACGTAATCACTGTGATGCCTTGATGCACGCTCCGAAAAGTGGCTAAATTAGTTCGGCATTGAAAGCCGCTCACTGTGTTTGACGTGAACTTTTAATTAAGTTATTGTAGGGAAAAAGGTGCCTCTGCGTGCCATGTATGAGTGTGTGATTCCACACAAGCTGTCACAGTTCCTCCAAACCAGGCATTCAAAAAGTCCCCTGCTATACTGAAGTCCCTTTTCATTTATGTTCCGTTTCAGGGCCATTTCAGAGCTGCTGACACTGTGCCCAAACCGGCTCCCGTCTGTGTGATAAATCATTAATACTTCAAAAGGGTTTACAGACGCTCTTTAATGGTGCACTTTGCTCTCAGTCTTTGGGAAAGCATCCATCCTCTTCTTGAGAGAGCGTTCGTGTAACAGACTTTGCTAAAGAAAGTCAAACTGGTGTCTCTGTATATGACGTCCATGCTAATGCGGCTGTCGGGCACGGTTGCGCTGACAAGACAGAGGAAACGTGTAGCTTTTTCTTCCCGCTGAAACAAAATGAAATCCATAAAAAGTGACTCTTGTACTGTCAACCCACAGCTTTGACACATAAAAGCATGTGTTCCACAGCGGAAAACTACGCTACGCTTCAATTTTCTTGATCTCCCTGCAGTCTTTTCTTTATCCTTTGCCCAAACATTGATCTTAGACCTGTGCTGAGGCAGATAAGCAGATGGAAGTGCATGGCACAACTGTGAACAGAGGGCAGTCAGAGGCAAGGCTAGGCCGTAGAAGCTGCTGCTAAAACTAGCTGGAAGGTTATTGACTTTGGATTCCCTCGCAGACGTTTGGTCTACCCACGCCGTCGTATGAAAGCAGTTCAAGCTTCATTTGAATCCTTTAAGCCGGCAGATGCTTTGGGAGCGTTTAGAGGCTGGAAGCAACCAATCATAAATTATTTTGACGTTTAAGAGTCACAGGAAATGATTGAGGACTTGATTTTGCTCAAATTTTGCTAAAGTTCCATGGTTCGTGTGGAGCTTTTCCCATTTTTTATTTAACATATAAGCTCACCTGAAGTAAGTAGGGAAGGAATCAGCACCTGAGGCGAAGGCTGTACCAGAGCAGCTATAGAGGTGGGCCTGCGTTGACATTTTTTCTTGGTAAAATTAGATACGAGAGGCAGTGTGAGTCAGACATGCAGCATGTGAAACAGCAGGCACCAGTTCATGGTGGAGATGGATTTTCTTTATGGTACAACACACCAGATGCTGCACTCTCTCTGCCTTTTTTCAGCTTATCAGTACCAGCAGTCTACAGTAAGTATGTTTCGGGGTGCATAACCCGCCGAGCACATAATCCAGCTTGCAGATTGTGACTGCCCTACGGAGAGACATTAAACAGAAGCTGGTGAAAGAAAAGCCACAGTGACTGAATTTAAGGTCAAGTGGAAATGACATGCTATTTCTGCCTTGTCTTTTTTAAAAATGAAATATATTTAACACCCAGAAGGTTAATCCAGCTTTGCTGCTCTCTTCACATTGATTCTGATTTGCTGATCACATCCTCTCACCGTTGCCTTTTACTCCTTCTGCCTCGTTTTCCTCTACAATCCTCAGCGTTGCTACGAGTCCCAGGAGATCGTGATAAATCATATTGCCACAGTCTATTCAGACGACAGCATAACATTAGCTGTGATCATCTTTAACCCAGCATCGATCGCAGCTATTGACCCGTAAGCCATGTCCAGCTGGGTTCCTGCATTTTGGGAACAAGGCTGCTGACCCTAAATAGATTGATCTGACCTCAATCCACCAGTTCTGATCAATAGGCGGCAAGCCAGATCCACTGGCTTACACTGCTATCTGCTGGCCCGCCCCGGAGGGAGCTCCGGCTCGGAGTTATTCGTCATGCGGCTTTTGCAGGCGTGTAAACTTTGCCATGTTCTCCTCTGTGAATTTCAGAGCGGGGCTTGGTTATATCATTCTCTGCAGCAGGAGGAGACCGAAGAGGTGACATGAGCTGGCATGACATGAGAGGAAAGGAGGGAGTCGGACATCAGTATTCATGTTTTTTATGTGACTTAATGATACATGAAATTTATGATTTAATTTGCCACTAAAATCACTTGAATCAGCATTTGTATTCCACGCAGAGGCAACCAATGTCAGAGAAGCTCTATTAGCTCTGACAGAGACTTTAAGTGGCCTAGTTGTTTAAGTGGGGTGTCTAAAAAGAGACGCTCTTGCCACTAATCCTTTTATAATGTCCCTTCCTAATTAAAACAAGCCAAGTTTAGTTTCACTGAATTTCACTTTTTTACATCTCCTGTTTGGTCCAAGGCTGCAGAATGATCACATGGGGGAGTTACAAGTGATTTGCAACACTGAACCTTTTCATTTATCTACAGTACCAGCAGTGTTGGCCTGGTAAAATGTTTGTAGTCATATTAAGCCACGTTTCCACCAGCAGGTCTGAGAGATCTGCTTTATTGTTTCTTAAAGACACACAATGTAACTTTTAGACCTTAAAAACGTATTTCTGACTCGTTTTGATGGCACACCAACATTCAATATGCACATTTTCCAGCCGTCACCGCCCAGAGGCATCCTGGGGCTCAGAAACAGCAGTATGTAAGATTCCCATCAGGGACATGCCGGTTACGTTGCAGCTGACTATTGGTTGTCACTTACTTTGAAACGGATTATGAAGCAGGTATGAACACTGCGGGTGTTTTGAATCATGTCGGACTGGATAAAGAAACGCAAGGAAACATTACCGGAGGAAGAGAGGAAAAGAAAGAGAGGAAGAGACAGAACAAGAGTCAAGATAAGACTGTCTTTTACTGGCTGGACCGAATCCCAGTACAGATTTGATGAAGATGGATGCTTGTTTAGCCATCGATAGGGGGCGCTTTATTGAGAAAACTGCTAAAAGTTCCGTTGTGTGTCATCACCCGGATATCCCACTTTTAGCATGTATATTGGAATCGGACCTCAGTTAAAATGTGCCAGAAAGGCCAGAGTGTGAAAGTGGCTTTGTTTTTGAGTGTGTGCTCTCTTCACGCCAGAATCGGCAACAAGAGCCCGCTCTCCACAGTCCGCGATTTTGTTTCTCTTGGCATTGACGTGCTCCACGGAAGCTGCTAGCTGCTAACATAAGCTCTCTTTAGCACCACCTCAAATCAGCTGTTTACCTGCCACGGAGCTGCGATTAATAATGAGCTTTTTCAGAGAGGAGGACAACCCCAGTGGATTGTATATATTCAACGAGGATATGCAGTCGGTTTGTGTTGCTGCTTGTGTAATCTATTTTCTTTAGTGTTAGAGACCAGGAAACGATGGTAAATGAACGATGACAGCTGCTAACATGCTAAAGCCCGGCTTACACTGTGCGATTTTTGGCCGTTTTTGAGCCGATTTTCCAGTCTTGCTACAAGTTTGGTGATCGGGACGACTTTTGGTCAAATCATGTCGTGCATCGTGCAGTATATTAGGGGGTCACGAGAGGTGATTAGCACCTCACGAAGACCTCCCGATCAGAAATGTGAGTCGCAAAAAAATCAAACCTGTGTGATACTTTGGTATTTTGGGCCGAGAACTCTTTCCTCTGAGATTTTCACATTTACATGCACGAAACAAAAACTGAAGTGAACCAGAGGCAGCATGGCAACCCGGCTTGTCATTTGGATGGAGTTCTCTTTGTAAAACCAACAGACCGTACAGCTCACGTCTGCTTATCCAATTTCTCATCCACACGTGACGACGTCGCCTTTTATTTTTAGCGAATTCTTCACAAAGAAGAGCGCAAATTGCCAAGGCAGTGCGGTTTTTTGGTGATAGCATAATGTTGCTGCTGCTGTTGTTGTTTGTATTGTCTGCTTCTTCTTCTTCTTCTTCTCCGTTTTCTTCTTCTTCTATTACTAGCTGTATTCATTGCGTTGCATGTCGGGATGCTTCATGACCTCAACGTGTCTTTGAGGACGTACAGTGTGAGTAGTCAGATCGCATCCGAGCATCGGTTTGTACAGTACGAGGACAGACATCGCAAGCTGTGAACTTTTGAACTCTGCGACTGATTTGCACAATTTAAGTTGGAGCTGCGAGCAACGATTGAAAAAATCGCACAGTGTCCCAGACTTAACCAAGCTACACACTTGTTGGAGTAACTTCACATCGGACGTCCGCTCCTTATTTTCATCAGAGTCCAGCCCTTTTACTCCCTGTATTCTCTCTATAAAACGTACAGACAAGTTTTTATCGCATTTTTCTCTGTTGGGACATCATTTTTCTTCGCTCGGTCCATCCTGTGTATGCTTTGTTTTGGTTTGTGAAGCTTGCCTCGTGAACGCACACACAGACAAGTCTAATTCTCATTCTTACACTTGCGAAAAAGAAAGTGGGGGATGAAATGAGGTCAAACAGCGCTTATTAAATTTATCTCCCACCCAACTATGATTAAAAATTAATTTCAAGATAACTTAAGGAGGATTGTGCGAGTATAATACCAGGTCATCAAATCAAATCAAAGATACTTATAAAGATACTGTTGATCCCCGAGGCGGAAATTCATGTTTCAGTACAACCCGTCCAAGTCACACAGAAACAAAACATATAAACAAGACAGGATCAGGCAGACCGTGGCCACGCAGCCGTTCGCAGTGCGCACATTTGCAGATATGGAAAATGATAGCATGAGGAAAGGTGGGTAGGTGGTAAAAAAGGAGCTCTCTGAACTCTCCATGTACACAGGTGGAGAACTGGGAGACAAAAAAAGACACACCATACAGATAAACACAAACTCAGACAATCACAACATGAAAGACACGTGGTGGGCAGGTGGGGAGGGGATTCCCTCCAAACAGCAGAGCGAGGAAGCGCTCTGGCACCCTGCCAGCTCAGTCTGTCCAGAAGAGGGGGGGGGGGGGGGGCGAGGAGGCGTTGAGTTATGACACCTTTAATGCTTTTCCGCAGGCAAAACTAGGAGGGGTACCCATCTGACCTGACCCGTCCTACTTTTTTGGCACCCTTGTGTTCAGGCACCAATCTGCGTTCAGACCAAACCCGATTTAGGCATCGGGGGGGTAGGGATGGGCAATACCGAAATGTTTCCTGTTGATACGATACTAGTAGTTTATGATACTTTTTCATTGATGCCAATACCAATACTTTTTGTCCCTTAAAAGAAAATCACAATTGTACAGTTTGCATTAATGTTTTGAATGCAAGGTCACAAGATATGAGTAAAACTTGAGAACAGAAGTACTGGAAAGCAATGCTTTTAAAACAATAATAAATTATATTGATGGGTAAATTAAACAAAAATAACAAGTGCAGGTTGAAATTATTTAAATTTATTCAGTGGAAAATGTTTTCTAAAACACAATGTGCAATAACCTGCATTAAAGCACTGAAAATAACAAAACATCATTATCATCAATAACAACAGCAGCTTCATCATGACATCCCATAGGCTACCACCATCATGTGACACAGAAGCTAGAATCTGGCTGCTTTCACATCATTTCTTTGCACAAAACTCTCAAAAGTGGACACAGAATGCAAGTTTTGTATCTGTACAGTGGTATGGAGACACTCAAAAAAGTATATTTTGTCTGGCTGGTATCGAAGTATCAACTCCAGGGTATCGATATGCCCATCCCTAATCAGGGGCGTCTGTTTATCTGCAGTCTGTGTGAATGTGAAAATCCTTTGCCTTCATTCCTTTTTATGACTTTACCAGCAACCCAGAAATAATTTTAATAAATTCATGATTCAGATGATTAAAATAGCTAAAAATAATGCTAACATTTACCACGTTTGTCACACTGTGGTAAACAATAAGCCATGGCCAACACTTAGCATTACACATATGAAGTAGATGTGATGTCACATGAATACACAGCTGTTGTGTTAACATATAAATTTTCATCCTTACCCAACTGATCCTCATCCATCATCTTTTTTTTTTTTCATCAATAAATGGTTAATTTTTTTCCAACTTAAATGACTGTCATCTGTTGTTACTGAAGTAGTTTTTACTTCTGTTTTCTTACCTCCTGCATCTTGCTGTTCATCCCACCTGCCCATCACTTAAACCTTTTCTTTTGTGTACTTGTCTTTTTTCTACTGTACATCCGTCTCTTGACTCATGTGTGAAACCAGATTTTTGCCTGCTTCTGTCTTGGCTGCATCCTGCTTCCCTAAAAGTGGATCTGATCTTCCCGTCTTTGCTGTCATGTCTGAATCGACACATCCTCTCCTCTCTGTCATCCATCACAGCATCCTCCCATGTCTCATTCGCTCTCCTTTTTTGTGCGTTCTGCACCTTTTACTCTTTAATCTGTTTTCCTTGCATTCTTAGCAACCGCCTCTTTCAGTACAGTATGTCAGTAGCTGGGTTTCCGTTATACCTGGAATTGCGCAAAACCTAATTATGGTAATTAAAACCGCTCATGAAAACTCTCAAATATCGCAAAAAAAGTTTTTACACTTTCACGAGGCGTATATCCAGACAGTTCGATGAAGCAGTTTTTCACATTAGTGTAATGGAAACATTTTTTTTTCGCAATTATCCGCCATCAGCTGTGACGTAGGGGGGTTAAAATCCAGTTATTCCTTCTTAATTATGATGAATATGATCATTTACAAGCATTAACTATGAAATCGGAGTGATGGGGGAAGTTTTTTCAGTCACATATAGGAAAAATCCCCAAATCGCTGTAACTCAGCAAGCTGAGTTGATTTAGGACATTATGCAGATGGTTTACGTTTTTCATGTATTAACGACTGGCCACAAGCTGTTTATGTCATTTCCACACATTTGTAACACCCCGACTCGGTTATCACATGTTAATTATATGTCACCAGGATTTAATAAAACGTGACCACGGATAACATCGTATGACTGCGCCTTCGTATCAGCAGCTGCATCACCACATCAGTCAGGAACTGGTGCCGATAAAAGTGGAATACAAGATCAAGAAATTACATCCACACTCCAGACGTTGATCCTGAAGGGTTTTTAATTTGTGTTATGTTTCGGGCGTCTGTCCTGGAAGTTGCCCGAAGTGTTTTTTTCCCTGCTGATGTGATCAGAGGCTCCATGGGGATCCATAATAAACTAAAACTACATACGGACATTACCTCTGAATTATCATCCGCTGTTTTCACCTCCTGATGAAGCAGCTCTAAAACACGTTTATATCTCCATCCTCCTCAAAGTGGAGTCTAGAGGGACGGGATTTACGGCTTACACCTTTCAATGGAAACACCTACATATCGCAATTGTACTTTTTCTAAATTAAAGAAATATTGCTTTTATTTTTTGAAAAAGTGTAATGGAAACCCAGCTATTGTCAACTTTTAGCCCAATTTCACTGCAGATTTGTTCTCCAATATTCGTAAACCTCACCAGTCAAGTCTCAGTTCTTAAGCTAAACTTTCTGCCTCAGAAAACTCCAACATATGGAAACATCTCAGCTTGATAAACTGTATTAATGATGTTTGTGAAGATTTGCACAGTCCTAATTTCTCATGCTTCTGTAGGCCTAGTAGTTCAGAAAACTCTAATTAAAATGTGTGAAGTGGACTCTAAGACCTAATATACACCTGAAGTATCTACTCTGCACCTGGGAGCAGTTTCCCACATTAATCAACTCTGTGCTGCTTTAATTTTTGGAGTATTTCTTACTTCAATTTCAAGATGATGCCTTCCACTTCAGGCAGCAATGTGCACATATGGCACAGTCTCTTCTTTCAGCAAACCTCCAGCTCTTCTATCCAGCTGGGCCGAAGAGATCTGCCAGATTTGCTCAACATGTTGTATGCAAACTGTCGCAGTGTGGCTTCCACTCTGTCATGTGGGTTCTAGTAACTGTTGTGCAGTACTTCAGCTTAAGCGCACAATATTTCAGCATTATTTAGAAAAAGAAACAATGCATAAGGAAAAGCAGTGTTTGCAATCCAAGTTTTTTCTTTCTGTACTTGTTGACATCAGCATAAAAGGCATGATGTAGGAGTGGTGGTGCTGCAGCACTGATGCGTCTAAACCAGTCTCCCCAGATGAACTTTCTCATTCTGGTTTAATGCCACTTGTTTAATTTAGCATGTTTTTACAACAGGACCTCTTTTATTAATCAGATATGACCCATTATGGAGCACCGTAGAGTCTCCTGGGTTTTGTTGTCTTTTCCCCTTTCGCAGCCTAACTTGCTTCTTTTCCTTTTCTGTCAGCATGTGGAGCTTTACATTAAAGGACCCCATCATGAAAATGGACTTTTGAGCTTTTAACCATGTTAGTTTTATTTCTTCATAAAAACTTCATTTAAGGCATAATTTCTCTTCATTTATGCATATTTGAGTAATCTATTTTCAGTCTAAGTTTCAGCCTTAGAAATGTCTACACAGAAATCATTTCACCAAACAAGTAGACGCCCACTTTCTTCAGAAACTCCAAGGATGAATTCCAGTTCCCCCTTTAGCCCTAGCCCTTGGCTATTAACCCTTTGTTTTCCACGTTCGTGTGAAGGGGTATTCCGGTTCTGGTCTGGTTCAGACCAAGGGTGAGGGGGAAGTTGTAGGGCTATCTGGCCCTCGAAACAGAGATTTTCCAGGGGCACACTAGAAAACGAGTGGTATTATATTACCCACAATTTCATGTGAAATACAGGCAAAATGGCGAAGAAATCGGCAGCCAAAACAATGCGTAAATGTGAGTGTTTTTTTATAAATCAAATATGAAAATTGCTCATTTAAGGTTGCTATTACAAATGTGAAAAAATTGATTTCGTAGTGTTACGTGCATCTGCTCATGTCTATGATGTAACGTTCTTCTTTCTTTCCAAAATCCAGTTGTCCAGGAAAGGGAGATTATTGCTGCTGCACAAGACATTTTTTTTCTTTTAAAAAAATCTTCATTGAAAATTCGATGCTGCAAACAGCATTGCACACTCTTCCAGAAACAACGGTGATGTCAGTTTACTGCGCCATGGACGACTGTTGGTGATGCATAAGGATTTAGAAGGGTTGTCCCATTTCTTACAGGAATAATTCAATCCGTTTTATGTGCTAGGGCCAAGGGGAAGGGCTAGGGGATGGGATGAAAAAAGGAATTGGGCACAAGAATCCTAACTTATTCACTCTCTCTGCGGAAGAAATGAACAGGCTGCTTGTCTCAGACTTTCTCGAGATAAACAGCCATCAGCTAGCAGAAGTTTGCTCCAGAGTTTAGTAGAAAATTGTCTCTCTTTTTTAAAAACATTTTTGAGCTCTAGACAACAGCAAGTTGGAAAAAAATCTGGTTGCGTTTGGTAAAGCGTTTTTTTCTCTGGGAGTACTTCTGAAAGCCAATTTACTCGTCAGGTTTCTCTGTGTCACCGTATGCACTTCAAACTGCAAATCAGACTCTGGGTCGGGTGCATACGGCTCCATAACAGGGTAATCCATTTTATTCCGTTGATTGGAGTCTGATCATCCACCAGTGTTTACAAATATCTACCCACATGAATTACATGGCTGGTGTTACACCAAAATCTGTGACCCTTTAGAATCTGTGACTGTTCCAGGGCATCGTCAAGACATGGGCGTAAAACATGTCAGTTCAGTGGTTCAGTGCAGTCAGGCGTTTTACTTCCATGATGGAATTAAACGCATAAAAAACTAATATTTAACACCAAGTTGGTTTCTTTAGTGGTGAGGGAAACATGGTTAGCTTGTATGCTTGTAGTTGACTTTAGCTTATTTATGGCTGTAGTTAGAGTTTAGAGTGTTTGAAAGTAATGATACATCTTCTTTTAAGTTTTCTTCCTATTCTGAGGAGATGTTCAAAAACTTTTTCAGTCGCTAGTATTGTTTTCTTTCCAGAAAGAAATGCATTTTGCAAACCATATGTGAAGGTTGGTCACGACTAAACACACGAATAGACAAAAATAACTGGCCTAAAAGAATAATCACAATCTAGAAAACTTAAACTCGAGGATGTCTCTTCATCTTTTATATCTGGCCCACAATCACTTTTTTCATGTTCTTTTATTGAAGTTATTTTTCAGTCAGTGATTGAAGTGGAAACCTTGAGAAACATCGTCACTTGATTTGATTGTCCTCTCTTTATTTCCCAACTCCCCCTAAGACTTCTTTTTTTTTCCTGTTTCATCTGTTTTCTTGGAACCTTCAAAGTCTCCAAACACTTCATGATTTTCCACCAATCAAATTTTGCTGTTAGTTTCCCAACATTGATAAAGACCCAGAAAGAAATGTCTGTATGTAGCTGATGTCAGCTGTTGTTATGAGCGAAGAAATAACTCCAGCTAACCTCCTCATGTCACGTCAGTGAGTAATATACTCACTGATTCACTGCTCTTGTTTGGAGTACTTGAGAAGAGATCTACTTATTAGTGATGAAGTGCACAGTTACAGTGGGATGAGATTCTGTGGCAGCATCACATGTCGCTGCTGTCATACCTGCTTTTTAAATGATTCTGACTTCAGTGTGGGGATTATTGTGTCAGAGAATATCTTCTAGTCGGGATACTCCAAAGTGAAGCAACATGGTGCCGAAGCTCTGGTTTTCAGACTGAATATAGACACAAATACTAGGCAGTAAAGTTGTGATAGATTGTAAGTTGATTTCTGAGTTTGGGTGACAGTTTGATTCCTCTGGTAGGCATTGATTATTCGATTCAGAATTTTCTGTGTCTGCATTTCCATGCTTTTAAGATCTGCTTGTTCCTAAACCAGTGGTTGTCAAACTGGTGGGGCCGGCCCCCAGGGGGTGCTTAGGGTTCTGTCAGGGGGGGGCCCAGCCAGGCCTATAGATTTTGTACTTCTAACAAAAAAATGGGCATATTCTTTAAAGTAGTAATGAACAAATGATGATTTAAAAGGAATTGCCCCCCCCAAATGCAGTGCAGTTTTTCATATATCTCATGGTAAATGTTTGGGTGCATGTGGTAGCGGTGGTGAGATGGGGGCGCTTGACATCATAATTTCCAATGAAAAGGGGGCCCTGCAAAAAAAGAAAAAGTTTGAGAACCAGTAAAGCAGTAATGATGTTGCAGCTCATCCCACTTGGGATGTGAATCCACACCAAGGAGGCCGATTCGGTGCGCATCTGGATACGCTGCCAGCGATACGATCCATTCATGATACAGTAAAGCCTCCTGCCCATACGATTTGATTCACCAATGGTTTGACAACGATTTGACTTTATGCAATTTGGCTCGATATGATTCATGCTGCAATACAAACTATTCACCCAAAACAAAGATTTTAAAGGTCTCATCTGGTTTTAAAGCATCATCACAACTATTTTGCCGTGTCCCTTTCCCTGTGAAGGATGTTTTTAATACTTATGTTTTTGATTGTTTCCTATGAATCAAACCAATAAATCCATCTTTAACTGATGCAGTCCACTCTGGTACAGACAGAGATTGCTGTCAGGAAGTTTCAGTTTTGTTAAAGAAAAAAAACAAGATAATTTTCTCACCACTTCTGCTTCTGCTCACTTCATGTTTATGTTCATCGGTAGAATCATCCGAGTGTTTGCTGTTTACTTACTGCAGCTGCGCCACCCGTCTCCCATCCCACTAAGCATTTTTTGGTTTAAAAGATGTCTAATAGACATCTAATGGTCCTTAGGTCACCTAGGCTGAAATCGGTCTACCACTGGTCTAAAAGTAAAAGTTTTTAAGCCATCTAAAGGCAGGTAAACACTACAGGAAAATCAGCCCGATTTATATCCCGATCTTCCCCTTACGACCAAAGCCAGCAAAGGTTCGATTGTTGGATGTTTTCAAAAAACATTGCATCCGATCCTCTCATGGTGTGATGTGAGTTACGAGTGATTTTGTCCAATCCACTCGAAAGGAGATTGTAGATAATGAACATGTTTAACATTTGCGACTAGAAATTCTGGTGTGTGTGGTGTTCCGAGAAGACCCAAACATGCACAATGTTCACAGCTGTGCAAAATCAAAAACGCTGCTCTCATTGGGAAATCACTTGAGGCTCCTGGAACAACAGCCAATCAAAACGCAAGAGCTAACAGCTGACTAACAGCTGATTGACGGAAAAGGAAGTAAACACAAACAAAGAGCACACAGCCATTAGCTTACAGCCCTGCTCTCCAAGCTATCTAATGTTTGTGGCCATTTTTATTCACCTCCAACTCGCGATCATACAGCCCACATTCTCATTACTCTCTCTGACTTTTTCCACAATGTTTTTTTCCATGTATGCGTGTTTTTTTCCACAATGTTAGAGGCTTAAAAGTCCACTACGTTTGTTTATGCTAAAGTCTCGTCACTCAAGTCTCGTCACGAAGTCTCGCCACGAAGTCTCGCCACGAAGTCTCGTTTGATATTGCGAAATTTGGGATGTTGACAGTGAAGGAGCCGATTCTCTGCTGACAAATCAGTTAGTGTGGGGTGTTTTCCGTTGTGTACACCCCACACTGTATGATCAGAAGAGGCCAATTTTGTGTGATTTGTCTTTTGTAATCATCAAGTGTGTGGTCTCTACATCTATGAAGGTCTCAGGAATCCTGTAGTGTGTACCTAGCTTAAGCTCAGACTAGCTTAGACGGCTAATTCCAATTCCTGTCTTAATCCGCAAGTTCAGAATTTTTGACATAGTGCCCTCAATACCAAATGAGCCAGAATACTGCTTATCACTGAAGACGGTTTCAACATATTTCATCCCGTTATTCTAGTTCCAGAAGGTTGGTGATGCTAATGCTAGTGGAAGTCAATAGGAATCTGCTAGCCTGTCATTAAAACCAATCTTATCCACTCCACAGAACATCTGAGGCAAATCAGCAAGACTATCTGTGTAAATGCCGTGTTAAACTAGTAAACTCGTGTAAAAAAAAAAAAAAAAGTAAAACTGGCCTTCTATGACAAATTTTGCATGACATATTGAGGAACTAGTTTCTTACCAGCCTACTAGCTTTGCCAGTGTATTTCGGTTCATAGAGACATGCTGATAGTTTGATGAAAAAAGTTAGAAATCATCTTCAAAATCCGACATATCCTCGTGCCTTTCAGACGTGGCCGTATTTTAGACTATATTTGTGTAATCAGATTCCTTCATGCACGTAGCAACAGATGACATCACTGCTGCCAAATACAGGAGGTAAAACTTTGTAAAGTTTCTCAGCAGCAACAATCAAAATGCAACGAAAAGCAGGTTAGTTAACATTATTCTGTTAACATGACATTTACACAGATAGTCTGAAGTTAGAAATGATTTGCCTCAGATGTTCTGTGGAGTGGATAAGATTGTTATTAATAACAGGCTAGCAGATTCCTATTGACTTGCACTAGCATTAGCATCGGCGACCAACTGGAACTAGCATAACGGGATGAGATATGTTGAAACCGTCTTCAGTGATAAGTAGTATTCTGGCTCACTTGTAAATGAGGCCCTATGTCAAAAATTCTGAACTTCCCCTTTAACCCTCAAGCTCAACCCTCAATATTAGTAGCCCTCAAAACCAAGTGCTAAGGGCTATTTTGAGACTTGGCAATGGGAAACCCCTAAATGCAGATATGTCTTCAAACTGTAGGGGGCCAGCATTACGCCAAAGCGGCGTTCACTCTGTCAATTCAGAAGAAGAAGAAAAAAAATGTACTTTATTTACATTTTTTTGCACTGTTAACCCTGCCTAACCATTGACATATTCAGCTGTCACCACATTCCACGGCTTATTGAAAGGTAAACACCATCTATAACGAAAATTACTTGGGTAACTGTGGTTATGTGAATTCCTGGATGACTGCTAGTCAGGTGGCCTACAGTATATGTCACCTGATTGACAATTGTCATTAGGACTCGACCTGCGAAGAGTGCGAAGAGCTTTGTTTACAGAAGAAATGAAATAGAACTATCGTTCCATAACTTTGCGACTACGGGAGACGACATCAGCCCAGTCGTCTTATACCTTTATCGGCACAAGCACGTTATACAGGCTGTTATCTTGATAAAACAACGACATCAGACATTGTTACATTAACTTACTTAAGCGATAGCAACATGGCTTGACCGCACTGGCCGAGGAAGAAAGAAAAAAAAAAAATAAAAAAAAACAAGAAAAAAAAAAATAAAAGACTGATGAGAGAAGGAAGGAAGAGAAAGTGAATCTCTACATCCCTACATCCCACCCCAGCAGATGACGTACAGAAGGTGGTTGTCTGTTTTAAATGGAAATAACTGGAGGAAATGTTCTATGGAGCCATATTTTAACAGTTTACTGAAGCGTTATGAATGCAAACTCAACTTTTTTTTTACATTGATTTTCATACCATTTTTTCCATCCAGTGTCAACATTATTAGTCATCTTTTCATTTTTCATGTCCTAGACTTTCTCCTCCTCATCCCTTTTTAGTAACATCGATTCAGCACATGCAGCATCAGACAAATTAACCTTATAGTTGACGATTTTCATATAAACTGCCCTCCTGCTTTCTTTATCCTCTTTTCAGTTACTCCCCCCTTTTATCCCATTTATCCGCTTTGTGACTGAGTGCAGGCGACCGAGTGTGAGCCAGAAGCTGGAGATTGATTGAGGCTGACAATGAGCAACAAGCCAGTGGCGTGTGTCTCAGAACAGAATGAACGTGTATGTAGAAATGGCTGATTTATGCTGGAGGTGGAGGGGAAGCAGGTGTTGTAACCCGATGATGTATGTGTGTGCACATGTGTAGCAGATTTACTGTGAAAGAGGACAAATGGGATGGCATGATGAATAGGTAAGCAATAAAAGAGGAGCAGAGAACTTGACTAGCATCATCAGCTAACGATACACGGCTCTGCAGCCGATCTGCACGTGTCACTGTGTGGAGGGAAAAGTGAGTTTTCTCTTCTCACTCTGAGGATTATTAAAGGCTCATCACTTCCAACTACATTTCATATAAGACATGAAGAATAAATCCATGAACATCAAAGGAAGACGTACAGGAAGAAGTAATGTACAGAAATAAAGCTGCGGCTCATTTTAATCCTTCCCCGGGCATGTAAATTATTCCTTGAATACATTAGTCACAATTTTGATGAGATTTATATGTTTTGTACCAGGACAGACAATTCTTTTTCGTTTTTTGGCACCAAGCAGCTGAAGTAGACTTTGCATATTAGATTTTATCCATATACATGCAGATTATGACACGAAACCTGTAGCTTCCCACGCAAAGCGTAATAGATTTTCCACACGTCCACACATGAGTTAAAACCTGAGCACAACTTGGATTCTTATTAGGTAAAGCTTAAGGAATAAAGTTAAATTCCAAGCGAAAAAAAATTTAAGGAAGCCTCTAGCGCTGGGTGGTTTACTGGTTCTTACTGAAAGTCAATTTTTATTGTTATGATATGAATTTGTTTTAAAGAGACACCGTGTAATTTTTGACCCAAACATTAGCCAACTGTAAGTAATAATAAATGATTTTGGGGGTCAATATACAGCACTTGATGCATGTATGTGCTCTTAGGGGGCTGCCCTCCTCAAAAACCAGACGTTAACTTTGCATGAGCGGATCCGTCTCTCATTGGATCATGTGACCTGGAACGCGTTGCTTTATGGCTTAATTACTTCAAATCAACTGGTCAAAGTGGTCTGCAAACATGATTACAAAACACGGACAGAGACTGTTTTACTTTGCAACAGTTGTGTGGCCTGTGGGAGGTTACAGGTTTAGTGCCCCCAGTGGCCAAAAGTTACACGGTGTCCCTTTAATGGCCAAGATGAGCAAAGACGGCCGACCAAAACCAGACAACGTCCAGCTCATTTTCTATATTAATTGAAGTGTTTTGAATTTATTGCTTTTCAGCACCTTCATTTCTAAGTCATTCCTGACTATAGACTAATCCGACGAGCGTTTTGTGTGTTGCACCATCTTGCAGCACCACCATTGCTTAGAGCTCCAGTCCCAATTCCCTCGTATCTGCCAACATGGAAAGCAGCGTGAATATCTGGACTTACAACATTGGACAGTCGTCTAAAGTAATGATAACTCATAGGTATGTTATCCGGAAGTTATTCTGACATACTATTTTTACATCGGTGCATTAATGTAAACTATTATTCATCTACCGAAACTGTCTTTAATGACAAGCCACACTGGAACATGAAACACAAATCTCCTCATTACTTAGCAAAGTTGGTTTAAAAATTAAACTCTTTCAAAGGTTGTTACTTTTCTATTTTGTCATATCTTTGGTATTGTTTAAGGACTGTATACAGATCACGTAGCCTTTGCATATCCTGCTGATGAAACTAAAGGCTGCAGTACACCGTCTCCATGATCCGTTAGTGTTTTTGACTGAACTGTGTTTTTTCTGGTCCCAACGTTGTCCTGATCGGAGCAAATAACGTTATATTTCACAATATCTCCCAGATTAGTCATGAGAAATACCACGGCTGTCTCTGTTAGCATTAGCTAGCATGATAACGTTATGCAGTGCATCATTTTTTGGGAGCAAAGACGCGTGAAATAAAGTGTCAGATTAATGAGTGTTCACCATAATTTACTGTGTTTTTGTTGTTGGGGATTAAATCCAATGTTTTCTCCATCTTGGCAGAAAATTTTTCCTCCTCTGCTCTGTATGTCCGATATTCCTCCCCGATACGAACACACTGACATCAGTGGACTGAGCAGCACCGTCCACTTTTGTCACAGACAGCAGCAACCTTCATGTAATAAATGTCTGTGATCTTTTCATTCATTTATTACCACAATTAAAGTTTTCCACTGTGTTTCCAACAACCAGAAAATTTGCAAGTCGTTTCAGATTTCCTTAATATTGTAAAGAAAAAAAGTCAGATTCTCATCAGTTCTAATTACACTTGTACAGAAAAGCTCCCAAAACAATGGTGGGCAGTCAAGTTGCGGCGTTTTCCAAGATTAGTCTATTAGTTTTGTAAATGCATCATTTTTTTAGAACTCCTTACTATTCACAATTTAGAGAAATTGAGGAAAAAAGAGGGAAAAAGTGGAAATCTGAAGACTAAAGTGTAAAGAAAGTAAAATAGAAAGCCTGTGGACAATGTATCTTATGAATTTGGGGTTAGTTTCATGAAAGTCTGCAGAGTCACGCCTTCCTTCCTTATGGCCAATTTAAACATGCCGAATGCATAAATCATCCGGGTGAGACATTAGACATGAACTAGATTATGGATGCAGTGTGACAGAGCAACGGGACAAATTAATCATGCAGGGAGACGGTGAGTATTGATATTATCAGATAGCGAGACATTTGGAGCTGGTGAGTGATGATGTCATCATATAACAGGATGTTATCTCTATTTTTAAAAGAAACACGGTCGATGTGCAGCTGTTGAGCCTTTTAATGTTTAAACTGTGCTCGAACCTGATATTTCACGTTGCATCATGAGATCAGATGCTAGGTGGTATGACCTCAATTACGTGTATATCACAGTATTTTTCTAAATAACACCAGTTAAAAAGTGTTTGATGTTATTTTTTCTACTGATTGACAGAATAATTAATGAATTACAGCAGCTAAGAATAATTGATGATATCATAGCTTCCGTTTTGGTTATGTGCTTGCTTGATTTTGTTTTTGCAGTATCTCCAGCAACCACATCTACAGGTGACATCTGACTTTAGTGTCCCCCAGGTTTTCCAGTTTTAGGTTTTGGAGAGTGTTCATCTGTTTCAGAATTTCTTGGTACGTCAACCATTAAGGCTGGGACAGTTCGATTTTCTCCCAATTTAATTCTTACCAATTTTTGGGTGCTGATTCGATTTAAATTGTGATTCATCGATTTTTTCCAATTTTTGTGATTTGATATTTAGCTTGTTTTTTTAACACCAGGCCAAGTGTCATGTTATCAATGTCATGTTAGCAGACAGGCGAATACAAACATTTCCCCCTCTGCTGGAAAAAAAAGTAACTTTCTTCACATCCAACTTATAAAATAGACTAAAATGAAGCATTAAAATTAAACAAAGACAAACAAACCAAAAAAATGTAGAATTCTTAATCGATTTTCAATCTGACTTTCCCACCCCATACACTCTCAAAAGTAGAGGTATGAGACAGGAGCATTGATGTACCTGCAGGTACATTTTTTTACAAACGTTCTCTCAAAAGTACAACATTGGTCATTGGTGTACCTTTAAACTATGAAAAAGGGTCCAAAGTAATATAAAGTACAAATTTGTACCATTTCAACCCAAAGGGTATCTAGAGTATTAAAAAATATGTGTAGCTTGTACAATAACTATAATTAGCAGTACTTCTTAACAGTAGTATAATTATAGTTATTTTATTATGATTTTCAAAATAATCATAGTAATAATTATATGTACTGTATAAATATATATGTGTTTGGCCTAATATATATATGATAATTATTAATTTATTATTAGCATCTTTGGCTGTTGTCATAATCTCTCATTTATTGACTTTTGTTCATCATTTTTAATTTCTTTAATTGTACTTTAACTGGTACAGCTTGATATGGTACAAAAATGGACCAGGACCGAAGGGTACAGAAATGTCTTAATGTCTTTCAAAAAGGAACACCCCCAGCGACAAGCGTTTGTACCTTTTTAAGTACAAACTGGTGCCTCTATTTTTGAGTGTGTACCATGCATGTGGTGAAGCAGACTGGTCCTGTTAACCATCTCCAACGACAACCAACATCATTTGCAGTAAATAGTCGTTTGGTCCATGTCCATGTAAAACCAAAGAATCTCCAAACAGATATGGCTCCACTTTCCTGTCTCATCATAACAGCTTCACTTCCTGATTTTTCACAGCCCATTTTCCTCTTGTTTAGTGGTGCAGCAGTGAAAAAGGTCCCCTCAAACAGTGTCCAACTGGACCATGCTTCCTATATTGTTAAGGCCATTAAAATTAGTGTTTGGGCTTCAACTACAGTCATTGATTCCTTCCAACCAATCACAAACACAGACCCATGCATGTGCTGTCACCAAGTCCCACCCCTCTAAAACCACAACAGAGCGCACGTGCAACCCATCAAACACAAGACGTCATTTCATTGTTGTTTTTTGGGCTAAATCTGGTCGATCCATCATAGCCATATTTATGCCTAAAAATAGACATTGAAAAAGGCGGGATTTTAACATATTATTTTTTAAAAAATTTGAAAAAAAATAGAAATAGAAATTCTCTTCTTTTTTTTAAATCAAAACGTTGTTTCAACAATTTCAATGGATGGACATGGTGTCTTTTCAACGTCTTTTCAACCAA
This sequence comes from Atherinomorus stipes, assembly GCA_023101725.1. Taxonomy (NCBI): domain Eukaryota; kingdom Metazoa; phylum Chordata; class Actinopteri; order Atheriniformes; family Atherinidae; genus Atherinomorus; species Atherinomorus stipes. The sequence goes on from JALJCO010006234.1 coordinate 293,788, forward strand.
ATTTTGCAGGGTGGGAAGCGTTGTAGAAGATGTTGCAGCAAAGAGAGGAAATTACCCCCCACAAAAGCAATTTTCCCCCACATTAACTCAGTATTATTAGCACCATGCCTTCAAAATCCAGGGAATTAAATTGTTTCACATGAACAACGTCAATATTTCATAAGCTCAGTTGGTTCTAGAAGTCCAATAGGTGACAGGAAAACATCCCCACACCAATACACCACCAGCAGCAGCCTGAACCACTGATAAAACACAGGATGGATCCATGTATTCATAATGTTTCCACCTAATTCTGAGCCTAGCATCTGAATGTGGAGCTGAAAATGAGACTCATCAGACCAGCAACGTTATTTCCATCTTCTATTGTCCAGCTTGGAGGAACCCTAACCCTAACCCTAGAAGTGGTTGTGTGTGAAAATCCCAGTAGATCAGCAGTTTCTGAAATACTCTGACCAACAAGCATGTCCCGTTCAAAGTCACTTAAATCCTCTTTCTTCCTCGTTCTGATGCTCAGTTTGAACTTCAGCAAGTTGTCTTGACCAAGGTCATTATAGTTAACTAAAACTAACGAGAAAACGGAAACTAAAATTGAAAAAACATTTCAGTTAACTAAAATAAAAATAGAAACGACAGTTTTTAACAAAACGATAACTAACTGAAACTGTATTGTGTCTTTACAAAACTAACTAAAATTATTGCAGAAACATCCTTAGTTTTAGTCTTTGTAAATTAATATAATACATCAACCTTTTGGGTTGATTTGAAATCTATTTCTATTTAATGCCACTCCAAGTGGCTTTCTGATGATTTTGAATGTCACATCAGACAAACACCTATAATTTACTGAAAAGAAAACCCCCCAAAAACTAAAACTAACACTGAAACTAATTAAAACTAAACTAAAACTAAACATTTTCCAAAAATAGAAACTAATAAAAACTAGCAAATCTGCTCAAAAAACTAACTAAAACTAACTGAATTGAAAAACAAAAAGTCAAAACGAAATAAAAACTGAAACTAATTAAAAATCAAAAACTATTATAACCTTGGTCTTGACCATGGCTACATGAATAAATGCACTGAAATGCTGCCATGTGATTGGCTGATAGCTAATTGTGTTAAGAGTTCAGTAGGTGTAGCTGTTTTAAAGTAATTTCCTTCACGTTCACTCTCTTGTGACCTTTTAGCATTACATTTGAGTGCTGTAAAAAACAAGGAAACAGCTTAAAATGCATCTAAATGTGCCAGAAATAACATATTTGTACACGTAGTATAGAAGTGCCCCATTTTCTTCAGTGTCTTTGTCCTATCGAGAGGAAACCAACCAGAGAGCAGCTTGATTGGCACAAGTGCTCTTAAATTTCCCATTACTCCTTCAACATTTCATTAACTCAACCAAAAACTCCCCCAAATCTGACAGTTATTTAATAATGCTCACAGAAATTCATCTTGAAATCCTTCTAATGTAATCTCATCAAAACACAAAGTGAATGTGACTCCAGTTATGAGCATAAAAAACATCTGCCAGTTCAGACCCTGACATCACATGTAACTTTCGTATTTAAAGAATTAGAATAAGCCAAATGATAACGAACCAGTGAAATCAAAGATTAATGGGAAGTTTTTCTTAAAGAAAAAAAAAAAAAAAAAAAAGTTATGACCTCAGTGATGGGAAATGGTCTCTATTATATAAGTGGAATATGACTCTGAGTAGCCAATAACCACAATGTAAATAATCCATGAGATATTTATTTTTGCTGGGAGCATAAAAACAGGCTGCAGCGACAGTATCCAATATTTCAACTACATTCATATGGCTGGTTCTTACAAAAATGCTGATTTCTCTTCATTTATTTTTCTTCAGATGGTTTTCCCAGAAAACAGTGGATCATCCTCTTATATTTCAATAAGCTCGCTGTAATTTAAATGACTTTGCTCTGCTTTAGATGTAAAATAAAGATAAACAGCTGTAAATTATCTCAACAAAGTGACAGAATGGGGGGAATGTATTTTACGTAACACCGGTATTCTTAGAAAAATATCCTCTCTGCACGTTATCAATGCTGTTTATTATCTGCTTCAATTTCACTCACATCTGAGCACACTCACTTTCCAATCTACACTCTTTCAATTCCCTCATTCAGAATCTCTCTTCTCTGCACCCCTTTGCCTCAAGCTTCTCTCTCTCAATTTTTCACTTATCTTCCCACAATTACATGGCGAAGAAAGAGAAACTTGGTGAGAAAGAGAAAGAAAGAGAGAGAGAGAGAGAGGGGGCTAGAAATGGTGATGAAAACCAGGGTCTCAAACTGGAAAATTGATCTTTTTCTTTGGGACTCCTCTTTATTTGACTGCAAGCGGCACTGAATATAAATTGATATATTTGCCAGGGTATACTTACTATGACAGCCGAGGCAAGTCGGAATTCGTGATAGCAGTCCTCGGCATGGATACAGAGGAGGCGGTGGAGATCTTACTGTCAGAGCTGAACATGTAGGATTAAATCTGCTTCCATCAGTCACTTGAATAAACTGAATGATGGCAACGGCCTGTGAAGTTGAGCCAAGGCTTAAAGCCTTTAGAAAGTTGCATATTGTCGTAATTAATATTAGGTTGATCATATTATCTAACAAAAGATCCTCCAAAATATTTGTTTCAATGCTTTTTTGATGTTTTCTCAGTGGTCACTTTGTTTCATACGGACAGTTTTAGTGTCCTGTGCGAGCGTTATCTGACAGAGCAATGGCAGAAACCAGAATGTTCACATCAGCAGACCTGCTGGCATCCTGTTTGCTGCTCATCTGACTGTGTGTCATCGTTTGTGTGTTTATTTGCGTACAGGTTGAAGAAGCGAGATCTGATCAGAAGTGATAGTTCAGGTTTAAGCCTGTATGGACTCAGATTGTAACACCAGTTGGGAACAAACACACTGACTGCTGTCCACTTATGATTAGATCACCCAGGACAGGTGTTAGCCTCAAATGTGAACATCCTCCAACAGCCTTATCTTTCCTTGCTGGGACTATTGCTATCTACTTGTTGGTGTGTGTGTGTGTTTACACATCAGACAGCCCTATCTCCACCACAGCCTGGAACAAGCACCCTGAACAGCTTCTTGACAGCTGTATCTAAAGACTCTGCAACAAAATCTTGACAAAAATCTCCAAACTGCAGCGAAACAACCATCTTGGTTTTAATTTTAAATTTTACGGTGGCCCACAGGCTCAAATGCACTTCATATACAAGAAAAAACACTGCAAAAACAAAGACAGCTGCAGGAAGAAAAAGCTGCAAAATAAAACAGGAAAATACAGAAAATGTTTTTGTTTTTTGCTGCAGCTTTTTTTTTTGAACTTGTTGCAGTTGTTTTTGCAGCCTTTTTTTTGTCGAAATTGTTTTAGTTTTTGCAGCACTTTCTTGTTGCAGTTCTTTGTTTTTTTGCCTACTTTCTTGTTGCAGTTGTTTTTTGTAGACCTTTTTCTTGTTGCAGTTTTCGTTTTTGCAGCACTTTCTTGTTGCAGCTTTTTTTCAGCTTTTTTCTTGCTGCAGTTCTTAGTTTTTTCAGCTTTTTCTTGTTTGCAGTTTTCGTTTTTCAGCTTTTTCTTGTTGCAGTTTTTCAGCTTTTTTTCTTGTTGCAGTTGTTTTCATTTTTAGAACTTTTTGTTGTTGCAGTTTGTTTTTGCAGCATTTCCTTGCTGGAGTTTTGGTTTTTGCCGCAATTTCTTGTTGCAATTGTTCCTGCAGTTTTTTGTTTTTTTTGCAGTTCTTTTTGTTTTTTGCAGCAATTTCTTGTTGCAGTTATTCTTGCTGTGTTTTTTCTTTTGGCAGTTGTTTTCTTTTTTTGCATTTTTTTCATGTTGCAGTTGTTTTCGTTTTTTGCAGAATTCAATGTTGCAATTGTTCTTGCAGTTTTTTTTCTTCTTGCAGTCTTTTCCTTTCTGCAGCTTTTTTTTAATTGCAATTGTTTCCGTATACAAAACACATTTGCACCAGTGGGCCGCTGTACTAAAAAAGAAGAAGCTGCAAAATGAAATGAACAGTTATTTTCATCCCTGGCTGAAGATGGAGAAATCTGCTGCAGCACTGATCTCAGACCCTCGAATGCCTACATTTGAATCTAAATTTCATCTCAGTAACCCCACAAATGAGTAAACCCCATTTGTCACATTATATTCTGTTGGTATCCATTTTACAGTTTCTTTAGGGATTGTTTTTCTTTGATTACAGTGTTTTTATGATCGTGAAAAGGCAAAATTGAAATCCCGATTAAAATTCGATTAATTGTCCAGCCCTAGAAAGCAGTAATTATGATGTGAAACAGGGCTGCTAAGTCTTACTGAGTGTGAAACTCTTAGCAGTTCACACATCTCTTATGCCGTGAAAACTGATAACTCCAGTGGTGCAACTGACAGACAAGAAAAATAACTCTGGGCTGCACTGGTGAGGGCTTCAGAACAGTCTGGAAAAACATGAAAAATCCTGAATACAGCTGCTGGTTCATCCTGACACCAGAGCCATGACAGGTGTGTTGCTGCTGCAGCGCCGTCCAGGTCTTGAAAATCCCTTCGTCAATTAAAGCAATCAGAACTGCCAAAAGATCCAGCGAGTTTTATTTCAATTGATAACGAGCACAAGTTTCACTGCAGGGACCATCATGACCAGGGTTATGAGCATACGCGAGTGACATATGAATAAATTACAAACAGGGTCCATTAAACTTTGAAATATCTAAATCAGGGGCGCCCAAGTTCAGTCCTTGAGAGCTGCGATCCTGCAATTTTTAGAACTTACCCTCCCCAACATGGGCGGCACCAGGAGTTTTCCTCTGCATTAGCTAAAACTGTTTTTCCCTACTATTCAAGAACCATTCAAGTCTCAGACTACAGTAACCCTTCCCCCCAAAAACTGTACCTGGGATAAAACAAAATTTTGTTCATGGGCTTATTTCTGTGAGCAGCAACAAACGTTTGCAGGATTGTTCATAATTTGCTTTTTTCAGATTGTAGAATGATGTAGGCTACAGTGGCTCATTAGAATACTCTTCCTAGCTAAATAAATTAACAGGTATTCAAAGTCTAAAGCCGTGTCTCAAACCGCACACTTGCCCTGAGTGCACTGGAATTCAGAGCATAGTGCACACTGTGTACTTGTCTGCACATTGTTGTCGCTAAATGCTAACCTGAATAGAGAACTGCACTTACAGGAAGTGATGGACTAGCATTGCCTGCTAACGTGAGCTAACTCTACTGAGCTGGTATAATCATGACCTCAAACAAATGACCAGATCATAACTGTCATCAGTGAGTGAACAGCTTGGTAGCATGCCACAATATACATTAGTAAATATGTCTAATAATTTCATAAACGGTACTTAGATCAGTACAATACCGCCTCCACTGCAGCAGGGGTCGCCACCGCTTCATTCACTGCAATTATTCAGCTCTCAAAACAGTTTGAAAGTCCCGCCTCTCACGCTATGTTAGCAAGATGGTGTTCATTTAGTGCGAGAAGTGTGCTTCAGTTTGCACTGCGTTTTTGGCTGTTACTAGGGCAACATCTGGGTATTTTCAGAGCACTGAATTTGGGCTTAAATGACAGTATAAACACACTACACACTCAAAAATAGTGTCTGAAGTGCTCAAGTGCGCAATTTAAGACATGATCTGTGTCTATAGCAGGGTTCCACACACAGAGTCCTCAGGAACTACTATCCTGCAACTATTGGTGCACCTTCTTCAACACACCTGAGCCAAATGGCTAATTACCTCATGCAGCTCTGCAGAGGCTGGTAACGAGCCATTCATTTGATTCAGGTGTGTTGGAGAAGGGAAGCAACCAAAATGTACCAGATGTAGCGCTGGAGGACTGGACGTGGACACCACTGAGTTTAATCATATTGATTATGAATTTGTGACAATATTAGGAATTGACCTGAATATTGATATTTCAATGTTATTGATCTGAATTTTCAGACTTTTTACAAATTTCTTTTTTTACATTTTATTTTCAACTGAGTTCAAGTGGATTTAAAAAAAAAAAAGGATTAAAAAAAAAAGCTAAAATCAAATTTGTGATCCAGTGAACTTTCAATTCACCAGAAAGGTTGCACACTTGTGCAGGCTGCTGTTTCCAAGCTACAGCACCCCAATATTAAACCTTGATGTCGAATTAGTGATTATTTGGATTGCACCATGTTAAACACATATGGGGTGTGCAGTAAACTGTATTTGGAATATTTTGCCCTTTTTTTCCACATTTTCCCTCTCCGTTTGCATTAAACCAGTTTGGTATTCCCTTTACTGCCACTGACTTCAGCTTATCACTTGTTCTCCCTCGTCTTTCGCTGTTTTCTGCCTGCTTGTCTGTGTGTGTAAACTCTACATGCCCCTCGTTAGCTCCCAGCTACCTTCTCTGCAGTGGGGGGAAAAGTGCGTGCCTATTATTGCAAGTCTTACTGCATGTGTGTGTGTTTTCCAGATAGATACCCTCGGAATAATCTTTGCACAAGACGACACAGAAAAACTAGATTTAATTGGAGCCTGTCATACAAACACACACACACAGACAAGAAAACACTACGCTGTACTAAAATAAACGTGTAGAAATAGTAACAGAGAGGAATTATAGAGAGGTATATCTGCACGTGTTTTAAATGACATATCACTCTCTCTTCTTTGCTAATATGAGCTGCACTGATTAGTGTGTTGGCTTGGGGTTACTGCACACCTGTAGGAGGGAAGTGGTCACCATGGTGATGGCTGAGAAAGACAAAAGAAAGCAAGCTTCATTTTTGGTGTCAAATTAGTCTTTTGTATGAGTTGGAAGAGAAAATGCTCAAATTTGATATGGATTGTTTAGGCCTGAATGGAAGTGAAGGGTTTTAAATTAAAGTTATTATACTGTTACTTAGTATAAAACATATTGATATATAATACATATTTGAATCAGGTGTGTTAGAACAAGGAATCATTGAATAAATGCAGGACAAGGGCCAAAATTCACCATTGCCACACATGGTTAAAGCTACAGTCCAGAGTTTCCTCCCTGAAAATAAACGCTAGACTTGTGCAAGTGAAATCCATCTCAGCCCGCACCTTTGGGCCTCTGCTCCCGTGTGGTGTTGAGTTCGTTTTCAACTTCCTCTCCTTCTGTCTGTAATTTGCTCTTTCCCTTTGTTTTGGTGTGATCGGGACGTTTCTGGGTGGAGATTTCAGTATATGTCGCCAGCCAGTGACAGAGCTAAGGACATGATGCTGTGTGGGGAAAAGCTCACGACTGGACCAGACACCAGTCAGTCGAAAAAAAAAAAAGAAAAAGGTGGATGCATCAAAGAAAAGGAAGTAGCCTACTCTGCTGTGAAAAGAGCTTTGATAGTGCAAGTTGGAAGACCAGGATTAATATTGGTTTTGCTTTTACCCGATTCTGAGCTCTGAAGGAGAGACTTGAAGCTGAATAGGCTGAAGAACGAGGCGGCCATTAGCCTGAGAGGGAGGGGCTGTCAGTTTGATCAGTTTTTAGATCCAGAAACGAGAAGGAACTCCAGACTCTACCTTTAAAGCTAGGGTTAACAATGTTGGAAAAATGGTTTGTGCAAGCAATATTTTTTTAAAGAAAGCACACCACCCAAAACCACGCCTTCAGAGCGCAGGGACGTGTGCACCGACGTTTTACGAGCAGGTTAACGATAACAGTCGACTGGATAGCTCGTTAGCTTGATGGTAAACAGCTGACAAACCACGTTTCTAAAAGCTTTAATCCACTCACCTCCAACTCCTTCTGCAGTGTAAAAAGTCCACACTGCAAACGACGCACTCCTAGACTTAATCTGTTGTTTTGTTTAGTTTTTGGCGCAGCAGCAGTTAGTAGTCTGTTAGCTATATTTGTTTACAGTGAGTGGCGCACAGGGGGGTCACATGGGGGACGGAGAGAGGGGAGGGACAGAGACAAGACATAAAGGCATCGATTTGTTCTTTCTATAAGTTGTGAATAACCAATTCCTACCTTTCTGTGCGAATTGCAGGGATTGGTCAGAGTTTTTACAGACCTGCAGCTCTCACAGAGGTCTGACTTTTTCCTTCCTTTTATGAACACATGTTGTGTTGATACTGTCTGGATGGAAGTACCATTTCAGCCAGTAGAACAAAAGGTGTTTCTGAACAGGATTACCAACTCTGGCTTTAAGCTCAGGATATGCAGCCCATTTCCATTGGAAATGCTTTTTGCTTTGTCTAACTGTCAGCCAGGCATTAACAACGTATGCACTGTTGATTTCATACAAAGCTTTAATACCTTTGATGCACATCAAAAACAGCTGCTCATGATAGTGAAACAATTGTAAATTTGCATTGGACAAATAAAGTTTTTTAAAGTATTTTCTGAGTGTCAATCATATTGTCAGTTATATCGTTGTCGCAAATTTTCTCATTTGTATTGTGGTAAATATTTTTGGCCACATCGCCCTGCCCTACATGTAATATACATATTGCAGAGCCATGTCATAGGTAACATGGCATTATAAAACGTGTATTGAGAACTTTATTCTTGTTCTCAGGGCCACGAGAACAAAATGATGTCATTTTGTTCTCCTGGATGTGATTGAGGACAGGTTGTGGCTTGTTCTTGACCCCTTTGGCCGAGCAGAACTTTCTTCTCGGGGAACTCCAAGAATTATTGTGTGATTACTCGGACATTTGAGGCGGGCGGCGTTAACACAGAGACGCTTGAAGCATATACACACTCAAGAAAAGAGGTACCAATTTGTACTTAAAAGGGTACAAAGCTTGTTGCTGGCGGTGTTCCTTTCTGAAAGACATTTCTGTACCTTCGGTCCTGGTCCATTTTTGTACCTTATCAAGCTGTATGAGTTAATAAAGTACAATTAAATTCTGACCTCCTAAATGTTGAGAGAACATTTGTAAAAAATGTACCTACAGGTACAGAAATGGTTCTTTCTCATACCTCTATTTTTGAGTGTGTACAACGTTAAACGGATAGTTTTTAATTATAACTTTCTCCTTTTTCAACCTGGACCTTATTTGTAGGAGTTTAAAGGTGCATTTACTCACTGGTAAACTTTCTGCATCACTTTGACTCCTTTGGAAGATATTACGTTGCGTTGCCCTTCGGCACATCCAGTATAACGGCAGAGACTTGGCAGCCTCTCTATAAGACATTATCTGCAGCACAACTCCTTTATTTCATCAATGCTTTAAGTAGAATGAACGAATTAATGAGTACTATTGTCCTTTTAGTTCAGAGTTTCGCAAATTGTGTTTTTGTTGTTGTCTGGGTAGTGAGCTTCTCTTCTCAGCTGTACAACAGAAGCGCGGATCTAAGAACGTGCAGCCCCAAAAAGTGTGTAGTACTACCTAATAATTAACGAAAAGCTAAATCTGTTTGTTCATTCTCCTCAAAGTATTGGCGAAAATCAAGGAGTGTTGCTGCACGTAATGCTGCCATTATACTGGATGTACGCCGAATGGCGACTCAATGTAATGTCTTCCGGAGGACTCATAGTGATGCAGAAAATTTACCGGTGAGTAAATCCACGTATATACTCCTAGAAATAAGGTCCAGGTTGGAGAAACAGAAAGTTATCCTGTTTCAACAGCTGATCAAGGTGGTGTGAGAAAGTATGAAATTGTAAACGATACGAGGCATTCAAATACACGGGCACTACTGTGTGCGCAACTCCGTCTTGCCAGGGACAAAGTCTACTGTAAATATATAATCACAGGGTGAACCGTGCGAGCCCAATCGCAGAGCTGCTTGTGGAGCATGTATTGACTTGACTAAGACTAAGAACAAAGTTCTCACGGAGTATGTAACACGGAGTATGTGTGTGTGTGTGTGCTTAAACACACACACACCACCAAACATGGACATTTGTTGGCCCTCAGTGAAAACTGATTGGGGAACCCCCGATATTTAGAGTGTCATTGCAAAAGTTCTGCTGACTTACTAAATGTTATGACCACGTATTAACTGGATACGACTACAGTGCCATTATTAAAAGCCAACGTTGGCTTCGGTTTGCAGCAGATAGACCGCATCCCACTTCATCCTGCTCTCAATGTCTGAACAAATTCCTCCCGCTGTGACTCACTCCCACACTCCAGAGTCTTTCTGGTTCGGCCAAAGTGCGAAACCGTTCGTAGCAGCTAGATGTGAGAATCCCCTTAACTTCTGAGTGTAATGCGAGGCCACCATGCAATGCAGCGTTTGAGCCAGACAGCTTGACAGCTCGCAGACTCTGCCTGAAGCCAGTCATCCATTATGTTCACATTCAGTCCAGTGCTAACCACCTTCATATGCAGCAGTCTGACATTTCTCAAATGGACTTCACGTACGACAGCGACAAACTGTCACTTCAGCTTAAGATCCAGTTCTGCTGTGAAGTGTTTGCATCGCTCCCCGGCTTTTAAAGTCAGAACAATTAGGTGTGGTGCAGAGGAAGAGGAGCAGAGGTGAAGAGCAGCAACACCAAGGTGATAATTTGAAGAGGAGGTTAAAGCAAAGAGCAGATGTTCTGTCAGATTGATGATGCAAATGATAAATTGATAGAGGAAGGAACAAAGAGGATTAATAGAACGAGACTTGCACAGTTTCCTAAACTGGACAGGACGAAGAAGGATGCCTCTCTGTTTAAATTTGCTTTGTGTGAAAAAGCTGTGAAAGTATATCTCCTCTGGCAGGAGGAGAATGCTGGAGTTGCACTGAAAGTTTTGTTAGAATAAGCTTTTTTATGCACTTTGTTAAAGCTCTGCAACTTTTGATAGAAGGGAAATGTGATCTAGCCAAGATCCTGCCCGGTGCCAGGAGGAAGTTGTGGTTTATGACTTTAAAAAGCTGTAATTTCTGTATTAGGAGCAGTTTAACTCTGACCAGAGGAGGAAATAACTGCTCTCTTTAGACTTTGATAGACAATTTATGATTCATCTAAATTACTGAGTATAGGAAACTTTAGGGGAACTTACAGTCCTTACTGCTATGAACTTACTGTAGCTTCACTTGAGTTGCTAGCATGATCTTACATATTTAATCTTGCCTCTTTCTAGTTTTCTTCCTTAAGAGCTGCCTTTGTAACACTACTTGTTGGAAATTCTGCCTCATTTTAAATTTTCCTTCAGCACATTCAGAGCGGAAACTTTTGCATCTGATTTCAGGGAGAAGAAAACTATCAATGCTGAGAATTAGATAAACAAATTAACCAACAGTTAACAAACTGCTAGCATCACAGTCAAACTGCTTGCATTCATGTAAATTAAAGTGAAAACTGCATAGTAGATTTATGCTGCCTTCATGTGGATGATCCTTTTCACTTGTTAAGAGGAAATTACAGTGTGTTGCGTTCAAGTGATTTGTTGTAGCGAAGTTAAACACTGGAGGTTATCTTCGACTGACTAGCTAGGTAGCTGCTAGCTAGGATCTGCTCTGAGGAAGTAAACCAAGCAATAACCATATTTATACAAACAAAACTAAGTTCAAATGGCGATGTTAAAGTTCTGTATGTCACAGAATTATGCAGACTACAAACTAACCAAATAACAGCAACAGAAAACTTTAAATGTAATGCAATGGATCCCTTTTAGGATGTTTTTGTTGCTCTCCGCCATGTTGAAAGGTCAAAGTTTATCTCATCGTGGCAACTTTGGCATCAATAAACAGCCTTTTAATGTGTTTTTTCACCATTGACAGTGTTGCTAGCCAAAATGGGGTGTGTGTTTTTGTATTAATATAAAGGTTAAAGGTTACAGTATTGAGCAAAAGCATTTCTGTTGTGTTCTGGTCTGTGAGTTTAGCACAGGATCACGGATTTTATCAGTTGGTCAAAATATATATTTTTAGATGAAACAACAGAAAACTGACAATGCTAAATGAGCTTGACAACAACATAGTCTAGCTTAATTCCGATTAAAATAACTTGCCTGTCATGTAACCTATTATTCCAGTCTAAGTTAATTTCTTTCTTTCTGTGCATGCTCTTTCCGTTGTCCTGTTGCAAGGCACTTGTCGAAGCGCACGTAAACAAGCGCTGGACTCGTGCTAGCAGGCAGAAATGAAGTAGTATGTTCGTGTCGAGCTGCTGGTAAAAAATTTCAATCAAAATTCATTGAAAATCTGTGTTATGTGGTTTTCATGGCGTAGTTGAAACAAAAAGGGGCACCCTAATTCTAAATGATTATTTCCATGTAAACACAAAGGAGAATAATTTCATTCTGAATAATTAATTCTGAATAAAAAAACATCATGTAACCGGGGCCATTCACCCATTCACACTCCGATAGGCACATCAGGTTTAGTTTCTTGCCTAAGGGCACTTTATTGTCCATACCACTTGGAGCTATAGACTCCCCAAAATGGCAATGTGCTCTGTGATGATGTCATGTGGAAACGTTGTATACCTGCTGTTTGTTTTTTAGTGTTGATGCCTTTTAGCATGAGGTTTTGGTGTGTATGTGGTGGCTGCATGATATCCTCACATAATAATGCTGCTATAATGGCCATATATGTTCACCGGCTGGTTCAAAAATGAACATTTTGCTAGTGAGAGGTAAATTTGTCACACTAAATGTGTGCGTATAGAGAGCATGTTTTATACCTCTAACATGACTCACAAGATCTCCAAGGAGCATAAGGACGGAGTTTTGAGCTAACGTCCTCTAAACAGTAATAGAAATGTATTTATGTTGTTTTATTTGTTCATATTTCCCAGACGTTGTGTGTGCCTGCTCGTACTGACCTGACACATGTGGTGCAGGCAGCTCTGCTGAATAGGGGAATAAATAACGAGGCAAGTGGTGCCACGGCGGGACGGTGTGAAAAATGGTCCAATTTGTTGTTGAGCTGAAATCAATGAGACAAGCCGAGGTGCCGCTGCAACAACGCTTCTGCCACAGCTGCAGGCTCTTGGTGCTCTTTCACCGTGCACTCGTCTGTCGTCTCCGTTCATTCTGCAGGACCAGAATCTGCAGAGAGGGATGCTGCGCTTGGAGGCTGTGCATCGCCTCTTTTCTCTCTGATTTGTTTGTTGCTAGCCTGTTCTTCTTCTGCTTTAATCTTGTTTGTTTTGTTGTCTCGCACTGTGATTATCTAACGGCCAACAGAAAGTAAAGCTAATCCAAAAAGGGCCAAGATATTAGCAGTGTATTCCCACTGTCTGTAACAACATAATGCGACATCATGTTTAGATATTTCCAGTGCTGATCATTAGTTTCTTTATAGCTACTGGAAACATGCTTTGATGTCGGCTCTGCAAAGAGCTAAATCAAAGCTGTCTTTATATAGCATCCTTTTTTTTTTTGCGAAGATTTTCAACAATTAAACAGGATAAACACTCACAGACCACCATTTCCACACAGACTTGAACAAACAAAAAACCCTGCAGGAATCTCAGGAGAAAATCAGGCAGAGGTTTGTCTTTCTCAAAACAACCCAAGATCTTATCTGGGATGAAATGACTTACTGCAGTAACTGTTTACTTTTGAACTTTCACACATGCACTGAAGTCCTAAAATGTCTTCGAGTTGTTTCTGAGCGGTGGTATGTGACAAGACTATCATCGGTGATATTTCTGTGTAGATTTTCCCTTTTTAAAAATCTGTGGCTCATCAGCAGCTGAGACAGCGTATGAACACGTCAGCAAATATCCCAGAGCATCTACAGCCGCTCCGAGCCCGAGTTAGAGTTTATCCTTTCTGCTGACCCGAGTGCTGCTTCCCTCGCTCTTCCAGCTATCATTGATACATGCAGATACACGCAGTGCTCATATCAACACACTAAGAAGCGTTATCTGTTATCCTCAGGGCCTTCTGATGAACACAGTGATTCTGTACAGCATAATTTCTGCATAGCACGCTGCTTTCTGCACCCAACAAACCCCCCCCCCCCCCCCCCCCCCGACTGTGATACGGGTGCGAAAAACATGGAAAGAGATGGACTGCATTGTTCTGACTTTCTCCTGAACTTTCTCCGTGACTCCCCCCCCCCCGAGAGTCTAAGAGTCACACACAACGTGACTCTTAGACCTTAAAAATATGCGTTTCTGCCTCTTTTTGATGACACACAAACATTGTGACTTTAATTACCATTAACGTATTATTAAGCATTAATTAACAGTTTGATAACATAAACATCTATTATTAACTATTACGTAACAGTAGTTAGCATATTGGTTAATGCAATTAATGCTTACTACTTAACATTACTTAATGCATCATTAAGTATAGATAAAAGTTGAATTATGTAATTAGTTATAATTATGTATGTATTACTCAGCATTAAGAACTGTTTGTTAATATGTTAGTAAGCTCTAATGATCTCTGGAGTAATCGTTTACAAATGGTGTTTATTAGTAAACGCAGGCCCCTTTTTTGTGGTTATAGTTATAATACCTTAATAAAGACCTTACTTAAGGTAAGGAGTATCTGATTCAATTAACAGCACAGCATTAATAAATGATTACTTAAGACATTAATAAATTGTTTATTAATGCCCATCCAGGTAGCATGTTCAATGTATAGCAAAAGCTTTGTAGATGCATTAGTTCGCTCTTACTTAATGGTCATTCTTCAAATGAACATTATCAGTAAATGACTACTTGGGACATTATTAAAGGTGCTATACCTGATTTTGCACATTTTCAAACCATGAGCGAGGTGAACAGTGTAGTTTAAACTGTAAGCCCCGCCCCTAACTGTTTCTCCCAGTTAAAAACGCTCCTTCTCTTCTTTTCCTCTCCTCCCACTAAACATGCACGAAATAACGCACACAATATCATACTTGTGCACAAAGAAACTCTCCAGTGAAAACTGGCATCTTCCGGTGAATTTCCTGTTCTGGTTGCAGTAAATGGCTGCGGATCAGCTAAATGACATTTTCTGTCATAAACCGGTAGTTTACTGTAACTACAGTTATGTACACAGATGCACAGTTATGATGAGTTATGATGTTATAGGCGACATTACAACATGAGACAACCTGATAAAGTTTCTAAAGGCCACTGCGAGTGGAAGTGATGTAAATCTTTGTGGCGTTACGGTGTAAATATCACTATGTATTATACACAGTAGACCAGCAGAGGAAGCGCCAGCACCCGAGGATGTATAAAATGTTCCTAAGAAGAAAATTATTGAAAAAAAAAAAACCTTTCCAGTTGGATTACATCACGTTTCCAGTCCGAGGCGTCCAGCTGCTCTCTACCTTCAGTACAATCCACCAAAAACACGAACTTTCGGGCTTTAAGGGCTTACGAACATTTTAGCAAAAAATGCTTTGTAATGCATACATAATGGTACCTAATTACATATGTTAACTTAATAATAATAATACTACTTAATAATGCATTAAGTAAGGTTGAGAAGTTGGCATTAATTAACTGCTTATCAATGCTGTAACCAATTTAATAATGCTAATTAATATTTAACAATCGTTTTTAATATATAATTAAACAGTTAATAAATGCTTAATAATGCACTAATGTTAACTAAAGGACCCTTTTTGCAAATTGTTACTAATAATGCTAATTAATATTTAACAATAGTTTTTAATATATAATTAAACAGTTAATAAATGCTTAATTATGCACCAATGTTAACTAAAAGACCCTTATTGCAAATTGTTACTAACTTATTCAACTATATTACAAGGAAGTGAATGAAAAGCAGAAATAAATGGATGAATGCATACGTACATTACTATTGCAGCAGATGGGGAATCCCATCACTGCTTGTTCTATCCTTGAATAAAGTAAAAGGCACTAAGCAAATCTATTAGAGACTGATGAAAACCTGTCTCCTGTACCATAGTGATTTACTAACTCCCATCAAAAATACTAATAAGCCTTTGTGTTGTAATATACTGTAGGAGTAACAACTCCAAAATGAGGGTTGCAATTTTCAAGTGGAAGAGATAAAACTTTTAAACACGCTTGGGTGGATAAAAGTGTTGATGATTAGAGGACTGCATTGACATGAAGATCTTGTGGGACCTGATGGGAATCTTGCAGAGAAGTTTGCTTTCATATTGCTGTGGGTGAAGATTGCTGTTAGAAAAGAATAAAGGTTGGAAGAAGGTTGGTTTATTTATTACACACCTTCTTCTTTGTTGCCTTGCTAAACCTCTGAGTTTCTAAACCACTCCGAGCTGCATCAACCACTGCCTTTTAGATCACAAATTTTCATGATTTAGACTTCCATTTTATCCCATGTTCATATCTATTAATAAAAGTACATTGGATCAGCAGGTTTGGCCTGGACCAACCATAGTGAGGTTGCTGTTTGGGTCTATGTGATGAAAAGAGAGAGCTGAGGTGAAAGGGTAAGCCCTTGATTCACCGGTCCGTCTTCATTCTTACCCTCAGCCATGGTTGTGAGATTTGAGTAGAGCCTGAAAGGATGAAATCTTTCCAGCTGAAATGAGCTTCTTATCAGAAGGTGGCTAGGAGCCACTGCTCCTTCTACTGATGGGAGTCAGCTGATTTGGTTCAGGTATCTGTTGCGGAGGCCTCCTGATCGCCTCCCCTTGGAGGATTTTCAGGTATGTCCTACTGGGAAAAGACACTGGGGCAAACCCAGAACCCTCTGGAGGGAGCCTGAGAATCCCCCAGCAGGAGCTGGAGAGCATCGCTGGGGAGAGGGATGTCAAGTCCCCTCCTGAACTGGTTGCCTCTGCGACCCAACCTCAGATAAGTTATGGCAAATGGATGGACAGATACTTCAACTGCCTGTTTACTGATTGATATACAAAACAATCATAGGGCGATTTTGCAATCAAGGGGGATTTTGCAGAATGTTGCGCTGAGTTGGTCGATGGCAAAGTCATATTAAGCATTTACATCATATATTGCACCTCTTGGCCTCCGTCAGTAGTTTTCATTGAGTGTTTTGCTTTAACTGAACGTCTTTTTGACATCATTTTTGGATCAAATAATTTCTATTTTTACATCTACAGTGCCACCAACAGGTGACTTGACATTTACAGCTCTTGTGATTTATTCTCCACCTTGGCTTTTACCTCCTTTAATTCTGCGGCTCAGATCTAAGTCAGTAACTTCGATCTCCGAACTGGTAAAATTGCTCTTCTCCGTCATCGATGGCATTTTTCTGAATGAACATCTTCTGAGAAGCGCGAGAAGTCGTAGCCTTATATGGAGTTATCGAGGCGGTAATAATGCAGATTTACAATTCTCTTGAAGGTTTCGCTCACCTGCAGACAGGTGGGATGTAGCATGTTTATGAGGATCATTTACGCAGTTATCTGAGGTTGAGAATGTTTGTTGCATCTGACGTGGCGCACTCATAGGAGCCTACGGTAGGGGTAAGGGAAAGTAAGAGAAGTAAGAGAAAGTTACGACAAGAATACAAAAATGTTGTTACATGAGGCCCATTGTTTCTAAATCATGGTCTCAACTGGAGAAGAATTCACAATATGCTAGGATGTCCATAAACTACATTATAGTAAATGCTGATAGTTTCTGCCTTTATCTGATTGCTGTACTTTTCTTAATGGCTGCTGCATGTTTTAGTGGTTAACAGGACAATGACTACTGAGCTGCATTAGGATTGTAATCCTACCCAGCCAGCACGTCCATGTGGGGCCCATAAGGGTTCAATTTTTGCTGCAAATGAGGGACCCAAGGTGGTTTTTCCATGGTTTCCATGGTGGCCCCACCTGTGTTTACCTACGGGTTTCCACATATGGGGCCATGTCACTGAAACTACATGAAATCTACAAATTTGCCCAGTTCAAGCCCATGCCCATTCAAAGACTTCTAGACTATATGGGCAAACACAGGTGGGGCCATCAAGGAAACTGTGGACAAACTTACTTGGGTCCCTCATATGCAGCCAGAATTTAACCCTTAAGGGCCCCACATGGAAGTGCCGGCAGGGTACAGGTCCCACAAGTTCTGACTCTGAGGGTTTTAGTCAGAAATCCAGTATCAGTGGGTCTGACAAAAAAAAGTTTAGAACCAGGCTCTATTGAAGATGTTAAAAAGCCCTTTTTTTTCAATATTTGTAATACTATTATTTTTTTTTTCAAAAATTTTTTTTAATAATTTTAAAAAAAAAAAAAAACAAAAAAATATAAAAAAAAAAAAAACAAAAAAAAAAAAAAAAAAAAAAAACAAAAATTAATTCATTTATTAAATAGGGGGAAAGGGGATTTATTTTGTTGATTAGAAATGTAAAAAAAAAAAAAAAAAAAAAAGAAATTTGATTTAGAGGAAAGAAGAGAGGAGGAGTATATTTAATACGTTCTTTTCATTTATATTAAATTTAAAATAAATTAAAAAAATAAAAAAAGAAAGGGGAGTTAAAAAAAATAAAAAAAATATTTTTTAATATTTAAAAATATATAAATTTTTTTAAAAAGATAGAGTAGTAAAAAAATCAGATACTTATTTGTTTATTTTTGGTATCTTATAATATTATAAGAAGAGAATTTTAAATATATTTTTATAAATAAATATTAAAAATTTGATTATTATTTGTTTAATTTTTAATCTCAAATATCTAAAAAAAAATAAAAAAAAAAAAAAGGGGGGGGGGGAGTGGAGATGGAAAAAAATATTTTAAATATTTTTTTACATATTTTTGACATTAATTAATAATTTTAAATGCAATGGAAAAAAAAATAATAAAAAAATTACTTTTTCTTTTTCCCAATTATATTACAGGTATGTGGTATAGATTCATTTTATGGGTTTATGTTTAATGGGGTAATATAAAAAAATATTAGAAAGTTATATTGTAAGAATTTGAAATGGGAAAACGTGTATCTCCTCTCACCTATCACTTATACTTTTTCTCTTTCCTTATATATAATATCAATATATTATTAATATTTAATTGATGTAAAATCAGGAACATCTAGTTTTCTCCAACGGTCCCGATACAGCTCATCTGATCTAAATATTATGGCTCCACAACATACAACATTCTCATGTTGCACATTTTAATGGGAGTAAAGCCAGGCTGAAACCAGAAATTCCAATTAACCAGTGAAGTCAGTGAAAGTTTCCCAGTACCTCTCTAAGGGCCATATGCATAACTGAGCTCATCTTCCTCAACGTTCCACTCCTCCTCTGTGTGGCAATTTCACTTAATGTCTGAAAAGCTGCATTTGTTGGCGACCTTCTTCAGCATTTCATTTCAAAGGTGGATTTTACTTGTTACGGCCACCGCGGTCGCCACCAGTACCACTAACGAGGCCCCACGACACTCTGGCAGCCCATTCTTTGCAAAAAGTCGGCTAAAGGTGAGAGTTGATGGGCTGCTGAAAAAAACATATGTTTGACCTTTGCCCCCCTTGTTGGTGACTCGTCGTGACCTGTGAGGTGGTGAGAATCAGTTGAGACTGAGCCGGGACCATTAGAGTTTGGTGTTTTGGAAATCATGAGTTTTAATTAAAGGATCTAGAGGCAAGATTAAGAAATGAGACTAGCGAGTGATGCGACTGGCGCTGCGGGTAACTGCATCGACCAGCCAAGCCGACACAGGAGCGCGCACAAACTGATACTATAACGTTGTTTACTATGCTGATAGTCTTTTTCTTGGTAGTGCCAATTTTTTTTTATCTTTCAGTTGATCTGGATCTTTTGCTGATGGCAGAAGAATCCATGACTATCCCTTGCAGTGTTTGAATCCACTGCTTCCTTTATCAGAACTGTCACATTGTAGGACTGCGTGGGAAATTCGGCCACCGAATCGCAACATAATCTGATTGGTAGTTATGTGTCCAACCAATCTTTTGGTAGTTTTAACCCAAAAATTGGTTAAATT
Source organism: Atherinomorus stipes (assembly GCA_023101725.1). Lineage (NCBI taxonomy): Eukaryota > Metazoa > Chordata > Actinopteri > Atheriniformes > Atherinidae > Atherinomorus > Atherinomorus stipes. The sequence continues at coordinate 313,572 of JALJCO010006234.1, forward strand.
AACCATTTTGGTCAAAGTGACCAGATGTGTCCAACCAATCTTTTGGTGACACATAACTACCAATCAGATTGGTCAAATTAACCACTCTGTTTTTTAGGGTGCATTTTGTTGCATACAGTCTGTTCAAGGCAATGGAGAAAGACGTAGGTGGGCTCGTTCTTTTGGTTTTTGACACTTCATCACCCATTAGTATTAAAAAACTGGACATGCATATGTATTCTTTCACAATTCCCACCTTTAGTCCGTTTAACCAAGAGTTTCTCAATGAAAAAAATTATCTATCCTTCTACTGTTGGAGTTAACTCTTGGTTCTAACAACTTGAAAGGTGTCTTTTATCAGCTTTTAGTGGTTACTGCTGTTTCTGGCATGATTTAGTACTTTTATGAACAAGGTTGGCAAATTTTCATGCCCAGATGTAAAGTCCATTGTCTTTACTGGCCCCATTTGCATTCGAAAAACGACCTTGCATTTGCAGTCTTCCAACTGCAGAATAAATAAGAGCCAGTGACTCGTGCTTGGGGAGTAATGATAAACTTCAGTCTCCAAAGGCTTTGCCTGAGATGTGCAAAGCAGACGGAGCACATTGCATTTCCTCTGCCAGGATTGAGAGATGATGAACGATGTGATGAAAGAAGAATAAACATCATAGCAGGGGAGGGAACTTGAGGCAGATGGAGCATTTTGCCAGTGCTGATTTATGCTACATGCACTGTTGTGAAATTGCTCAGCGAAAGAGTGGGGGATGGAGGACAATGATGGCAAATGAAAGTTGCAGGAACAAAGTTGTGCAACAGACAGAAGACAGAGGAAAATGGAGAAGCGGCTGGAGTCCTGAGGCTGGCGGAGGAGTGCCGCTGACAAGCAGGACTCATTACTCTCATTTAAATGTCAGCGGCTGAACCTCAGCTCATTTGTTTTGCGACCGCTAAAATGCTGTCCCGCGGGCTCTGATCCTTTCGCCTTCACTGCGTTAATTGAATCAGATGATAAACAGTAGAAGAGTGTTAATTTGCAAGTGCGAGTGTGTGTTGGGTCTGTTGGCAGGAACGGATAAAGATGATATACTCAATCTGTATGCAAGGCTGCTACTTCTTGTGTGTGTTTGAGTGAGTGCGACTGCAAGACCACTGTCTGGTGTATTGTCTGGTGTATACAAACACACAAAGGTACATAAGCAGTAACAGGTCCAGGATTAGAGTCTGGGGACACTCTACAGATGTCACTGTTTGCCAATTGATTTGCTCGTTGAAGACAATTGTATAAAGTTGAACTTCCAGTCATGAATAAAGACAATAGCCATGTTTGGTGGCTGTTCTTTATACCTACAGTAAGTAGATGGAAAAGGAACATAATTAACTGTATAATGTAAACAGATGGTAAGATTTTGATACTCCTCTTCCAAAATGCAATGCACAAAAGATATCTCAGCTAAAATAAAGACTTACTGTAACAGAGGTACATTTGAGCCATCTATTGAAAGCAGCGATTGAATAACTGATATCCATCCCTACTGCTTCCATAGGAATTAGGATAACTATTTTTTTCAACCTGGCCTTTCTTTCTAGGAGTTTATATGTGCATTTACTCACCGGTAAAATTTCAGTATCACTTTGACACTGTTGGACGATATTTTGTTGTGTCGCCATCTTGCGTACATCCACATAATGGGACCGAAGCGACAAAATGAATGGGCCTCTATATAAGGCATTATCTGCAGCAAAACTCCTTATTTTCATCAATGCTTTAAAGAGAACGAACTATCGAATGAGTACTATTGTCCTGTGAGTCCAGATTTGGCTCTCTGTTAGTTATTGGGGGCGTTCGTTGTCCACACTGCACACTGGCTGTGCACACCCCCTGACACGCTCTGCTGCAGCACAACTAAGAAGAGGAGTGAGCTAGCCAGTAGCAAGACAACAACAAACAGCTATCTGTGAAAATCTGAACTCGCAGGACAGTTGTACTGGTTTATTCAGTCATTCGTCTTAAAGTATCGGTGAAACAAAGTAGTTTTGCTGTGGATAATGTCTTATATAGAGACCCATTCATGCTGCCCTCTCCCGTTATATGGATATACGCCGGATGGCAACTCAATGAAATATTGTCCAAATGAGTGATACTGAAGTTCTACAGAGAGTAAATACACACATAAACTCCTAGAAATAAGGTCCAGCTGAAAAAAAGAAAATGATCCTTGAAGAGGGTAAGAAGCATCCCACTACAGCTGATTAAATGCAGTTTATTACATGGGTGTTAACTTATTATACACGATTTAAGGGTGTACGGAAGATGTTTGTGGCGATTCAGAAAATGTAGTGTTCACAAGTTTTTGAATGAAGTGCATGCACAAGACAACCCTCCTAGATTCACAGCTCCCTCTCCGGCCATGCCCTTAATACAACGTGCACAAGCCAATTCCTGACACCGGTGTCTAGCAGACAGCAGGTACAGATTCTCCCATCATGTCATGAATGCAAGACAGGTGTTATTGTCTGAATGTTGCTAGCAGAATGATTGTTAGCTACCTACTGTAAACATCAGACAAGAGTGTGCCACTTCCGGTACGTAGTAATACTATATGCGCACCGTAGTAAGAGTTGATGGCCCGTCAACTCTTACTACGATGGTAAGTATTGACGAGCAATAGACAAAACACGCAATGAGAGCAGAGATGATTGGTGGATATTTAAGTCTCCCTATTTTCACAGCTGATGAATAATATCTATATATTCAAAAAGGAATGTTTGATATTGGCTTTTTTACGATATACCGATGTTGTCCAACTCTTGATTTACAATATCTGATATGAAGTGATACTGATCTCTGTAGAGAACTGTGAGGTTGTACTCTCATATTTTGAGAGATACAACTATGTTCTATTACAAGTTCCAAGAACCAAAAATAGCTGTTTTATAGCTAATAATAACTCAGCCAGAGGAGTTCATTTTGGACATCTGGCTGCCATATATCAGATACTAGCAGATATTAGCCAACATGTTGCTAATTATAATGTTTCTCACAACTTGGTAAATAAACCAACAACTTAAAACCAGACATATTATAAGCAGCCTCAAAGCAAGTCAGTCTGTAGCAGCAGCAGCTGCACCGTAGTCACATGACTCTAAAAGTAATGCTCGGATATGAAGTTCTTCCACAATAACAGGGACTTTTCTACATGCTGGACCAATGGAACAAGATCTCACAAGATTTCATAACCAGATAATGAGATCTCGCAAGATTTTGTTTGTAAAAATATCGCCCCCCTCCCAAAAAAAAAAATACTAATATTACATTTTAATGCCGATATTGGCCGATAATATCGGAGATACCTATATTCAAAGCTTTCAATTTATCACACCTTATTGGGCAGTGAAACCAACTTCAACAAATATTACAAATGTTATTTACATAAACATTTTCTGTACCACCTTTAAACAAAGGAAAGAACAGAAATGTTAGTGTTTAATCAAATTGATCTGCTGCTCGACCAAGACGTGTGATTGGTCCTCAGTTAGCATAACAATATAGATCTTTCATTATTTATATTCATAGCTAATGAGTTTATTCGTCAATTCATGTGTCTTTAATAGTAGCCAAATGATGAGATGTTTATAAAGCAATCTATTGTCTGGACGTTATTTACTGTAAATCCTAAGTTAAATTGACAGTGTGTGCACCATGTTTCCATGTTTAACTTGTGTTTAGATGGGTTTCCTGTTTACAAACATTGGCAGTTGCGCGCAATACCAGGGGGCAAAAAGCCTGTGTTTTGTATTGAAGTCTATGGCCAAACACCCACTCATATCATTCATAAAAATGTAAAGTAACCTGACGAAAAAAACAGAGATTATTGTGTTTTAGATTATATTGAATAAATCTGTATTTTGATGATGAAAAAAGTACTGACGCAGCTTTGTTGTGTTATATTACTGTCACGATTACACTAACTTGGCAAGGGAGTCATCACCCGGAAACGGCATTTTTCTTGTTAAAACATGGATATTATTCGTGTTGGACCTCATTTGAAATTTGCCTGAAAAACCTGAGTTAGAAAGCGGCTTAAACTTTCGTTTAGACTCTTTGTTAAAACCAAAAGAGGCCACAACAATCTGCAGTCTGCAGCAGTTGTTCAGCTCCGTGTCGTCCTCACCTCCTCCATACAGGAGCAACTTTCACTAGTTTGGGATTAAACCAGGCAAAGACGACATCATCACTACGTTTAGAAAGGAGCTGATTCCAGCTGTTAGGGACTAACACGCATTGCTGTCGGTAAGTTTCACTGCTTGTGTAACGTTCTGCTTTATTGTGGATGAGATGGTGGTGGACAGTAGACAGACTAGCTAACTGCTAGCAAGCTAACAGTATAAACTCAAACGCCATCTGATTTACGACCCCTGTACTTCGTATTAAATCTCCGGGATGCGTTGTTATGCCACGTGAACGTTCGTAAACGGCTCCACCATCAGTTTTTCTTCTTTTTATTTTCCTGTCTGAGCAGAGGACAGCTGTCACACACAGCTACAGTGTTGTGATGCAGCCATCGCGGTGGTGATGCATTAGTGCCAGTCTCCCGACTAGAACACGGGAATCATTTCTGCCACCGCGGTGGTTTAATCCGACACGGTGACCATGGTGAAAGACTAAATAAATCATGTAGTCTGAACCTGAATAAGTTATCTGAGAGGGTTTTGTAAAGATCAGTCACGCCTACTGTCTCATTATCACCATTTTCAACTGTTTACGTGCATTAATGTTTTGATTTTTGCAACCGAACAAATACCAGGACATAAACATTATATTTCCCCGACACTTTTACGACAAATCTTGACCTCATCTGCATTAAAAGTCCAGTCTTGTACGTAAAACACATGTCTTCTCATAGTTCAGTAATGCTTTTTCTGTGTTTTCTTGCCCCCTGGTTGCACGTGCATCCTATCTGTGACGTTGCTCAGAAACCCATCTATTAGTAAAAACCACGAAAGTTAGTTCTGTTCCATGCTGAAATTGACTAGCTTGAGTATAGATAGCCCAGGAATCTCATGAGCTCATTTTTGTTTTTTCAGCTGAAGCAACAATTTCAATGTACTACGTTTAGAAATTATTTTATCGTTGCAAAGGAAAGATTTTGCTTCTACTTCACATAAACTATTTGGTTACAAAGTCAATGCTATTCTGCATGAAAAGGAAGTTTTTTTATCGGTTATTTGAAAGCAAATGCAAAAAGCCTCAAACCCTGTCAACCACTCGCCAAGAGTTGCATCACCACATCTGCCTTCAAGCGGGGACGAGAAATGTCATTTTGACATTGGCTTCCTGCCAGTGGAGCAACTTGTCAATGGGATGATGTATTTCACACATATCACTTTGCCTTGAAGTGTCAAACTCACTTAACAAAACAAATGATAGAATATGCACTTTAAGTTAAGGTAATGTGTATTTCTCCTGGTTTTCAGCCCAAAAGTCAAATCAAAAGGAGCCTTTTTATGTCTTATTTGTGCATTTTAATATGATCCAGACCTCAAGCTGCCTGATTATGTTTGATTTTCTGTGGATTTCTTTTTTTATTTATTAATTTAGGACCAATCAAAGTGAATTTAATTCAGTTATTCTCATATTCCCAGCTGAAGCTCACTCAGTCCTGGTTGGTGTGGACGACTGAATCATCACTTTAAAGCCTCTGCTACCAATAAGCAATAAAACGCTATAAAAAGAAGAAAAACTCTCTCTGATTCACTTTGCCCATCAGGATCTCCTGCTATGCTAAACCCAGGTTGCATGAACAAAACACCAGCCAATTACTGAGAGACGTGATCTCCTTCAGACCCAGTTTGTTGATCCTCATTTGGTTCAGTATTGCTCCGTCAGTCTCCAGACTGAACGCCATGTTTTATTGATGCTTTGAATAAATAAGCAAATTAATAATGAAACAAGACTGGATTTTTTTTTTCCTTTTTTTTTAATGCATCAATGCACCAAGGCCTTGCTGTTTTTATGTGAATGTGTGCGGGTGTGTGCTGCCGGGGTAATGAGCTCAGGGATATGCTGTGTGAACAAGGATGGAACGGTGACAGCATATTGAATGGAGATGAATGTGCGCCATGAGGATGAGTGGCAGTACTAACAATGGGGCAAAGCAAGGCAGCCCTCTGATCCTCTGCACCTCGCAGCACAAACACGAGATGCTCCTACACAGTCACGCGAATCCATAATTCAGAGCAATCAGCTCTCCCACATTTCATATTCCTTTTAATTGCCTCACTCTGTTGATTTAAGTGGACTAAGAAGTGAAACAGTTAAATAATTTCCTTTTGTTGCAAAATGATTTATTTAGTTAAGATCAGAGATATACATAAATGTCTTTGCTTTTTCTGTTTTTATCGCATTTGTTTCTTGTTAAATCTTTGAAGTCATAATGTTGCCCTATGACAAGATTATCTCATCTTTAACCTTGTGGTGATGATATGCAGTGCTAAAAGCTTTAAACCAAACTGCATCTCTTTATATATTGCTAAACAGTTCAGGAAATGGGTGCAGCGATTAATGAAACACCTTTAAACGTAGAAGAAAAAAAAGGTGTACAAGCTGAGAACAGTTTGTACGACTCAGACAGGTTGGAAAGTTCATATTTAATCTAGCCAACTTATAGACCTTTTTCACAAAAACCGAAAGTACGTAATGGGTGAGAATCTTATCCTCCTGTTAGGGCCAGAATTCAGTCAAACGTCAAAAATGGATCATGTTTCCTCTCTGGATTTTACATTTGAGCCCGTTTACTCGACTCTGCCTCGATCTTCAGAACCAGACGTTTTGCCTGCATTGTTTCGATCATGTGACCAACGATGTATGTGTTGAGCTGCTCCCGGGATTTTAAAGAGAGGGAGTTTGTTAAGATACCATGCTTTAAATGTAGTTCAATCACGTCCGAAACCGAATGTTTATAGAGAGGAGGTTTACCTTGCGATTATTCATCATTTCTGATATCAGAAAGCATCAGATTAGAACGAAATTTGCAGAGCTGCTCTGATAACATTGACAGCAAATAAAACGTGACCATGCAGGTGTTATTAATGCATCCAGTACGTGCATAATGTCCACAAATTAACGTATTAAAGTCCTAAATTATCTCCTCTGCTGAAACAATGCTTTTTTTTTTGTGGGTGCGTTTATGCTACATCATGGGGACCATTTTCCGTATTTCCGTACAGGGTAAATTATATTAAAATAAATATAAAATAAATTTTAATGGGTGACAATGATTATGTTTACATCTACAAGCCAATACACACTGCCATTGTGGGTTGCCAAATACACTCTATGTTGCAATAATGTGTTGGCCACAGTTAGGCTGGCACAGGGGGAAACAGTGTAGTCAGCAAGTCAAGCAGCTGCCTTAGAGCCCCGGAATATCTATAAGAGGGAGGAAAAAAAAAAAAAGGGAAGAAAAAAAAGAAAAAAAAAAAGGGGGGAAGGGGGGGGGGGGGGAAGGGAAGGGAAAAAAAAAAAAATAAATAAAAGGGAAAAGGAGAAAAAAAAAAAAAAAAAAAAAAAAATAAAAAAAAAAAAAAAAAAAAAAAAAAAAACAAAAAAAAATAGGCCTTGGGGGGGTTTGGGGAGGGGTTAGGGGCCAAGCGGGGCTGGTGTTGAATTCGACCATGGTATTGATATGCCCATAGCTAATATCCAGTCGTTTTGTTAATATCATACACAGTAGGGGTGTATCAATACATCAGTCTATATCGATACATCGGTACAGATTGATGTATTGATCGTAAATAATCCAAAAACCCAATATTGGCCCAATATCAACATCACATTCACTTTTATTTTGAAAATAGCTTTATTTTGAAGTTCCTCTGACACAATATTTTCACAACAAAATACATGTTTATAGTTGTGCAGTGGATGAATGTGACACAGAGAGATTGTCCTGCAAAACCTGTTATGGTAAGAAACAACCTTTTTTATTACTTGCAATATTTTTGACATTGATCGGTGGATCCTACATCGAATCGAATCAAAATCATATCGTGACTGAATCTGAGATATTGCAGACATTGAATCCACTGTATCAATACAATATTATATTGAGATAAAGTGATTAAATCAAACTGTGCTGATCAGCACAGTTTAACTCATTGTGCAGGTTGGACATCTCTGCTGCCGATCAACATCATTTAAGATGTGTTTTCCAACCACATTTCTTCCTGGATGATGATGGTTCCTCCACTATTCTTCCAGTTTTTAACAACTGCATTGAACTGTTCTGAACCCAGTTTTTGTAGTTCCTGCATCTCTTTAGATTCCTCCTCTGCTTGATGCCAATAATTTGACCGTTCTTAAAAAGATTTACATCTTTTCTACAACCACCAGATGTGTGTTTCCACATGGTTGTTTAACAAAATGAGAAGCTAGTCATTGCATCAGTTGGGAGTTAAATGACTTTATCTGAACGATCGTCATCCATTCAGTAATTATACAAAAGGAAGTTTGTACCTATTTGCTAAGTTAAGTCCAGGTGGTTAATTTTGTTCTGTAACCAGGCAGTTTGCTTGTGATTTTAGCTGTAATTGTTTGTCTCTTGTTTCAGCTAAAATTATGCCTAATTTAAAAGGCAGTATAGACAGATCCTTATTCTCAGGCTTTATTTTAATGTGCACTAGATAAAATATCTGAAAAGCCATTTGATAATTTAACAAGACAGGGCTAAATGTTTGCCTTTTGAGAATTTTGAATCTAAGTGTCTTTATACTGATCATAATGTCAGTGACGTTAGAAACCCCAGACAAGGATGTCTTTTTCTTAAAGAGTTACAAAATATGCATTAAAAAGCCTCAAACGAATGGGTTAATATACTCTGATGCAAGTGAAGCTATTCTAAAAATACACACTTGGATCCCTACCTGATCTGATACACTAAAAATCAAACACATCGATGCAGAGTGCATTTTATTCTCAGCAGTATTAGCCTCTTCAGTGCCACGTTTCCCATCCCTCATAAAAACAGTTCACAGGATGAATTCTAATAGCAGAAAACACTGAGAAAATCCACAGAGGATATTTTAGATAATAAAGACCAGGATAGCCTTACATCCTCGCCAGAGGACTTAGCTACATTTTAAAATGTATTTTACAGAATATAACTTGATTATATAATCGCTGGCTGTATGCACAGTTGAATTAAGCTATAAGTTACAGTTCAACCTGAGTGAGTGGAGCTGGACGATCCAATTATGAGTCACAGTCAGTCATGCATGGCGGAGCAAAGGCTCATTATAGATACCATCAAGGCAGGATTAAAATCAGTCATTTTATTGGGCCATTGTTCATGTCCAAGTATTCACCTTATTCAGAAAGTCAGGATGGACGCCGTCATTTTGGCCTACATTTTCTGGTTAGTCAGTGTTGGGGTAGTTACCACTGCCTCCGTGGCAGTTCAACGGATGAGCTAATTGCGTAGATTTAATGCTATTTAATGTTACAAGTGTTCAAACACAAGTAGCATTCATTGCTTTGTCTGCAGGTGCCACAACAACTAGAAGGAGAGCAATAAATGGCTGCGATGGTTGAAAGGCACTTGGTGTGTGTGTGGGTTTGGATGATTGAGACATGTAGTGTAAATGTGCTTTATGTGGTCAACATATGACTTAAAAGGTGCTATATTAATACAGTCCATTTAACATTTGGCTGTCATAGTCCCCGGCTTGACTTAGGACACTATGGGTGAATTCCAATTCTCCCCTTGGCCCTAACCCTTCTTCTTGCGCATTCATGTGAGCGGGTAGTGATGTTCCGATTCTGGTTCAGACCAAGGGGGAAGGGGAAGTGGTAGGAATATTTGGCACTCAAAAAAGAGATTTTCAAGGGGCACTCAAGAAAATGAGTAGTATGATATTACTACAATTTCATGTGAAATATGAGCAAAATGGTGAAGAAATCAGAAAGCAGCCAAAGAAACGCGCAAATGTGAGTATTTTTTGTAAATAAAATATAAAAATCACTATTTTAAGGTTGATTTAATGTATTACACACAGTTTTATTACAGATGTAAAAAAAAATACTAATAATGTTATGTACATCTGCTCATGTCTGTAATGTTAATCTTGAGTCAAAGGTGTCTTCTTTTCCTCTGATTTTTACGTTTTTCGGCCCAAAGCCAAAAACATAATCCAATCGCCCAGGAAAGGGAAATTATTGCCGATGCAGACGGCATTGTTAACTCTTCCGGAAACAGTCGTGATGTCAGTTTACTGCGCCACAGACGACTATTGGTGATGCATGAAGATTTTGAAGGGTTGTCCCATTTCTCAGTGGATAATCCAATAATTATTCCCAAAGGGAAGGGCTAGGGCTAGGGATGAAAATAGGAATTGCAATTAGGCCGAAGGCAGCAGCTTGAGGGTTATAATTTACATATTACACTATCAAAAGGGAGCTGTTTTATAGAAATTGGTCTGTTGTACAGAATTGTTAAGTTACTCAATGTTTGGGCGTCAATGACTTCACAGCACGTGATTAAAAAGCTTATGACCCAACGATTGTGTTGCCGTTGGTTTATATAGAATTTATATCTGCAAAATTACTCAGAGAAGCCTTCAACAGAGAGTCAGTACGATGACACCACTGAACCGACCCAAACTTGCTTTTATGCTTTCTTTCACATTCTTAATACTTGTGGGATTCCAGCCCATTTTCCGTAGTTCGGTGGATGGTGCCCCGCTATCAGAGCTTTGCTCCCTGTTTCATCCTGATTTTCTTGGTGGCTTCTAAAGAACTGTTGGGTCAGCTCGGATAGCGGGGAGTTTATATTGCGTGAAGAACTGAAAGTATCACGTACAAACACAAGGAAGTCGATCACTGCCACCAAGAGAATTTGCCGCATAATAAATGTTTTGCTGTCTTTGTCCAGACTTTAATCCCCGCTGGGAGGCAGCCGGATGCCCACGCAGTTCTGCAACAACTCCCACCAGCCCACAGCTCTGCAGTGTATAGTCCCCCTTTTATATTCATCCAAGAATTTGTTTTCTTTAGTGGAAAACAAGCTCTCTCAAGCATAGAAACCCACGAGTGTGCAGTGAATTTTTTTTGCTTTGTTTATTCCGCTGCGATGGCACTGTATAAATCTTACTTATGCAGGTGATAGAGTTCATCACGTGATGCAGCATTTTTCCTGTCCAGAATATCACTGACACACCGTAAAGTCTCATTATAAATATCCATCCAGGCAGGATTAAAATCAATCAGCATTTATCAGCGACAGGGAATGGGTGTTTTTCAAGCTGGGAATTTTGATAGCTTCTCTCGGGCTCATTTCATGGTCTCTAAGTCTGAGCAAACAACAGACACTACTCATGTTTGTAGTCACTTAATTGCTGCTTTTGTTGTCTGATCACTAAAGGCAGTAAAGTGGGAAAACCCACCAGTGCAGCGTGTAATCGCAGTTTAACAACACGTGAACAACAGATCCCAGATGCCCCTTTTCAATTAGGACACCAGTGAACACATCAAATGTCGGCACGTGGGAACAGATCTCTGCTGCAGTTTTTCCTGTCTGAGCTGCTACTCGGCTGTGATTTAAGTGGCAGTTTTTTATTGCTATTATAAAGGAAATTGTTCCCAATCCAAGTGTAAAGGTTTATTTCCTGAATCGCTTACTGGAAATGGGGAGGTTTGTAATCAGTGGATCTGATAGCAGCTCAACATGCTGCTGCAACTTTGAGCACGGGCTAATATGTTGGCATGTACAAGCATTAACCCTTAAAACTGCTAGGTGGCGGCACCCCTGAGCGCACTCTCATAATATTCCCAACAGTTTGTCAGGAATAGTAGTGTGTGATGCTCTGGGGTAAATTGTGATGGATGGTGTACCCTTTAGGGGATCTACGGACGTTTTCCAGGTTTACAGTCCTGCTGCAAAATGTAGTGTTTATTCAGAGACTCGATATGGTAAGCACACAATGAGTAATTCATAGCATCATTAATTTACATTTTGTGATAAAAAAAAAATGATTGCTATTACTATTATGTTATTTCAAAACCTTTATTTTGACCAGGAAATTATGATGAAGCCACTCCCTGTCAATATTTTGACAGGGTAAGACTATTCGATCAGGTAAAGTAGCACTATGTAACTTCCTTACCTTTAGAAATATGCATTTCTGACTTATTTTGATGGCAGAGTGACATTTATGAGAACAGTTTTGGAGCTGATGTTACCCAAACAGCGTCCTGAGGCTTACAAACCAAACTTCACAACTTTGGGTACCAGCCTTGAACTACACGTTGGGTTTTGCTTTTCGTTATGTGTCTGCACCGTGTCACATGGGAACACCGTCCACTGGCTGATTCATCAACAAAAAGCAAGAGGATGTAATTAAAGGAACAGAAGAAAGGAAAAAGGAAAAGAGACAGAACATGAGAAAAGACAAGAGTCAATATCAGACTGACTTTAAGTAGCTGGAGAGAGCTCAGATCAGAGGTAGGATACAAGGTGGATGCTGAGTTGAAGAGGTGGTGTTTCAACATCCATTTTTACATGAAAGATACAAAAAAAGCAAACAATGACTTGGAGTTTTGTGGGTTAATTTGGTGTAAGATCTGTTTTTTAGAGGAAATGGATCATGCCCAGACTTGAACACTTTTCTTTCATTGTTCAGTTTAGTGCCTATAAGCTACTTATGAACTCCAAACTTCTGCAACTATTGCATTAGACAGAACTCTGCAGACGGCTTGCTGCAGTGTACCCCCCCCCCCCCCCCCCCCCCCCCCCCCCCCCCCCCCCCCCCCCCCCATATGCACTGCACTGCTTCATAACAACCAACAATATACAGCCCACTTGAAAGCATGCAATGCCTTCATTATGAGATTCTGTTGTGATGTACCACACTCACATAAAACATGTTTTCCAGCGGGATGGTTTTAAATTACACACACGTTACATGTCATGAATCTTCTGCCCTTTGATGTGAGTAATGCGCCTCTGTCCCTAAGTTCATCCTACATGCCTGTCGCTGTGTTAATTGATGTGAGCTTCTCCACCGCTTACCGCTCTGAGGCTTCCCTGTTTGAGAAACACAAGCAGGGGGCCGATTTAATGATGTTGATTTATGTGCGTGTCTGTGTAGAGTGCCCGTAACTCTGCAGGAACGAGGCCGATCTCGGTAACAGTTTATTTTATCATCTTCTGTTCCCCCATTGCCGGGTGGTGGGCTGTTTCTATGACCTGACATTTTACCCACTTTGCCATTAAAGAACCAAGATTACAGACCTCTGAAGTCCTGGTCAGAAATGAGAACCTGAGCATCTTCTACATCCCTGCTCTCAGGATTGCTCTCTCCAGTTAGATACACAGCAAACTCAAAAATCCTGCAGTAGCTGCAGGCTAACAGGAATAAACAAAAGGGAGGTCATAAATGCATTTATGGAGGATTTCTTACGGAGATACCTAAATTTATCAAGCAAGCTGATGTGTATCTACAGCTAGCTTAGATGAGACCACTGTTGAGCTAAACTGTTGCTTCATGTTTCTGTTTTTGAAAGTCTCTTCATTTACAGTATTTGATAACTGTATTGACTAAATAGTCAAGATGCTGTTATCTGATCTCAAGCATTGATTCAGGTTCCAGTTGAAGTTTTTCTTTAATGAATCATGTTGGAGCTAATAAGTTCACTTCTCATCCCATCTCTGTTTGCTTACATCAAGCTCATTCAATGATGGGTATTGAACTAAAGGCTAATTACAAATATCTCTTCAGATACTGAAGCTTTTTCTCAACTGTTGTAGGCTACTAATTCATGATGTTGCTGACAATATAAATGACCTAAACGGTTGTAACTCACCATTATTAGTGAATCAGGCTGTATACATAGTGGCATGTCTTTGTCATGGGGTGTTAATGACCCAGGTGTGATGCATTTAAAATTCCCTTGCAGTAGCATCTCCATTGTAATTTATACTCAAGCTATGAACAGCGAATTATTCCAACCATGAATTAGAGAGTGTGGCCACTATGTTGAGGTGTTGGATATTTAAAAACAATTGTATTATTAAAACTGATTGGTCCGCAGGCACCTTTTGGCTAGTCAAATACACTATATTGCCAAATGTTTTTGCTCACCCATCCAAATTATGGGAGTTAGGTGTTCTGATCACTTCCATGGCCAAAGATGTATAAAATTAAGCACCTAGTCATGCTGACAAACATTTGTGAAAGAATGGGTCGCTCTTAGGAGATCAGTGAATTCCAGCATGGAACTGTGATAGGATGGAACCTGTGCAACAAATCCAGTCATGAAATTTCCTCGCTCCGAAATATTCCAGTCAACTGTCAGCTCTATCATGAGAAAATGGAAGTGTTCAGGAACGAGAGCAACTCAGCCATGAAGTGGTATGCCACGTAAAGCAGGGTCAGCAGATGCTGAAGCACATAGCAGGTAGAGATCACAAACTTTCTGAGACAATCACTACAGACCTCCAAACTTCATGTGGCCTTCAGATCAGCTCAAGAACAATGTGCAGAGAGCTTCATGGAATGGATTTTCATGGTGGAGCAGCTGCGTCCAAGCCAAACGTCACCAAGTGCAATGCAAAGCGTGGGAAGCAATGGTGGAAAGCAAACCGCCACTGGAATCTAGAGCAGTGGAGGCATTCTCTGGAGAGACGAATTGCACTTCTCCATCTGGCAATCTGATGAAGAAGTCTGGGTTTGGCGGTTGCCAGGACAACGGTACTTGTCTGACTGGAAGTGTAACGTTTGGTGGAGGGGGGATTATGGTGTGGGGTTGTTTTCAGGAGCTGGGCTTGGCCCCTTAGTTCCAGTGAAAGGAACTCTGAATGCTTCAGCATACCGAGACATTTTGGACAATTCCATGCTCCCAACTTAGTGGGAACAGTTTGGAGCTGGACCCTTCCTCTTCCAACATGACTGTGCACCAGTGCACAAAGCAGGTCCATAAAGACATGGATGCAGAGTCTGGTGTGGAGGAACTGGACTGGCCTGCACAGAGTCCTGACCTTAATCCCATAGAACACCTTTGGGATGAATTAGAGCGGAGACTGAGAGCGAGGCCTTCTCGTCCAACATCAGTGTGTGACCTCACAAATGTGCTTCTAGAAAAATGGTAAAAATTCCCATAAACACTCCTAAACCTTGTGGACAACCTTCCCAGAAGATTTGAAGCTGTTCTAGCTGTAAAGGGTGGACCAACGTCACACTGAACCCTATGAATTAGGAATGGGATGTTTCTTAAGCTCATCTGTGAGTCAAGGCAGGTGAGCGAATACTTTTGGCAATATAGCGTATATGTGTAAGGTAGTGTGAGGTCAGACAGGATTTATGTCTGAGCACTAATGGAGAAGTGTGAAGTTCGAAGTGAAGGAGGAAGAGGAGGAGTAACTTAGTGGAGGCTAATGAGGCTTCATTAACTGCAGCTAATTGGTGCTTTAACCTCTGGCTGCGGCTGTCATGATGCTTCACTTTGCCAGCAGGGAGACTCATGGGAATCAGGGCAAAGCAGACATCCTGTCCTCCAACCATCATTTTAACCACACCTTCTCTCAGGCTTATATCACGATTATTTACTCCCTGCCGGTTTGACAAGCGCCGGTCAAACTGCCTTAATTCGGTACCCAAACTTGAGGGAGGTGAACGGAGGTGAATGGTGAAAAAAAATAAATAAAAAGGCAGCAAGGCCAAAAGAAAAGGAGGTGAAAGAGGGCAGAGAGAGAGAAAATGGATGAAGGTGAGGGGAATAGGTTTGCTGGAGCTGAGTGAGGTCTGAGTTTGCATCACAATGACAGCAGACTCTTTTTTTTTCCTCCTCCCAGGCAAGGCAACCACTTAATCAAATGCAAGTGAAGATCCGGGCTTCAAATTGATTTTTGGCTCTCTTTGGCGTCTGCAGGGCCAATCAGCACAGCTGAATGGTTTGACAGATAGTTTGGGAGGCCAATAAATGAGCTGCCAAGCCACAGAAATATCCAGCGAACAAACTTCTTTTAAAAGGGGGCGTACTTTATCTCCCACTACTCCCTCAGATGGATGAGACATGGTTCTTCTTCAGAAAATTATGATTCAGCTGGTTGCAGCTAAAACAACACAGGGGCTTTTCAACTTATGTCCACAAAATGTCGTCTTTCCTCCAGTTCATCATTGTGTTTTCACAAAGAAAGAGGAAGAAGTCCCACAGACTTTTTTTTTTTTTTAATAGAAATGAATCAGCAGCTTTAGATGGGTTTGAGCAGACATTTGCTGCTAGTGGCTGGGGGTGGTGGTGGGGGGGGTGAGCGGGGGCTCAGTATAACTAACTAAACAGAAATGCTCGCCTGTCTCTTCCATTCATTTTAAAACCCATCTTGCAGAGCGACCACATTTGCTTAATTTAATTCGAATCATAATGATGTCTGTCTGTACTGCTGTAAACATTGCTGGAAAACAATGTATGATTGCAAAGTTTTTTCCTTCCTGTAATGAATGTGGAAATGCTTGGAGTGTACAAATATGTGTACAAGTATAAATGAGTTTGTATTACTCACTGCTTGTAATGATTTTGGAAAAACAAAAAGTGGAAGACAAATGAGAGAGAAGCTACTTTTTACTGTAATGGTTGTGCATACACATGCAGCTTATCATGTAACGGTTGATTGGCTAGTACTGTTCGGCTTGTAGTATTCTCACTCAGTTTGTTTTGCTTTCTTTAGTTTTCATTTATGTCTATGAATCTTAGTTTAATCATCCACTCACAGGACACTTGATCAGGGTCACCTGGATGGTTGCCATTTTGGTGTCAGAATTGCCTTAATTTTTCTCATAGATTCAACAGGCGGTTTCTGAAACTTTCCTCAGATGTTTTGCCCCATATTGACATGATAGGACAGCTCCCCAAACTTTGATCCACAACCCCCAAGAGAAAGCTTGTTACATACTCTGCAAGAAGCGAGAACTTTGTTCTTGTTCCAGAGGCTTCAAGAACAAGAAAAAGTTAATCTCCAGTCAATATTTACAAGAAGCTTTGTCAGCGACCTGGCATGGGGGGCGTTGACCCATTGTTGTACATTTACAACAAACTTAATCCGTGGCAGGACAGGGTTCTGCACACTGTAGTGTCTTGGTATTTAAAGGCATATGCCGCCCCTGGGTGAAATTGAGTCTCCTCCTGCAGCCCCCTGAGTTGGTCAAGTGGGCAAAAGTGTTTTCTAGCCGACCCAGTCATTCTCTGAATCTGGCAGCACTGACTTTAGCTCAGTTTAGCAGAGTTGGTGTAATCTGGCGTTTCCACTAGCAGACACATGGCAAAAGTAAACTAATTAACTCAAGATTTTTCCCAATTATGTTTTGTGACCCGCACATTCTAATTGAGTACAAATGACAAGCCGATTTCACAGGAAAGGACTGACTAGGTGGCATTCGATAGGGGAACAATATGCCGCGGAAGTCACAGGCGAAGCACCACAGAGTAGCAAATGCAGCACGCATGCGCAACACCCACAAGCAACCCTGTTTACGGAAGTATGGGATGCTGCGCATGTGTGCTGCCTTTGCCATTATTCGCAGTGCTTTGCCTGTGATTCCCCTGTGCTTCTGCAGCATATAGTTTCCCTATTGAATGTTGGCTAGTCAGTCCTTTCATGTGAAATTGGCTTGTCATTTGTACGCGATCAGAATGTGCGGCTCACGAAATGTAATTGGGAAAAATTTTGAGTTAATTAGTTCACTTCCGCCAAGTGGTGCTAGCTGGAATCGCCAGATTACTGCAACTATGCTAAGCTAAGCTAACGTCAGTGCTGCCAGATTCAGAGAATGACTGGGTTGGCAAGAAAATGCTTCTACAAACTTGTCCAACACAGAGGACTCCAGGAGGAGGCTCAGTTTCACCCAGGGATGGCATTTGCCTTTAAATGTCACGTGTGTTGTTTGCATTTTCGTATTTTCTCACCACTTGATCAGCTGTTTATTAGAACTACACAGTACAAACTTGTGGACCAAAAATAACTTACTGCTGGGCTAAAAAGGGATAAACTAATTTCTGGGTTACTTCGACCCAAAAAATTGGATATTTTTTTGACCCAAATCTTTCAGGTTGAATATTTGACCTAGAAGTTGGGTTATGTTGACTACAATGTCTGTCACGTAACATTAAGGTATTGCTGGTGCAGACAGCATTGCGAACTCTTCTGGAAACAGCTGTGATGTCAGTTTACTGTGCCACAGACGACTATTTGTGATAAATGAGGATTTTGAAGGGGTGTCCCATTTCTTAGGGCGTTTGAAGTGCTTGGGGTTGGACCAAGGGGACGGGCTAAAGGCAAGGATAGGGATGAAAATAGGAATTGGAATTGGGCCATTGTTATGTTCAAGAAAGAAGTTGGAGATGATCTGAGTTTTGTGACATGGTGGATTATCCTGCTGGAGGTAGCCATGAGAAGAAGAATGGACATGGTCAGCAACAACACTCAGGTAGGCTGAGGTCAGTGGAGCTGAAGTCAGGGTTGTAAAATGATCTCTTTATCAGCTTTTCAGGCCTACAATCAGTTCTCGAGGCTTCTGGTTCCCTTTCAGTTTTGTCCATGTACCATGCGTAACTCACTGCGATTGTCCCTACAGTTTAAAACCTTGCAAAGAAATGTTATCATTCCGCTTGATCCAGACCAAAGTTACCTGATTTTATCAGAATGAATTTCAACTGTATGATCTGGCACCGGCAATTTAATCTGGATAACCTGAAAAGCCTAAAAATTGGGATTCAGGGAGTTAGGTATCAGAGAGAAATGAGAAGACATGTTTGACTTAAGCTCCCTGGATAGAAGCGATGTTCCCTCAGTGACTCGCATACAAAACCTCGACAATCTAAAAACTCCTAACATGCAGCAGTGCAGCAGGCCAACAGTCAAAGCCTGTTTCAAGGTTTAACATCATCTTATTTACAGCATTTCAACAGCTTAATTTAATCTGACTTCATGTACTTGAACATGAGCGATCATCCCTTTAAATCCAGCATGCCCTGCATAGTCTGATAGTGTTCGATATAAACACCCCACACTTGCTAGCAAAGCTTCCTGCTCTCTCAAAATAAATAAAATAATAAAATGCCAACTTTAAGATGCTGAAAGTAGAAATTAGCCTAAATTATAGTTGATTAGTAGCTTTTCCATTCAAATGGAAACGCTTGAATGGCTTCAGAAATATTAGATATAGCTGCAGCCACTGAAAGGAGAGGGGAGTATTTAATGCAGAGTCACTGAAAAAGAAGGGTTAGATGCAGAGGTAGATAATGGCAGAGAGTTAAAGGGAACCAAGAAGGGGGGTGACTCTTTATATGTGTTAACATGAATCATTGAATCATAAATTAAGTGCACCACAGTATCTGTCAGCTTAATTAATTTCTTTGTAAAGTCACAACACTGAGTCCGTGTCTGTCAGTGGAACTCTGTCTGATAATGTGAGTTTTACAGCTTCTGCGTGTGTGTGTGTTTTTCCTGGTCGGAAAAGGTCACCGCTTCCCAATTAGACCCCATCTCGAGACGCCCAGCTGCCTGCCCGAAGGCACGCAACAGCTTCCAAACCACAACACAAGCTCTCGTTTTGAGCAGATGGGAGCTGTACAACGGTGTCGCTGTTCTCCTCTATGCCTGGGAATTGGTGTCAGCTCTTTATAATCAAATAAAAACTTGTGCCAGTGTAAACAAAAAGCAAAGAAGCGAGGAGTGATCTCCACGCTGTGATAGTCAGATCATAGTTAAGCCATATTAGAAGAAACAAATGACTCATTTAAATGCTGAATACTACATTTAGACATTGATTCAGAGCTGTGTGATCAGTATTTGTCATGGTCGCGTCGGATAAAAAGAGCAAAAACAGGACAGATCCTGTCAGATTGATCATTTTGCAGCAGATTTTTGACACACAAAGCTGTTAAAGCAGTTGCTGCTCAGAGGGTGACATCATTTCAGCTTGTTCTGCTGCTGCTCTGTAGTAAAACACTCCTCTAACCCATTGGTTTTTTTCCAGCCACTTTCAATTTCCTCTTTCCCCGTGTGCAAGGGCGGATGGCACTATTGATGAACATTTCAGCCGTGAAGGCCAACAAAAGCTGAAGGGTTATATATCTCTTATTCCAATGGTGATAGATTACCTGGTCTCGACACTCTTTTGTAAGATCGTTGCTATAATTAGCTAATTTGTCTCCATTGTGAATCTGTGACTTCGGTGTTGGTGCCAATGGTCGGCCACCTTTGATCAATGTGATGAGAGGGGCTGTGCCAGAGACCTGCCAATTCTGCTGCAGATCCCAAAGTCTGCCAGCAAAAACTGATAGTAATGTATCACTTATTGCCTCTTGAAAATACAGTAGACTCTCCAGATCAAATGCATTAACCCACTCGTGGCAGGTGTCAAGGGGGTGGATTTTTATGGAAGGCAACCTTTTAAATTGCATTAAATTATGCAGAATTACAGTAAGGGCATGGCTGCTTTGAGTGGCATGTGGTTGCAGCTGGACCTCTAATTCATAACCATCCGTTGCATGTTAGATCTGACCCAAGCTGACAACTGCTTAGCTTTGCTGCAAAATCCACTATATCTGTACAGCAATTATTAAAGGTTGGATATGGAACATTTTTATTAAATTTAAAGCTATATTTTCAAAAAAATAATACCTCCACAGGTCTTTTGGTGGTGTACATAATGAAAGTACAACATTTCCCAGAAAAACTATATTTAGCCTAAAAATAATTATAAAATAAATTTTTACGGGTTTGATAATGGCATTATATTTACGTCTATAAGCCAATACACGCCGCTAATGCAGGTTGCCAAATACGATCTCTGTGTGGAAACAATGTTTGGTCATAGTCAGGCTTGTACAGGGGAAAACCGTGGAGATGACGAGTGAAGCAGCTGCTTCAGAGCCCTGGAGATATTATCTGTTTCTGAGGAGGAGTGACCTGAGAAGAGCAAAACCTGGAGTAAATTTAGGTGAAGACTTCACTAAATGGACCCACATAAACGTTTTCCGGCATTAAAACACAGAAATGGTGACTTTCTTCCTGGATCGGTAAGCTAGCTTGTTTGCTAACGTGGTTAACGTTAGCTGTCAGTTATAAACTCCTCTGTGTTACTTGTTGGTCATGCTGCAGACTGTTGGTCACTTGCTATCGGCAGTGAGCCTGGCATCCCAGCGGCTGGAGTTGTTTCTCTGCCGTTGCAACTACAAGCTAGACACACGTGATGTCGCTGTTCTGGTAGTTTTCCATATTCAACCTTTTAGTTCAGTAAAAGGAAATTTTTAAGTAAAATTTTCAGCTTATTCTCTCATTTGTGTCCAGCACAAGAAAAATGAAGTAGCAAATCTGATCAGTCTCCATGCCTTCTTAAATATGTGGAACACTGATTTCCCTTTAGAAGACTGAGAAACCTCGGCCTTGCTTGTATATTACATTTAAACAGCAAAACTAGTATGTCTGTAAATCTTGTGTAACTTTCAATGAAAATGGTAAACAAGTCAACAAGTTTAACAGGATGTTGAGTAAGATATACCCATATTTTAGGCCGATATTCGCGTCTTTGTACATATATATATATGTATATATATATACATATATATATATATATATATGTGTGTATATACTGTATTACATACATACAAGTGGCCATGTTGAAGTTATTTTTACAGATATTTTACATCAATACCAGCTGTAATGCTCATCATAAATAAAAATAGAGCCCTACAAGAGAATTTCTCTTATAAAACCAAATATGTTTTTTACACTAATGACTAAATCTGTATTATCAAAGCCGAAGCTAATCTAATGAAGTTGTACAAGGTCATATCAGCAGGGGTTCCTTTAAATGTTTGGAGGAAACGTTTTTTTTTTTTTAGTCACACTTTTCCATCTCCTCTAAAATCTGCCATATTCTATTCCCAACATCCGCAGTCAAGTGGAAAGTAATGGCACAGTAATGACACAGAAGCCACCCCCTGAATAATTGATTGCGCCCCCTCAAGGGAACTCAGCATGTTTTTGTCAGGCATAGATTCAGCCAGCGTCAGACATGCCATTGTTCTGGGAAAATAACTCAGTGTGAACCTCCCATTGCTTCACACCCGTCATTTCCTTCCGATCAGAGTTTCTACACCTACTAAGCCCTACGACACCTTAATAAACAAAGGCATGAGGACATGGAGACCAGTCTGCATGACGTACCATCAAGTCAAAGTCGAGTTTGAACCCCTGCTGTTGTGAAAATGTGACAGCATGAATAAACTATGTTGCACACGCTTAACACTACTGAAATTGCTGGCGATGTGCTGCTAAGTGAAGCGCTGAGCTATTAACCTCCCTAAAAGTGCAGTCAAGAGGGAATCAAAGCAACTTTTTGCCTCAAGTTTCGGCTTGAAATATTTGTGATAGGGGGGTTAAGCTGAGGTCAGAAATCACCCACCCTTTAATAAGTGTTTGAAAGCTGTAAGATTTTTGGCAAAGTGAAATAACTTGTGAAAAAAGCCTCAGTCTAAAAGCTAAATATCAATAAAGCTTTATCAATTAAAATAAAGTTTTCCTGTTACAGGAAAATTTGTGTTTTCTTTCCACTGTCACCAAGTGCTGCTAAACAGAGTAATGCTCAGGTTTCTCTCTGTATATTGTATGTAAAATGCAGTGAGACCAAGATTAGATACAGTAGTTTTGTTGTTACTAAAGCTAAATTGAACTTTTTTTTTTAAAGATGCTTATTGCCAGTAAAAAAAAACAACAAAAAAAACATATACATGTTTTGAGCCTCTTTACCATCAAATGTGAGCAAATCAGAAAAAATAAATAAAATCTTCAGAAAATGGAGGAAATGAGGCACATAAAAAAGTTGTGTATGCAAACATCAAAGAGAATGATGATTTATTGGTCCAAGCCATATACCAAATCTGCATCCATATGCAGATGATGCGCTGTTTTATAGAATAGAACAGAACAGAATAGCATAGAATGGAATGGAATCACTTTACTGTTATCATCATGTGTAATGTAAAAGATTAAAACACAATATATGGAGTTTGCATGTTCTCCCCATGTATGCGTGGGTTCTCCCCGGGTACTCCGGCGCCGAGCGTGAGTGGTTGTCTGTCTCTTTGTGTTGGCCCTGCGACAGACTGGCGACCTGTCCAGGGTGTACCCCGCCTATCGCCTAATAATAGCTCGGATAGGCTCCAGCAACCCCCGCGACCCTGAACGGGATAAGCAGTACAGAAAATGACCAACTGACTATATATATAATATAAATATATTAGGTGATCATTGTGAGCACACAAGTGATCATTACTAAAAATTCTATGAAAATCATGACTGATTTTGAATTGTGGCTTAAAAGAAATATTTAAAAAAAAAAAAAAACTTAACTCAAAAAATTAAACAAATCAACAAGTATGATGGAGAAAATTTTGTTGAGCAACACTTTGAGGCAAACACTTCAATTAGGTGTTTTCTTTAATGTTCAAAAAGACTTGTACACCTCTTGAGAGGTATTTTGGTCCACTGTTCATTGGAAAGGTGCTCTTATGTGTCTGGGACAGTTTTGTTGGTTTTTGTGTTGTTGTTGATGTTGTTTTTTGTTATTTCTAACCACAATTTAAAAGCACTATTTTATTTCACTAAATTATAATTTTGCTCATTTTTATCTATTATTAGTTTTAGTTTCTTGTTATTTAAATCACTACTGTAAATTTAGCCTCTTTTAATTGGAGGGTATAATATATATATATATATATATATATATATAAAATGTTGAAAACAATTATCAGAAAAGTGATGTTCTTAGAAAAGAACACCACTAGCAGCAAGAAGCGGCAGCTGAACCCTGGAAGTTCGATGCCAGTTAGCACTGGGGTAAAAGGAGCTGGGAATGGGCTCGTCTGCTGGTGCCGCCCTGAATAGTCCTGTGACACATCCCTGAGGGCAAGAGTGAGCACAAGTGGTTCCTGGGGTGTGATCTGTCATAGATGATGCTTTTGGCCCTGTATAGATCTCTGACAGGGGGTCAGCTGTCTGCCTACAATGCTCTGGGCTGCTCTGAGACTCTCTCCAGAGTGTTTTTGTCAGACTTGGAGTAGCTGGAGTGCCACAAAGATCTCGTGGGGGAGGACACTTTAAAATCTGCAGAAAAACAGCAGCAGTTCCTGGGACACTTCAACCTTCCTTGGTGACCTTAGAAAGTACGGACGCTGATGTGCTTTTTTCACAAGGGCGGTGGTATTTGTGCCCCATGTGAGGCCCTGAGAAATGCAAGTTCCCATGAACTTGAAGTCTTTGACCCTCTCCATAGTGTCCCCTCTGATGGGAAGAGGAGCAGGCTCCTTTTTCTCCTGAAGTCTAAAAAAACTGCTTTGTTTAGGAGGAGCTGAGGGCCAGGTTGTTGAGGGAGCACCAGGTAATGGTGTGCAATAACTTCATTTATCTATTTTTTGCTAGAGATGCTTTAACATACCAGTATTGACTATAATTGCTGAACCAACCGAGTGTACAGTGATATTGGCACTTTTTGACTAACAATAAAACACGTAAACATTTTTGTTTGTTTGTTTTTACTTATTGCAGTGTAACTTCATAAAGGGTGAACACATCCATAGCACAACGTTTAATAACAATATTTTACACATTAAAGGGACACCGTGTAACTTTTGGCCACCAGGGGCACTAAACATGTAACTTCCCAACGTCACACAATTGTCACAAAATTAAACAGTCTCTATCTGTGTTTTGGAATCGTATTTGCAGACCACTTTGATCAGTTAATAGTGAAGTCATCGAGCCAGGTCACATGATCCAATGAGAGACGGATCAACTCCTGCAAAGTTACAATGTCTGTTTTTCGAGGAGGGCAGCCCCCTTGGAGCAATGACGTGTCACGTGCTGTATAATGACCCCAGAAACCATCTATAATTGCTTACATTGGGTCACTGTTTGGGTCAACAGTTACATGGTCTCCCTTTTAAGAAAAGGAATTTTTTTTACAAACTTTGAGAATAAAGTTCTAATGTTATGAAAAAAATGTCGTAATTTTACGAGAAAAAGTCGTTATTTTATGTGAATAAAGGTATTTTAAAAGAATAAAGTTGTAATTCAACTAGAATAAAGTCTTGATATTTTCAAGATTACAAATACAGAACAAAAAAAAAAAAAAAAAACACCATAGAAGCAGCCTGTAATGTGTCCAAAAACCCGGTAAGACCATAAGTTACACGCCATCTATTGGCCACTGGTGAGTGGCAGTCAGTGTGCCCTTTGAGAGGGGGTACTTTTCACGGCAGGGGTGCGTTTTTCTGCTTAACACCTGTTCTAGCCATATTCCCCTCCACAAAAGCAGCGATTTCCCCAAAGTCTGAATATTTTTTGCTGAAAGAACCAGACATTTACTTGCAGATTCTTTTCAAAGTCCTGGTACTGATAGTGTGGTGCCGATGTGCCAAGAGATTCAGTATCTCTTGGTTTGGTTTGTAAATCCTATACTGAAGTATATTTTCAGAAAATGCTCCACAACCCTCAATTTCAGTTTTTTTTAAATAAACATTCCTCTTCTAAATGTAAAATAGACTTTTTTCTTGTTAAAATGCAACTTATTCTTGTAAATTATGACTTAATTCTTGTAAATTAATGACTTTATTCTCGTAAAATTAAGATTTTACGAGAAATCAAAATCTGTAAATTCTTTTTTTTTCCTTAATGTGGCCCTAATACTAGTTGTAATATTTCTTGTAAATTTAGAATTAAATCAAATAAAAGAAAGACGAAACTTTGAGAATTTTTTTTTTGTTAAAAGTCAGCAGAATGAATTTTCATCTTCCATCTAAACAGAGGGAACACAGATGGTAAAATTTCAGCCATCAGATGTTTCCCTGCTGGAAAAAAAAAGCACATTAGAGTCTGAGCAGACTGGGAGGGAAAATCTGTTCTTTTTAATGACTTGTTGCTGTAAAAAGATCATTTCATGGGTTTTGCACGTTCCACGGAGACTCTGTGAGCGCTGTATGTTGGGATCTTACTTTCCCGAGCGCGTGGTTGTTTCATCATGTGGACGGAGAGGAGATTTGGAAGTTTTAAAGGGGGAAATGGCCACAGACAACATCTAATCTATTCCCCCCTCCTTGAAACCTTGGTTGTGTGTGTGTTCTGAACAAGTGGGCAACAGACTTTGAAAAACTGCAATAAAATAATCACTGGCATCAAGTAATTAATGCATTAACACAATGATGTGTTTGACGTGCCTTGCACTAATGAAAGTATTATTTTTTAGGTCAAAACAGACTCATTTACACATGTTTTTACTCAAGTCTTTATGATGATAATTTAAACCCCTCCACTGGATTGATTACAGTAGCTCACATTTGAAGCACTACACTTTTTCTCTGAGTGCGTAGTTTGCTCCCATTATTCACATTAATAAATTAGTGGCAGATTGTTGAGTGCTCTCATTGCCAAATGTCAGCCCCAATTTCCACCCAAAAACTAATGTTGTGTTCCATCATTAGAGGAAACCTGACACTTGTTTGCACATTACCTCCCACCTGTGCATTTTACACCAAAGACCAAAATGTCACAGAGCAATGCAAAGTGAATTTCATGGTCAGGAAAATCCGACCTCGCAGAGCGCCGCTGTAAACTGTGCTGCCCATAAACTCATTACAGACACGGGGCGAAGCCTGTGAGGTAAAACCAACTGTGACGGGGGGGTACACACTAAATATCATCTGTGACAGGAGACGGGCAATTTATAAGTTACAGCTGATGAGAGGCGACTGCACCACATCTGATTCTTATTAACAGGTTAATAGCTGCCCTTTATGTGCTATATCGCAGATAAATGCTCTTCATGGTTGTGAATATCACAGACAAGCTTGTCGCAAAGATTCTCGCAGTATTTTTCACATGTAAGCTGAAACAAGTGTAACTCAGCAGGCTGCTTATGCAGAATACAGCGCAGGGCTTCTCTACATGCAGAATGTCGCCTCTCTGATGTCAGAGGCTCCGAGATTTCTCCTGACAGACGATACAATAACGGCAGCTTGCGTTCAGCGCGCCGCCAATGAGGCAAAGCTACTTGAAAGGCGGGCGGTGCACTCCGCAGAGTTAAGCTGCATGCATGTTTGTGTCAGAGGGAAGGAAATATGACCTATGTGACACATGCACACAAACATGCCCCTACAGATGCAAATCGGATGGAGCAGGGGGGGTAGAAATGCATCAGCTGTCAGGGAGTGTGATACTGTGATATGCTTCCTTTGTCTTTGCATGTACTAAGGAAGAAGGAGCCTTTGTCAGTTTTTGACCTGCATGAAAATACAAAAGAAAAATGGTTGGGGGAAGGGGTTGGGGGGGGGGGGGGGGGGGGGGGGTTGAATGGGACTCTCCAGCCAATGAGGAGACCTAAAATATGTACAGTCATCCTCAAAATTATTCATACCCTCCAGTTAAAGAAGGAGAACCAAAATCAGCTCAGTGAGATAAGTTGAAATTGTCAAAAGTAACAATAAATAAAAAATTCTATTAAAATGATTACATTGATTTTGAATTTTGTTTCAACAGAAATTTAAAAAAAAAAAAAAAAACGCACAAAAAATGAAAAGTAAACAAGCATGATGGGGCTCTGAAGCTAAAATATTGTTGAGCAACACTTTTGGTCCACTGCTCATGCACATGTTCCATTTCTGTACACTTTTCGAACATTTTTGTGTGATCCACATGAGAAGAATCTGTGAATCACGTGCTCCACATGTGAACCACATGTAAGGAACATGTGGTTTTGACCATATTAATGTGCTTTACATGTGAAGCACATGTTCATGCACATGTTCCACATGTGCAAACGTGTGCTTTTGGAACATTTTTATATGATCCACATGTGAATAATGTGTGAATCACATGTGATTCACATGTTTGTCGCATGTTTCTTCACATGTTAAACACATCTGATCCACATGTGAAGCACATGTTCATGCACATGTTCCACAAGTGCATTTGGAACATTTGGAATTTTGGATGACACATGTGAAGAACATGTGCTTCACATGTGGTCCACAATTGAACCACATGTAAAGCACATGTGGTTTTGACCATTTAAATGTGCTCTACATGTTAAGCACATGTACATGTTCCACATGTGCAAATGTGTGCTTTTAGAACATTTTTGTGTGATCAACATGTGAATAATATGTGAATCACATGTGATCCATATGTTTGCGCACATGTTAACCACATGTGCAAACATGTGCTCTTGGAACGTTTTTGTGTAATCCACATGTGAAGAACGTGTGAATTACATGTGAACCACGTGTAAGGCACATGTGGTTTTAACCATATTAATGTGCTTTACATGTGAAGCACATATTCACGCACATGTTCCACATGTGCAAACGTGTGCTTTTGGTACATTTTTATATGATCCACATGTGAATAATGTGTGAATCACATGTGATTCACATGTTTGTTGCATGTTCCTGCACATTTTAACCACATCTGATCCACATGTGCAAACAGGTGGTTTTGGAACATTTTTTGTTCTCCACATGTGAAGCACATGTGATTGTGTGATCCACATGTGGTCACATGTGAAATTCATGTTTTTTCTGTAACATTCTATATATTTTACATTCTACATATAAAGGTCTTTATATCTCATATGAAATATATAGATGCAATTTCAACTCATATTATCCATCAGGCTTTATAGCTCCTACGCACCGTTTTATTTGCACATTCTGACTCATGCATGAGTCCTTTAAGGGGTTTTATTAGTGGACTAGATCTAAAATCTGCTCTCAGCATCAGCTAATGAAGCTTTCTTGTCAATCTCTACAACATTTACTCTCTCCAGATACACTTCCTGGAACATGAATGACATCTACATTTCAGAGCAATAGTTATTATAGTGTGCATGTAATTATCCCTTTTCACATGTTTTTTGATGCGTAATAGGATCTAATGAAAGGCTTAAAGACAGGTGATATCGTACTTTAAAGCACTTAGTTGAAACTGTCAGAATATGAACCCTGAACAGTATGTGGCGGTGGATAACTTGCCCCCTGTTTCTTTTCACCTCTTTCTCAGGCATTTATTTAATCATTTCTGGAAAGCTGTTGTGCTTAATTTGAATCTGCTTGTAGGTTTACTCCTGCAATTTACGCCTGAAACAAAGGCTGCAGGTCAGTTTGTCTGCTTGTCATGTCACCAGTGGAAGCACATATAGTTAATGGTGAGCATAGCCTTTGTTAGTTATTTTTCTGAAAGCTGCAAAGCACCTTGTCTCGCCTTGAGCATCAGACGATGGAGCTGCAGAGAAAAATAAATAGTGGACTCTTGGCAGGCGATAATCGTGTTTGATCAATTTCTCCTTTTCTCCTTCTGGACTTATAACTGTTGTTGTTTGTCACTTTCAGCTCAGAGAGACATGTATTTCCCATCAGTATAACCTGCTGCTAATGTAACACAGTTTCCTTTTTATTCTGTTTGTCTAAACAGACGTGTGTGTGTGTGATCCTTTTAATTAAAGGTTAAGATGTACGTACCTGCAGTTTGCTCTACAGTGATATTTGATCTTGCTGGCTTAAAGGTCCTATAAAGCTTGTAACATCACTGTGTTTGAAGGATCATACTGTAAAACGAGCACAAATCAGAAAAATATAGACATATAGAAAATTCAACTGAACACACTTCCAAAAGCAGCAATTCTTATTTTTAGAATGTTTTTGGCAGTAAAGAATCATAAGACACTAGCTAAGCCTTCATGATTTGGACTGATCGTTTTATAAGACAAGTTACATCTGATTTCATATACAGTATGTGAAAGAGTAGTAACGAAAAAGAATTCCCTTTAAAGATACAGTGTGTCAAAAAAAAAAAAAAAGACGTTTAGGATAAGTAATGCCTTAAAAGACATGAAAGTCGTTATTTGTAGTACAGTCATAGCTACACCTGAGACAATTGGATCCACTCACAGGTGAAAACATCTTTGTGTTTGGGAGAATTTTGGCCACTAACAGCCACCATACATTCACAACAATGCTTGAAATATAAAGTCATTTGAAAAAAAAAAAATCTTTCAAATACCCATCTTCACCACTAGATGCCAGTAATTCTTAAACACTGTACCTTTTAGTATCTATATTTACAAACCAGTCAAAAAGTTTGGGAGCACATCATTGTTTTAGCCCATTATCGAGGTGCTGAAGCATCCCTAAATTGAATCCTAACACCCCTAAAATTTTAGATTTATATATACAGTATATATATATATATATATATATATATATATATATATATATATATATATATATATATATAAACTGTGTGTGCTTTTCATTTTTTGCAAACTTGAAAAGTGGAAAAAAAAAAACATACTTTGTTGAGATGTAATATTTTCACAACAAAAGTACACCAACCCCCACCCCTCAAAAATGGTTTAATCCAACCAACTATGCATATATCAAATAACAGCAGTAATTGCCTAAATTTATTATTATGATAAATATTCTTAATGTGAGTTTGAAAAACTGTCAGAATCTCCATAAATAACAAGGATAAATAGGGTTGTGATGGAGCTGGTTCACTGCTTAGACACAACACCTGCATGTCCGAAATAAGCTTCTCTCATCCAGATCAATCTAAAATGGGATTTTTATATAGAGCCAGTGTCCAGAAGCAACTTTGTTTCTGGACACTGGAGGATAAAAACTTAATTGTAAGGCTTGAAAATGATCAGAAAATTGGTAAATAAGGAGGAAAAAGTGAGTTTGGGTGGATTTGGTTCACTATTGGAACAAGCCACCAATATGCTGGAAATCAGCTTCTATCACAGCTTCTCTCTTGTCACAGACTTTCTCAAATGGTGTTTTCCTTTTCTTTCACAAATGTGGGAATGAAATTGTGTTAATGTGCAAAACAATTAAATTTATTTTGCCTGGCCGGGCAGCTAAACCTCTGATCCTAGAACCGCCTCTGCTGTACTTTATGTGAATTTCATGAGTTGAAACAGTTGCTTTCTTTTTCTAATTTCCAATCCGTTGATGCATTAATGTTGGATATAGAGTAAAACATTGATAGAGCTCATCAAAATGCTTCATTCCTGTAATTTAAGGTGTAAGTGCTAAACTGAAAGATTGTATAGACTGTACTAGCTCAGTCTTAAGATCCACTGGGATGGCTAACATGGATTTGTGTGAAAACGATAGTGGATAGATAGCTTGTTCAGCATGTCTTCATTAGCCAGTTTCTTTTGGGCCAATCAGAAATGTAAATATGAATCACTGTTAACAGATTGCATACAGGAAGACTGAGTGTTTATGTGTGAATGGAAAAAAAAATTGACAAAGTGTAGGGCATTTACAGTTAGTTTGTGAGCTGATGAGGCGGTAATCAAAGCAGACTGCCTGCAAGTTGCTGAGTCTGAACCACTATGTTGAATCACTTCCCCGGTAAGCTGGACATTGTTGGCTCATCCTCAGATTAAGGCGGTGTCTGAGGAATATTCTTCCCTGGGATAAAACAGCTAAGAGGTTGACAGGGAAGGAAGTTCCTTGAATGTCCAAGGTGCTGGTTGAATTACCACCAAATTGTCCTTGGATATCTGCTTCTGCAATCATTTGCTGAGCCAGCAGCCTACCTTCTTTAATAATAGCTATTGGAGGTTGTCAGCAGAGATCAGCTGCCTTATGAGGGATTTTAATAGAGCTAGAATAGAGGTGGCCAGCGAGCAAAGCGAGAGCGGTGTACAAGTTCAATCTGCTTTATTCTCTCAGCTTTTATCAACCTGGTTTCAATTTCATTCAGCAGATGAGCCCAAACAAGCGCTCAAAGATTCACGTAATGTACACAAAGCATTGCACGTGTTCAACAAATACACAGCAACAAGCGCCTCACATGTTGTATGTTTACATGTTGGCTGGAGATACATGAGGATAGCTCATACGAGAATTTATCAACCGCCATGGCTGGAAAGCCAGAGATTAATGAGCTGTTTGCTGGTTTCACGCATTTTCCATGCTTGTGTGCTCCCCCAGAAACAGGGCTCCCAGCCACGCTATTGGCTTTTCTGTCATTTTACCAAAGCGGGTAGTTTTGTGCTTTTTCCTCAAATTAAACTGCTTTCGTCTGCTTGGTCCTGAGGAGAAAGTGTCCGTGCTGTAGGTCACATTCATCCTCCAGGTTCCGATTGTCTCTCCTTTTTGCCTAAAGAGCATTAAAACAAGCCCTTGTTGAGGTTGTTTTCATTCCCTTCTATGGGTTATATTATGCACGACTTCCTAAACTTAAAGGATAAGTCTTTTTTTCAACCTGGACCTTATTTCTAGGAGTGTATACGTGCATTTACTCACCGGTAAAGTTTCTGCACCACTTTGAGTCTTTCAAAGGATATAACTTGATTCACCCTTCGGTGTACATCCAGTAATAATGGCCGAGACGGGGCAGCAACTATATAAGACATTATCTGCAGCAAAACAACTTTCATCAATGCTTTAAGTAGAATGAACGAATGAATGAGTACTATTGTCCCGTGAGATAAGAGTTTCGTAAATTGTGTTTTTGTTGTTGTCTGAGCAGCAAGCTGCTCTTCTCAGCCGAGCTACAGAAGCACGCATCGTGAACGCACGGCCCTGAAAAGTGTCTAGAACTACCTGATAACTAACGGAAAGCTAAATCTGGACTCACAGGACAATAGTACTTGTTCGTTTTTTCATCCTACCTAAAGTGTTGGCGAAAATCAAGGAGTTTTACTGCAGATAATGTCTTATATAGTCGCTGCCCCGTCTCCGCCATGATGTACACTGAAGTGTGAGTCAAGTTATATCTTCCGAAGGACTCAAAGTGATGCAGAAACTTTACCGGTGAGTAAATACACGTATATACTCCTAGAAATAAGGTCCAGGTTGAAAAAAGAAACTCATCCTTTAAGCCAGCTCCTCTGTTTCCTGTCTTTCATTATTGGACAAACTGATCAATCCAGGTGTGCCTGACTCTTCCCATGATGCCTTGTGGCACATCTCGGTCTACTTTGAACCCCGACTCAAATGTGTTTGTCACCCCTTCAGTGCCCTTGTAAATTGGCAATGTAGCATGTCCAACTGCTAGCGTTCTTGGGCCGCTTTCCTCACACTGTCGGCCTCAGGTTAAAAATCTTGGGGTAGTCATTGACACCTCCTTAAATCTACACCATCAGATCAGCTCAGTAGTCAGTAGTGTATATTTCCATCTGAGGCTAGTTGGTAAAGTAAAGCCCTACCTACTGAAGAAAGAGCTGGAAACAGTGATCCACCTGTTGATCATGTCCAGGCTTAACTACTGTAACTCCCTCTACTTCAGCCTTGATCAGATGTCCCTGCACCAATTACAGCTTGCCCAGAATGCAGCAGCCAGCTTGCTGACTGGGAGGGGGAAACGGGACCACATCTCCCCGGTGCTCGGTGCTTTGCACTGGCTTCCAGTCAGCTTCAGGTCCCAGTTTAAAAATCGTATAACCTATTTTTAAAGCCCTAAATGGCCTGGCTCCCCCCTACCTGTCTGAGATGCTGCACTTGCATGCCCCCTCCAGGGCTTTGCGGTCCTCTTCTCAGCTCCTCTTAAAGGTCCCCCCTCCAGACTTAAGTCCAGGGGCAATAGAGCTTTCTCGGTGGCTGCTCCGAAACTGTGGAACAGTTTGCCTCTCCACATCAGAGCTGCCCAGTCTCTCTCGGGTTTAAGTCCATGCTCAAGACCCACTTCTTTTCACTGGCTTTCACTGTTGGTTTCAATGTTTGATTTTTATGATTTTATATCATTTTATTTTAACTTTTCTGTTTTTATTGTGCTTTTTGTCCGGCACTTTGGGCGACTTTGGTTGTTGTAAATGTGCTTTATAAATAAATTTGAACTTGAACTTGAACGGTATTAAACTGGATGCCACCATATTGTACCGTGCATGCGCAAAATGGATTGTCTGTTGCTGTGACGTCATTTAGCAAATTCTGGCAACTTTTGGGCCAGCCAATGACGGCTTTTTTCCCTAAAGAGTTAGCAACAGTGAGGGCAGCAAGCGACCGGAAATGTCAACACATTCTGGAAGATGAGGGCGTTTAAAGGGGTTGGGGCAAAATAAGGTGAATAGTCCGGAAAATACAGTAATCACAAACTGGCCAATCACAATGCTTATGCGTCACTGTGTTAGTGAATTGGGGCTGCATGTTGGAAAAGGTTTGCATCAAGGCTTTGCAAACCTATGCAGAGCATATGCCGGTGACGGCGTCTGACACTCACTGCGTTTGAATGGACAAATAATTCATCTATCCAATTAAAATCTTTCCAATCAGAGCTTCCGGCTGAGGTGTTTACATGGACAGCGGTAAAGTGCTCCGATCGGTTGTATTTACTTGATGGACAGATTTATGTTTGTAATGCGACATGCGCAATGGTTCCTAGTTCAGTAGAAGAGAGGTTTTCTTTTTAATTTATAATGTTTTGACTGTTAAAATGATCAATAATCATTAACTCTTTCAGTAGGGATTAAAAAAACACAGCCATATAATGGGTCCGATCATGAACGGATCCGCTATGGATCCGGGGAAGAGCTGCTGCAACAGCTTTAGGTTTACCTATGCTCCGCCTAACATCAGAATTTCCAGTCAGAACGCGGATCAGCGGCGGATCCGTTCTGCTGTGCAAGTGGACTCCTCTATGACTCCGCAAGGCAGATCCGTGGTGAATGTATCAGCACAGCTGCGGCGGATCCACGGCGCCGTCCATTTGCTATCTTCAGCAGTCCCGTTCTGTTTACTTCTGCTGTCGTGAATCTGCTACGTCACACAGCCACCACGCGGTTCAAGCATGGGTAGAGATAAAATTCCACAGAAATGATCGGAATGAGTGTTTACATGCTCATTTTTTCCTGCTGATCGGATTGTAAAAAGGTTTAAACCACCCCTCTGAATCGAATTGAAAATGATTTTTGATCGAGGCCGATCGGATTAGCTGACATGTTTACATGATGCTTTTGTATTCTGATTGGCGTTTGATCGGATCAAAATTGCGCCACGTAAACGCAGTCACTGACACCGTGCTGGTAAAATTCCTGCTTGTTTTTGTGGCCCTGTGATGGACCGGCGACCTCTCACCTGCTAAAGGCTGCGATCGGCTCTAGCTCTGCCGTGACTCTGTTTAAGATGAAGAGTGACTGCATTAGAATAAGCAAGTATAGAAAACATATGGATGGGAAAAACTGATGGGAAAACAGTCTTTTAATGTCTGGGTGTTTCTTTTATCTCTGGGATGCGCCCAGCTAAAGAAGGCAATCAATTTATGGTATGTTGAGTCAATGATTTGAGTAAAAGGGGCTGTTTCGAATGGCATTTGGAGCTGATCTCTCATGCATAGCATCACACGCAATTACTGTGTTTGTTTGCTTTTTGTTTTTTTCTTTCCTCTGTCTCAAAAGATAGCTTATTTTGTGTGACATACAACGTGTCAAGAGAACACAACTTTCTTCTTTCTGGCCAGCTTTTGAGGGCAAGTGGTGGCAGTGTTTTGTTTAATATTTTAGAGCCGACAAGGCTCTTGGAGAGAGGTTATGTGACGAGGGGAAATGGAGCGGGAATGGGAGTGATGGAGGTGAAGACAGGGGAAGGTGACTGTGGCTGATGCTGAACTTTAGCTGAACTTTGTCTGGGTGAATTACAGCGAATAATTCCCCAAAGCTGTCTACAAGATGGAAGCAAAGATAATGTTTATTTTGCTTTTAAACACCCAGAACTTGGCTGGAAAGTATGGAGAAAAGCCTCCTCATGAAATCAGATTTAAACACCTTCATCAAGAAATCTGCCCCAGAACCTCTTTTAATCAGTTCTGGCTTCAGTGTATCAGTCAGCTTGAAGCCACATTTGCACTCGAAACTGTTTTATAAAACAAAAATTCAATAAGATTTCAATGTTTTTGATGTCCACTGTTCAATTGCAACCGGATTTCATTGATATGTGAAATGAGCACGAAAGCCTTCAGGTCCTACCACTCATTTACGTTCCACTGACATGTACAGCTATGGAATCTTGAGTAAATGGCTAAGCTTTTTGTGTCCCAGACACGAACATTTCTACTTCAAATTACATGCTGCTGGCGCGTAAAATTTGCATTGCAAAGTCAACAAGTCCTCCAAAAAAATGTCACACCCATATTAGGTCATTTGTGCACAAAAATATGACTATATTACGTTTTTTTTTATATCCATCCAGTTTATATATGCGATCCATAGTATCCATAGTATTTTTGTGCATGCACAAATGACCTAATAAGGGTGTGATTTTTTTTCAGGAGGACTTGCTGATTTTACATTGAACAGTTTACATGTCAGCAGCACGTAATCTGAAGCAGAAAACTTTGTGTCTGCGACACGAAACGCTTAACCACTGACTCAAAGGTGCTATAGATCTTTCATTTCACAAACCAGAGACTGTTAGGGAGTTTTTGAATAATGCGCATGCGCAAGACCAACCTGCTAGATTCACAGCTCCCTCCCACGGCCACAGAATAACGTGTACGAGCCACTGCATAGTTTAGCTGACAGCAAGTACAGATTCTCTATCATGTCACAAACACAAGTAAAACAGATGTCATTTTCTGAACATTGCTAACTGCTAGCAGAATGATGTTAGCTACCTGCTGTAAACGTCAGACGAGGGCCCGCAGCTTCCGGCACACAGTATTATTCTCGCTAATCAACCACTCTCATTGATCAGTCTCACCTATTACCCGTTGAATTGACTGTCAATCGCTCTTACTACGGTAGTAAAAATGATTGATGAGCCAATAGACTCAATGTAAGGATGTAATAATGTAAGGAGTGGAGAGATGATTGGCGGATGTTTTTTCAGACCCACTACTTTCACAGCTGATGTATAAATTATAGCATAGGGGGTAGTGAACCCATTTTTATCAAATATTGCAAAAATTGTTGGAAGAAAAATTTTCTATAATGCCTTTAAAGGTAGAATCCAAAGTCCCCCCACCATTTCTGTTTGCAAACAGCAGCATTCAAACTTAGTGCCCCTCCCTCTCAGGCTAATGGCCGCCTCGTTCTTCAAACTATTCAGCTTCAAGCTTCTCCTTCAGAGCTCAGAGGCGGGTAAAAGCCAAACTAATATTAGCCCTGGTTTTCCAACTTGCATTATCTAAAGCTATTACCTTTTCTTCAGTGCATCCGCCATTTTTTTTCTTTCTTTCTTTTTCCTTCAAGAGTTCGAGTGACTGGCGTCTGCTCCAATTATGAGCTTTTTCCCACACGGCGTCATGTCCTTAGTTCTGTCATTGGCTGGCGATATAAACAGAAATCTCCACCCAGAAACGTCCCGACTACAAGAGCGACTCTACCTTTAACATTGCGCAACTTTACGTGTCAGCAGCACCTATCTGAAGCAGAAAAGTTTGTGTCAGGGACACGAAACGCTAAACCTTTGACTTAACATTGCGTAAATTTGCGTGTCAGTGGCACGTAATTTGAAGCATTAAATGAGTGGTAGGACCTTAAGATTGTTCGTGCTCATTTCACATATTTTTGTGAGATCAGGTGGTCAGTATGCTGACTCAAATATCTAATCAGTCGTATGTATTTAATGCAGGCTACAAAAGTGATGACAAATGCCAATATTTCGATTTTCAATTCTTTTATCATATATTACGAATAAAAAAATGTCTGCACCAGTTCTCTGCAACGCAGTCATTTTACCTCTTATTTTTGTTTTTTGCTTTGTAACACCAATCCTCTGTAAATTCAAAGACCTTATGAGAGCTGTAAGATTAAAATTGGACTTGGCATACGCTGGGGAGGAGAGTTTTGCTGGCTCAGCCTCATTTATTATCCATTTATTGCATTGTATATGCAATTTACTTCATTGTATTTAAGATTTCTGTTCAGTTCATATTGAAAGCCGCATGTTTGTCTGAACACTTAAATTCCCCAAAGATTCAGATTTCCCATCTCAGAAGTGACATTAAGCACATTTGTGATGTATAAGTTGGTATTCCGTCTTGATTTGACGTGAGGAATTGTTGGATGGTATTTTCCTGCCTGAGTAGGTATTAATAATTCCCGAAAAGATGCCCGAAAATCTCCCCCATTCTAGTTTTGATTGAATAATATTCCCTTGTCAGCACTTCTTAGCTTCTTATTCATCTTTGTTTGACAAACCTTTCTTAAGGAATTTATCCCCTTAGTCCTGCCTCGTCGTATCATCCTTCTGAGGCTGAAAAGCTCTGATAAAAAAAGAGGAATCCAAACCAAAATGACAGCAGAGAGAAAGCAGCTGATTCTCAGGGAGGCCTACATACATCAGTCATTCATTCAGGTTGCATCTCATCTCATGAGTGTGCGCACTTACGGTGATGAATGAAGGTTATTCACCTCTTTGACTTGCAGCTGCTCCCAGCCTGTGTAACTATAAAAGATCTCATAATTCAGATCAAATTCCCGTTCATGTGACTGCGCTTCTTCACCATCAGTTATGCTATCAGCCTAAATGAACAATAAAATCATCGGGTCTGGCTTCCTGTGAATGATGGGAGCTATGATACAGGGTGTGTGATAGCCTCGGATCGCTGCTTCATCGACCTTTCGCAAACAGATGTAATGGCTAACGACTGAGGCGGCCCAAGTTGTAAGCCTCATTGGGTTCAAGTGAGGCCCTCCAGCATCTGTGTCCACCGACTAAATACTGTGCATTCCTGCTGGGGTGACAGGTGCCTTGTTAAACTCAACAGGACGTTTTCATGCAGAGGTTTTTATCTCATGGGGTGAATTTGTGCACAGTTTGACCTTTTGACTAATCACTCTGCCTCTCTTCTTTTCTTTTTTTTTTTTTACATGTCTGCCATGTGACTTCTCTTCATCACTCCTCAGGTAAGACCTCAAGAGAAAACCTGTTTTTTTTTTTTTTTTGGTTTATGTTTTCAGATGTTGATGCGATGATTCGCATCCTGCAGGAATTTTCCAGACCATTAATATCAAAGTGGCAGTTCTAGTGTTTGTTGGAGGTGCATATTGGGCTTTTTGTCAGCAGTGTTTGGGTCAGGTCCGCTTGAAATGTAGGTTTTCTTCTTGGGTGATGTAATAATTTGCAGAATAGAAGCACTGACATTGTCAGCAAAGGAATGCAGACTCCAGGAAGGGTAATGAGAAAATAAGAATATGTGTCGTTGGAAAAGTGCACTAAAGGTTGCTTGTAAGATTCACATCTTGTTAAAGAAACTATCAAAGGCAGATTTTTTACTTTTCAAGTTGTTTTTATGATGAATGGGGGTTTTGGAAGTTTTTTTATTTGTCTGCCAATGAAAAAAAAAAGTTTTTTTTTTGTTTTGTTTTGTTTTTAAAAACATGTACACCAATACATTAATATGAACAAATCTAGAAGAAATTCTCATGCTACTTTAACTGTGTGAAATGTATCGATCCTATAGTGTATGTATTTATACAATACCAAAAAATTGTACCAGTTTAGTTTAGTTTATTATGGATCCGCATTAGTCTTTACCAGTGAAGACTGTTCTTCCTGGGGTCCAGCTCAACATACATTTTGAACATACAATCAACAAAAACACAGGTTAACAAAATTAAAATACAATACTAAACAAAAATTTTAAAATAAAAAAAGCAAAAACTAATTAAGTATACAATACCAAGGCATCTAGATTTACAATTAAATTAAGAATGAAATAATCATGTCGCCATCCTTTAATGAGCCTTACAACTCATGGGATTTATACAGGTATCTCAGTTCCCAATGTAACTCAACGAGAACTTATTTTTACATGACTAACATCCTTTCTAAATTCTTTCTTGAACCTTGATTTATTTTCTGTCTTAATAAAATGCGGTGTGAACATATTACAAAACATCACAGCCCTATACATTACGGTTTTCTTAAGTGCTTCTGTTCTTGGTAATGGTAGTAAAAGGATTACTCAAGGTGAGTCTGGTTGCATAGTCATGCCGAGCACTAGTCGGTTTTAACAGAAACAATAATTTACTTGGTTTTTGAACCTGAAAAATATTAAAGAGAAATGTAATCAAACTATAGACCAATCTTTGATCAACAGTAAACCAAGACAGCATCATCCATTTTACACAAGTCCTACAGTGCAGGATCAATCTTCTGCATGATCTGTAGTTTTGGTAAATCTTTCTTACAGGGACTAAACCGTACTACTGGGCAATGATCTAGGTAAGATAATACCAGAGACTGCACAAGCAGTTTTCTTGCCAAGTTGGACAACAGATGTTTTGCTCTCTGTATCATTGCTATACCTCTACTCATTTTATTAACTATTTTATTAATATGTAAAGACAAGAAAGTGTTTCATCAATAACCAAACCCCATATGTTTGCCTTTCTAACCTGCTCAATAAGACCACCCTCTACATTCAAATAAATCATCATATAACCTGAGCCAAGTATCATAGTCTTTGTCTTCAACACATTCTGCTTCAACATATTCTCTTTAACCCAGTTAGAGACCAAAGTTACCTCCTCTTGTAAAATTCTATTCACATACTGAACATTTTCTCCAGAAACGTACATTGAAGTGTCATCTGCATAAATTTCCATACATGCTCTGTTCAGCACATGAGGCAAATCATTCACATAAATGGAATACAGTAATGGACCTAGGCAACTCCCTTGTGGAACACCATATTTAAGAGTACTTATATCTGAAATAGAACCATTAAATTGTACACATTGTTGTCTTTTACACAAGTAACTTCCCATTAACTTAATAGTGCCCTCATCAAAATGATAGCTTCTTTATTAATAACTTATGATCTATTATATCAAATGCTGCACTAAAGTCCAGGAGTACAGCTCCAATCACTGACTTCTAGTCAATATCTTTTTATCAGTTAGGGATGTTTGTGCTGTAAATCACCAAGGCAGCACATTTTTTGGGGGGTGATAGCATATTGTTGCTGTTGTTTTGGTTGTCTTCTTCTTCTTCTTCTTCTGCTTCTTCTTCTTCTTCTTCTGCTTCTTCTTCTACTACTAGCCTACCTCTATTTATTGCGTTGCATGTCGGGATTATTCAAGACCCCGATCTGTCTTTGAGGACGTACACTGTAAGTAGTCAGATCGCATCCAAGCGTCAGTTCGTACAGGGTGAGCTGTGAACTTTTGAACTCTGCGGTTGATTCACACAATTTTCATTGGGGCTGCGAGCAAAGATTGAAAATATTGCAGTGTATCCCACGCTGGCCACAAGATGTCAGTATCTCACACGCTGTACCTTTAAACTTAAAAGAAACAGTGCAGATCCGAACTTCTAAAGAAAAATGAATAATTTCATAAATAAATAATTCAATCTAAATGCAGCTGAGCACATCTGGGTCCTTAACCTGGATGTTTCAGCTGATCTGAGGCTTTCTGGGGGTTTGTTCCAGACATGTGGAGCATATCTGCCTGTTGGAACGGCTACTGTTGGGGTCTTGCAGCCTCACACAGGTGGAAATCTACCAAACTGAAATGACTCCATCTGGATTCATACTAAAATTCCCAAAGTTTTTAAACTCTCAGCTCACAAAGCTGATAGCAGCATACAGACATCTTCTGTTACACTAACAGGAAAAGGCCCATATGGTGATATGAAGTAGATATTTATAACCTCTAGAAGGTAGAAGGGAAAGAATGAGTGCCTTTCATTCTCTAACCACAAACCTCCAGCATGTGAGGAAGTATAAGCTCAGCTTCTCCGCAAGAATGATGAATTTCATCATTGCACCGAGGCAGTAATCACTAACTCCAGAGCTGTGTGCCTTCATCATTCCTAATTGGCTAATGAATTACCCTCACTGATGAAAAATGGCGTGTGAGCAAACATGTGATCAGTTACACTTTGTCTTACAAAGCAGCTGAAGTTCCAAGCTGAGGTGTAAGGTGAAAACTCCTTGCAAAGAAGTTGAGGTGGAGCCTTTCATCGCTGATTGATAAAAGGCGATGGAGAGTGAGGAAGGATTATGAGATTTGAAGATAAACCGCTGCGTGTTTAATTTAAGGGACAATTAAAGCGACATATCACTGGTGCTGCACCGCTGAACATTAGGCTAATCCCTATTGAGACTGCTGAAATGTTTATTTAGACACCAGGCCCCCCTGGGATGAGGATATGCAGGGGGATTTGCCAGATGATGTTTTCCTGCTTCGGTGTGTGCCAGCTGAAAATGCTGAAAATACTAAAGCTCACCACAGGACGTCAAACAATCCTGTTTGTTCAACAGGAATAAATGTGCCTGCATGTGCAAACATATAATTATTTTATATTTAGAAGGTTTCGGCATGTGCAGTTGATGAACAGTTCCTTGCTGAGAAGGCAGACAATGCTCTCAGAGCAATAACTTGTTGAATGCACATAAAAAATGTGGAAAGGGTTTTAGCTGTTTCAACTCGTACCTGGGTTGGGTTCATGTATTAGGATCGATTTAGTTTAGTCACCAAGGTTGGGTTTGCATCAGTTCAATCGGGTTTGTTAAATTAGCCCTACACGAGTGGAAATTACAGTTAAATAGAGCTGATTCTGTACCATCTCGTCTTCTTCTGCTTATCCAGGGTTGGGTCATGGGGGCAACTGCTTAAGTAGGGAAGCCCAGACTTCCCTCTCCCCAGCCACAGCCACCAGCTCATCTGGGGAGATCCCAAGGCATTCCCAGGCCAGCCGGGGGACATGGTCCCTCCAGCGTGTCCTAGGTTTTCCCCAGGGTCTCGTCCCCATGGGACGTGCCTGGCATATCTCACCAGGGAGGTGCCCAGGAGGCATCCTGACCAAATGCCCGAGCCACCTCATCTGGCTCCTCTTGATGCAGAGGAGCAGCGGCTCTGTTTTGAGTCCCTCCTGGATGGCCGAGCTCTTCACCCTCTCTCTAAGGGAGAGCCCGGCCACCCTGCGGAGGAAACTCATTTCGGCCACTTGTACCCACGATCTTGCTCTTTTGGTTATGACCCACAGTTCATGACCATAGGTGAGGGTAGGAACGTACTGTAGATCGACCAGTAGATCAAGAAATTCGCCTTGTGGGTCGGCTCCTTCTTCACCACAGCAGACCAATGCAGAGTCCGCATCACTGCAGACGCCGCACCGATACGTCGGTCGATCTCCCGCTCCATTTTTTCCCTCAATCGTGAACAAGACCCCGAGACTCGGGGTCTTATGGAAAGTTGATTCCAATCAAGACAAATTAATTGGATCAACCATTGGAAGGTTGGGTATGATTCAGTTCCATCAAATTGGTTAAGATAATTTTACATTGGGTCAATATGTGAAATATGGGGAGTGAGTAGCCTCGTGGTCAATTTGGTCTGAAAAAACTCGGGTTCAAGTCCCCAACAGGGCACTCAGGTGAACCACTACGGGCCTTGAGCAAGGTCTTTAATCCCCACCAACTGCTCTTTGGGTGCTGTAATTGGCAGCCCACTGTTCTCTGGCTAAACTTGAGATAGGTTAAAAGCAGAGCCATATTTCTCAATCTGGATTAATGAAGTATACATTTTTGAATGGCACTTTTTGGTCAAAGTAACACTACTACAAAAAGTTGGTCCATTTCAATCATTGTCTCATAAGGAATCAGTAGAATTGGGTTCTGGTGACTGTGGTGACCAGAGGAAGTGGTCCACTTCATCCAGAGAGGGAAAAGGTGCTGTCTTCCTGGAGAATGCTGCTTTCAGGATATGAATGTTTCTTAAAATGATAAAGATACGCACTCAGGACAGCTTTG
Organism: Atherinomorus stipes; assembly: GCA_023101725.1. Lineage (NCBI taxonomy): Eukaryota > Metazoa > Chordata > Actinopteri > Atheriniformes > Atherinidae > Atherinomorus > Atherinomorus stipes. Next base: position 357,314 of record JALJCO010006234.1, read on the forward strand.
TATATCGAGATGCTTGGGGATCTGGGAAGGGCTCGGAGTAGATCTGCTCCTTTTCTATATGCAAAGAAGTCAGATGAGGATGAGGTGGCTCGGGCGTGTTGGGGCTGGAATATACTAGCTTTGCAGACAAACGCCCATGCAAGTAGTCTGTATCCTCTGTGAATATACTTGTCGCAGCTAAAATGCTCGATACCAGAGTTTACCAGAGCAGTACACAGCACATGGACATTGAAATTGAGAAAAGGTCAATAAGCCAGTCAGATTGTATTTCAGGGGTATATGTGAACACTCCAGGTCCAAAACATCTGCAATCTGCTGCAGCTATTAAGGCACACATGCTCATCACTATGTGACGGGGAGGAAAAATCATATAGATGACAGTAGTTGGATAAGATGCTCTTCAGAACACCTCGCCATTGTATTTCCCAATGACCTCGTATTCACGCTTTTTTATGCATGAGCACCTTTACCGCTCAAATCAATATTGCACCTCATGCACGTGGCACGTTACCTCGCGTCACTACATGTGACTTACATTACTACCATAAGAGGCATAATGGCAGAGAAAAATCTGCAATGTATTTATCGTTTTGTCTCGTCTTACCCGACCAAGTATAAATTTCTGTCTTGTTTGTTTGCTGTTTACTGTAGGTTTCCATGTTTTTTGTAGTGAAACGCCAATGTTGTCATTTTTCCTGCAAAACAAGTTTATCCATGGGTACAAATAAAGACACCTTGAACCTTGAACCTAGTCAAAACATCCATGTACAGTTGTACTTGAAAGTTTAAATCCCCTTACAATAAAGACAGAAAAAAAATCAGCTGCTAGTTAAGTTTAAATTGTACAAAGTGATAAAAATCAAAATGTTATGAAAATCATGAGATTGATTTTGATGTTTAGTTCAACAGAAATATTAAAACAAACCAAAAATAAAACAAGTAGACAAGCATAATGAGGCTCGTGTGCTAAAATTTTATTGAGCGACACTTTAAGGCAATGACTGCAATCAGGTGTTTTCTGTAACGTTCAATCAAACTTCTGCACCTGTTGACGGGTATTTTGAGCAAAGTGCTACTTTCTCTGGAACGGTTTTGTTTCTTTTTTTCTTTGTTTGTTTCTTTTTTTCAACCACATTTCAAAACCAGTATTTTATATTACTAAATTATAATTTAGGAAATTTTTATCAGGGGTGGGACTTGATCAAAGAGAATTAATCCAATTTATCAGTGGCGTTGTAGTTAATTATTCTTCTTTAATCACCTTTTCATCGCATTACAAAAATTACCCCCAAAAGTAACATATTTTTTTATTTGAATAAATTTCTTGGGATAACTGAGGTAAACATTAAAATGGTAAACTTCAGCTCCACCAAATACATTTAATTGTAATTCAACTTTAAAAAAATATAAATAAATAAAAACAAGTAGAAAAAGACATCAACGTTTTCCTTTGCCATGACTGAACAGAACTAAAGTCAAAGTCAAGGTTATAATAGTTTTGGATTTTTAATTAGTTTCAGTTTTTATTTAGTTTTGACTTTTGTTTTGCAATTTTTTGGAAAATGTTTAATTTTTATTAGTTTCATTGTTAGTTTTAGTTTTTGGTGTTTTGTTTTTTTGTAAATTATAGGTATTTGTCTGGTTTGACATTCAAAATCATCTGACAGTCACTCAGAGTAAAAGCAGTAGAGCAAAGTAAACAGATTAAATAGATTTCAAATCAACCTAAAGGGCTTATTTATTAATTAAATTTACAAAGACTAAAACTAAGCATGTTTCTACAATAATTTAATTAGTTTTTAGTTTTGTAAAGACACAAGACAGTTTCAGTTAGTTATCGTTTCAATTTTAGTTTGTTTTTTTGCTAGTTTTTGTTAACTATAATAACCATGGTCAAAGTATGCTTTTTTTTAAAGTACTTTAACTATTAACCTGGTTCTTTTCTAATAAAGAGTCTACAACATGTTACGGTACTTTTTAAAATTTTGTCTGTCCACACTTTTCATTAAGAAGCATTAATATCTGATGATCAGTGGCAGCTTTGAGTTTTATTTTCTGATTCATGGAGCAGAGATGAATATCCACTGCTGTCTGCAGCTGATGCCTCCTGCAGCCTTTGTCTGTGTGTGTTTAAGATGGGGGAGGGGCCTGCGGTTGCACCTGCAGCTAATAAGTAAACAATAAAAGTAAACTTACGTTCTTTCACGTCTGTCTCTAAAAGTCTAAAATAACAACAGAAAATCTTGTTCTACTTTTTGCTGGCTGCTTATTACAGAAAGGTATCAGAGGGCTCTGAAAACTCGCTAAATATAGCAAAAAAGTTGCAGAGATTTGTCGTGTCCATCAGTGTAATCGTGTGTACCAGAAACTCCACACTGACAAAGGTTCCGCTTTGACTCATAATGCAAACTGTCATTAAATGCATTACATTTTTAAGACATTCATTTTCTTGCAATTAATTAATCATAATTCACACGTAACAGTCCCAGCCCTAATTTTTTCTTTTATTACTGTTTTTTTTCCATTTTCTTGTTATTTGAATTACTATTGTGAATTTAGCATTTTCTTTAATAGGAGAGTGTGTAAACTTTCAAGCACAACTGTGTGTGTGGACATGACCTTGGCACTGTGTGTTTTATTTAGTTATATTCCACTTTTGTAGGTGATGAATGAACAAGTTCTGCTTTCTAATCCTGTCCCACAGTAATGCCAAGTATACCTGTCTTTTCTTGTCATTTCATAATTTGTGTTGTCTCTAAATGACAACTGAGTAATCACTTTTTATTATTGACTTAAAAAACAGAGTAGAAGCATCTTTTTCATGGAGATAATACTGTAATTCTTTCTGATTTGTTTGCAGGTTCTTTCATTGTGTTTCATATTACTTATCTCTTTTGATGCAACTAAACATTGCACTTTATCTCATGCATACTTTTGAATCAAAGCTGAAAACATTAACTGTAAACTTGCTAGCCAGCCAGGCTTCAGAGGAAATAGCATAATTTTGCTAAAAGCATTCACATGCCGAGTAACTCGCGTTGGACAGAGATCCAGAAATATCCAGCTGCTGGCAACCCAACAAAACAAAGGAACACATACGTCAGGACTATGTTGAAATCGGATGCTGGCAGTTGGGTGTGTTGCAGGTTTGCTCTCTTGTACGTTAATGCTCTTTACTTTTCTGCTTTTCCTCATCTGGTTCAGTGTACACCACATTTAAAGGAGTCATGCTGGAATGGTTCAAGTCTGACCCCCCAGTGGGAAACCTTTATACCCCCTAGTGAAAGGAGTGACAAGAACACACAGCCATGGAAACAGAGTAGATCTAGATGGACTTGCAGCAGGCAGAGATCCGTCCGTTTCCCTCCCAACCAATTACTTACACAGCAGGTGACTGAATGCTGAGCTGATAATCCTTCGTTCCCTACTTCCTCTCATCCATCCTTCCGTCTATCAGTCAGAAATTTCATCTACCCTCAACTTACCTCTCTCCCTCTCTCTTTTTTTCTTTTGCCCCCTGCTATTAAACCACCAAACCAGGATGAAATCAGCAACCTCATAGTGGGGTACAGCCTAAAGGTAGAGTCCGAAGTTTCCCCACTGAAAATAAATGTTAGACTTGTGCAAGTGAAATCCGTCTCAAACCCCGCCTTTGGGCCTCTACTCGCGTGCAGTGGTGAGTTTGAATGCAACTCCCTCTCCCCCTGTCTGTAATTCGCTCTTTCGCTTTGTTTTGTTGTGGTCGGGACGTTTCTGGGTGGAGATTTCTGTTTATATCGCCAGCCAATGACAGAGCTAAGGGCATGACACTGTGTGGGATTAGACTCATGATTGGAGCAGATGCCAGTCATTCAAATTCTCAAAAGAAAAAAAAAAGGAAAGAAAAACGGCAGATACACCGGAAAAAGCTAAGAGCTTTAGATAGTGCATGTTGGGTTAATATTGGTTTGGCTTTTACTGGCTTCTGAGCTCTGAAGGAGAGGCTTGAAGCTGAATAGGCTAAAGAACAAGGCGGCCATTAGCCTGAGAGGGAGGGGCGCTCAGTTTGAATGCTGTTTACAAACAGAAACGATGGGGGACTCCAGACTCTACCTTTAAGGACCAGCAACAACACAAACAAGAACAGTCTCCACCTCAGGCTCTTTCTCATTTAAAAAAGCTGCATCAGTAGATGCGGGTGTGCTCATGCAGACATTTGTTGATGCAGCTTCAGCCACACACTAAAAACTCCTGGGTTAAACTGCTGCGTTAAAAAGGGAACAACTAATTTCTGGGTTATTTCAACCCAGACATTTGGGTTGTTGACTCAACTTCTAGGTAAAAATAACCCAACATTGTAGTCAATAAAACCCCACATCTAGGTTAAAGTTGTACTTCCGTGGTCATTTCATTAATATTTCTGTGTTCTCCATTATTATTATTGAATGCATTCTGCATCGTTTCTGTTTAAAAAAAACCTTCTGGTTGCTTAGTATCCAGCTGTATTTGTACACTAGAAGAGAGGCTTGTGGTCCAACGGCAGGCTTTTCCGGGTCCTTCTCATGAATTTCCGTCTGATTGGCTGCCTCCCGTCAGTGTATGAAGGAAGCTCCGCCCTCCGCTCTTATTTTGCTACAGACAGGAAATAGAGCCGACAAACAAGTTTGTTCCGCCATGCTAACAAACAGTTTGCTAATTAGCTTCTCAACTCCGAAGCTACAGTCGTGCCGTCTTTACTTCTAGTGTGTAGTGGAGGGTTACCTGCCTTCCAATGGACAGATAGAAACCCCACGTGGGATACGCTATTTGCAATGTTACGTAGAAGGGCAAGGCTGTTCCCGATTCGCTCTTCTCTTCGTATTGTTTCTGTGATGAGGAAGCACAGCCGACTGGGGGGAACGCAACGCTAGCAAGTCAGCATGTGTAAGTAAACAAGGGGAAACCCTCCGTATTTCAGAAGGAGCAAGTTAAATGGGTTTTCAGTGGAAGGAGGCCTTTAAGATAACCCATCATTGTAGTCAACATAACCCAACTTCTGGGCTAAAATAACCCAACACTACAGTCAACAAAACCCCACTTCAAGGTTAAAATAACCCAACATTGTAGTCAATATAATGCAACTTCTCGGTTGAAATAACTCAACCTTGTAGTCAATAAAACCCAACTTTTAGGTTAAAATAACCCATCATTGTAGTCAACATATCCCAACTTCTGGGTAAAAATAACTCTACACTGTAGTCAATATAATCCAACTTCTAGGTTAAAATAACCCATCATTGTGGTCAATATAATCCAACTTCTGGGCTAAAATAACCCAACATTACAGTCAACATAACCCAACTTCTAGGTTAAAATAACCCAACATTGTAGTCAATAAAACCCCACTTCTGGGTCAAAATAACCTAACATTGTAGTCAACATCACAAATGAATGAAAAATACAACCTCTTGCAACAGCTCCATCTTTATCGTTTAATTCAGACATACAAATTTGGTATCTCTGCCAGTATGAGTGCTGTAATGTGCCCCCTAGTGGAATCTCCTATGGAAGCCCAGCTTCAGACTGGGCCTGTTCACACTGTGTCCCATTTTCTCCAGGGCTTCACATCAGCATTCAAGGCGCAACCATTTACAGCGTGCACGGCTCGCCCACGAGTGCGCCCTGTGTTGCTAGATACATGAGATCACGGAATCACACGCAAACAAAACAACACTTCCTTGTTTTTCTTTGGGTCTCTTGGATCAGTTTTTATCGGTATTGTGGAGCTACCATGTGTAATGCTTTTTCCAAATGGTTAGTTTGGTCCACATGTTTGTGCTTCATTACAAGTAGACCTGAAAGTTAACTTACAATATAATCTAGTTGATTCAGAGCTCTGTGGTTGTGGTTATCTAAGTGCACCAGCACTTAAAAATTACTTGCACTGCAGCGTCTCGATGTAAGTCAAATCATTGACTAAAACGTGTACATTTAGGATGGTGCTGCATGCACTGTATGCAATCCTCATGAACCCGGTTTAAAGTCGGAGTAAGGATAATTATTCTCACAACAAAGCCGACTGCATTCACAAACGTTAAAAAGCCTGTAGATTATTAGCCTAAGTATAATTTTCAAGCTGAAGCTTAGGGTGCGTTCACACTATGGCTGTTAGGTCCGCTTCAAATCGACCGTGGTCCAATTCCACGGATAGTCCTCTTTGTTTGGCGCAGTCTGAACACCAACTGTACTCTGGTGCGCACCAAAGAAGCGGACTCTGGTCCGCCTGAAACCCGGGGGTCTTGATTCACTTGCAAACGGACTATCGGACTATCCAGCACACCTAATGGAAGTGGCGTTTGTTGACCGCAATACATCAGAAGATGGTGTAGAAGGAAGTGGGGTAGATTATTGTTTGGGTTGGAGGGAAAACAAAGCAAACAGAGCATTTTTGAAGAAGCCCAGGTCAAAACAGCAACGATAAACAACTGGAAAATGTATACAGTGTACAGAGATGGAGTGGGCAAATAATAAGAAGCAGAAAGATTTCCACTTTAATCACAGAGTCCGTTTTTCTTCTTCTTCCTGCTTATTCACCATTATCAGTGGTTGTATTGGGGAGTGTCGCCCCCTAGTGGGCAGTTGTTTAACTATGGTGGTTTAACCAGGCGGATTGGTCCACTTCAGTTACTGCAGTTTGAATGTAAACCGAAGCAAAGAAAGGTCCGAAATTTTTCAGAGATCCATGCCCAATCGGACTGAGGTCCCAGACTATCCTGGTATTACTGAACCCTTAATTTGAACCTTGGAATAAATTAATTAACAAGGTATTACTCTTTATGGGGTTAAATCACAGGGTAAATGCATGATTCAGATGTCCTAACCTGACTTAGCATGAAAAAGTCATCCAATAATATGAGATAAGATATAATTCTAATCACCTTTTAACTCTATAAGTGGAAGATTTCTATTATTTATCATTTGTTACGTAAAGCCTTGATTTGTTTTTCACCAGTTGTAACTTCCTGTAGACTCTTCCAGTCTTCCTCTCCTTTGTATTTGTTGGGCAGTGGCGTCTCAGAGGCTGCAGCTTGTGATCCTTGTAGCATGCATGCACAGCCCTGGCTTGGCTAGCCGAGGTTACTCTCAGCTGGAGTTCATCCTTGAACACAGACAGATCAGCTCAGTGAAGGAGAAAGACCCTATTCCCACCATCACCACTCTTACTTCTAAGCTCTCTCCTTTATCTGACACCTCTCTGTCATCACCACATCACAGCCAGAGCAGAACAGGAAGGTGAATCACCGTCATCGTCCTTGAACACGCTACTGCACTCCAAAAGTGACAAGAGAAAGGGAAGATTGTCATATGGAATCCTTGTCAAGACAAGTGGTGCAGTATTCCCTCATGCACCCTGTGGGCAGTTTGTGTTTTTATAACACAGTGTGGTGCTTTGCTAAGGAGAAATCCTTCTTTCATCTGCAATCCCCAACTGATGGCCTCTAACCTTGAAGAAGCAGTGATTGTTCCAGAGTATTTGGGGGTAGACTCCTTGCATATGCCCTCATTCTTGCGCTTTGGGTTGACGCATGGTGAAGCTCTGTCAGAAAGAAATTGAAAAACTTTTAGAAAAGGCCTCCTAAAATGTCTGACAAGTCCTTTTTGTGCTTGTCAGAAACATTTCAAGTTGGCAGGAGTGGAACAGGCCAAGCATTACCAAGGACAGATCTCTGAAACATGGAGCACAGCTGGAGGGTTATAGAAAGGACTGAAAATGCTTTAGGCAAGCAAGATTAATCATCTGGACAACTGAGACTGTGTTCAACAGAAATGCACAATCAGATAACCAAAACATTCAAAATTGCCAATGTTTTGGCAATGACTGATCATTTAACTGTTATACAGTACTCTTTGTATCAAACATGCAGTTAGTTACTATTAGAAAGTTAATCAGTCAATCACATGGCAGGACTCAGTACATGAAGTCATGATAAAGATGACTTTCTGAAGTCAAACTGAGCATCAGAATGAGAAAGATGGGGGATTCATTTGACTTTGAATGTAGCAGAGGTCTGAATATCTACTGGGATTTTCATACAGAGCCATCTCTGGGGTTCAGAGAGAATGGTCTGAAGAAGAGAAAATATCCAGTGAGCAGCAGTTGTCTGGACCATGAATGTCTAGTTGTTAGAGGTCAGGGAAGAATGGGCAGACTGGAGACTCATCAGACAAGACAAGATTTTTCCATCCTCTATTGTCCAGTTTTAGTGACTCTGTGTGAACTTTAGCATTGTTCTTTTTGTTTCTTAGGCCACACTTCACACAGAATCATCAAAACTGGACAATAGTGTCCATCCCTTTATGAACATCTTCTGATGGCTACTTCGAGCAGGATAATGTGCCATGTATTTGTGCTAACCTACTTGATGCACCTCACTTTTTTAAATGCACTTAGCTCAGACGTTCACACCCTTCAGGGTTAATATTTACATCATAACAAGGTTGGCTTCAGCATCGTGTGGATGTGGTGGGCGGGGTATCTTTTGGGGAGGTTGGGCGGGGGATGGCCTTCCATGACAATCCACCGTTGGGGTTCTGAAATGGATTTCAGTAGATGGGAACCAATGGCGCCCCCAAGGGGTGGTCAGTACCACCCTGAACAAAAAAGCTGGCAAGAACCCCAGCAAGAACTATATTTTTTTTCATTTATGGCAACATTTATGTACTATTGACATGACGCAGCATGCTTTGTTTATATTTAATGTCAAAATCTTCATGAGCTAATAAAAATAAAATAAATAAAAAACATTACAATAGACCAGAGTTTCCCAATCCTGGTCCTCATGGACCCCTGCCCTGCTGGTTTTCAAGATATTCCTACTTCAACACACCTGACTCAGATGAAAGGCTCGTTAGCAGGCTTGCAAAGAACTTGATGAGCAGTTGAGTTAATCTGAATCAGGTGTGGTGGAGTTGGAAACCTGAAGTACATGCAGGGCGAGGGTCCCTGAGGACCAGGATTGAGAAACCCTGCAATAGACCTACCATTTTCTGCCATTGGTGTTTTGCCATAGACCTCGCAGGTCTGTCACGCCTAATTAATTTGGCCTTTCTTATGTAAATTCATCCAGAAAGGCACCACCCAGAACTGCTCCAAACACTTTCTAATGCCCCTTTCACATTAGCACCTTCTTAGCCTTATGACACCATACTACCCCAGTTTAGTTTGTTCACATTGCAATTGAGGCCATGTTCAGCTATGGTCTTCAGTGTGGGTGAGATTGTTTGTGTTTGAGACCCACACACACACGCTGAACAACAATGGGGGAAGTTGAGCTTGTGATCTACCTGCTGTTTGCTTCAACAACACTCTTGACCTCAGTGTTGTGGGCACACGCAGCCAATAGACGTTGGGAGAACGCCCCCAATAACTACAACAAGCCAAATCTGACCTCACAGGACAATAATACTGGTTCGTTCATTCATTTATCTTAAAGTATTGGTGAAATTAAAGAGTTTACTGCAGATATTGTCTTATGGAGACCCATTTTTTCTGCCACCTTCACTCCCATTATATGGATATACTCAGATCTACGACTAATCTAAATAGTGTCCAAAGGAGTCAGTGATACCGAAATGTTACCGGTGAGTGAATGCATGTATGAATACCTAGAAATAAGGTCCGAGTTGAAAAGAAAAGTTATTCTTAACCATTGTCCACCCTACTATTTTCTCTGGCCACCCCTAAAAGAGATCTCTGCAGGCGCCCCAATGGGAGCCAGCTATCACCAGGCCTGGTATAGCATGTGAGTCAACCTCGGATAACAATCTTTTTTTTTTTTTTTCTGTCTTCAGTTATTTATTGTCATTTGCTTCCTGATTATAGTTATATGTTCTATATGTTGGAAAGTTTGGAACTGAGCTTAATTTTATAATAATGTCTGTGTCTGTTCTTTCATTCAATCCTCCTCTAAAATCAATTCGGATAAAAAAAGAATGTTGCTTTTGGGGCAATTATTGTTATGTAATTAAAATGTGATTGAGATTAATTATTCACAAAGCCATTAATTAATTAGGTTATTTTCTAATCGAGTCCCACCCCTGCTTTAATCACACTACAGTTAAATTAAAAAGTAAACCTGTAAATAACCATAGTAGTGTGTTAATTAAACAGTCAGAACATATCCAGACAGAAAGATTGGTGCAAGTTGAGTTTTCATACATGACAAACTGTTTCCTAGCTGCGTCAATGTCAGTTTTTCAGGCTTGGAAAACATCCAGAATTAAACTTGCCAACAAACAACATAAGAGAGTGAGTTGGGTGGGTGGGAATACAAATTTCCATCAGAACTAAACACAACACAGGCCTGCTTTATCTAGAACCTAGCCTTAATAATGTACTTTTCTACATTATTGGCACTGCTTTGAAGTCTTGCATTAAAAACAGATTTATTATCAAGAGTCATTTGTTAAATAATACAGTTGATATTTTCTCACATATATATTTTATTTCTGCTTCTATCATCATTTGCTGCTTGTGTCTGACTGCTCTGCTGTTCAGCGATCAATGTTTGTGTTTTACCTCAGTTTTCAGCTGCTCCCCACGGCTGTGACCCGTTGCCACGGTAATCAGTTTCCAGCTAATTTTACAGCAGCACTGAGGATGCTCCAGTGAATTCGGACAATAATACTGGATAGGTGACAGAATGGAAAATGAAAAGCGGCTCTGAAAGAACTTTGTTAGATGCAGCTGTCATGGTTATGTTCACCATTGCTGGATAACCGCAGAAACGAGATGCCCAACACATAGATGCTGCTGACATGCATAACAGTAGTAGAGGATCAAGTATTTTATAGATTTTTTTATTTTCCTGAGGGGATTTATGGGTGTCATGATTGTGTGGTGGTCCATGCTGTTCCAACACAGCTTTGAGATTCAGGTTTGTATCAGCCAGGTCCTTTTTCTGAAGTTTCATGTTCTCCATTCGTCCAGATTGACAGGACTGAGTCAGCTTCAGCAAGGTCCAAAAGCATTTATGCTAGGTTTAATGATGATTTTAAATAGCTTTGAGGTCCTAGGCCCAATCCCAATTTGCCCCCTATATACTACCCCTTCTCGTTCTATCGAGTGTGACTCTCAATGAAGCCACACTCGCAGATGTGTGGGGGTGCTTTGATTAAAGGTGGAGGATATAAATGAGAATGGGACGCCCTCTTCCCTCCACTAGAAAAAGGAGTCATCGCCGTGACAACACAAAGACCATCCATCCATTTTATTTCCGCTTGTCCGGGGTTGGGTCGTGGGGGCAGCTGCCTAAGCAGGGAAGTCCAGACTTCCTTCTACCTGGCCACATTCACCAGCTCATCCTGGGGGATCCCAAGGCATTCCCAGGCCAGCTGGGAGACGTAATGTCTCCAGCGTGTCCTAAGTCTTCCCCGAGGTCACGTCCCTGTGGGACGTGCCTGGAGAACCTCACTAGGGAGACGTCCAGGAGGCATCCTAACCAGGTGCCTGAGCCACCTCATTTGGCTCCTTTCGATGTGGAGAACTAGATTTGGCCATTTATTTCCAGATCCGGATCCCCATTTAAGCTATAACACACTAAACCTTTAAATGAGCCCTGTCTCAGTTCAGTGTTGATCATAAAGGTCACAATTTATGCTACATGTTTCTTCTTTTTGTACAATTTCTGTGCTATTCAGTTAAACAAGTCACACCATGCTGGAAAATAACACCAGTAATACCAGCAGTGATAGCAATGAAACGATAGATATCAGCAAGTCTGTGACATTTCAGTAAGTAAGGGTTTGAAATCCTGATAGCGTAATCCATGCTGTTGTATAAATTACACTTGTACCAGATGCCATTTTCAGACTTACAGTCAGGAGTGGTTTGAGTTCCCGTCTGCGTAACTAAACTAATCAGAACTCATCTTTCTTTTCTGTAAGACCTCATTTAAAGGGATTTACTGAGATTAAGGCGAACATCAGCGGAGAATAAGATGAGCCTGTTTATACGTTTTACCGGCAGATGCAGGGAAAATTACACGGTTTGTGTGGTTATGTGTTAATTCAAGTTATCCTCAACCTGCCTGCTGTGTGGAATGCAATCATATTTGACACACTTACGAGTGAATCACAGGTTCCACACACCCATACACATACACACCCACATTTGTACCTATCTTTGTGAGGACAGTGATTAAGATAATGCATTTCCTAGCCCCTTACCTAACCTTACCCATCACAACTGATTGCCTAAACTTAAACCTTACCTTAAGCCTAACCAAAACCAAATTCTAACCTAAACTTTGAAGCCAAAAAAAAGGCAAAAAAGCTCAAAAAAGGTCTTTCTTCTTGAAGACTTGCCAAAATGTCCTCACTTTCCAAAAATGGCCTCACTTTGTTGGTTAAAAGCGGTTCTCATAATGTAGCAGGGACAGGCACACACACACCTGCCCTGCTTTGATGAAACATACTGGAGTATGAACACTGAATACATAAACATGTTGAAACTGCAACCCCAATTCTGTTTTTATATTATTCTGCACCTGCACTCATGTTGTATCGTGACAGTGATCTGACAAACAGAACTATTTTGTTTTCATTTCTTAACTTTTTGCTTTTTTACAAAGAGTGTTAAAAGGTCATGGAAATCTGAAGTTTAATTAAATCTTAGCTAATTTAATAAGAGGTATTAAAGGCGTATGCAACCCCTGGGTGAAATTGAGCCTCCCTGCAGTCCCTTGAGTTGGACAATTGGGCAGAATCGCGGCATCCTGTGGCAACCCTGTTCACGGAAGATGAGGAAGTTGGGGATGCTGCGCATGCGTGCTGCCTTTGCTACTATCCGTGGTGCTTCGCCTGTGATTGGCCTGTACTTCCGCGGCATATAGTTCCCCTACTGAATGTCACTTAGTCAGTCCTTTGATGTGAAATTGGCTTCTCGTTTGTACTTGATCAAAATGTGTGTTTCACGAAATGTAATTGGAAAAAATCTTGAGTTCATTAGTTCACTTTTGCCAAGTGGTGCTAGTTGGAACTGCCAGATTACAGCAACTAAGCTAAGCTAAAGTCAGTGCTGCCAGATTCAGAGAATGACTGAGTCTGTAAGAAAACACTTCTGCCCACTTGCCCAACAAAGGGGAGTGTGGGGGGAGGCTCACCCAGGGGTGACATACTGTATGCCTTTAAAGGTTGGATATGGAATACGGACAGAACAGCGACATCATGTGTGTCTAGGTCGTAGTTGCAACAGCAGAAAAACAACTCCAGCTGTTGGGTTGCCAGGCTTGCTGCCGATGCAGCCAGTGGTATAAGTGGGATTTGATAGGTGGGTAGCCCTAAAATTCAGTGTTGCAGCGCAGTCAGGAAAACTGGGTACAATTTTTGCAAATTTTGCAAAATGACCTGTATTGGCTTTATTGGCTGAAGCAATCCAACATGGCTAAGTACCATAAAGAAAGACAGTAAAAAGATAAGGCTTGCCCAAATACTAAATGCAGTGCTGCTATAGGCTATGACCTTGGCTTTCTTTAGTCCCTAATCAAAGTGAAAATATGGAATTGATCAAGTGATAGCGAATTTACAAAAGGGACACATTTTAAATTGGCATTGATCTCAAGAGCAGAGGATGGAGAAATAAGTCTCTTCTCTGCTCTGATGAGCCTCATCAGACAGTAAATCTGACACTTTTCTGATATCAATGCTTGATCACTGTCTACACCAGCCTTTCTCAAACTGGGGGCCTTGAGATAATTTCAGGTGGTTGCCAGATTATTGGAAAACCAATCAAATAATATATAATAATATAAGTTTTGTCAAAATTAATGTTCTAATCAAGGGAGATTAATCTGTGAAATTAACAGATTAATTTTTAATCAACTAAACTACTGTATTACTCATGCTGAAGTCACTTAAAAAAAAACACACACTGCTGTCGTTCTTTATGAAGTTTATGATTTCTTCACATCTTATGGTGGACTCTCTCCAGCCCAGTGATTACCTCTAATGCATCAACCCACTCTGGAGAATGTCAGACATTTAATTGATTCATGGACGGACCAGATATCTTATGGTGGAGTTATCGTACCATTGCTGCGCTGCTAGACACGGCAATGCAGCGTTCAATAAGGAATATGACATGGCACAAACAATATAGCCGATATCAGAGTGACTTTGCCATCAATCCCATGTGGGTGCTCGGTATTGTCTATGATTGCTTGACCTAACGCGCCCAAGAAACCAACGTGTGCATAACCAGTCGGTAGAGATGACGCAGGAGAATGATGAGGAGGATTTTGATGTCTGATTTGTTCAGCGTCTCAGTGATTATGAGAGAGCCATGCAGACTGTGCATGCAAAAAATGATCTGTGGTGTAGCTACTGCCATCTGCATTAAATTGATTATTTATTTTGACTAAGATGGTGAAGCTGAGCTCTGAGGTGATAACGCCCAACTCCGGGGTGGCGGGGTGCAGGCCCAAGGTGACGTAGCTGGGCCCCAGTGGGCTCCGGCCCACTTTAACCACTTGGTATGGCAAGTTACCAACAACATTCACCATGTCCAACAAATAATGCACAGGAGTTTTATAACTGACAGCAAACATTAGCAAGTGAGCTATTGCTTACCGATCCAGGAGAAAAGTCATTTCCACATTTTGATGCCGTGGAAAATGTGTATGTGGGCCATCTAGTGTAGGCTTTACCTAAATTTACTATAGTTTTTGCTCCTCTCAGGTCACTAAGGTCAGGAAAGCTGATAAAAATGAGGGTCGTGGAGATTTTGTGAAAATTAACTTCAGCATAGGATTCAAAAATCAAACCAGGAGATACTCTTGGCACATCAGCACCTCACTGTCATTAGTGTCAGGACTTTGAAAAGAATCTGCTTGAAAATGAATCTATTCTGCAGAAAGAACCAGACGAACTTCAGGGAAATTACTGCTTTTGTGGAGGGGGAACTGGCTGAAACCAGTGTTATGCAGAAAAACGTAGCCCTGCCGTGAAACGCAGCTCCTCTCAGAGAGCGCAGTGACTGCCGCTCACCAGCTTAAAGCAACCCTTATCGATGTTGCACTTTTACACTACTTTTTTAACAGGGTAAAATGCTTTGGATGACGTAATGGAACTCTGAAACACAAGACAGACCCACCATTGTTGATGTCGGATGTTTTTCCAATCTCTAAATATTCACTGAAAACTCCAACCAACCCTTGCAGTGGGGCCCTTGCCTAGGATTGGCCGAGGGACCTGCCTGTCAAACCTTTGCTTTCGCATTAGGAGGCGGAGGAAATGGGGGGTGGGTCTTTGGAGTGAGGCGGGACTGTTGATATTCAAATAATTTTGCTGTGCCTTCTGAAATGCAAGATCGGTAAGGGTTGCTTTAAATGGCGTGTATCCGTGTGTCATATCTTTGGTTTTTGTTTGTTTTTTGTAATCTTGAAAATATCAAGACTATTCTAGTTAAATTACAACTTTTTCGCGCAAACTACAACTTTTTCCGCATAAATTTGCAACTTTATTTTCTAAATCTATCAATTTTATTTTCTTTATGTTGCCCTAATACTCTGTCATAGAATATACTACACCCACAAACAAATTGTTTTTGATTTCTTCTTTTTTTAACATTTTGTGTAAGGCCCTATTTTCTTACATTATTTATTGGGTCAGGCTGGATACAGCTGGATAATATGCTGACGGATAAAAAGTAAGACCTGGAACATTTTGAATGAAGTTGTGGACATATCGAATAAACAAATACCTTCATATTTTTGAAGCATTTTTAAAACCCATTAATGCATCTTTTGCAGATCCTGGAAAATGCGTCATACCCTCTCTACTCATCACTAACAGGAGATCCATGGCAAAGATAATCCACAGCTTTATGAGTCCCACAGTTTAGAGCTGCTGTGTTTCCAGACCTTCTAGGTTTGTTTTAATGGTCCTGCATCACGAGCTATATGTCTGTGGGGCTTATGCAGCTCTGTATGGAAAATTGGACAATATGTGGAAGCATCCACAGCAGAAGGATGTTAACAAGCAAAACATGCGGTCGCTTGCAAGTTTTAAGGCTTCTGCATTAAATTTCTTTTTGATCATAGTTTCTCTTTCAAACTCATCTGGTTGCATATCCGTTTTCAAACAAGGGCAGTGGCTTTTATTTTGTGAATACAATTGCTCCTGCACACTAAAGCTTCCTGCATTTTTACATTTTGATGTAAATAATAGGAGGATGCTTGGTAATACCACATATCTGAGCTTTGAGACAGCTTTTTTCTCCCCCACTTTCATCTAAGAACACTTTTTTCTGACCTTAAATATTTCTGAAACCTGTCTCCAGGTTTCATATCATCTCTTTTACTCTTTTCAAAGATTAAAGGCAGAACTTTATAGTCATTTCACTATAGGAATGATAATATTGATCCTATAGTCAAGATGATGTAGGTTGATGTTATAGTCAATCTCCCGAACCGCACTTGGGGCTCACAACCTGCTGTTTCTGATGCCGTCTGATTATAGACCACGGCAAACTACAGAGAGGGTGGAAAGGTTTCAGTATACACTCATTTCTGTGATCAAAGACACAAGTAAACACCTTGATAGGAAACATGAAAACTCAGAGAAGAAACATAAATTTGCATAGACTATCTGCACGGAGCAAATCCACACATGCATGCTTCGTGCCACCACACAAACCAGTGAAATGATAGTGATCAAAGCAAGCATCCCACTGAGATTTCCCAAAATGTGCATCAAGATGGCAACCAGCTCCTCCCTCCTCTGATTGCCGTGGGGTCCCTAATGACAGATCCTCTCTGTCATCGCCTGCAATGTTGTGAATCCCAAGCAACCACCATCCCCCCCCCCCCCCCCCCCCCCACTTTCACCCCTTTACCGTGCTATTAAAGTCTCAAACTTGTGTTTAAAAACAGCCACAGTCAGGATGTGGGAGGGGAATGGTGGAGGGTAGTCAGGGGTCAGTGGGGGCATCTTTGAGGCATATCCTCCAGGGTTGGGTTTGAGGTCGGCTGCTTTGAATAATGCACGCAAACTGGGTGAGACAGGAAGGGATGCATCTTCTGCTGATGAAAAACCCAGCAGTGGGGGACATGCAAGCACTTATGTGATCATTGGGAGGGCCGATGACGGAGAGGAATGCAAAACAAAGATGAAGCTCCAAAGAGGGATGGCAGGCCCAGAGTGTCATTTGGTTTTGCTATCAGACAGTCTTCATGAATGAAGGAAGATATTCTGAGTAAACAATGACCGGGAAATCAGGAACTGTGATAATCGTTTATTTATTTATTGTAATCATTCAAAGCTTAATCATTTTCTTACACTAGCATGAATATATGCTGTTTAAAGATAAACATCTTAATGGATTGTGCTCTGATAAACTTCTGTTTTGCCCTTTTTTGATAAATCCTATTCATTTCCAGGTATTAGAACATCTTTTTGAATAGGGAGAGACTCCAAACATTAGCAACTAGAGATGTCCAAATGATCGGCCAATATGAGCATTAAAAGGAGATACCGTACATATCGGTATTGTTTTTTTCGGAACGATATTTTTACCACCAAAATCTCGCAATATCTCATTATTCCAATAAGAAATCTCACCAGATCTTGTTCCATTAGCACCGCACCTGCATGTAGAAAAGTCCCTGTTTTTGTGGAAGAACTTCATATCCCAGCATTCCTATCAGAGTCATGTGACTACGGTGCAGCTGCTGCTGCTACAGACTGACTTGCTTTGAAGCTGCTTATAATATGTCTGGTTTTAAGATGTTGGTGAAGTTACCAAGTTGTGAGAAACATTAGAATTAGCCACATGTTGGCTAATACCTGCTAGTATCTGATATCTGGCAGCCAGATGTCCAAAATGAACTCCTCTGGCTGAGTTAAGGATATTTTGGGATCTTTGCTGTCTCAGCAGAATATAGTTGTATCTCTTAGAATATGAGATACTCTCAGTTTTTTTTCTCTCATATTTTGTGAGGTTGTGAAAATATTAGATACAACCTCACAGTCATCCGCATAGATCGGCATTGGTTGGGTTGATGGGTTGGGCAATATCAGATATAAAAAAAAAAAAAACAATATCGAGCATCCCTAATAATATGTACTGTAAATAGTTTTTGTTGCGTGTTAGTTGTCACTATTCTTCTCCAGAAAGCCAAGACTTGAGAGAATAAAACGCAGATTAGAAAAGGCTTGTCGATATTTGTCATTTCTACAGTTTTTTTTTTTCGTGTTTTTTTTTTTTTTTTTTTTGGGGGGGGGGGGGGGTCGTTTTTTATAGTGTTATTATTTAAATGTATTCAGTGAAAAATGTTTACCAAAGTATGATAGGCTGCCACCATCATGTGACCCAAAAGCTAGAATTTGGCTGCTTTCACAACATTTCATTGCCTAAAACTCTCAAAAGTGGAAGCAAATTGCATGTTTTGGATCTGTACAGTGGTATCGAGATACTCAAAAAAGTATTAATTACCATATTTTATCTGGCTGGTATCGAAGTATCGACTCCAAGGTATCGATATGCCCATCCCTAATTGACAACGATTGAAAGGTCTGAGCCACTACTTGTATTTTTGCACAAAAAAAAGAGGTGGACCAAAATTAGCCAAAGAAAAGTTGGGTGTTTAGTTCTAAGTGTTAATTTTACTGATTTTGCTTTAATAACTGGACATATATTTTTTTCAGTGTTGTACAATTTCATTCTCTTTGAGCTAAAAGATCCAGTCAGAGTATTTATCCAACCACTGCTTTCAGATCTGGATTTATTGGCCTTGGAGAAGTTTTGTGGGAACGGGAGCCGTACAGTCAGACAAGGCGGAAATGAGATGAGAGGGTGAGATCCCGTCTCCTTATTGGAAATCATTTGTTTGCTAATTACAGTAAAGAATGAAGGTTTTCCAGACGTGATGTTCGGCGCTGTGCTCACATTGGACTGCTTATAGAAGCAATAACACGCTGCTCTCGCTTCTCGCCATTTTCACCACCAACTTTGAGAATTTGATGGTATTTTATTGTTGTGGCCGCGCAGAGCTGCCCTCCTGATCTGTAACACACACCCACCAGCACACACAGTCGGAGCTTGCTATCGTACTGCCAGCTCTGTAACCAGAAGCGACCCTGACACAGAGACACAACCCCATGTTGTCCACCACATCCTCCTCTCCCTGTGTGCACATCAGCGTGTTCATCTACCCTCCACCCCCTCCTCTTCATCCGCCTCCTCTCTCATAAGTGTAGCAGGGGGGCTTCTGTATTCTCCAGGACAACGACACCCCCCCACCACCACTCTTCTCTTTTCAAACGTTGTCTTATCTTCCATCTATCGCTCTCACAATGAAGCTCCAAGTCCGGCAGGGAGGACGGGGCGACGGGAGGTCACGGCTCACTTTATTAAAACATGGGCTTCTATTAATCTGCAGTCCAAATCACAATGAGAAAGAGTGAGACGGGGAGGAGGGGACAATGAAAAGAGAAATGTGATGAAGAGGATGAGGCAGAATAGAAGGGAGAAAACAGCGAGGAAGGCATTGGAGGGAAAACGACAAAGCCACAGAGAAAATGGATGTAATGGGAATAATGGTGGGGAAAAGATGATCCACCCCATTAGGCAATCTCACAGATTTAAAATCAATTTTTGATTTTTCTGCATAACTGTCTCTTTAAAGATGAAAAAATAAAACAAATAAAAAACACAAAAGACTATGAAGCACTCGGAGAGCTCAGACCTCCGCCAAGCAGCTCATGCCCCCCCTCATATTGTGATTCACAACAAAACCTATACTCCTGCATTCATTTAATCTACATCATTTCATTGACCATGAATACATACTGTACACTGTAAATTCTTATAAGTTGACTTTACTTAAAAAAAATATGCAAACTTTCTGCCTCAAAAAAATTAAGTAAACTCTAATTGGAGGGATTAAGTAGAATAAACTAAAATGGTTTAAGTTTGTAGAACTTTTCTGAACTTAATAAATTTGAGTAAGCTGTAAATGGATGATGCTGGGGAGGAAACTTGATAGGTTTAACTTCACAGAAATTAGATCCACACCATTCTCAATTTTATTTTCACCAACAACATGCTTTTAAAGTTATACCGTGTAACTTTTGACTCTGACATTAAGCCTAAAATGAGCAGTATTAGATGATTTTTCGGGCCAATATACAGTGACTGACGCGTGTCAGCACTCTGAGCGGGCTGCCCTCGGCAGAAACCAGACATCGTAACTTTGGAGAGGCGGGCCGTCGATGAAAGTGCCGTAAAACAAGTTGCTTTACGGCTCCTCATAGATAAACCATACAGCCTATGAGATAAACACAGAAAGCTGTACTTGTGCTACTTTCTCTCATTGCTCGAAGTTTAGTCATGGCGGAACAAAGTAAAAAGATGAAAGTGATGTCTGAGCAGGTCAGATCAAAAACACGAGTGGACTTTGGAAAAGAATTCAGTCGTTGGAGATATAAGTGTGGAAGCTAAACCCTATCTCTGTTTGCCACCGTATCATTAGACTGGTAAGTAAGTTTGTCTGTTGTGTAAACATACGAGAATGTGATGCTTTTCTTTTTTTTCACTCAGCGTTTATCCAAAACAACGTCAATCAGAGCCGTATAAGCTGCCGATAGTTTCCTGTTAGCGAAACACGGCTGGAATTACTATAGACCAAAGCTAACGTGACTCCCTAAACATTTTGTGCAATTGTGGCTGGTTTGCAGCAATAAATGCGTTCTCTGTAATTCATTTAAAAATCAAAGCAGTAACGGAGCGATCTGCAGTTTGCTTGGTTTAGTTGTGTGGTTTTCATACGCTGTTCAGAAGGAAGCAGAGCCACTGTAATGTCCCGTAAGCTGAGCTAATCCAGACGTTTTCATAACAAACATGAGTTTTGCCAAAGTTACGACTTCATTCAGTGCACAAAACTACAACTTGGTATTGTGGCCGGTTTTGATTGCGCATTTATCTTTGCATTGTGCGTCTGTGTGTGTGATGTTTCAGCTATGTAAACATGTAATTGGAAACAGTTAGAGGCGCATACCTGCGCCAGGGGCAGATCCTCCAATAGTGAAAAATCCTTTAGGAAATTCTTGAATCTGATGGACTCGTTTGTTTCAATATCCAAACACGGGAGAGGAGATTTAAATTTGCGTCATTGCCGTGAGGCCTGTTAGACGTTGGCGCTGTTGCAGGTTTAGCGCTCCTAGTGGCCAAAAGTTACACGGTATAACTTTAAGTTTATCTTACTTAAAGTAAACGATGAACTCAAAATAGTTTTTACTATGTAGCAAGATCTTAGTCCAGGGGGTTTAAGCTACAACTATTGTCAGACCACACACATCTCTGTCGCGGTGCAGCATCTGCTGGGTAGTAGATGTTCAATACAGGAATTAACAAACAAGTTGAGAGCAGTCACATGACACTACCAACATCATTTATAAATCCCTCATTTGTGAATAATCTCCAATTTATTGTTAAAAGAAGTGAACTGCATTGTGGGAAACCTGCTCCCTCCCCACCCCTAATTTCCCTTTACTCATTTTAATTAAGCTGTTTCAACTTAAGTAAATTAAGTTATCTAACATGTTGCCCTCCAAAGTTCTTACAACTTATTTAGAATAAGTATTACTAACAACTAAGTTAAAATTAAGTTCTGCCTACTAGATAGATTCTAGTAAAGCCAATATTACCATTTACAGTGTACCAATAACATCTGGAATCATGCTTGTATCACTATTACTTCAATAGTTATTTCCCAAAATTGATATTTCCATAATGGCGGTTTTCTTCTGGCTCTAGCGCCGTTGCTGTTAAAGATGTGTCAATCCCGTTGACATACTCCCAATTCACCAGAGTCTTGCTTACAATTAGGTGTTATTTGCATGTCTGTATTTTCATTTGTTACCTTTACAGTAGTATCCCTTTTTCAAATAGCAAATTTTCTTGCTTTGCTACAAAGGCCGCACAGGCCCAGCTATTCGGGGTGTAAATCATTGGTTTGATCACAATATTATATTGATACAGTGGATAGCGATTAGATGTGTGTTGATATCTCAAATTCACTCATGCTATTTTGATCTGATTTCAGATCCACCTATCAATTTGAAATAATATGAAACAATTAGGGATGTTGGATAATATTGGCCAATGCCAGCATTAAAATGCTGACATTGGCCGTCTGCTGCTGCTACAGACTGACTTGCTTTGAAGCTGCTTATAATACGTCTGGTTTTAAGTTGTTGGTTAAGTTACCAAGTTGTCAGAAACATTAGAATTAGCCACATGTTGGCTAATACCTGCTAGTATCTGATATCTGGCAGCCAGATGTCCAGAATGAACTCCTCTGGCTGAGTTAAGGATATTTTGGGGATCTTTGCTCTCAGAGCAGAATATAGTTGTATCTCTCAAAATATTAGAGGTACAACCTCACAGTTGTCTGCATAGATCGGTATTGGTTGATATTGGATGTTGCAAATTAAGAGCTCGACAATATCAGATATCGTTTTTTTTTAAAAAGCCAATATGGAACATCCCTAGAAAAAATGTCACCAGTAACATACATGGTTATTGTTTCTTTTTGCATAACTGTAATCGCCTACTTACATGAAAGTACACAGGCAGTACAATTTCCCTGTCATAACTATCCACTGCACAACTATAAATGTATGTTTTTTAAAAACATCAACATAAGAATTCCCACTCAGGAGGAAAACATGTCACAGGAACTTAAAAACAAAGCCATTTTCAAAATAAAATTGTGTTTGATATAATTGTTTTGGGATTTTGGATTGTGACATCAATCTATAAACTGTATCAATGTATCAGTCTATAACCTGTTACACCTCTACGCACTTTATGTGACAATGAAACAACGTATAAACCTAGCCGTCTTCTTGCGTCTCTCCATGACCTTGCTTTTTTCCCAGCATGCCTTTTGAAGACACTTTTACCCAATGGACACTCAGGCCAGCCAGTCTGCAGCTATGCATCCCCTAATGCAACCAACACCAATCCACCCTTGTGTCGCAAAGTAGTGCTTTTTTTAAGCAGTTTCTAAAAAGTGATTTCTTCATCATGGGCCAGCCATTGCTCCTAACAGGCATCACTGAGCTCTTCACCATGCAGTTGTCAGGATCAGAAAATACCAGAAGAGATGTGAGGAAGCTTCCCTCTGTTATATAGTCAAATCAGTTTGGTTCTTGTCAAAGTCTAGTGGACCCACACTCCGATTACTCCATGGGGAAACGCAGTTGTTTGCCCATTTAAAAAGTGCCACTGTAACCAAGCCAATCAGTGTGCTGTGTAATTACAGATGAAAGGTCTTGACTGAACAGGTAATATGACTGCAACAATCTTGATTAGGGTAACAAATTCAGTAACGTATACAAATGCTACTTTTTCTTTAAAATTTTTAATTTTAATTTAACCCATTTACTTTATTGAAAGACCCATTGCATACAGTTAAATTCAATCACGAATCCTTTCTGATAACAAATCACTAAACCAAAGAAAAGTCATAAATGGGCTGGATGCTTTTTCAGAGAACATTACTATGGCTGCGGTGTACACCACTGGGCTGGTGTGTGTGTTATATACTAATTCAATCTGTGCATTCACCTCATTTGGTTCAGCTAAAAACTTCAATCTTATTTTAATTCCATCACTCACATTCTCATTCCAAATAGTTTTAGTAAGCAGTTTCATAATTCAACAAATTAATAAACAGCGTTCTGCTGCTTCAACCTCAGTACATTTTAATTTAAGTCAAGCAACGCTTAATTTAACTCTCCCTCTGCAACTTCTTAACTGACTTCTTCTCCACGCTTATTAACACTTGTATAACCAGGGATTTTCAGATATCCTCCCACACCACCATCGCAACATGATGTTTCCACCAACTACTGGATCTGCAGCAGAAGTATTTTTCAAAATTTGTACAAGGAATGAATATTACATGATATACAGTTTTAATATCGGCATTGGTTATCAGCCAAATGAGTTGGAAAATATGAGCATATTGGCCAAAAATCCAATACCGTACATCCTTTACCTACCCTTTCACCCCATACTATTTCTGAGACCCATTCCATCTACAGTAAGGTAAAAACTGCTCAAAACTATGGTATAGACAAATCCAACGAGCATTTTGGGTGTTTTGCCATCTTGCAGCACTGCCAATTACCAGACTCCCAATTACCTCCTATCTGCCACGAGGAAAAGCAGCTTGAATATTTGGATTCACAACGTTGGACAGTCATTAACGTAGCGATAACCTACAGTATGTTATCCGGAGATCTCTAAAGTATTCTGACATTTTATTTTATCTATTTATTTTTTTGTTTATTTTAGGGCTGTCAAAAAATTAATCCTGATTAATCACATTACTTTTATCACTTCTAGAACACATTTAGGATGAAAGGTGTCTCACGAGGAATTCTGCATTTATCTTTGGTAGACTAGACTACTGAAACCCTGTCCTTACATGTCTCCCTTAAGTCCGTCAGATTGTGGTAGTTTAGTCCAGAATGATGCTGATACGGTCCTCACAGGCTGACTTCACAACTGTAGTAACGTTAAAGCTGGAATTCAGCTCTGAGTCCTGGACTACGCCCAGATTTCTGGCATAGTTTTAGCCTTTACGCTGTAAAACAAAAGTTAATGTATTTTCTGCATATAGCAGTACTAATCAATTAAAAATCTCTTGTTTGACAATAGGATTAATTTAGGATTAATTTTTTGACAGCCCTGGTTTATTTATTTTACATCGGAGCATTAATGTAAACTATTCATCTCCGGAAACTCCCTTTAATGACAAGCACTGGAATATAAAATGCACATCTCATGATTACTTATCAAAGTTTAAAAAAACTAAACTCTTATAAAAGGTTGTTAGTTTTCTATTTTGTCATAAATTTGGCTTTTTGTATTGTTTAAGAACTGTACAGACCATGTAGCCTTCACATGTCCTGCAGATGAAACACCGTAGCCTATTCATGATCCGTTTGTGTTTTTATTTTCTGGTCCCAACATTGCCCTGATCACAGCAAATAATGTTATATTTCACAAAATCTCCCAGATTAGTGATTAACTCTCAGCAACACCACAGCTGTCTCTGTTAGCATTAGCTAGCATAATAACATTATGCGGTGCGTCATTTTCAAGACCATAGATACATGAAATAAAGTGTCAGAGTAATGAGCGTTCACCATATTTTACCGTGTTTTTGGATTAAATCCAATGTTTCTCCGCTATGGCAGCAAGTTATTCCTCCTCTGCTCGGTCTGTCCAATATTCCTCCCGATACAAACACACTGACATCAGTGGACTGAGCAGCAGTGTCCACTTTTGTCACAAACAGCAGAAATTTTCTTCAAAAATAAATGTTAAATGTTAAATAAATGATCTTCTTATTCACTTATTACCATAATTAAAGTTTTCCTCTGATGTTCCTGTCTTGGCATAGCCCTTCTGGTAGCTAATCAGAAGTGCTGCTCATCAGCATATGTAAGAGAAGCTTCATGATGTCTTAATGTTTCAGTGTACAGACCTGAGCACGGCTCTCGGCAGCATGGAGTTTTAGGACAGGCACTCAGCTGGCCAGCTAGCTCGCTCAGAGCTAGGTGGGAACCGGCACGGCGGTGAAAAGCCACAGAAGCGTCGCTCATACACGTTTATTTACAACATAACTTGTCATAACCAGCGAATGGTAACTGCGTTATCAGACTCGTAGTCTTTAAAGATGTTCTGAGCTGTCAGCTGTTTCTTCTGAGCGTACCCACGGCGAACCCCCATCTTCCTGCCTTGGTGTTACCTAAAGAAGCCCCGCGTAAACCCCTCCCCGTTTTACCGGCTTGTAGTCCTCTGGCTGTCGTCCCTCCCATCGCTGCTAGCTAAACAGTTTGCCTAAAAGACTACAAAGTCCGTCAGCCCTTTCAGTCTGTGAACAACACATCAGCTCTTAAAGTCACCCCGTCTTAATCCTACTCCCTCTAGGTTTTTAATGTGACACGTCACCCTAAACTTTATCAGTCGTTCTTGTCATAATTTAAACAGTGCATAGTTTTAAAAACAGTCCGTCTGCTACCACATTCCAACAACCAAGAATGCGACAGTCCTTTCAGATTTCCTCCATATTGTTCAGAAAAAATGCGTACAGAAAGGCTCCCTCAGCAATGGCGGACGGTCTAGTCTGTACAATCTGATACTTGTCGTATGCCCCCTAGTGGATACTTTTTGAACTACAATAATTCTGACATATCACACAATATAATAAATGTGTATTTAATGTATATATATATACACTGCCTGGCCAAAAAAAAAAAAAGTCGCCACCTGGATTTAACTAAGCAAATAGGTACGAGCCTCCTATTGGATATTTACTGCATGGGCGATTATCTTTCAGCTGGCAACAAGTTATTTAACCCCAACTGGTGCAATGACTTGCTTCTCATTTCCTAAACAACCATGTGGAAAGACACATTCCGTGGTCGTGGAAAAGATGTTAGTCTTTTTGAGAAGGGTCAAATCGTTGGCATGCATCAAGCAGAGAAAACATCTAAAGAGATTGCAGAAACTACTAAAATTGGGTTAAGAACTGTCCAACGCATTATTAAAAACTGGAAGGATAGTGGGGACCCATCATCTTCAAGGAAGAAATGTGACTGGAAAAAAATCCTGAAAAAAATTATCGTGATCAGCGATCACTTAGATGTGTGGTGAGATCAAATTGGGGAAAAACAACAGTAGAACTCAGGGCTATGTTTAATACTGAAAGTAAGAGCATTTCCACACGCACAATGCGAAGGGAACTCAAGGGATTGGTGGCGACTTTTTTTTTGGCCAGGCAGTGTGTATATATATATATATGTGTGTGTTTTTCCCTCCGTTTCCAAATTCATACATTTATCAAAGAGCCAAAAAAATACTTTAAACTTTTTTTTTTTTTAAAAGATTTTCTGCCAGTTGTTTCTTTGGCCATCAAGGGGTTAATCATGTTGTCTCTGATACCTGTAGCACCCTCATCCATACCCCCAAACCCCCAAGTGCAGTAAATCTGTTGAAAATGACTGAAAGGTCAAAACATTTATTATTTATGGTCTTTTCATACAAAGTGGCACAAAAACCAGCAGAAATGGGAAGAAAAATATTACTTTAAGGTAACTGAGTCACCTTTTTTAACAAAAGTTTGGATTTTGCCAGAACACAGTCTTCTCACAATATCCAGTACGGACTGTGACATACTTTGTACATTTATCAGGAAAGTCATGTCATTTGATGACATTTATCTCTTTGTTTAGTTAATGAATTATCCTGTTTGTTTCAGGTGTGCAGTGAAAAGAAGATCATGTAGGGAAAATCTACAGTAGCTGCTTTTATTTCTCTCAGCCTGTTAAACTGTGGGCCAGACGGTCGGTGTCAGGCTGTCAGCTGCCATCCTGACTGAGGGCTGGGAGGCCAATCTGCCGTAATGACTGTTTGATGATGAGACTATTTAATTATCATCACCATGATCGCACATTTCTATTTCCTTTATGGATCCCATGGAGGTAATAAGACAGGTTTTCTGGGAAGTGATGGGGTGAGTTAAAGAGAGGGGAGGAGAGGATGAAAACAGAGACCAAAATGACAAAAGAAAAGCTAGAGGAAAGAGATTAAGAATACATGGGTGGAAAGAAGAGCAAGTTTATAATGAGAAAATGATTAAGAGGAAAGAAAAAAAAAGGGAGAAAGTGAAAAGAGTTTAAAAACGTGGAAAATGAGAGATAAAAATGAGGTGAGGATAAAAAAAAGAAATGAGATGAGGATGAGTAACTAAGATAATAGAGTTAAATAAAATCAGATGAAAGCAACAAAAAAGAAAGAAGAAGTGAAAAAGGAGTGAAATCACAAAAAGGAGGAGTGGAATGCAGGATATCAGAGAATGGAAGAAAAAGAGCAAATGAGGATGATTGAGGAGATGAGAGATGAAAAATCTGAAAAGGCCAGGGAGAAGGGGGTGAATGAGGAGGGTGAGGGAGTAAAATAAATGGGAGAAACGAGGTAATGGCAAAAACAAAAAGAGTGTGAGGAATGAGCGACAGGAGAAATGAGTGTGTAACAATTAGACTGATTAAATGAGTGGCACTCTGCAACTGTTCACCCTCATCCCTCAGCTCATTTACCGCGCTCGGCTCGCTGTGTAACAGACCTGGGAGGGTAAACAAAAGAGACTCCCACCATCAGGAACCCGCAAACACACACATACATGAGCTGTGTGAGACCCCCTCACATGTGGAGAACACCCACTTAACCCATGAATCAGTAACAATGAAGATGAGGGGTTTAAATGTTTTATTATTGGCCCTTCCTGCCACTGCCTGCTTAGCAACTGCAGGTTAACTGGTTTATAACTGCTTTCTAATGGCTTTAACTGGTTTGTAACTGCTTTAGCTGGTGAATAACTGCTTTAAGTGGTTAATAACTGGTTTGTAACTGCTTTAATTAGTTTATAACTGCTTTAACTGGTGTATAACTGCTTTAAATAGTTAATAACTGGTTTGTAAGTGGTTTATAACTGCTTTATAACTGGTTTATTATTGGGTTGTTGACTGGTTTATAACTAGTTTATAACTGGGTTGTTAACTGGTTTATAGCTGGTTAATGATTGGGTTGTTCACTGGTTTATAACTGGATTGTTCACTGTTTAATAGCTTGTTTAACTGGTTAATGACTGGGTTGTTTACTGGTTTATAACTGGTATATGACTGGGTTGTGCAATGGTTTACAACTGCTTTATAGCTGGTAAATAACTGGGTTGTTCACTGGTTTATAATTGGTTAATGATTGGGTTCCTTGTTAGTTTATAACTAGGTTGTTAACTGGTTCATAGCTGGTAAATGACTGGGTTGTTCACTGGTTTACAGCTGGTATATGACTGGATTGTTCACTGGTTTATAGCTGGTTAATGACTGGGTTATTCACTGGTTTATAACTAGTTTATAACTGGTAAATGACTGGGTTGTTCACTGGTTTATAACTGCTCTATAACTGAAATGCTGAGTTGTTTGGTTAACTGGTCTATAACATGTTAACTAGTCTATAACTGGCTTATAACTGTTTTTATCACTGCTTTATGACTGGTTTATAACTGCTTTATGACTGGGTTGTTCACTGGTTTATAACTGGTTCTGACTGGTTCATAACTGCTTTAATGACATAGAAAGTTAGTCTCTTAGAGCTGCCAAAGTCTGAATACAATGACCAAATAAGTCTTCTACCCTACAAGGATTGCCTATGAATACTCACAGGATTTGATGGAAGAAGCAGGAAGGTGAAGCACATTAGGTATTTGCACTTATTAATTGTCTTGTCATGAGCTTGGACTTTGAAATGTAAGCCAGCTGGATCGCTAATAACTTAGAGTAGTTCTAGCTTTATAGCCCTCCAAGTCACACTGAAGTAAATCCATATTAACAGATGCAAGCAGAGGAGGGAGAAGATCTTACCAGGAGGCAGAGAGTTGGGAAACTGTTGCAAACAATTCAACCAGCAAGCTGCTGCAGTCTCCCTCTGCTGCAGTTATCCACAGCGCACACAGTTTATACAGCTTTGGTTGGCTTTGCTTGGATGACATGTACTTTAAAGAAATTAATTGGGGATGTCCATCCATTTTGCCACCAGTCGAGGGAGGCAAATGGGGCTAGAGCCTGTCCCAGCCGCACCCTTGACAGGTCACCAGGGCCAACACAGAAAGGCAAATGTCATTTGAGATCCAGACAATTGATGATTGTTTGTAGACTTCAGGAGGAAGTTGAAGTACCTGCAGCAAACCCACACAGAAAATCCACACAGAAACGTTGCAGCCAGAGTTCAGAGCAGGAAACATCTCGCTGATGAGCAACAGTGCTGACCACACCTCCACCAACCGGAACACATCAGCAATGTGACTGAAACTCAACTCTTCCCAATCTCGTTGAAATCGCTGAGACACAACGTACAGTTGAAATGTATTAAAATGTCATTCTGATATTATGATTTCCAGACAGTATTTTTGCAATATGCAACATGTCAGAAAGCTTCTTTAAAAAGTCCATTTTGTGGTATTTCTTAGATGAGTTATATACAGTAGTTGAAGAAGTAGCTTTTCTACACTGCAGGCTATTTGGATGCAGTTTTCCACCCACATGTAATCTCCAAGCATGGCTGACCAAACTGGATAGTTAGATGGATGGTACAAGTACAGGTCACAATGATACCTACTTAGGATATTTGGACCGTTCACAGGTCGTTTCATTCACAACCTTTAGAGATTACAGGTTGTTTAAATATACGTAAGTGAGTCTCGGCATGAATGCACAACTCATGGGTTTGTTTTTGGGAGAAGTTAAGTCTCATAGCAAAATTGTCTTGAAAAGTCAGATTTGGGAACCTCGACTCCACTAATAGCCTGGTTAAACTTGATGGCTGGAACCATGTGTGTCTGATTTCTGTTGTCTCTTAGAAGGCTACTACATGCAGGTGGACACACTGCTTCAGGTTTTGCCTAACATGCTGGGGTTTTGTACCCACTAGTTAGAGGATTACTTGGAATCAATACTAACAACTGTTTACTGTAGCAGAGTGCTGGAGGATTTACACTGTGTCAGCCCACGCCTGGACGTGGTACAGGGCACACAGGACGATCCATCGTCCTTCTATAACAGGAAGGGAGCATTTTGTTTACACAGTATTGAGAAGTTGAACCCACAGACATATTGTGAGTTCTGGTTTACTTGGTGAAGCTTGCAGGGGTGGAGGTGTTTAAATGGTTTAAAGGACTACGCTGTCAATAAAGTATCCATTTACACCCACTGCTTGTCCTCTCCTTGTGTTTGTGTAACATTTTGTATGGTAGCGGATTTAGATGCAACCAATTGTTTGGAAAGCCACAATACCAGATTTTTTTCCAATGTTTATTGTCCAAATAATTAAACAGTATAGTTGTTGTATCTGAAAAAAAAAGCAGAAATATTTTTAGTCTGATTCATTTTAGTATGTACTTAAATATATTTTCAAGATCAATGAAACTAACTAGAAGAGGACTTCCAGTTTGTCTCATCTTTGTTTTTCAGATCAGAAATATAAAAGGAGACATTTGTTCAATCAATTCCTGCTCAGTTTCCTGAGCAAACTGATGTTTTCTCACAAAGCCCTCCATACATTGTTTCCTGGGTTTATTTATTGTATTCTTATTGGCTGTTGCTTCCCAAATCACCAATAATACCAACAACTCCTCTTCCAACAACCCTGATCGAACATATATTATGACTGGAATGTCTTTTCAAGCTTAACATGTTAAATGAGTTGCAGCTGAAAATAAATAAATATATGGCGGTCAGAGGGGGGGAAAGTAAGGAGGTCACACTACAGGAAATAGCTGTTTTCCGTTTCCACGATAAAGCAGCAAGGTCGATTGCGGATGTTTGCAAAAACACCATGTTATGGTGTGATGTGAGTTCGAGGATTTTGTCCGTCCTAGAAGGAGATTGTAGATAATGAACAGTTTAATATTTGGACAAGATATTGGGGGGGGTGAGAGGACCAAACACGCACAAGTTCACAGCTGGAAAAACGCTGCTATTGGGAAATACATGGGGCCCGGAAAACAGCAATAAAACGAAGAGCTAACAGCTGACGAACAGCTGACGACAGCTGACGAACAGCTGACGAACAGCTGGCAGGAAAAGGAAGTAAAACACAAACAAAGAGCACACAGCTTGTTACAGCCTGCTTCCAAGTTATTGTTTGTGGCATTTTTATTCCCACCAACGGTCATCAGCCACATTCTTATTACTCTGCTTTTTCCACAATGTTTTTTCTATGTATGTGTTTTTTTCCCAATGTAGAGGCTGAAAAGTCCGTTTATTTGTTTATGCTAAAGTCTCGTCACGAAGTCTATTTGATATGCGAGATTT
This sequence comes from Atherinomorus stipes, assembly GCA_023101725.1. Taxonomy (NCBI): domain Eukaryota; kingdom Metazoa; phylum Chordata; class Actinopteri; order Atheriniformes; family Atherinidae; genus Atherinomorus; species Atherinomorus stipes. The sequence continues at coordinate 389,219 of JALJCO010006234.1, forward strand.
GGGATGTTGACAGTGAAGGAGCCGATTTGCTGACGAATAGTTAGTGTGGGTGTTCTCCATCGTGTCCCACTTAGATAGAGAGGAATTTGTGTGTTTGTCTTTTGTATATGTGGGTGGTTTACAGATAAAGGTCTAGGATCTGAAGTGTGTATGTTTAAGCCAGTGGGATTCACTCGCAGCGGTAGGGGGAAGGAAAGTACTAAAATGGGAAAGACAGGGCGTAAGCCGAGGGAAATGACTGACTGCAAACTAAGCTACTGGGTAACGGGTACAGGAACGAAAAAGATAGAAGAAGGTAAGACACGCCAACTTGCTGTCGTAAAAGGGCGCTCGGGAAAGAAGGGTCTGCGTCAGCCGCCGCCCTGATAAGAGGCACAGCGGTAAGTATAAGGGTAAAAATCCATGCTACAAGGGCGGGCCGGCGGGTTGGCCAGGGGTCTGGGGTGGGGCGCGTGGATGAAGAAAGATATCGCTTAGCTTCCCCAGGGTGCGGGCCGAAAGCCCGGTCTGAAGCCGTTTGGGGCCGGTTTATTTTATGTCAAATTAACAATCTTCTGGTATGTTGTTGTTATAAATTAAAATACTTAATCAAACACATCTTAACCCTCTGAGGAGTAGAGTATAAATGGTTGTTTTACACTATTTTTGTTTGTAAAGGTCTGATATTTCCAGGCTGTGTTCGGCCTCCTGTCCACCAGGAGGCAGCCCTTCAGTCTGTTTTGGTGAATTTTGGTTACTTCTGCCACCTTATGTTTCACATATTTTTCAGATTAGTTGGATGTGGTAAAATGTTTTTACCAACAATTAAGGAGTTGTTTGGTTTTTATGACACTTTTTTTTTCTTGCTTGCTAGCACTTTCCACAGAACCCGGCATTTACCATTTTTTCCTTCACCCAACACGGATTAAACATGACTGTATAATCAGCTGGAAAACTAGGTTGTACATTTTATATCAAAACTTCAGCTATATTTGTTCTATCGGGTCAATTTAGATACTGGTTTATAGTTTGAAGTCCGCACTATCCCCAGAAGTTGGTAAGGAGTCTCTACGTTCGTTGTGTTTAGCAACTAGGTCATCTTAACTCGGACATACAATCTGGACATACTGGTTGTCCGTTGGCCCCAGAGGGTCAAAAAAAAAAAAAGTGTTCCGTTCAACTCGAAAATTTTACGGCAGCCCTTTAACTCATATTTTTTGAGTTAAGCATTTTACAGTATACCTGATTGACATTTTAAGAATTTCAAGTGAATGCAAAAGCAACATATTAACTGTAATAAGGACACCCATTTTGGTGATGGTGCCTGGTAAAAAGAATGTATTTAAGCTCTTGAGTGTTTTAGGGAAAAGCTAGGGTTGAAAATTAAACAATAAGGGTTTAGTGGTTTTGATTTTTAACACTAACCAAGTGTAACTTATGCCTAAACCCAGCGACAAGTTAGTTTTCCCTTAATATATTTGCACGCATTTCCAAAGCAACCTGCAATATGGCCTCCATGGGGGTGGTGGTTGCATTGAAACTAAAACATGAATTTTTGTTTTGACTTAATTTTTGTTTGAACTTTTTTTTAACATCATTCTGAAGTTAAACAGCTGAACTTTTGAATATTATTTGAAAGCACTGTGCACCATCCAACCACTTTCTCTGACCTCCTGATGAGAATTGTGTTCCTAACTATTTGAGGATGATGTCTACTGGAAATTTCCATACGAGTCTTATGTTCCTCCTGCTGCCTGTAGGGGCGGCTGTAGTTAACATAAAGCTGTTTTGGGTCATATTGGAGTCTCTGAACAAACGACCTATATGATCGTTTTAGCTGGAGGATTTGTTTCTTTGAACCGTTCATACATAATGAATGACGACCAGCAATTGAACCCTGATCTGCTTTAGATGTGGGCTGTTTCTCTTTCATGTACAAACTTGATCTCGTAAAATGGATTTTGCTTCAGTGTGATTTTAACTAGTATGTAAAACCATACATGGGAAACACAGCAGCAGTAAGTTTCTGCTTTGAATCAGAACAATAATTGTGGTTTTAATTCTACTCTCAAAGCAGACATGGATGAGTAAAGAAATTTTCCAAAACTCAGTTCAGTTTGGAATAAAATTACTTCATACAAATTACTCTGCCTTAAAGACTAAGTAGTCTTTAAAGGTACGGTGTGTAACAAATCCAAAGATCAATGGCAGAAAAATGTAATATATAATTCAAAACTTTGTTTCTTTTGATGTGTAATCGCTTCACTAGAATAGCTGTTGTGTTTATTTTCTGAGAATGAGTCATTTACATCTACTTGCTGGGGGTGCACATACATGGAGGCTGCCATATTTGTTCCGCTATTTTTTACTATGGTGTCCTTGAATGGACAAAACAATGTGTGTAAAGTGAGAACCCTCTAAACTTTAAAACTGCTGTACCAGCTTTGTTTAATGGGGGGTGAGAGCACCGTTTGGGATAAGTAATGCCTTAAAGGGCATTTAAAGTACAGTAGTTACCGATAGTACAATCATAGCTACACCTGAGACCACTGAATCACCTCACAGATGAAAACATCTTTTTGTCTGGGAGAATTTTGGCCACTAACGGCCACCATACATTCACAACAGTGCTTGGAATATGAAGCCATTTGAAAGACAACATTTCTTTCAAATAAATACCCATCTTTTCCATTAGATGTCAGTAATTCTTACACACTGTTCCTTTAATATTCATTCCGTTAAAATTCAGTGTGTTGTCTAGACATGGCTGAAATAACATTTTCAGGTGACAAAATGTAAATAGTATTCATTTCAAAGGCTGAGCAACTGGACTCTGTTCTCTGTTTTATTCGGCCCACTCATGCAGCTCAGATTTTATGTAAGCTAGGACAAACTTTCCAGTTTAGTTTGAATAATGTGTAAACAATGCCTTAGTGTTTAAATCTGCTCATGCATAATTCTGCACCATTAAGCTCAAATGCAAAAAATAACTGAATAAAAGGAATGGCAAAACACATCTCTCGCTGGAGGCTGATTTTCATGTCAGTGCTACAGCAGAACAAACACAACTCTATTCACCTGTAGGCGGAAAAGGGCTTTCCAGCTTGTCCTCTAAAGATACACCAGTATAATCACTAAATAAGTACATCGTTTACCTTACTGAAGATGATGAATACAAGGACACTATCACGGAAAACTAAAAAACGTTTTTGCTTTTTGTAGCCACCAACTTTGGGTGTGAAAAACATATTTTAACTTTTATGTAATAAAGAGAAAATAATTGTTCTGATTAAATCAATATTTTTTGCTCTTTAATCTTCAGATGTTTGACTAGATGCTGCTGTGTTTCGATCCTTTGCTTTAAATGCATTTCACTGATTCTTTTGATGATGCCTTCTGAGACTATCCCAGTTCTTTGATTGTTGTTTTGCAAAAACTTCATTGTTCGTCAATCGAAGCACACTGGATTTTACTTCAGAAGTTTTAATTAGCTCCTTTCTGGGCCATTACTGATATACATTTGATGTCATTCTTTGCTCAAGACACAAACTGATTACTTTTGGAGGAGCTGAGGTGAAATGCAGAGAAACATTCCCCCTCCTACGAAGCAACCTCTGGGTGAATAAAGCTAGTGTCAAAGAGAGTTTCCATCCCTGACGGTGGTGCAGTCACCCATCTGCTGCACGAACCAGCTCGCTGCTGCTGCTTCCTCATTATTCCATCTGTCAGAGAGGACAAACAGAATTATATGCAGGATATACAGCGAGGAGTTGGGGCAGCATCAAACTCGTGGGTGATGGGTCAGTAAAAACAGACATTTCCAGAAACCTGCATTGAGCCGCTAAGCAAACTGTAAGATTCCATCGCAGAGGGGTCAGTTTCGCCTCCCATCCTCTCCCGATGTTCCACCCTCATGTCCTCTGACCCACGTTTGCAAATACAGGACTGCTTCTGCCAAATCACAGCGGCTGTTTGCCTGCAAATCGGACTGATGGAAGGATACTAACCTTTTTCTTTAGTACTTCACTACATATAACAATTTGTGTAACAATGCATGAAGCTTTAACAGCATTGGACTTTTTAAGCCGTTCTTATGTTGGCATTACAAACTTGACCTCTAGACAGTTATGTAATCTGTCTACACAGAATATCTGTGAGCTAAGGGGAAAAAAAATAGAAACTACTTCTATGGAAATGAAATACAGACTGCAGTAAAATTATCTTTGGAGATCAACAAAATCCGAGTTAAGCTTGTTTTTCTTGTTTCGAGTTCTAGTTTGGAGCTCATGTATGTTTTTTTTTATTATTGTTTCAGTTCAGCATGCAAACATTAAAAAATCTGACACTGTTAAAAACAAATTATCTGCTCTTATTTCTTGCCTGCCGCATCACTTTGTAGGTGCTGATCACATGCTGCTAGCACAGTCAAGCCATTACTTATGCAGAGATAAGTCATAGATACATAACATGTTATACTGGTATCAAGGACTAATGTGTGTTTAACTATAGTATAACAGTGCAGACTTTCTTACCTGAAGATTTACATGAGGGGGGGCTGACTCATAGCTTTCTTGGTTGAGCTGCTGTATAATTCATTTTAATGCAGGGGAGGAAGGGGAGCTTTTGGGAGCTTTTGGCGCTGTTGAATTTAAGCTAAGCTAACATGCTAACCATGCTGACATCACTAAACATTACCAGGAGTTTTATTTTACCTTTTCAACTCAATCAGTCTTTTTAAGAAGGCCCACAACTGAACTTTTAGCATTTTTCTCGGTGATGCGCCCCCTATCAACAGCTAAACTAGCATCCATCTTGTATCGTACCTGTACTGTGATTCACTCCAGCCAGTAAAAGACAGTCTTATCTTGACTCTTGTTCTGTCACTTCCTCTCTTTTCCTCTGATAATGTTTCCTTGAGTTTCTTTTCTGAATCCGACATGATACGCATTCAAAACACCCGCTGTGTTCATGTGTGGTTCATATCTGTTTGCTAGTTAGTGATGTGGAGCACAACCATAGTCAGCTGCAACATCACCGCCCCAGATACAAAACTTACATGCTGTTGTTTCTGTGCCTTGGGACGCCGCTGGGCAGTGACGGCTTCAAAAATGCGCATAATTAATGTTGGTGTGCCATCAAAACGAGTCAGAAACGCATATTTTTAAAGTCTAAAAGTTACATTGTGTGTCTTTAAAGGGCCATATTATGCACTTTCCTGTCCATCTGAAAAAATTGTTTGATATCTTAATGTAATATGAGGATCAAATCTGTCCTTAGTTACAGCTTCATCTGTGCCATGTACCCTCTTTTTGCCACCACTATGAAATGTCGCGCTTGCAGCCATAGCAGCTTCATTGTTTCTGGTCTCGAACGGTGTTGCTCGTAGAGTCCTCTCTGAACGAGAGACCGTCTCAGTCTCGGAAGCGGAGCCAGATAATCAGCTATGAAAGTGAACGGTGTTCCAGACTGGAATGACCAGCTAGTGACATATGAATAGGCAGATTGTTAGAAATGCTTTATTTAAAAGTCTTAATCATGGAGTCTGGTTTTCTTCTTCTTCCTGCTTTTTTTTTTTAACTTTAAATCAATGGTTGTATTGGGGACAATCGCCATATAGTGAGCAGTTTTCAGTGGTTTGGTTTGGTCCGCTTCGGCTACGTGCAGTTTGAACGCAAACCAAAGCAAAGAAAGGGATAAAAGTTTTTTAGAAATCCCCACCCAATCGGACCGATTCCCCAGACTATCCTGGTGCGAATGCATCCTGACATCTAGTGGTTAAAATGGGTGGAGCAATTACCTCATATGCCGAACATAGAACTATGCTTGGCAGTGGCCAAAATTCCTCTAGATATAAAGATGTTTTCATCTATAAGTGTATTCAGTGGCCTCAGGTGTAGCTATGAATTACTTATCCCAGACAGTGCTCTAATTGTTGTGAGCACTGAATGGACCATTGTTTTGTCCATTCAGGGACACTGTAGTAAAAATGGTGGCATAAATAAGGCAGCCTGCATGTATAAGTGGACCCACAGCAAGTAGATATACTGTAAATGACTCATTTTTAGAATATAAAACACATAACTGCAATTCTAGTGCAGCGATTACACATCAATAGTTATGCAGTTTTGAATATTACACTTTTTCTGCCATTAACCTTTGATTTTGTTAAACACTGCACCTTTAAATTATAATTTTGTAAGAAATGAAGAGAAAAACGAGAATCTCCTGTTTTTTTCTAGCTAGTGCTAGCTTAGCTCACCTAGCTTCAAAGTTAGCTACTAGCTTGCTAGTTCACTACTGAGCCAGTTTTGGTAATTAAGCTTCTTGCTCTACGACGTCAGCTGTTTTATAATAAAATCTCATAAATCCAGAGTTGCTTTAGACTTTAAGCTATTCTTTTTGTGTTGCTTGTCATCCTGTAAAATTCTGAGATGTTTTGGTGTTTTTATGATCTACTTGTACATTTCTATCCTCTATATTACCATCTAGATGTGAGTGTATCTCTTAGTGAGAAGACCTTTATACATATTGCGGCAAACTGTATCCCATTCAGTGATCTCAACTAATTCTGTAGGCTTAATTGGGGTTAAAACGCGTGTTAACCCCACCATGGCCATGATATGATAATCTCACTGCTGAGTGGGCCTAGGTTCTCACCCCACCAAACACTTTGACCTGTGCAGAGGAGTTTTAGTAAATTTACCTTAGCAGCGGTCAAAGCTACAAAACAAACAGCCAGACTGAAGACCTCTTCACCGACTCCCTCTGCTCTTTGTCTGACTGTCTCACAGCTGAGCAGGCTGGATGAGAGGCTTTCATAAGACCTGACCAGACAAGTGAAGTGTTTCCTGAAACCCAGCCAGGTTAGAGTATGAACACTCATGTGAAGATCTGTGGAAATACATTGTGTGCATGGAGGCTTCTGCCCTCACCCCTGTCCTCCGCAGGTTTGGGGCAGGAGGAAGTTCTTTCAGGATATTTCTCATGTGACATGCTATCTTATAAATGCATCCTGATATTCATCCAACCAAAGGATGATGAACATGAGTCACTGCTTATTCAACCTGCTTCATGTCGCTACTCTATCAGCACCCAGGTCGGTTCATGTGAGGCTTTTTTGCAGAGAAAATTAAGACGAGTGCAGTGGAAATGACAGTTTATTAGTCATGGTGGACCAGGCTGTAATAAGGAGCTGTATTAAGCATCAGGGTGGAATTTCTTCTGTCTTAACACTCACATATACGTCCTCACATGTTCCTGCTCACCAGCAGAGATGGTTTGTAAGTCTTGTCTGAGCAAAAGTTTCCATGTGCTCAGTCAGTTCCAGCCTGATTTAATAGAATTGTGAGACTGTTTGTTGCAGCTCCTCCAGCATTAATCTTAAATAGAAATAATCTTCTTCAATCAAGTACAAGTTTTCTCCTGTAGTGGTTAACCAATCAGCTTTGGAGGATTGAGCATTTAGTTTAATTTTCATTATTACCAAACTGTTCTCTGCTCATGCCATTGACTCAGTGCCTTTTTCCCCTGAGGATAAATGCATTGATGAATGGGTTTTACATGTAAACCTTAATTCTGAATTATTATTTCCATGTAAACATGAAAAACAATTTAATTCTGAATTATTTAATTTGGTATAGTTAATTAGGCCTACTACTAAACCAGGGCCATTTTCATGTTTTACTGGTCGGAACAAGAGATTAAAGGCCCAATTCCTATTTTCATTCCTACCCCTTGCCCTTCCCCTTGGCACTAGGAATTATGACCCTAAGAAATGGGACAACCCTTCTAAATCCTTATGCGTCACCAACAGTCGTCCGGGGTGCAGTAAACTGACATCACGGCTGTTTCTGGAAGAGTTTGCAATGCCGTCTGCGGCAATAATCTCCCTTTCCAGGGCAATAAGATTATTTTTTCGGTTTTGGGGCGAAAAATGTAAAAATGAAAGGAAAAGACGACACATTTGACTCAAGCTTCACTTTAACGTTACATTACAGACATGAGCAGATGCACGTAATGTTATGAAACTAGCATTTTTTTCGACATTTGTAATAAAACTGTAATACATTAAAGTGACCTTGAAATAGTAATTTTCATATTTTATTTACCAAAAAAATACTCCCACTGACAATTTCCCACCATTTTGCCTGTATTTCGCATGAAAATTGTGTCGGTAATAAGCACCTTCAAAGTTTTTTTAGTGCGCCCCTTGAACATCTCCAATTCGAGGGCCAGATAGCCCCCCTCTCAGTCTGAACCAGAATCGGGACACCACTTAAAGCCCATTTATGCTTCCTTACGTACGTAAATGGCGATATACGTTTCATGTGCTGCCATCTGTCACTGTTTTCATGCTTCCACGCGTCTTCTGTGTTTCAATGGTTCATTTATCAGTTTGACCACGAGGTGGCAGTGCTGAGTTCATTGTTAATTTACACCGCTTGGTGTCGGTAACGTAGATATAAGTGTATTTTCAGACACATTCACACAGCCTCTCCTCAAAAGCTCCAGCCATGTGTACAGATGCGCTTCTCTGCTGGTTTGGCGTCTTTTCTTCTTTCTCAGGTGCTTTTATTGGGCTGTTTGGCTCCAGCGGTTTTTGAGTTGTTTTCTTCTGGTTCCCGTTCTTCTTCCCTGGTTTTTTCCTGCGTATCAGCTCCACAGCTCTACACTGACCCCGCAGGTTTCCGGTGGTATTGCTCAGTCTTCTGCGTCGAGTGACGGACCAACAAGCCCCTCGAAAATGCACCAAAATTACGTGCATAAGTTATGCATACACATTTTCTTAATCAGTCGTTTCATTCGCTGTCACTGTCAAATGAAGCGCATGCAGCGATAAAGGCCCGATACCAGCACCGCGGTATTGACATGCAGGGAGCGGATGTGCTGAGGAGTTCCTGAGGACCACCTTTTGTTTACGGGGGTGGATTGGTATATTTGCTTTGTTTTGCCGTTTCTGAAAAACAGTGAGCCCGGGATGTTTTTTGTTTTTTGTTTTTTGATGTTTTATTTTTTGAAATTAGGTTTAATAATTTCCACATCTTTGGAGGCCCCCCACAGTCATGGGCCCTTGGAATCTTCCTAACTTTTCCCCCTATACGGCGCCCCTGTGCGTAACCGACGCAGAAAACAGACGAAACTGTCCATCCGTCTGCGTATCCGTCTTCTGCATCGAGCATAAATGGGCCTTTACTCTTCACATGACCCACAAAGCAAAGGGTTAGGCCCAAGAGCTAAGGTGAAGGGGGAATTGGAATCCCCCCGAAGGTTATTAGAAAATCCTCTTTTTATCGTTGTCTTTAATGGGTAATATTAACTGGTGAACAAGTAATGTTTTCAGCGAGGAAGCAAACTTGGGTGTTTAGGGAAAAAAAATTTCAGTTCTTCCGTCACATGGGGGTTTGTTTGGGTGCGTACTTCCTCCCCGAATGAAGGAAACCTGATGCATCTGCTTATTTACTTAAGTGGCATGATATAGTTGCAGCATGAAGTGTGTCATCACAGACATGCTGATTTCTCTTTTTCCTGTGAGATCAGGCTGCTCAGTTGTTTGCTTTTTCAATCCCGGCTCCGTGTGAAATTTCACCCCCCCCCCCCCATTACTTGTTCATATCTCATCTTTTCCCTCTGTTTTTCTGATCTTTGACCCCTATCCACCCATCCTCCTCAGGCTGATCTGCCCATATTTATGGGTCACTTGGGGTTGGAAATGAAATATCTCCCTCCCTGTAATGCCACTATGGACATGTGCATTTGCAGAGCTTTGTCTTTAAACTCTGCTGTATGATGTTTTAGACTGGCACCAGATTTGAATCTTCACTGTTTCCTGTAATAATTAAATGTCACAAACAAATAAATATTAGGGCTTTATTAAAGCTTTTCTGTGAATTAAAGATATGACATGCAGGAAGAGTACCCCACACATCTTTTCTTAAACTGGGTAAAATGTGTTCTGTTCTCAAGAGTCAAGACAGCATCATTTACCTCAATCTGCATCTAGATTTGACCAAATCTGTATCCTGGATAATTTTCCCAAACAACAAGTTGTATTCCTGCAGTCTTCACATCCTGACCTGAAATGTTAAAAAATAAGACCCAAGTGTTTTTTCTAAAAAAAAATAAATAACTTATTAGAAAATAAACTGACAAAAGTTTCGTTACAGGCCCATGGTTGCAAACTACTTATTTTACAAACAACCACATACTAAGGATGTTCATAATATATGGTCTAAGGATTTTCAATTTTTTTTTTTTTTTTTTACCAACTCTTAATTTCCAATACCAAATCAATACCGATATATGCAGACAACTGTGAGGTTTTCTCTCATATTTTGAGAAATACAGCTATACTCTGCTCTGAAAGCAAGGATCCCAAAATATCCTTAACCAGAGGAGTTCATTTTGGATATCTGGCTGCCAGATATCAGATACTAGCAGGTATTAGCCAAAATGTGGCTAATTCTAATGTTTCTCACAACTTGGTAACTTAACCAACAACTTAAAACCAGACATATTATAAGCAGCTTCAAAGCAAGTTAGTCTGTAGCAGCAGCAGCTGCACCGTAGTCACATGACTGAAAGGAATGCTGGGAAATGAAGTTCTTCCACAATATGACTGTTTTCCATGTTGTCCCTCTGCTAATGGAACTAAATCTTGCAAGATTTTGTTCGTAAAAATATTGGTCTGAAACAAAAAGCATACCAATATTTTCCAGTATCACATTTTAATGGCAATATCGGCCGATAATCAGACATTTCTAGTTTATATATAGAAATATATACATAAACTCTGAGTCCTTTTATCTGCAGAAAATACTCCAATTTCATAACAGAACAACATGATCTTGAAAGATTTTGTTAATAAAAATATCAGACCATAAAAACGATACTGATATTTTCCAATATCATATTTTAATGCCAATATCGGCCAATAATAATAATAAAAAACGGACATTTCACATATATACATACGTCAAGTCTGATTATTCTGCAGTTGACGGGGGTATCGGTGACGGACAAGAAATTTGTGAGATGCTGCAGAAACAACCACCACATCTTCAACAAAAGAAAACAAAAGAGATGATTGTTGACTTGAGGAACAGGAATAAACAAAGCACTATTTGCAACCTGGAAGAAGAGGTGGAGGTGGTGGAGGAGTACAAGTACTTAAGTTCAGCTGGACAACAGACTAGCCTGGAAATGCAACACAGAAACATCTAAGAAAAGTCAGAGCAGACTGAGATCATTCACATCAAAGAATCAAAACCAAATTCCATTTAGAAAGCACCTTTCAACACAAAGTGCTTTAGATAATAGAAACAAAATTTATGAATAAATAAAACAAGCCTTTATACATCGAAGTATATAACAACTTAGACAAAGCCCCTGCAGTGAAGGACCCCCATGAGGAAAAATTCTACTCCAAAATGTTGCATATCACTGCATTGATTTATATCCGGCATGTATGTACTGCAAGTTTCCAGCTGAAACATCCAACCAGTGTAAATAATGCGTTCACTTTCTTTCCATTTACATTTTATGACACACAGTTATTCGAAACATGTATTATAAAAGGATTTTAAAAATGTCAGTGCTCTCCAATAAAATTTGAAGCTGGTGTTTTCTATAAGGGTACACTGAAGAGCACTGAAAAGTTGAGTTTTATGGGCATGAAATGGACCACCAACTATATTCGACTATAATTTAGCATTTGAGACAGCTGTGGCCAATTGCAGCTGGTCTATTCCTCCAGACGGCACACAAAGACGGCTTGAAGCAGGAATCCTACGTTTCTGGCATTTTATTTCACACTGGAGTCCTTTTCAAATACCTTCATATTTCTGAGCAGGATGAATTGAACAAAGTTAGAAAGAGAAAGAAGGCTGCGTAAAGGTCCTGTCAGCTGAAATGTCAAATCGTTGATGTTCGCTCAGTATCTCACAGTTTCAGTCTTTCCACACTCGCCCCCTTAATTTAGAGCTCAGACATCCAGAGTTGGTCTTTAATTGAATTTTTACAACCACCTCCCCAAAAAAGCGATAGCATATGTACAGTCCTCAAAATTATTCATACCCTCAAATTAAAGAAGGAAAAAAAAATCAGCTGTCAGTGAAATGAGATGAAATTAACTAAAGTAATGATAAATAAAAATTCTATGAAAATCATGACATTGATTTTGAATTGTGGTTCAACGGAAAATGTTAAAAACAAATACACAAAAAATTAAACAAACAAGCATGATGAGGCTCTGAAACCAAAATTTCGTTGAGCAACACTTTGAGGCAATCACTGCAATCATGTGTTTTCTGTAATGTTCGAAAAAGATTTACACACCTGTTGACAGGTATTTTCGTCCCCTGTTCATGGGAAAGGTGCTTTCATGTTTCTGTGACAGTTTTGTTTGTGATTATTTTTTAATTATTTCCAAACAAAATTATAAAGCAATATTTTATTTCACTAAATCATAATTTTGTAAATTTTTATTTATTATTAATTTCTTTAGTTTCTTATTTGAATTACTATTGTGAATTTAGCCCATTCTTTAATTGGAGGGTATGAACAATTTTGAGGACAACTGTATATACATAAGATATATCATGTTACGATATAAAATGAGTTATATGTTGATATGAGATTTTGATCATATCCCCCAGCCCTGCTTGCCGGAGCTGAACCATCAGAGAAAAACCTGCATGCTGCAGATATGGAAAAGAAACTGCAACACGCTGTAACCCCACACTCGAGTATAAAAACACACACACAGACATCTGCATCAGCTACGTGGACCCGATATGACGCAGACAACGCACGGGTATAAATCCAGCTTAAGTGGTTGGCATTGTGATTTGTGTTAATCCAAGAAGTGACAAGAAAAGGTTTGACCAACTGAGACATACGACAAAATTAAGTAAATAGCCAGCACACAAAGGACCAGAGTATTTAAACCCATGAGGATGATGAGCCACAGCTGAACCTACTGAGCAATCAGGACACCGCCAGCAGTCACGCCTGCAGAAAGAATTAGTAGACCACCAGGGGAAGACAGAGGATAAACTGCAGACACTAACAAATCCTGCCCATTTTTTTCTGTAAATAGATCAATCTTGGCTTCAGAGCGTTGCATACTGTACGTTTGCTAATATCTCTCATTCAGTCAGTCTAGTTTGGCCCCATTTGGTAATTCACTGGTGAGATAAATGATTAAAATCTTCAGTGGTTAGTATTCAGTAACTGGAAAAAAGAGCTCCATCCCACCGAGGTACGAACTCTGCATGATGCCCTGTGATCATCAGGCACTATGAGGTTGCTGCTGTGTGCAGCCACTGATGATTAAACTTGTTCAAAAACAACCACCACCGCTGCTGCTCTGGTCCTGCAGCCTGGTTGTTGTTATTTCAGTCATTGTGAAACTTGTACGGTCTTTAAAACAGCTCTCTATCCCACACATTGACCTTAAATCCAACATAATACATTATAGCCGCATAAACCATGTAGTGATTTCCTAAAAAAGATACTGACTTTTAGGCCCAATTCCAATTCCTATTCTCATCCCTAGCCCTAGCCTTTCACCTTAGCCCTATGGATTGCATTATTCCCCCAAGAAATGGGACAACCCTTCGAAAACCTCATGTGTCACCAAAAGCCATGACACAGTAAACTGACATCACGGCTGTTTCCAGAAGAGTTCACAATGCCGTCTGCTAGGGATGTTATGCTCGAGCCCGTCTGCTCAACTCCGCCTCGATCTTATGAACCGGAAGTCTCGCTACCGCTGTTTTGGTGGAAGTCTCAGCATGCCGAAAGCCACGTGACCACACAAACCGAGGCCTCGTTACGTCATCGGCCAGTGTCGAGCCGAAATCTTGAAGAGACTGAGTTTATTAATCTGTCAATACTTAATACAGGTTCCAGTCGCTTGGGAATTTATTGAAAAATACTTAATTAATCACAGAGGATGATTCCAAGATATTAACCACAAAGGAAACACTGAAAGAAGGTTGACAACGTATCTTTTATTATACACCGTGTCAGAGACTAAACAGCTCCAGTCAGTGCTTCCCTCAGCTGCAGTACACATCCACAGCCAGCAGATGGAGCTCATGCTTACTGTCTTAAATGTCTCGAGACTTTGTGTCGATCTCTTGGCAGCTGTGTCAATATGTCTCAGTGTCTCATGAAGCTTCGTTTTCACCATCCCTACCGTCTGCAGCAGCAATAATCTCCCTTTCCTCGGCACTTGGGTTATTTTTTGGCTTTGGGCAAAAAAAAACGCAAAAAATGAAAGAAAAATACCTTCGACTGAAGCTTAGCGTTAACGTTATGTTACAGACATGTGCAGATGCACGTAATGTTACGAAACCAGAGATTTTTTTTTCACTTTTTGTCACAGGGTTATACTCCCTACTAAGCTCAATCATAGTGACACAAAAACTAGCAAAACACCCCCAAAACCAAGCACGGAAAGGAAAAAAAGACTGTAAAGACCACAATTCCTTACAGTTGGTATGAACCTAAACATATTGTTTACATGACTTACACCATATAATGGAAGATTCCTGTGAAATAGCTCTCAATTGACCATAATCAGTACAAATTCCCAAAACACCTGAAGCCCAGGTCACATGACCAAGTCTAACACTTCCTAATGAAGGCAATAGGAGATTATCACGCTCTCCGGAAGTTTCCGGAATCTAGGCATTTCCTCTTCCGGGCCATTTTAACAATAGCTGTCCCTGCTCTGTTCCACTTTGAAATTCGGATAAACGCCAACCATACTTAAGTTTTCATTGATTCCTGACTGAAGTGATGCTAGGGAAGAAATGGATCAAAGCGATCGATTCGTTGTAGTGAAGGGCCGAACTTTATAATAAAACAACGCAGCACTTTTGTTTGTAGCCAGCAGAGTACACAGCGGGTGTTAGCAGGCTAGCATTAGCCAGCTTGATGACGTGCCTAACTTTATGCTGCTGAAAACACACAAGACACACATCTGAAAACGTCTCCTTTCTTGACAGTCCCCAGTTATTCCACTGGAAACGGGGGGGTACAGACCCGATTTTCACTTCAGTCTGGAATCCATGAAAATTTAAGTAGGGTTGGCGTTTATTCAATTTACAAAGTGGAACAGAGCAGGGACATTCACTGCGTTTACATGCAACCAATAACTCTTTAAATTACAGGGAGTATTTTGTACCAGCGATCAGACAGTGCTCTGCACAGCTTGCTAGTTTATACATCACCATGGCAACACGCATCCCGAGAGGAGCTGGTGTGCAAACAGTTACTTCGAGGGGCTCCATCACTCATCTGGAAAAGTTTGGTGAAGATGTGATAGAGGAAAATCCACCGACTCCAGCCGGAGTTAACTTCATCATTACAACCGTTCCCACCAGTCCTGGCTGAGACCTTCATCTGTCCGGGGGTCTCTGCTGGAAACGGGAAGCGTGGATGTGCACAGCTCCAGCTCCGAGCACACGTTCTCTCCTTCTATGACCCGTCAAGTAGCTACTGCTGGTGGGTCAGTACCAGCACTCCGGATTGCAGTCAAGCCAGCCGCCTCTCGCGGATCCGTGGTCATGCCAATCAGCGTTATTTTGGCTGTAACTCGGAAACTTGGCTGGCTTTACCGCAGTGGCTCCGGATGGTTCATTATCCACCATCATCATGACGTTTTCCGTGCGTCGCTGTTTGGGTCGGGATATTCCAATAGGGGATTATCACGCTTACCGGAAGTTCCCGGATTTTGGCACTTCCTCTTCCGGGCCATGTTAACGACAGACGTTCCTGCTCTGTTATACTGTTTAAATCGGATAAACTCCAAACGTACTCAAGTTTTCATTCTAGACTGAAATGATACTGGATCAAAAGCTGGATCAAAGCGATCGATTCGCCGCGGTGAAGGGCCGAACTTTATAATAAAACACGTTTGTCGCCGGTGGGACACAACACCGGCACTTCACAGCATGCTAGCATTAGCCAGCTGCGTTTACTGACGTGCTTAACATTGTGCGTCTTAAAACACACAAACATCTGAAAATCGGGTCTGTACCCCCCCGTTTCCAGTGGAACAACTGGGGACTGTCAAGAAAGGAGACGTTATCAGATGCTTGTGTGTTTTCAGCCGCACAACGTTAGGCACGTCATCAAGCTGGCTAATGCTAACCTGGTAACAGTAGTCCGCCGACTACTACTCTGTTAAACTTTGTTAATCGGATAAACGCCAATGCCAAGTTTTCATTCCAGACTGAAGTGATGCTAAGGAAGAAGTGGATCAAAACGACCGATCTGCCGCGGTGAAGGACCGAACTTTAACGACACACGCTTGTTTGTGGCCGGCAGTCTGCGCAGTCGTGTTAGCAGGTTAGCATTAGCCAGCTCGATAACGTGCCTAACTTTGTGCGGCTGAAAACACACAAGCATCTGAAAGCGTCTCCTTTCTTGACAGTCCCCAGTTGTTCCACTGGAAACGGGGAGGTACAGACCCGATTTTCAGATGTTTGTGTGTTTTAAGACGCACAATGTTAAGCACGTCAGTAAACGCTAGCTGGCTAATGCTAGCATGCTGTGAAGTGCCGGTGTTGTGCCCGGTTGTGCCCGGTTGTGCCCCACCGGCGACAAACAAACGTGTGTTTTATTATAAAGTTCGGTCCTTCACCGCGGCGAATCGATCACTTTGATCCACTTCTTCCTTAGTATCATTTCAGTCTAGAATGAAAACTTGAGTATGTTTGGAGTTTATCCGATTTAAACAGTATAACAGAGCAGAAACGGCTGTCGTTAACATGGCCCGGAAGAGGAAGTGTCAAATGTTTCAACTTCCGGAAACCGGAACGCAGAAGCGTGATAATCCCCTATTGATTTCAGTAATCATGTATACAGGAGTAACTCTGTCTGCTCACGCATGTAAACGGGTTATTCCTGATCTTTCAGACACCGGAATATTGACCTTACCCGAATTTTGATGGTATGTACACGTGGTGATTGAAGTGGACCGGAAGTGACCATCTAAGTGTTTCAAGTTCCGGAAACCGGAACACGGAAGCGTGATAATCCCCTATACCTTTCTGCCCAGTTTTTTCACACTGGTACCACACACTGCAACACCTATGAGTGATTAAATGTATGTGAAGCCCTGGTATGAGCTTGCCAAGTGTGCACCCTTGCCTGGGCTGCTCAAACGGAGAGAGATGGGACAAATACGAGCAAAAGAGATGACCAAACATTAACAGAACTGAAAGGAAAAGGATGACATGACGTGTGTGTGCCAGCGCTGGTGTACGTATGTGACTGGGTGTATGTGGGTAGCTGTGTACAGGGCAGCTTGCTCCTCACAGACACATTTCTAATAAAACTGTTTGTAATACATTAAAACAACCTTAACCTGTTTAAAACCACCTGGGCGCGGCGCAGGCTGTGTTTTAGTCACTTAATTTATATTTTCAGAAACTAGAAGGTGTAAGAAGGTGTAAATGATGTCTCACACAAGTAATTTGGCCTTACAGTTCCTCTGTTATTTGCATTTCCATTTGGGTATGCAAAATAGGCGAGGATTACTTAAAAAGGTGGGAGTTAAGAGGTTAAATTAGCTATTTTCATATTTTATTTACAAAAAAATACATTTGTGTGTTTCTTTGGCTGGCGCTGCCAATCCCCGCACCATTTTTCATATGAAATTGTGGTGAATATCATACCACTTGCTTTCTAGTGTTCCCCTGGAAAATCTCAGATTCAAGGGCCTGATAGCCCTACCACTTCCCCCTCCCCCTTGTTCTGAACCAGAATCGGGACACCACTACTCCTTCATATGAACACGCAAAATAAAGGGTTAGGGCTAAGGGGGAATTAAAATTCACTCTTTCTTGAATATTAAAGCTAAACTCATTCATCCAACAGATCAGTAAATGACTCCATCTCTTGCCAGTTTCTGGTATTTGCCTTCTTTTCCAAGAGGATGTGTCTATCAGTGTTTTCACATTGAAGCTAAATTGAATTCTGAGAAAATTCAACATTTCTTTTCACTTTTTCCTTATTGACGTCTTCAAAGTTCACCAAGAAATGTCCTTGAAAGATCCACAGCTGACAGCTGACAGCTGGAACAAAGTGGTTTACATATTTCATTTTCTGAAATCTGAGGTGGAGCCCGAGGTGAGCAAACTTGGCAGCTTCAAGAAGCTTTTAGCACATTTGTAGTAGCAGTGTGGGAGGCACGAGGAGGCCCACAGCTCCTTCATGCCCCGAAGCCACCGCTTTAACTTTGATTGTAGTTTCATCACATTCACCGAATAGCAAAGGTGATAAACTGTTTGGTTTCAAATCCAGTTTTGTGTTTTTATAAGCATAAAGCAAAGCTAAAAAAAAGAGACAAAGCATGTCAAAATTATTTAAGGGTGTAGCTGAACAGCAACAGGTGTGAAGCTAAGATTCCTGGGATGAAACGAGTCCATGACTTCCAGTTCCACTTTCATAAGCTGCATTTAAACAGAAGTAGATTTTTCATTCAGAAACCCGTCATTCTGCTGAGGAATATTACTTCCTTCATGAAAAAAAAAAACCCCACTTCTTGTCAAATTTCACAAAACACTGTCAGGCAGCCAATTAAATACTTCATATCTGTTCGAATCAATTATCTCAACCACGCAAGTGCCCTGCACCACTGTTGTGAAATGATTGAGCTAATGGGTTTTTGTTCCCACGCACGCAGTATCAAACCTCTCCGCAGCAATTAAGATCATTATCCCCCCTTGTGTTTTTGTTTAAATCCATTTCGGGTCTATTCTGCTCACTTGCAGTTTTACCTCTGATTGGATCTGAAGGAAGGAACACCTCTTTGCTACTTTCACTTCAGCAAAAACACATCAGGTGACCCAAAATATACTTCACTTCCCTTCCTGAGGCAATCTGTATCCCAAGAGCCCACTTTAACACAGATAATTGACCTTGTGGTAGAAAAGAGTAATTAGGACCTGAAGCTAAGTTATTGTAGAGGATCTTCTAATGTGAATTGTTGACTTTCAGTCTTGCGAGAACCTCTGCTGAAGACAATAGCTGTTATATTTTCTGACAAAACTATACATTTGCAAGGGAAAAAAAAATTCCACTTTCTCACAGTATTTTTTGTTTGAGCTGCCAACTTTGCATTTACTTAAAACATGACCTTAGTTTCTCCACAGTAGCATGGAAGCAAAGAATGATGAATGATAATGGGAATCCAATGCAAATATGGAGCGTTCACATTGTTTCCTCAGCAGTGAATGTTTTCATGTTTACTGCAACATTACTATAATGTCATTTCATCGCTCAGGGCCCTTTTTTTTTGTGGAAAAACTGTCCCCTGTGAAAACTGAGGCAATAATGTATTAATTTAATGTTGATGATATTGCGTCACCTAAATTATGTTATCGATATAGCATGTACGACCCTTGTAATAGGCTTGAAATGACTTGTTTGCTGTGGCACCTCCTCATTGTCAGCCTCCTGGATGCTTTTTCTTTGCATCAGTGTTGTTTTTCATTTTCTTTCCTCCTGGAAATTTTACTCTGAGAGTGGTTGTTTTCCCAACCAATCCAATCTAGTTGGTAAAACCGATATTGGTCAGATTAACCAATATTAACCAATAAATATTGGTTAATCAAACCAATCTTTTGACATATAACTATCAATCAGATTTGTAAAATTCATTAATTTTGGGTTGTTTTAACTAAGGATAGACCAATACATCGGCCGGTCAATATTTTAGGCCGACATTTGCAATTTTTGCTGGTGTCGGGTGTGTTGGCCCTTCTCAGCATAATTTACAGACTTTTTCTCTATATGTATTTATTACAAATGTAATGTTTCTATTCAATATTTTTTTACAAGTGCACTTTCATTTTTCATATATTTATTTGAAATGCTTTGTTCTTGTTTATATTAAAAGAGTTTTGAAATAACTTTTCTTTGTAACCTTCATTTTACTGATTTAGGAGTCAAATGCAGTATTGGCCCCAAATATCGGCAAGTTGTTGCGACCATTGGCAGAGGCTGGTGAGAAAATATCTGTATTGGTATCAGCCCTGAAAAAAATCTGTATCGGTTGATCCCTAGTTTTAACAAATCATTTTTAGGGTGTCCTACCATCAAGAGGGCTAAGTGAGCTATGCAGAGACTGGACTGTAGAGCCCGAACAATCAGCCTCAGTGGGCTGACAACAGGTCCCCCAGCGATTTCTTCTGCATTCTTCTGTTCAAGCTCGAGGTATTTTTGCCAGCTGGCCTGGATGACGTGAGTTTTTAGGAACTTCAGCTGCCTTCCCAAGTTGATCCTCAGCTGCCAGTCATGAGCTGAGGCATGCAGCCTGGTTGAGGTCCTTGGCTGTGGTTGACATTTCTCTCCAACTATGACAAAGGTGTTGCAGAGCCTGTTTGCTGGGTTTGATAGCAGTATAGATGTTTGATTCTGCTTTTCACACCTGGTCATGGCACCAGTTTTTCTTCCCCTCTCCCAGTGCCATCCCAAAGGTTGTTAGAGGGTTATCAGACACTGATAGGATTGGGACGCCTCTCAGTGAAAGGCAGTGTTTGTCACGCAGGACCACAATCCTAGCCGTGGCTGGTTTTAAGGTCATTCTGTCCCGTGGAATAAGCCTTTCCAGGTTTACAGAAGCTATCTGCATTCTCGCACTGCTTTATTTGTGCACTAGGTTATCATTTAAAGCTTTGATAGGGAGATCGTGAATGCCAGATCAGAGGCCTCTATAATCCATCCTGGCTGACTCTATCATCATAGCCACGGCAGAGTCAAAGGCAAGGTGCAACCAGGTGATGCAATGTGGATGTTGTTTCCTCAGAGATGAATGGCCATAAAGTCATCAGAACATGTCTTGAGCCCTTTTTTTGGGGGGGGGGATTACAGGAACGTTTTCATAGTCAGTCTGCCATCTATCGTAGTTTATGGAAATCATCTTCTGGGATCTTTTTAGCTCCTACATCCAGGGAGTTTGCCAGCATGAAGGGAATCTTCTGTAACCTGACTGTATGGTGACTGTACATCTGGTTTGAGTGTAAAGCAGGGGCACAGATACGATTTTTGAACTGGGGGGACCAAGCTGTCAGCAAATGATTTCACCTCAATAAGTTATCTTTGTGTAATTTGGGCTTTAACTCGGGTCGCAATCTCACATAGCTACAACCACTCCCACTCCCAGGCTTTCACATACAGTCCGATCACTCCGCGATTTGATGCAAAAATACAGATGTTATGACATGTATGTGATCACAGCCCTACGTTGTACATGCTTCCCTGTAATTCACTCACTCTGTCAGCTGCTGAGCAGGCCGTGACCAGCAGAGAAAACCATGTCGCTGATAATCAGTGTGTTTGCAGCAGCAGAGCTTTATAATTTATTGTGGTGGTGATGATGTTGTGAATGTACAGCAGAATGTATCCAACCATATAAAGTGCAATTCATTACTTAAGGAAAATGTTGCAAGGGCTACCTCCTATCAACTTTGCTCCAAGCAGCACAGCACAGGGAGAAGTGGAACCAGTTCACACCAACCAACAGAAACATGTCTCTCACATTGGCGGAGCGGGGGGCGGCTTAGGGGGCTTAAGCCTGGAATGATTCTTCAAAAGCCCCGGATCGTTTTGAAGTTTCTTGTTTCTGTTTTTTATTATTTTAGATTTGATAATTTCTCATCAACTACCATGTATGCAAAACGTAATAAAAAGGGGACGCTGCATGTCATTACTATAAGCTCCCCCCTCTCTGAACTTGGTCTGGTTCAAACCTGTGGCGTTTGTGTGCCGCGCGCGCCTTTCACATTTCACCTCACAAGAAAACACCGGTGCGCAGCGCAGCGCAGCCCGACCTGCAGCAGCTCCCATGTGCTCATTGATTCACAGCATCAGAGGACGTTAATCTCACGTTCATGTGGTAGGTAGTGGTCACATTATATGTAAACAAACCTGTCATGAATGACGATGGTGTGTCCGTTACTTTTCCCTTGTAACTTTTATAACAGTCAGATGTAATTAGGCAGTGAGCACAGATGCGATTGTATTAACAAGATGAGTGAAAGTAATTATTGAAACAGTAATATGGTGCATTTAGCGTTGGTTTATGAAACAAGTACAGTAATGGGCTAAGCCCAATAAATTTCCCTAAATTTGTAATTAATTTTAACTAACTTTTGAATATATATAAACATATACAGTACTATGTACTTTTTGTTTTGTGATTTGCCAACCATGGACATCAGGTCCTTTTTCAAAAAAGAGAAAAGCTCAGTTGAGAGAAAACAACTGAAGACAATTTTACATTAATATATGTCATATAACTTTGGATAATAATACAGTAATTTGCTCTGCTTGATGTATGAATGAAGGACAAAAAGAGAGAGATGGTAGAAAGAGAGAAAGATGCCAGCATGAGCATTTTAGAACACTACACTAGTTTGTGTACTTTTTTAAAAAGTTGAGGTTAAATGATGTTGTCATGTTTAAATGTTGAACTAAAAGAAACAGCAAAAACACCTTACCTGGTGATATTGCTGTTTCAGCCCACCACTATATGCAGATATGACCTTTTACCTGTTTTAACTCCAGAACAAAGGTACAAATAACCTTATAATTGTGTGGACTATAGTTGTGTGTCAATTTTTACAACAATATATTTTGTGGCTCTGGTTGATCTTTGTGTGTTTGTACAAAGAGGAGAAGATAAAAGCAAGAATGAGAACAACACAGAGGTGGAACAAGAACCAGGTTAAAAGAAGAAGAAGAAGAAGAAAAAGAAGAAGATGGGATTATATTTTAAGACATATTTACTTTGGGTGAAGTAGCATTTTTAAAAACAGTTTTTCTTTATATCTTTGGTTAAATTTATGAATATATTCCTGAATGAGTCCCGGTTTAGAACTGGTACTGTGAATTATGCTCAGTGAGTCCTTGTTTAGTCCGATGTTAGTTTTAACGATGAACCTGTTTGTGGGCTAAGCCCCTGATGATGACAATGTCTAGCTCCACCCCTGGTTTCTCATCCACCAGTGTAGGCCCCGCCCATCAAGTGCACTTGAATTCACAAGCAAAACTTCAGAATTTGCAACCAAAAAGGACAAATTTGTAACCTTTTTTTAAAAAAAAAACTTAAAATGAAAGAGGACTGATTCATAAGAAAAATACTTGTATGTTTTTACTTTCAAACATTATTATTGATTAAAGTTGAAAAAATATGCTGTCTATTTTTATTTTTCAATTGCAAACTGTTCTGTTTTGATCCCAAAAATTTGTTTTTGATTGCCACTGACTATTTTGCACTCAAATCTCTTTTCTGGTTTAAAATATATTCTATTTATTTGATTACATGATAAAGAAACAAAATTCTCTCCATAGATAACAGCAACAGGCACACATGCAGGTAGAAATTTCTCCTTAGCACCCTGAGGTATGAACCTTGTGGTGTGTTCAACTGAAGAGGGTGTGTGTCGGAAGTGGGAGCTCAGATCAACGTAATCGTACAATGGAGAGCTCCCAGCACTAAGCAGCCTTACACAACAAATTATATGACAAATTTGCGAATAACCAGCAAGATGGCTGCTACCAAGTCTAAAAAAATCCACAAATGTAAATATTTTCTCCATAGATAAAGTTTAAAAATGTATGAAAACGGTGGAATTTGTTGTTTAAATGTTTCACGGTCATTTTCTTTGTAAAATGAACATGAAAATAAAAAAAAATTGCTAGCACAACGTTGAAGCTTCAGTAACACAAACGCTACCAGGCTGAAAACCAGCGGTGCACTGTAGGCAGCCCTGATGATCTACAATGAAAGATTATCAAAAAAAACTTGGGCAACATCGCTGCTGGTCTTCCGTTACATGGAGGGCATGATGGGATACAGCACAAGTGGGAATGTCATGCACAAATCAGACTAGGCACACACAAGCCGTTACTGATGACGTATGCTATTGTTGAAGGTATGTCCAAATTTGTAGGGGTTGTTTAGCCCTACCCCTCGTGGCTTCGTTTTAAGTGGCAAAAGACAAGGGGTAAGGGTAAAAAAAAAGAAATGAGATTGAGTCTTACTTTCTTTTGGGGAGCTTCAAAGTCCTCATCATGCTGCAAGGACTCTCGGACCTGTTTTGTTTAAATGTGTCTGAGTCACACCAAGCACTAAGAGGAGTGTTAAGTCTACCATAGTAAAAGTCCAACACATCCCTCAGCATCCCGTTGCTGATTCTCAGCTTGCTCCTCTTCATTATACTCTCTAAAAACCTAAACTTGTCCCCATATATCGATTTCAGTACCATAATTTGAACCTTCCCTAAGTTGTGTGAGATGAAGCAGCATTATTTGCCTCAGCTGAGTTTCTTTACACATCTTATGAACATGTATTATGTTGGAAAGTTTGTGTGCGGATGTTTGTCCAGTAGCAGGGAAATGTATGCCAGTCAGAGTGATGCTTCCTGTCACTGGTGATAAATAATAATTGAATTTTGCCAGGCAGAACTGACAGGGCAGGGCTGGCAGACTGCTGTGTGCTGCATGAGAGGGTCTTGGCAGGATAATGCTTTTAATTGTGTGTCTGTTAGGGGCAGCATGGTGGTCTATCTAAGCTGCCATTTAATTCTTTCTTTCTTGGCTGGCTATAAGTCTCCAGCTTCCTTCCTGTCTGACTCCATCCCCTTTTAACTGGCATCAGTCTGATTAATTAATTAAACTAACTCCCCGTGAGCATACAGGCTCAAGTTAAAAAATACAAAATATTCTTAATAGAACTTGTAATGACCTTTTCTCCTACACTTTCTGCTCTGTTACTCAAATATGACCTGTTTTTGCTTGTTCTCGTGTAAACTCTATCATTCTACAGTATTTGCAATTTGTGTACAAGATGTTAATTTTTTAGTCGGTCAGTGTGCAGAGGCTTGAATTAAGTTATTTGAAGCAGTCAATCACCGCAAACTAAAAGAAGTATCTTAGCCATCAGCCCTTCAACCAGAGCACTTTTATTTCCACCTCAATAAAAATGTCTTAATTCAGTAAATAACTTCACATCTCTTATGTCAGCTTGAACAGCGTTGGGGTCCTAAGATAAGAGAAATAATGTGATCTGAAAAACAAGAGAAAGAAAACTGTATAACGCTTCACAATAAGGGTCCCTTAAAGGATAAGTTTCATTTTTTTTTCAACCTGGACCTTATTTCTAGGAGTTAATACATACATTTACTCACCAGTAAAGTTTCTGCATCACTTTGAGTCCTTCGGATGATATAACTTGATTCACCCTTCAGTGTTCATCCAGTAATAATGGCAGAGACGGGGCAGCGGCTATATAAGACATTATCGGCAGCAAAACAACTTTATTTCATCAATGCTTTAAGTAGAATGAACTAACGAATGAGTACTAATTGTCCCGTGAGTTCAGAAATTCGAAAATTGTGTTTTTGCTGTCTGGGCAGCGAGCTGCTCTTGAACTGAACTACAGAAGCACGCATCATGAACGCGCGGCCCCGAAAAGTGTTTGGAGCTACCTGATAACGAACGGAAAGCTAAATCTGGACTCACAGGACAATAGTACTCGTTCGTTTTTTCATTCTACTTAAAGTATTGGCGAAAAATCAAGGAGTTTTACTGCAGATAATGCCTTATATAGTCACTGCCCCGTCTCTGCCATTTCACTGGATGCACACTGAAGTGTGAATCAAGTAATATCTTCCGAAGGACTCAAAGTGATGCAGAAACTTTACCAGTGAGTAAATGCACGTATATACTCCTAGAAATAAGGTCCGGGTCGAAAAAAAACCCAACTTATCCTTTAGTTAACATTAGTTGATGAATTATTAAGTACTAATAAACTGTTTAGTAACAAATTAACTATTATTATCACTTAAAGTTTGTAAGCACATTGGTTAATGCTTACTACCCAACCTTACTTAATGCATTACTAAATGTTAATAAAAGTTGAATTATGTAATTAGTAATTAGTTACCATTATGTAAACATTACTCAGTATTAATAACTGTTAGTTAATGTTAGTAACCCCTTAAAAATATCTCAAGTTATTGTTTACTAACGGTGTTTATTTGGACTTAGTGAACATTAATGATGGCTAGCTAATGCATCTACAAATCCTTCGCTATATGGGCATTAATAAGCAGTTTTTAACGTCTCAGGTAATATTATTAAATAGTTATTTAATGCTTAACAAAGCACTAACTAACGTTAATTAAGGGACCCTTATAGTGCGTTCAGACTGAATGTGGCAGGAGCGGCAGGCGTGGCAGGGGTGTCACATTTGCATGCAAAGTCTGTGTAAACATGCGTAAAGGAGAGTCAAACTTTTTTTGCGCATGTTTAGGAAAACATCAGGTGGGGCACGATTGGAGCGTTTTGTTTTTCTGAAAGGACAGAAAATAGCGAGGAGACCACGGTGAATGTCTTCACTCCACTGAGACGTGACAGTAGTGTTGGGTCCTGTCACTATGCCTCCAATTGATCAGGTGCCCTGGCTGCTTGGCCACAGGGATGTCCCTTTGGCTGAATGGTTAGTGCGCATGACTCTCATCCAGGAGTCTGTGGGATCAAATCTGGCCTGGTCCCTCTTTGCGTACCTGGCCACAGATACAATGGAGAATAAACTGCGATCTGTGTGTGATCCTGGGGTTTTCGAACGGCGGGTTGATTTAATGGGCTTATAATGCGGGACCTCATTGGTGGATCAGACGAAAGCTGAAAGCGTCCATCCTCAGCTCACTTTGATGGAGCAAATGATGAAAGTAACCAAACTCAGAACACTTCTGAACAGTCTGATGAATCCACACACGGTGCAGAGATGCCCGACAATGTTGGTCTCTTGCCTCTTGGAGCAATAAAGCCAAGCAGCTGCTCAGTTTCATTTGCCATCAAAATTGGGATGAAAAAGTTCCTTTTTTTTGAAAAGGTAAAGAATAATAATATAATCACACAATGAATATATCGTCAAAATCGATGACCCACAGAGGGGAGTCTGTTTTTCTTTTATATCTGCAGGGTCTTATTAAAGAGTAGAGTGGGGGTGGTGGGTGAGGGGCTTACAAAGACACAGGCAAAGGAAAACAACTGGGTCCACCACCATCACTCTATACACTCTTGACGCGTGACACGCTTCAAGAGCATTTGGTCTCTGATTACAGCATCTGATTTTATGTGGACCAGCGTCAAACTTCAGGCATCAAGCGCGTTTTTGCCGCCAACAATGCATTCGGTCTGACTGCACCATTATTGTGAAGTGTTATTGAAATCTCCAAGACAGGGAGTTGGACTTACCCTTTAACGGTAGGGGTGCATGATAATTATCAGGCTGATAAAAGGAAATTATTATTATTATATAGGTCATCTTTGTCTCAGTATTATGTTCAAGGTTCTGTATATGAGATGTACATAGCTGGCTTTGGTACAGTGACCTCAATATTCACACACAGTTCTGGTAACATTTTCTAGATTCATACCCGGTACCAGTCAAACATTTGGTT
This sequence comes from Atherinomorus stipes, assembly GCA_023101725.1. Lineage (NCBI taxonomy): Eukaryota > Metazoa > Chordata > Actinopteri > Atheriniformes > Atherinidae > Atherinomorus > Atherinomorus stipes. The sequence continues at coordinate 416,686 of JALJCO010006234.1, forward strand.
GCACCAGCTTAACTAAAAAAGATAAATGATGGTAAGATGGAAAGAGCTCATCATGCATGTTGAGTTAATCAGGGAAATCTTCATATTGAATTAATGTTTAAGTAAATAATAAAACAACCCATTTCTTAAAGGTGCCATGACATCAAATTTCCCTTTTCTGGGGTTTTGGGGGTATAATATGATCTGTTGTGCACTGATGAGGCCATGTGAATGTCCAGAGTGAGAATCAAAGTTCCTGTTTATGGTCTGTCAGTTTTGTTTCTTTGTTCAAAAACAGTTGAATCAGATAGCAGCTTATCATTCTACGTAATTCAATTGCTACAACTAGAGCACACTATTAAGCAAACAGCTATGTCATCACTCCTTTAAACATTTGAATGAACAATGATTTGAATGAACAATTTAGCCAATGAGATCAGTGTTCTATGAAAGAAAAGATTTTCTGATTGTTCAAAGATTTGATGGTTGGAAGGAGGCAAACTGTGGATGGCAAAGCGATATTCAAACATATGAAATATAATCTGCAATATTGTTAGATCATACACAAAATCTCAAACATGCACAAATGTTAGCACACAATCATCAGAATTTAATGAAGTCACAACACAAACTTAAAGGAAGTCCTAGCCAGCGTCTACACCTCCTTTTTGTGTGGTGAAATGACATTGACTCGCCTCTGTCATGTTTTGCGGATATGATCAAAACAAAGTCTGTAAACTGGTTTGAGCAACCCCCTCAGGCTCTCACACACCCCACACTGTGTCCCGCAGCAAGCTCCCCATCCAGCAATCCCTATAATCTGACAGTATATTTTAAAAGTCATGCCTCCTGCCGTGTCAGCTCCAGTGGTCAGCTGCAGCTCCGACTCTTCCTGCTGCTAGTTATAATACTTTTATAGCTTCTCATAAATCTTGAATCTATCAAATGATACTGTTATAGGCTTTCAGTTGAACTTTTATTTCTCTGGAGGCCCTGTACCGATTCTGGCTTGTTATGAAACTGTGGCTGATGCTATTTTTGAAGGTTTGCGAGCGTGACACACTAAGATTGAAGATGCTGCCTTGTATTTCTGTGACTAAAAAGGACGTGGCATTGGCTGCGCTTCATTTGTGTTGCAACAGGCTGGGTAGAGTTGTTGTTGAGCATTTTTAGATCAGCTTTATTTGCATCAGTGTGGATGACTCATTGTTATATGTCAGTTATTATACAGTTTCAATCACACAGAGAATTTATCTTTAAAACAACAGGACTTATTGTCTCTTAAGTGGCTATGTATACACTATACTGTACCGTGTGGGCTTCTAATTTTGTAACTGTTGCTGCAAGTTGGTGATAACTGTCATGGAAGTACACCTAGGTATTAAAAGTGACTGTAGCATAGCTGTGCGTCAGGAACATTTGCTAATTTACACACGTTCTATTATTTACATGTCACCAAACCCCACTTCCATATTACAGCCCTTCTCCTTGCATGGCTAATTATGGTGAGCATCCTTTGGATGTTAATGACTGTCATTCTTTTCCTGTATTTGCATTGTCTTCTTTAAGTTGAGCTCTGTTTAGCCTAAATTGCCAGCATCAGAAGCTGAAGCATCTTTAAAACGTTCAATACTGAGTATTTGCTGCCTTTGTGCAATGTGAAGCAGTTCAGATTCTTTGGGCATGCGATCGTCACTGTACATTAAATTGCACGTCATTTCCAACCTTGAGGAGCAGGCGTATTAAGAGAAACATTTGAAAATGCAGCAAAGAAGTTCAAGACTAAATCTAAATGTATTCCGAGAAAAAACTGTAGCCAAACCCATAATTTCCCTGTTTTTGTGCCCTGAGACAGAAAAGTACGAGCTCACTTACAACCTCCCTGGATGATTGCACCTGGTTTGAAATTAGGCCAACATGAACAAAAAGAAACTGGCCTGCACCTAGTGATGAGTACCACTTAATGCCCCCCCACCCCTTTTTTTTTCTTGTTCCTGCTGTCATGGAGATACACTATGTAATCAAACTAATCATCCCAGTCTTGTAGTATTTTTCTCAAAAGCTGAAATCAGTGTGGAACAGGAGGTCCTAACCAGACATTCCTGGGGGAAAAATTCATTACAAACACAACTATAGTATTCAAAGATACACTGAAAGCATTGTCTAATCATCAGCATACTGAAAAGTGGTTTTTCCAACACTTGTTAGCAACAATAGTTTGTGGCTTAAGCTCACATTTACACCTCACAGCTCCAGATCATATAATGCTTCCCAAACAGGGGCGGAGCCATGGGGAGCACCGGGATGTTTCCTGGTGGCTAAAAGAAAAAAGCACTGACCAGAGATGCAGCAAAGTGCTGTAAAATAACTGGCATGTTTGTTAGCAAGTTAGCAGGTGAGGCATTAAACTCTAGTGGTGAAAACAGACCATCAAGCATGACTAGAGGAGGTTAGCTGATGGGCTAAAACTAGCTTAATAAAACAAATGTTTTTAAGTTGAAACAAAGGATATTGCAAATTAAAGAAGCTGGTTTACTGCACACAAGATAACATATGATATGAATATTGAAATCCTTGTTCTATTGTGGCCCTGCGACAGACTGGCGACCTGTCCAGGGTGTACCCCGCCTCTCGCCTGATAATAGCTGGGATAGGCTCCAGCAACCCCCGCGACCCTGAACTGGATAAGCGGTACAGAAAATGACTGACTGACTGACTTGTTCTATTGTTTCATTTAACCTTTATTTAACTAGACACACCATGTAACCAAACAGCACAGTGTCTACCTTTAGCTCACTGACTCATTACAAGACTGTAGACATGATGCTAATTAGTGGACACGCTTTGATTTAACATGTCCCTTATGTCGCATTACTTTTGTCTTTTCTAGGGTTACCATCATTTTTGTCCAAGCCTGTTTCATGAGTTTATTTTTTTAAATAATTCTGTTGAAGCATAGTTAAGAAGCAATATCTGACTTTCACTAGTTAATTTTCATAGAATTTTTATTTATTATTATCCTTGTCAAATTCAAATTATGTTTGTGACTATTGTGAGTTTTCCTTTCATTAACAGAGGGGTACCAACATTTATTTCCATGTCTGTACATGAGGATCTGCACCAAACAAAGAAAACTCAGAGACTTGAGGGACGATAATTACAAATGATGAGCAGGAGTGACGGGAACAGGAACTAAACACAACAGAACACAAAAGAGGAACAAAAAGGGACTCCAATCCAAGTAAAAGTAGAAAGAACTAACAGAATGAAGCTTTAATACATGAACTAGGAGGGGGGGACACGTACTTCAAAAACTCAAACCAGGACCAAATCTGAATTTTGGTTTTCATTCATTTCAGTTGCTTTAATCTGTATAAAACAGATCATTTAAATTAGAGATTATAACTCAGTCACTTTCTTGGGTCCAGCTTTTACTGCTGATCTACTGGGATTTTCACACACAACCATCTCCAGGGTTTCCCGAGAATCAAAGTCAGAGGTCAAAGTCAGTTTTATCGCCAAATGTGCCGCATGTTAGACATATAACACAGATGAAATTACAGTCCTCTCAAACCCACGGTGCATTTAGATAAAATATAATAATTTTTAAGATAAAAATATAGGAATTCGCTTGGATAAAAATTCCAAGCGGAAGTAGGTCTGAAGAAGAGAAATATCCAGTGAGCAGCAGCTGACTGGCTACTTTCATTGATAAAGTCGCCAGTGAGTGTATAAAAGTAATGTGTACCACCTGTAATACAACTCACATTACTCCATTCTTATAGTGAAGTTGTCATAGCGATGAAGACTTCCAGCGGTGCATGTGTGGGGGTGGTTTTGACACCTGAATGGCAGCTTTCAGCAAAAGTGGAAAATCTTCCAGGTGTAGATGTAGTGGAGCTCTGCTCCTCTTTTTCCTATTTCCTCTCACACAGCCTCATATTCTAAATAGGAGGAAGGGATTTTTTTAAGCTATGTAATTAAGGCTAGAGTAATTGCTCAGAGGTTCCTCTCTTCTTCTTCTCTCCACTTTTTACTTGACAGAGGAATGTAATTAAAAAAGGAGCGAAAGCTTTCCTGAGGTCTGATCGTTGTCTCCAACCTCTAATGAAGAGCTCAGACCGGCCGTCGATCATCGGCAGCGAGAGAGAAACTGGAAGGGAGCAGGGAGAGATATGAAGAGAGTAACGGAGATGGAGAGATCCATCACAGGGAGGAGGTGACAGAGAAGGGAACGAGGTGGTTCACCAAAACAGAACGTTTGACAGCTAAAATAAATGTAAAGAAAAAAAATCAAGGGGAAAAACAGAAAAGTAGAAATTGATTTTGGCTGGTTTCTGTATGTTGGAATGGAAAAAAATATATTTTTAAAGGTACAGTGTGTAACAAAATAAGAATGGTAAATGGCAGAAAAATGTGATATATAATTCAAAACTTTATTAAATGTAATATATAATCCCAAACTCTGTTTCTATCTATATGTAGTTGCTTCACTAGAATAACTGTTATATGTTTACTTTCTTAGAATGTGCCATTTATATCTACTTGCAAGGGATGCACATCCCTGGAGGCTGCCATATTTGTGCCGCCATTTTTACTACAGTGTCCCTAAATGGACAAAACAATAGGTATGTCCCATTTAGGGGTCTGCACACTAGCAAGCACACGGACTATGTAGGCTACAGAGTGTCTTTTCGAAGTCTGCGCACTCCGAAGCAGACTTTAACTGCGCACTCCGAAGCAGTTGAACCTTTATGAAATGGGGCAGCCTAGACTTCAGAACTTCCCACAGTGCTCCAGTCCCGTTGCCTAGCAACTGAAGATACTACAACTATCAAGTCCACTTTAGATACGTTGTAAAAACTAATTGTAGCCAGGTTTTTTTTTGGTTTTTTTTTTCATTTACCTGCCATTACCTGAACATTAACACCCCATTAACCAGTCGTCATTAACTGGTTGTTAACACCGACTGAATTGGTTCTCTTACTGTAATTGTTATTATCAAACAAATGCATTTTCTGAGGCAAAAGCTTCGATACATATTTTTTAAATTTTCCTCAGAAGCTGGTAAACACTTCATTTAATACTTAAAATCCATGAATATATACAATAGACTACACCAGGAGCTTATTTCCTGCTTTCTTGTGCACAATGAATTCTGGGACAGGTGAAGCCGCGAAGGATACACCACCAGCAGCCTTCGTTTCAGGCCAAACGAAGTGCAGATTTGAAGGCTGGATTTGGAGGCTCCTTGGTAGACTTCTGAATTGCATTTGACACGCCGCTGTGACGTACAGTATGCAGCCAACGAGGCCAAACTTCCGCAGACCTCCGATTGGGACGCAGCTAATGTGTGTGAAGTGAGAACCCGCTGAACTTTAAAACTGCTGTACCCGCTTTGTTTAATGGGGGTTACAGCACTGCTTGGGATAAATAATGCCTCAAAAGACATTAAAAGTTACTCATAGTGGAGTCATAGCTACACCTGAGACCACTGATCCACTCACAGATGAAAACATCTTTATGTCTGGGAGAATTTTGGCCACTAATTGCCACCATACATTGACAATAGTGCTTAGAATATCAACTCATTTGAAAGAAAACATCTTGTCTTTCAAATACCCATCATTACCACTAGGTGACAATAATTCTTACATACTGTACCTTTAATGTAGGACAAAACTAATGGAAATTCTAATTTCTGGTTTCATTTAAACAATCTAATTATCATTTCAAGTAGGCTTAACATTGTTTTTTTTGTTGTTGTTGTTTTTTTTTAGCAATATCCAATATCCAAAATTGTCCAACTCTATTTCCGATATCCAATATCCACTTACACTGATAAATACAGCCAATTTTTTTTCAATTTCTGAAAAAAAGTCAGATTTCTGACTTTTTTTCTTAGAATATAATATTTTTCTGCAGTGGCCCTATTCCTCTCCTGTAGTTTTCCTTGGGATGGAAAAGCTGAAGAAAAATTTTAAAGTTACACCTTTATATAAATATACAAGAAGTTCAGAAATTAGAAAATACATTACAGTCATATAGAAATATTTCATGCTGTGACCACAAACTCTTAAAAAAAAAGAGCAAAAAACATGTTTTATTTGTAAAATGATCTACAAATTTAAACTGCTTGTGCATATCTGTTTTATTTTTTTTAATCTGAACTCCAGATTTGCCAAAGTCTGCAGCATATACGAGTCCTCGGTCCAGATGCAGACAGGGAGGAAGCTCATATATATAATGCACGATGATGCTTCCAGTTAATGCATTTGTGCTGTTGCTAAGGTGCAGAAAACTTACAGACCTCTCACTTCTATTTTCAGATGTTTCTGACACAAAGCAGAACAACATATTCCCCGTGTTTGCCTCCATGATTCTCTGCTCTAAGCAAAGATGCATCATTTCTCACCTCCGTTTCAGACTGTGAGCTGATGAAGATGGTAGCGAGGCTCAGGATGAGGGCTCTGAACCAGCTGTCCACTCTGCTGTTAAATCTTAACTTGATTTTTATTGAGCAAGTAGAAGGCATGCGGCGTACGTTTGACACTGAATCAACTTGTTTGAGGGATTAAGTTAATCCTGTGACATTTAGCTAATACCGGCTACAGTCTGGCTTGATTGAAGATATTGACCAAATTTAAATGAGACTGCACTGGATACACAAGGATGGTTTTAAATAAGAAAGTTTGAGTGGATCATCATCTTAGAAATACTTTCTGCTTTTCTGTAAAGAATAAAACGACAGATGTTCAGTCCAACCAAAAGGAAGAAGTTTGACAAGATGATCTTTGTCGCTTTTAGTGCGTACCTTGTGGCGCAGGTCTGAGGGCCAGCTCCTTTTTGTGGTCCCTAAGACAAGGTGGCCGGGGGGCCAGGGTTTTCTCTGTCGTCGGCCCCAGACTGTGGAACGCTCTGCCCCACCATTGAAGAACTGCTCCTACTGTGGAGTGTTTTAAAGACACACAACGTAACTTTTAAACCTTACAAATATGTGTTTCTGACTCGTTTTAATGTCATACCAACATTCATTATGCACATTTTCAAGCTGTCACTGCCCAGAGGCTCAGAAACAGCAGTGTGTAAGTTTCCTATCCAGGATGCGACCGTGATGTTGCAGCCGACTATTGGTTACCTACTTACTAGCAAACAGACATGAACCAGGTATGAACACTGCAGGTGTTTTGAACGCGCATCATGTCAGATTTGGTAAAGAGACGCAAGGAAACATTACCAGAGGAAGAGAGGAAGGGACAGAACAAGAGTCAAGACAAGACTGTCTTTTACTGACTGGAGTGAATCACAGTACAGGTACAATGTAGATGGATGCTAGTTTTGAGAAAACTGCTACAAGTTCCGTTGTGTGTCTTTAAGTCTTGTCTTGAGACAAATTTTCATTCATTGGCTTTTACTACTTGGCCACATGGTGCCCCTTTGGTTGACTGGCAAGAGAGCATGACTCTCCCCCCAGAGTCTGAGGATCGAATCATGCCCGGGCCCTCCTCGTGTACCTTGCCATACATGGTTCGTCAGAGCTTCCTGGACATGTATTGGCTATCTATTGTTATTTTTTCCACACTTTGGAATAGTTTTCTGCTTTTAAATGTGCTATAAAAATAAAATTGATTGGATTGGATTTTTTGCCTTATAATGCCACCTTGCCTCGACCTCTGACCCTAATCCTTTGCCACCCCCTATAAAATTTTCTGGATCCATAATGTTTTCTTCCAGTTCCTCACAATGAGAAAAAAAAAAAACACAGTCTTGGAATTCAGTCAACATCTGTCTTGACCTGGATGCAATCCAGCATGTCACAATCAAGCAAAATAAACAACACATGAAAATTCACCTGGATAAACTTCACTGCAGATGATGAAGATGCAACATGGATCTCTTGTAGTTTTGAGTCAAGCAGTTTAGAAAAAGTCCAATCAAAACATACTGTCTGCCTGAGATTTCCTTTTGTGATATTACTGTATTTTAATGCCCCATCCTAGACAGGGTCAACTGCACCTCTGGGATCTCGGTGTGCTGTGCTGGCTGCCTTTGCTGCTCTGCCTTCATAGCTCTTAATTCTCAACAGGCCACAGCCCAATGAGCTGTCATCGCATGGGGCCCACTCCCCCCAGTGGAAACCAGAACTCAAGCAATTTACATATGTAATTGAGTGGAAAACAGTGGTGCTGGGAGCTTGTGTGGTAAGCTCGTGTGTGTGTGCGTGTGTCTGTGTAGAACTACATTTCAAACTGAAAGTAATTCTGATTCATTAAAACTTAGGCCTTATGTGACAGCGTGCAGTCCTGTCACTATGCCTCCGATTCATCATGCGCCCTGGCTACTTGGCCACAGGGAAATCCCTTTGGCTAACTGGTAAGCGTGCATGAGTCTGTGGGACTGAATCCCGCCCAGGTCCTCCGTTGTATACCTTGCCACATTTCGGCATTGTCGGCAGGATCCATGTGACGCTGATGAACAGTCTATGGGTTCAAAATTGGTGGCATCCTGCGTGAAGCACAAGGACGTGCTTGTGGAAAGAGGGGGAGAGATGTGACAGTGTGGGGTCCTGTCACTATGCCTCTGATTAATCATGAGCCTGGCTACTTGCAAGCGTGTGATGTGGAGCAGCAGCATGCAGGGGCATGGACCTGGGTGTCAGCGTGGGATGTGGCACTGCTGCAGGTGGCAACAAGAGATGTGTAGCTGCAGTAGGCTGGGGGGACACGGGATGGGGAACCTTAGGCAAGGGATGAAGAACCAGCGTGGGACGAGGTCTTTTCCCTTTCTGGGCCACTGCAGCATTGGACTAGGAGGTGGGACAACTGGGACTGCCGAAAGCCGTTGTTCAGATTGCCAGTTTGGTCCCCCTCTATGGAGACCTCACTGGGGGGGTGAGCTAGCTGGCAATGGATCAAACCCTAACAGCCATCCCACCAGTTGGTCTGAGCTGATGCTCCAACACTCCTTTCTCTCAGCATACTAGTTGAATCGTGCTGGGCCCGTATTCTGGCCAGTTTGCACTGTCACAGATCGGGGAATGGAAGGGGGGACCCAAACACAGGACAAGGAGGAGGCAAGCAGGTACAAAAAGGGGTTATTTTAAGGATAACAAAAACAGAATAAACTTACAGGGAAATTGGCAACAAGACACAGGGAGGTATGACGACAAACACACTGGCAAAGAACAACTGAAAACCGGGAGTATAAATACACAGAAAGACTAACGAGCCATGAGGAACAGGTGGACATACTGTATCACAAATGAAAACCAGGTGAGCAAAGAACAGGAAGTAAACCAGAACCAAATACAGACAAGGGAGAAAATACGTAAAGCAAGAAACAAGATGGAACTCGGACAGGACAAAACTAAATGAAACCCCACAGATCATGACAGTCTCTTGCTCAAAAGAAATCTGCAATTCCAACAGTCACAGAACATCATCTCGTATAATCACAGCAGCATCATCCCATTAAAGGTTGGATATGGAATACAGACAGAACAGCGACATCACGTGTGTATAGGAGAGGGAGGGGGGGGGTGGGTGGGGGAGGGATGGCCAGGGAGGGTAGCCAGCAGGAAGTAAAAGGTTCCAGGAGGAAACACACCGAATTAAAACAAAAGAAATTATAGAGAGGAGGATGATAACTTCTCAAGAGGCGAGGAGGGGTACTACAAGAAGGAAACACCTAAAAGATGTTGGCCCTCGAGGCTCAGAGTTGCCCATCCCTGGTCTAGGTTGTAGTTGCAACGGCAGAAAAACAACTCCAGCCATTTGGTTGCCAGGCTTGTTGCCGATAAATCAGTGACCAGCACATGCACCATGTTCAACAAGTAATGCAGAGGAGTTTATCACTGACAGCTAACGTTAGCCATGTTAGAAATCAAGTTAGCTTACAAATCCAGGAGAAAAGTCGTCATTTCCGCGTTTTGATGCAGTGGAAAATGTTCATGGGGGTCCATTTAGTGTAGTCTTCACCTAAATTTATTCCAGTTTTTGCTCTTGGCAGTTCACTCCTCTTCTGAGATAAATAACAGCATCTCCGGGGCTCTGAAGCAGCTGCTGGACTTGCTGACTCCACCATTTTTCCCAGTACCAGTCTAGCCGTGCCAAACATACTATTGCCACACAGAGATTGTATCTGGCAACCCGCAATGGCGACCTGTATTGGCGTGTAGATGTAAACATATTGCCATTGTCAAACCGGATAAAATTTATTTTATATTTATTTTTAGGCCAAATATAATTTTTTTAAGAAAAAGCTTTACTTTTATTCTGCGCCCCTCCAAATGCCTCAGGGAGGTTTTTTTTTTTTTTTTTTTTTTTTTTTGATATCGCTTTTAATAAAAAAAAACAAACAAAAAAAAACATATTCAACCTTTAATTCAGAAAAACTGAATATTTTAATTATTTTCTTAAATCCTCATTAATTCAGAAAAACAGAACTATTCTATTTTTTTAGGTGAATGCAATATGCCTCTGTAGCTAGCCAACTAAGCTTAGTAATATAAACATTATCTTAGTAAGTTAGCTAGACTAAATAAATGAGAGCAACAAATGAAGAGCTCGGCAATTATTTCCATTAAGATGAACCAGTGATGACAATGTGACTCATGGTGTCCCAGTTTGTGCTGATTTACTGTTTAAAACATCTACAAACTGCATTCAGATCTCTGAACTATATCTGAACAAGCACATACCAGATAAATTATAACTAGTGGCCCTCAAAGATGCAGAAACATAAAAGTTTTAACAACCAGAACCGGCTTGTTTAAAATGTTGAGGAAATTTTCCATTTTCCATTATGACCTCAGGCTTCTTACAGCATTCTAGGCTTTTCTGAAACTCTCCATTAAAACCTTTTTATTTCTCATCCTCTGAAGAATTTAGCAACATGCTTCTTTTATGGTAGATTTATGGCTCTTTACATTTATAAATATCTCCTCAAACATGTGCTTCACCCCGAGCTGAAAAGGTAATGTGTTGCACCAGGTCAAAACGTGGCTAAGCCCCCCTATCATCTGTGTGTACATGTACTTTACAGTACATATTTCATACTGTGCAGGTGCGTTTGAGATGCTGCTACATTTGTGCATGTGTGCGCATCATGTACAAGTTTTCTCCATTCTCAGAAGCTGGAGAGCTTCCATCAGCTACACATGCCCGCATCATTACAGCCCTTTAACTGTTTAAAGATGTAACATGCAACACTGAGATAATATTACTCTCCTGCAGGCCTTCATGTTGTTCATTCTCCAACTGCATGTCAGCACCCAGACGTCAGCTATTTTAAGCTGCCAAGTAGTGTTGTTTTATAATAGATTATGGGGCTGAGACCCTGTGATGGGCGTTAATACTGCAGGATTTCACTTTCTAGCCTCTGCACACACTGTAGTGCTACACTGGTGTCTTTTGCAGATGAAATGAGCAGTTTTGTTTCTCTGAGTCCCATTAACGTATCACACCCCAGCAGTCTCCAGAGCGGAGACAGGAAGTTTAGAGCCTGCTTTTATCTGCCACACACAATAGCAACACTGTGCTCCACAAAGCTTCTGTTATTACTCGGAGGAAATCCCTACGAAGGAGGAATGTATCAAAGCCCTTTAATTGTGAAGGATCATAACTCGTGCCACCGGAGAGTAACTGTGTCTGTCAGCCCCCTCCTCCCCCCGTCGTTGAGACCATCCCAAAAAAGTTCACTCCCTTTTTGTGAGTCTGTGAATCAGGCTCAGTTTAGACGAGGGCTTGAGGGCACGCCTAGAGTTTGACAAGAGTGCCACTTGTTGGCAGGTTGTGTTACTGCGCCGGGAGACGGCAACTGTATCAGGGAGGGAGTTGCTTAGACTTGTAATCCTACAAATCCCATCTGCTCCAGCTCTTCTTTGTTTTTATCTCTTGAAAGATTTTCATTGCTGGGATGGACCAGTAGACTTGTATAACCTGCAATACCAAATCAAGATTTGTGCATTTGCTGATTGTGCTGGATAAACACATTTACCTCACCAGGTATTTCTATGATCAGACCATCACATCTATCTGAGCGATGATCATCCGCAGGAGACAATGTGGTTTCAAACTTAAAGTTAAATCAGAGCAACAGAAGATACATAATACACTGCCTGGCCAAAAAAAAAAAAAAAAAAAAAAGTCACCACCTGGATTTAACAATGCAAATACAGTCATCCTCATAATTATTCATACCCTCCAATTTAAGAAGAGACCAAATTCCCTATAGTTATTTAAATAAGAAACTAAAGAAACTAATAGTAAATAAAAATTTACAAAATTATAGTTTAGTGAAAGAAGATATTGCTTTTCAATTGTGGTTGAAAATAATCATTAAAAAAACAAACAAACAAAACCGGCCCAGACACATTAGAGCACCTTTCCCATGAAAAGTGGACCAACATACCTGTCAACAGGTGTAGACGTCTTATTGAACATTAGAGAAAACACCTGATTGCAGTGATTGCCTCAAAGTGTTGCTCAACAAAATTTTAGCTTCAGAGCCCATCGTGCTGGTTTACTTGTTTTATTTTTTGTGTGCTTGTTTTTAACATTTCTCTTGAACCACTATTCAAAATTAGTGTCATGATTTTCATAGAATTTTTTATTTTATTTCACTGTCAGCTGATTTCTTTCCTTCTCTAATTGGAAGGTATAAATAATTTTGAGGACGACTGTAGGTAGAAGCCTCCTATTGGATAATTACAGCATGGGCGATTATCTTCAGCTGGCAACAAGTTATTTAAGCCCAACTGGTGCAATGAGCTGCTTTTCATTTCCTAAACAACCATGTGGAAAGACACATCTGTGGTAGTGGAGAAGACGTTAGTCTGTCTGAGAAGGGTCAAATTACTGGCATACATCAAGCAGAGAAAACATCTTAAGCCCAGCATACACTTTGGCCGTTTTTGGTCCGATTTTCCAGTCGTGTGACAATTTTGGGGATCAGGCCGACTCTTGGCCAAATCGTGAGTTGTGCGTGGTGTAATAGGCTATACAAGGGGGTCACAAGAGGCAACTGGCACCTCATGACGAGCTCCCAATCAGAAATCGTGAGTCGCAAGAAAATCAAACCTGTTTGATATTTTGGTCGTGACTCTTCAGTGAATCGCATATTGAAGCGGCGCCATGACCAGACTGAGAACTCTTTCCGCGAAGAGTTTCACATTTTGCATGCATGAACCGAAAACCGAAGAAAACCGGAGGTAACATGTCATTTGGACAGAGTTTTTGTTGTTGAACCAGAACCGACAGACCGTGCAGCCCATGTCTCAGCCAGTTCCTCGTCCACACACGACATTGTGAAGAATTTGCCAAAATGAAAAAGACAACAAAGAAGAGCGCAAATCGCCAAGGCAGCGCAGGGTTTTTTGGTGATAGCATACTGTTGTTGTTGTCATTGTCTTCTTCTCCATCTTCTTCTTCTTGTTCTACAACTAGCATAACTCTATTTATTGCGTCGTATGTCAGGATTTCAAGACTCCGACCGTTTCTTTGAGGACGTACAAAATGAGTAGTCAGACCGCATCCAAGCATCGGTTCGTACAGTGTGAGAACATACATCGTAAGCTGTGAACTTTTGAACTCTGCGATTGATTCGCACAATTTGAGCTGGGGCTGTGAGCAACGATGGAAAATATCACACAGCGTATCCCAGGTTTAAGTATATTGCAGAAACTACTAAAATTGGGTTCAGAACTGTCAAACGCATTATTAAAAACTGGAAGGATAGTGGGGACCCATCGTCTTAAAGGAAGAAATGTGGCCAGAAAAAAATTCTGAATGATTCTGCCTGGTGAGCACTTAAAACATTTGGTGAGACCAAATCAAAGAAAAACAACAGTAGAACTCAGGGCGACAGTATGTTTGATAGTGAAAGTAAGAGCATTTCCACACACACAATGCGAAGGGAACTCAAGGGATTGGGACTGAACAGCTGTGTAGCCGTAAGAAAACCACAAATCAGTGAGGCTAACCGAAAAAAAAAGGCTTCAGTTTGCTGGGGAACATAAAGATGGACTGTGGAGCAATGGAAGAAGGTCATGTGGTCTGATGAGTCCAGATTTACCCTGTTCCAGAGTGATGGGCGAATCAGGGTAAGAAGAGAGGCAGGTGAAGTGATGCAACAGCGGTCAGACTCTACCATCAATGCAAGATCTTGGTGAAAAACTATTGAAGCTTATTGAAACAATGACACAGCCAGAGTGTATGACTTTTTTTTTTTTTTTTTTGGTAGCGACTTTTTCTTTTGTCCCAGCAGTTCATTTGTAGGTAGCAAGTCAACTGATGAAGTTGATGAAGGAGAATAAAAGGCTGTTAACCTCCCCATACATTTGTACTGTGAAATCTGTGGACTTGGGCGAGGGTGGGGGTCGATTTGGGTCAGTCTGTGTGTGAGAGATGTTTAGCTGTCAGAGCTCGAGGTTAAACTGAGTGATGTCCTTTGAACAGAGACGTATTGACAGAGACAGGTTGAGCTGATGGATGTCCCTGCCCCACAGGGACATAAAGCAAAATCACAGAGAGACATCCATCAAATGAAAGACTGACATCCACGTCTGTCTGGAGAAAGTACTGTAAATAAAAGTTTATATCCTCAATCTGACAAGACCTGCAGTAGTTCTTTTATGTCCGAGTAATAATAAGGATATCTATCATGTCTTCCAGAGATGAAAGCAAGTAATTATCATTCTGTTGAGCAGACAGACAGTTATTGGTAAATTGAAGTTTGCCTTTTTATCAAAGTTAAAAACAATATATAATATATATTAAGGATAGACCGATATATCGGCCGGACGATATTTTAAGCCAATATTTCTGTTTTTTGCTAGCATCAGCTGATACGTTGGATGTGTTGGCCAATCGCCCCCCTTGGCATCATTTACAGATTTTTAATAGATAGTAATATATGTATTTATTACTGGTGGTGCTTTGTTCTTTTTTATATGAAGAGTTGTAAAATTACTTTTCATTATATCTTTTATTATCTTAATTTGGGAGTCAAATACAGTATCGGCCCCAAATATCAGCAGGTTGTATCGGCTGAGGCTGATGATAAAATATCGGTATCTGTATCAGCCCTAATAAAAAAACTGTATCAGTCAATCCCTATTATATATAAGCAGCTCTTTTTGTTGTTCCTCTGCACAAAATGCTACATGGCATGACTAAAAGTTTGCATTTGAAAGTAAATGAATTATTGTATGAAACGTTCTTGTACAAATGCAACCAGACAAGACCAAGACACATGTTCCAACATGCTGGATATTTTCGTTAAAGCGTGAATAGTGATTTTTTTTTTTATCCTTTTAGCTGTCTTTTATCAAATAGCACAGACGTTGTGAGTAAAAGCACCCCCTTAAAACTTTGTGTCAGATCAGAGTCGCTTAAAGGACCTCCGTACGGTGGTTTTACTTTAACCGTCTGATAAAATCAACATCTTGTTCTGTGAGTTTGGCTGGACTTGGACGCATGATGATTTCCCACTGAGAAAGTCAGACATGCAGAATATGTTCTGTAAGTGTTTTTTCCTACACATTTCACATTTTCCTTAGTAGCTGCATCTTCCTCACATGCATGTAAATTGAAATAAGGACTGTGTTGAACTATAACTGGAGCTCGACTGCACTGCTCACGCAAACGTAATAATTGTCCCAGCAGACGCTCAGAAATGGTAAATTGGCTTCATTTATCCGGATCATTATGGTGATTATGCTCACTCCATTGGTCAGTGTATGCCTGTAAATTATGTTTCACCGCTGTAACTCTTCATACATGAATGGGAGACTTGACACTTGAAGAATTACACTGGAAGAAGTTTCTGTATGTGACTATAAAAGTCATAACTTACTTGTTGGGATTTGATGGTTGTACAAATTCCCGTAGAGACAGACCTGCTTGCAGACTCTTCCTACGGATGACTCGTATAATCTTTCCATTGACATGGAAACTCATCATTTTGCTGCAGACAGTATGTGACTACTGTACCTCATGTGTCTCTCTACAAGACGAAATACACATTTGACATCTCTAAATTTAGCCAGAAATGGTTTGAAAGAGGAAGGAAGGGGTGGGGAGAGATCTGTCCACAGACTTCCATGGAAGAAACCAAGAGTTTGACAGAAGTTTATTTTGTCTCCCCCTCTGGGCTTTACAGACATTTGTTTGACAGTTGGACAGACAGGATATTTGGATCGTGAATGGCATGCAGCAGCTAGTCTCCGGTTAGGATTCAAACCCAGTTCCGCTGCGATCAGCCTCCAGACATCTGGTATGAGTTTAACCGGTTACTGTTGGAAAAATGCTCACAGGTAGAGGTCAAACGTTGGCCTATGACTATTAAGGGGCTGGATTTCCCAACATGTCATCAGTGATGCAGGGCCGCCCCTCCCTAAACGTAGAATACGTGCTGTGCAAAGGGCCTCATCTTCCAACAGGGGCCACATGTTCTGAGAGGGGACGCATTTGCGCGCGGTAGTGCATATACGCTATACCACGAGGTAGAGACGTTCCGATACCATTTTTCCCCTCCCGATACCGATTCCGATACTTGTGCTATGGGTATCGGCCGATACTGAGTACCGATAACACTATGTTATTAAAAAGATATATTACACATGATATATTAAACATGAATTGATACAGCAAATTGAAGCCATTCATTTCAAATATATTTTCAAATAGAACAGTATAAAAACAGTAATTGAACAGATACTTAACTAACAAATCTAGGAATAATTATCAAAGTTAAAAAGCAGCTACAAAATTTTTAACTGAAAAAGGCATTTATATGGAACAGTAGCCTATAACAAAACAGCATTCCAATAGCAACTTAAATATATCTAAGTCCAAAAAATTAAAGTGCAGCCACAATATTTTCAAATAAAAAAACATATAAACAACATAAAAAACAGCAGAGCAACAGCAACTTAAATAAATCTAAAAAAAAAAAAAGTTCTGCCACATTTTACAATAAGGCATTTAAACAGAATAAATAGTCCAACAGCAACTTAAATTTTCTATAAAATAACAGTGCAACACCAACCAATAAAGCCTCGTGGCACGAGGCGGAGGAGAGAAAAGAGACCACCTGTAATCTGACCACGCAGTGATTGGTCAGATGTGGAGTGCTGACAATCCGATGGAGGATGCGCATTCAGGCAGGGGCTCTCTTGCAGAGCTCAGAGACATCACGAATCCGGAGCGAGCAAGAGAAAGAGAGAGAGGAAAAAAGGCAAAACACGAAGAAAGTTCAAAGCACGAGCGAACTTCACTTAAAAATGGGTGTGTTGTTTAAATAAAACTTTGTGACACGAACACCGAAGCTGCCACTCATTAGATAGGAATGTCTAACTTCAGTCTGTCTAGACTGGAGAACTTTTTTTTTTTTTCCAGCAGACCTAATTATCATTTATTGAATACCTTTTTAACCCCCCGCATTACCCCTGTTGAAAAAGAATAGTAAAAAAAAAAAAAAAAAAAATAGTTGGTGGTAAAAAATAAGATTAAAATTATACCAAAAAAATAATAAATTTATAATATTTTATTATCTTTTTTTTTATTTTGAAAATTTTATTAAATTAAAATAAAATATATATTTATTTAAAAATTAATAATTTTCATTTTTTATATTTATAGAAAAAAAAAAAAAGAGATGATAGAAAAAAAAAATATATAATATTATATTATGTATTTAATTTGTAAATAAAAAAAAAAAAAAAAAATTTTTTAAAAAATTTTTTTTTATTTTTTATTAACCAGCGCCATGCATAACAAAAAAGGAGGAGAAAGAAGAGGAGGGAGGGAAAGGGAGGGGAGGGGAACAGAAAAAGAGGAGGAGCAAAAATAAAAAAAAAAAAATCAACGGGCGCCCCCCCATCCAATAAAATTCATTTCATCAGATGGGGTTTTTTCCAGTCCTGTCCATTCCACAGATGATTTTTTTTATTTTTTGTGTTTTTTTTTTTTTTGTCAGAAAATGTAATTAATTGTCTGCAATCAGAGAGTGAAGAAGACTTAAAGCAATATAGTAAAAAATGCTCCTGGAAAACATCATCCACCTGCCTTAGGAGAGCCTTCGCCATGGAAACTAAAACCTCTGAGTCAGAATTCAGACTTTTTTCAAGAACATAAAAAAAAATAAGCAAATGCTTGTAAAAAAGCAACAAAATTCTGCTAATGGCAGAAGCAAAATTTTCTTGATAAGATATCTTGAAATAAGATGCATTGCCTTAAAACAAGATCTTAAAGTTATACCGTTTAACTTTTGACTCTGACATTAAGCCTAAAATGAGCAGTATTTGATTTTTTTTCGGGCTAAATATAAAGTGACGGGTGTGTGTACGCTCTGTGGGGGGGCTCCCCTAAAAAGAAAAAAGACATAGTATGGGGGGGGGGGGGTGGAAAAAAGGAAAGTAAAATAAAATAGGTTGCTGTTTCTCAGATAAAACATACAAAGTATAAAATAAAGAAAGAAAGATGTATATGTGCTTCTTTCTCTCTTTGCTCTAAGTTTAAAGTTGGGGAAAGAAAAAAAAAAGAAAAAAGAGGAATGTGAGTGTAAGAGAGAAAAAAGAGAAGGGGGGGAGGAAGAAAAAAATGGAGGGAGTAGAGAGAGAAGAAGGAGAAAACCATATTTTTTCGCTATCTTATTATTAGAATAATGAGAAGTATGTGTGTTTTAAAAAGAAAAGAAAAAGAAGAAGATTTTTTTTTTTTTCAAATTTTAAAGCAAAAAAAATAACAAAAAGAAGAATAAGCGGAGGGGAGTGATTGGTTCCTGGTAGGGGGATAGGGAAAGAATTAAGCAAAAAAAAAGTAATGATATTAACAAAATTTTTTGGAAATTTTGGGGGGGTGTGACAAAAAAAGAGTACAAAATAAATAATATAAATAACATAAAAATAGAGGAGGAGTAAGGAGGATTGCTGGAGGTGGATTGGTGTGGTCATATGAGAAGAGAAGGAAGGAGAGAGAGTGTATGGAACGTTGAGTGGGCTGAAAAAGTGGGTAAACAAAAAAAATATGATTAGAAAAAAAGATTTTACTAAATTGTGTAAAAAAATAAAATTAGAATTTGGCCGGGTGGGATTGTGGGTTTGTGTTTGTATTGTGTGATTGTGTGTGTGTGGGTTTGGCTATGTAAAAATGTAAATATGAAAAGATATAGGGGCAGAACGCGCAGGGGGCAAATCCGCAGGGGCAAATATCCAAAGGGAATAATCATTAGGAAAGCTTGATTGTGATAGACTCACGGGAGGGGAGAGAAGGGAGAGGGTTCGAGTTGTGTGGTTGCGGGGGGTCTGTGGGCGTGGGCTGGGAAGGAGGAAAGTAATTTTGTCATTAGACATTAGAAAAATATACACTACTCAGAAAAAGTTAAGGATATTTGGCTTTTTGTATGATGTCAGAATGAATCTAAAACCTTTACAGGTAAACTGGATTAAACTTTCTCTAAACTTTTCAATGCACATGTACATTGTTCAATGGATAAATATTTACTCTGCATCATTCTGTTCTTTAAAAACCGAAAGTTAAATATCCCTAACTTTAAAAACATTTTAGTTTTTGCAGTGTTGGAAGGAAATTTTGGATAAAATCTCACAAATCATAGCCACTGAACTAAATCCTCAACCTAAATTATGTATCTTTGGGGGGGGGGGGGTGGGGTTCTCTGAAAATAAATGAAGCAAGTTTGACTAAAAAACAAAGAAAAAAAAAACACAATTTACTGTTATTGTTACAGAATATAACAGTACAGCCAGATCCTTGAACTCTACTGCCAGACCTTGGCTGAAACCCTGGTTGTCTTTGCTCTGTGGCTCTGTTGCCCTGGAGGAACTTACCTTTATGATTAAGGATAAATAGTTTGTGTTTGTAATGACTAATGAATGAGTGAATAAATGAACATATACAGGCTTATTTTGGAGGACAGTTTATTAATGCAAACACATCATCTGAAATCTCATGGACTATGCTCAGAAATCATGGACTAAAACTCAACGTACAGCCCTGATATAACGGACTTAAAATACACTGTATCAATACAATTTACATTTATGTTTGCCACCTTTAAAGTTCACTGAAATTTCATTTTATTTTATAAATATATATATATATATATATATATAATATTGTATAATTCTGAGTTGGTTGTCTTTGTGCAATGAACAGATTATCAAGAAAAAAAAATTACAAATTCAAATCCTTAAAAAAATCTGAACAAAGTTTTGTAACATTTTAATGTAATTACAATCCTGCTGTTTAGGGATGCACGATACGGTATCGGCCTTTATCTGCCTTAAAACTGAATATCGGCCACCGCACTGATATTTAACCAATATTCAAATGATTAGCCCACTGTTTCTAAAGCCTAAAAAGAAAAAAAAAACTTCTTCCTCTTCAAAAACTTATTTTTAACAGACTTTAAAACTTCGAAAGACTAATCAATTCAAGTTAATTCAATTCAATTTAAATTAATTTCAATTTTTTTTTTTTGGGGTCTATTGAGGATGGTGTCCCCTGGGGGTGAAAAAAGAGAGAAAAGAAGAGGTGAGATACATAATAGTATAGAAAAAGAGAAAAGAAGAGAGGGGGGAGTTTTGCTGGGACCCGGGGAACAAGGGGTGGGAGGAATATTGATAGAATGAAATATCGCGATATTTTCATATGTTGATATATTGACACTTAAAAACGCGGTATCAATCTGTTTTACAAATTAAATCTCGTGATATTTCATCGTTATGTTACAAAATTTCGCAGAGAATTCACGAAAATTTTGCGACCTTTTCATATGCTGATAACATATTGACATTTAAAAATGCAGTATTGATTTATTTTACTAACAAAATCTTGCGTGAATTCACGAAATATCGCGAGAGTTTGTAACAGAACTATGAAATCTCACAAGATTTTGTAAGTAAAATAGATCGATACCGCATTTTTAAATATTGATTTTACACCGGCATATGAAAATATACTGCTCTTTTCAATGACTGCTTATTTTTTTCTTCTTTAAAATTAGTATCGATATCGGTAATCAGCCAGGAGCTTTAAAATATCGGCATAGTGGATATCGGGCAAAATTCCTATATTGTGTTGCTTCAGAATAACTCTTTATAAACCCAAGAAGAAGTATTTGTTGATGCAAATATCCTCGGTCAACATTTTCTAAGTAAATGATAAAAAGGTAACACAACTAGAGAAATGAGACCTTTCCCTCTCGTCTTCAGCCTTTGTCGCTTCCCTGCTCATCCTTGTGGCCTTCCTCTGGCTACCAAACAAATGATGGGCTTTTAATTGACTGTGCTGCTCAGGGAAGTTACACTCACAACACACACACACACACACACACAGGGTACTTAAGCAGCTCAACCAGAAGGATGTGAGGCGCACGCCACCTAATTGCACTCATGATGAGAATCCTGAAAAGGATTTGTGTGCTCTCACTTATTACACGTGTCTCTAGGCACACAAATTCATTTAATTTCTCTGATATAAAGAAATGGCTCTGCTGCAGCTTTCCAGCTCAAAGTTGGCGAATGCCGAGCTCGTACGTACAAAAGGCATTTGGATGTTAACGCTTTTGTTAACATTAAATAGAAAAGACAGAGATGACATTATTTGGAAATCAATCAAAAACAGTGTAGATGTTTGCTGTAATGAACCAGGATTAAAGAGATGGAAACGTTGGCAAGCTGAATTTCCCTCTTCAAAGTGCTCTGTCACATTTAAACACTGCAGCATTAAGCTGCTGTTAATTGCTTGTTCTGCTTTGATTTGGATGATGTCATTTGGAAAGACAACATTGCTGGAAAATTCAGGACCAGTGCTCCAAATTCACCAGAAATTAAATTTGTCCATAATCTGCCATGTAAAAAAACATTACGTAACTGTCCGACCTCAAACTCTGCATTCTGGACTTGTTTGATGACCTAGTGACCTACTGACAGGTATTATGTCACTAAGTCATTTTATTTTTCTTTTTTTGTCGCCCGGGGGGGGGGGTGGTTTTTTTTTTGTTTTGTTTTGTGGTTTGGGGGGTTGGGGGGGGTGGGGGGGGGCACAGTGGGGAGGGGGGATGGACACCTGATTGAGTGATTGCCTCAAAGTGTTGCTCAGCAAAATTTTAGCTTAGAGCCCCATCATGCTTGTTTACTTGTTTTATTTTTTGTGTTTGTTTTGAATATTTCTTTCAAACCACATTTCAAAATGAAGGTCATGATTTTCATAGAATTTTTATTTATTGTTGCTTTTGTCAATTTCAACTTATTTCACTGTCAGCTGATTTTTCTCCTCTAATTGGAGGGTATAAAAACGACTGTATTTCTGTACTTATCTTTCATCTGGCATTTTATGTACTTATTCATTTATTGGGACTTTTTTAAACTAACAGTCATATGTCCTCAATATTTTCAATCTTGCTTTTTCTTCCTCCTTTTTTTCCAAGCATATTTATTTCTGTCTCTCCATTTTACATTTCCTTGTCTTGTTTTTACATTTCTTTATGCATTTCTGCATCATTATGTAAATGAGGGGGGGGGTTTGGGAGAGATCTTAGAAAAATTAATAGAAGAACAGAAACTCGCGACTGGCGCTTCAGGTAACTGCAGCCACGAGCAAAGCCGTGATGGGAGCGTGCACAAACTGAAGCTATAACTTTGTTTACTAAGGTTTTTCTTCGTAGTTACACTTTTTAGTGTCTTTCAGTTGATCTGAATCGTTTGCTGACAGCAGAATAATCCATAACTATCGCTTACAGTGTTTGAATTTTCCACGACCGTCTTCCTCCTGTATCAAAACTGCGCATGTGGCGTCATTTGACGTCACGTCCGCAGGGCAGCGCGGGAAATTCGGACACCGAATTGCAGCACATTTTGCAGCACACAGCCTGTTCAAGGCAACGGAGAGAAACGTGGGTGGAAACGTTCTTTTTGGAATTTAGCGCTTCATCACCCATTAGTATAAAAAAAATGGACATACATGTTTGTTTTTTTTTATTTCTGCCTCTAGTCCCTTTAAATACAGGCAGGGAAATGAGAAAGGAAAGAAATGTAAAAAGTATCAAATAAACCAATTGAAAAACAAAAAACTACACAGAAAAATAAATAAATATGGGTATTTACACAAAGTTGACTTAAAACAGCCATTTTTGAGCCATTTTTATATTTTTGATTTTGTCCGTTTCGGCCCTCCATAGTATCCTTCAGCATGATGAGTATGAAGACTCACTGGCCAGGTCCCGCCTCTCAAACTACCTGTAAACGCGGCCGGTTCATTAGTTCCGATCGATCTCGGCTATCGGGAGCTTTAAACAGGCCATAATTGTGATTGGTGGTTTCAGCTGGTCCTGCTTTGCCCCGTGTTTAATGCTCTCACTTTATGAGCTATTAAACTTGGAATAGATAATCAATAGAGTGTCACCTCGTTCTAAGCAGCTGGTAAGGTTGATGAAAAGTTGTCACGGCTCAGAAAACAGCTGTGAATGAATGCGAGCGCATGAACACACGCAATTATGGCAAGCGAGGGGGTTAGTATGCACAAGTATTGATATGAAGAGACTTCAGCGGACTGAGACGCGAATACCTTACAGGACATTAGCCTTTGACCTTGTGACCTCTGACCTCATGTTCCCCTCCTCTGTCTGCCTCCTCACAGGTGGTTATGGTGGGCTCATCCATAAACGAGCGAGATCAGATGTTGTTTATCAGCACAGACGAGGGTTCCTCCTTCCAACGGCAGTCGATCGCTTTCACACCAGACACGATCATCTTTCATCCCAAGGAGGAAGACAAGCTGTTGGCCTACTGCAAGGACGGCAGGGTGAGTACGGCAACGCCTCATGGACCAGCCAGAAAACAGTGTGGATGTTTTACACTAAAGCAGCTGTAGAAAAGCAACACTTCAAATTCTAATTTCCCCCTGCACACCAGCAGGACAAGGACCTCAGATGTGATTTACCACACAATTATGTAAATGGGAAAAAACAAAACAAAATCTGCATATTCAAACACACATGCTAAATTTCTACATGTTGCAGTTTTACTTCACTTTCATTTCAAAATCCTTTAAACCAGTTAGACTGAAATATAAAACTAAAAAAAATATAAAAATAAAAAAAAAGTACTGATTTAGGTACAAAAATGCAGAATAAAAACACATTTGTTGGTCTGCAGCATTCAGGTTTGTGTTAAAGCTAGGGTTGGCAATGTTGGAATAACAGTTCGAGAATGCTACATTTAAAAATTAAAAAAACACAGCACCCGAAACCACGCCTTCAGAGCGAAGGGACACGTGCGCTGATCTTTTACGAGCAGGTTAACGATAACAGCTGAGTGGATAGCTCGCTAGCTTGATAGTAAACAGCTGACAAACCACGTTTCTAAAAGCATGAATCCACTCACCTCCAACTCCTTCTGCGGTGTAAGAAGTCCACACTGCAAACGTCAACGCCTCCAAGTCTTAATCCTTATCTGTTGTTATGGTTTGTTTTGGGGGTTTTTTTTTGGCGCGGCAGCAGTTAGCAGTCCGTTAGCTATATTTCTTTACAGTGAGCGGCGCACAGTGGGTATGTGGGGACCAGGTGGGGGACGGTGAGAGGAAAGGGACAAAGATGGGACACAGGCATCGATTTGTTCTTTCTATATGTTGCGAATGACCAATTCCTGCCTTTCGGTGTGAATGGGAGGGGTTGGTCAGAGTTTTTACAGACCTGCAGCTCTCACAGATGTCTGACCTTTTTCCTTCCTTTTTATGAATACATGATGTATTGATACTGTCTGGATGGAAGGACCAGTTCACCAAGAAGAACAAAAAGTGTTTCTGAGCAGGATTACCAACTCTGGCTTTAAAGGCGGTATAGCAGATGTTTGTGGCAATTCAGAAAACAGAGACTGCTAGCGAGGTTTTGTCGGACATTTGAGGCGGGCGGGGTGAACACACAGATGCTTGAAGCAGAGAGCTGTTAGTTCCGTATTTCCACAGATGCTACGTTGAACACAGAGTTTTAATAAACAGTTGATCAACGTGGTGAGAACGTATGAAAATATAAACAACACATGTGGTATTTAAATCAAATCAAATCAAAGATACTTTATTGATTCCCAAGTGGAAATTCATGTTTCAGTACAACCCGTCCAAGACACACAAACAAAAACATATAAACAGGATCAGGCAGATCGTGGCCACGCAGCCCTTCGCAGGATGTACCTTTACAGGTATGGAAAACGATAACATGAAGAAAGGTGGGTAGGTGGTAAAAAAAAAAGAGGTCTCTGAACTCTCCACATACACAGGTGAAGAACTTGGAGACAAAAAAAGACACACCATACAGATAAGCACAAACTCAGGCAATCACAACATGAAAGACACGAGGTGGGCAGGCGGGGAGGGGTTCCCTCCAAACAGCAGAGCGAGCTGTCGGCATCCCTCAGGGAGGGATGCCGAGAGTCCATTCATATAAACTTCCTCTGGGATTTTAAGAGAGCCTGTGTTCCCAAACAAACAGGCTGCTCAAGGGCTAAGAAAAACAAGTACCAAATTGTACCTTTAGGGGTACAATGGCTTGTCACTGGGGTGGTACCCTTAAGAGTACTGCTGGTGTACCCCTAACAGTGGATATTCTGTGCTTTGGAACATAAATGTACCTTTCAGGCTCCTGAAAAGGTACAGGTTGGTGTCTTGAGGTCCACTTACTGTATGATGCTTACAGGGAACATTAATTCAAATTTATTAAGGGAAGAAATACTCGTGCTGTCACACAGTTTCTGACAGTGTAGATAGCAGTAGAAGTTTTGGGTCAGGTTGGACGTGGTGTCTACCTTGAGTCCTTCAACAGGTCTCCATGGCAGCATCAATCAGACGAATCAGGGGTCAATTTTCCAGGAACCGTGCCAACTTCTCCACAGATGTACCCACTGGCCCTCATTTATCAAACGATCGTACGACTAAAATCTGTGCGTACGACATTTCCACGAAGACTGCATTTATAATTTGACGTGAGCGTAGGATACGATCATCTCCGACAACTCCGATGGAAAGTTTTAATAAATCACACGTGGGTCAATCTCGACCATTTTTACGATAGAGGCAATATTTCTCGATCGTTTGATAAATGAGGGCCACTGTGCGGATGAGGTTCAGAACCACAGCCAGCATGCCAAGCTGGGCCTGAATGGCATCTAGCTCGCAATGGAGCTCGTGCAACACCAGAGTCTGAGTGTTGATAGCACGACTCATCCCCACACAAATGTCAGGCAGCGTGCCAGTAGCTGCCGACAGCTCACCAACTTTGCAATCCCACACCAATCAGCAGGAACCCGGCTATCATAAATCCAAATAGGTACAGATCTTTAACATCCTCGATGGACAAAAACCGACAGACACATGATCTTCCATTTGCCCCAGAAGTCATTCACATATCCCATCGGTTGCGTACCGTCAGGGCAAGGAGCGTCACCTGTCCGGGCGTGGGGTGCGGGGCGTCGGTTGCGGCCGGGGCGGTGGAGGCGGGGGCTAATCGTGAATGGGCGAGCGCTGAGGGCGCCGCCCTTTTAGGGACTGCGCCGCCCGCGTCGGCTTTTGGCGCGCGCTCCTCCTCCTTTTGAGTGGGTGTGATCCATGTTGGCGGTCCCGGGCGTCGGGTTCGTAGTTTGGGCGAAGGGAAGTGGTGGCCACAGTGGCGCGGGGCGCGGGGGCTCTCGCGACCCAACTCGGTTGGGCGCGGGCTGGACGAGAGAAGAGTTTGCAGGGCTAGATGGATATATGCGGGCCGGTGCTGTTTGGGGGATGACAGCGTGCGTGTTATGGAGCTGAATGTGGATGTTAATAGATAAAGATAATATTTATAGATAATAGTTGAATCATTTTTCTTTGAGATGGCTAAAGTAATGTATATTTTTTTTGTTTTTTTGGGAGAGAAGCTGTTTGGGAATGTTGTTGTTGATGTGCTGTTTTCACACTTCTCCTCTCTCCTTGTTTTGTTTTCTCGTTTTTTTTTCTGGTTTTTTTTTTTTCTTTGTTTTGGGTTTGGGGGGGGGGGGGGGGGGGGGAGAAAGGCTGGAGGCCGCTGGGGGGGGCGGAAGGGGTAAGAGAAGGGCGGGCAGGGCGTGTGGTAGGGCGAATGCCTGGGTCGGGGGCGCTGTCGGGCGCGCCTGAAATATCCCCAAGCGGGGGGGGCGAGAGTGAATTTCAAGCCCTGCCTGTCCCACTCTTCAGGTGGAAAAATTTGATCAATAGTGTTGAGAGACCAGTTGACCAGATCCATCGTTGTTGTTGTTGAGATTTAGAAAGTTATGCAGACAGAGGCTCAGAGAGTCGACCAGACAGGAGAATATAGGGGAGGGAGGGAGCAGAAGAAAAAGCATCCGCCTCCGTCGAGAGCAGGAATTGGAAATACACAGACACCACCACATGTGCAACTCCAGAAGTTTATTACAAATGTGTAATCACTGGGTGAACACCCCCCCCCCCACCCCCGCACACCCAGTTGCAGAGCTTCTCGTGGAGTATGTATTGACTTGCCAAAAACAAACTTTTTTCTTGTTCTTGAAGCCTCGAGGGCAAGAACAAAGTTGTTGCTTCTTGTAGAGTATGAAACAAGCTTTAGAGACTGTAGTTCTATTCAGCGACTTTTGAGAGCCTAGCATTTTTTTTTTTCAAAAAAGCGACGTCAAAGCAAGTATACTTTACTTTTCTTTAACAGGGGGTGCCCTGCCCTTCCCACCTTTGAAAACACAGGATCACTCATAGACCTCTCACACCTTTCATCTTTGCTCAGAGCAGCAGAGTAGGAAAATTGTACCTCTGCACCATGAACCAAACTGAAAATTAAATACTCAAATCTTCCACTTGTTGATCCTGCCCTGGCTAACTGATATTAATGCTTCTTGTGGACAAAGTCCATGGAAAAAAGAGAGAGAGACAATGGTTAAATTATTGTAGTTTTAGACGTCATTGCAAATCAAACTAGTCTAATTGACAATAAAACAGTAAATATTGACAGGTTTTGTTTTTTGCGTTATAAATACATATATTTAAGGTGCCCCCCACACCCCCTTTTTTTTGCCTCTCCTATGATATTATTCCATTCTGCTCCAGGGTCCATTGCAATTTTATGTATCAGGCCAGTTATTCATATTAGATGATGACATCATTCATTTTATTTCTTTAATTAAACATTTGTCTATTACACCATTCGATTTCGTACTGCTGGGCCCGACAAGGGAGAAATGAAAGTCAACAGAGGTAATGATAGAAAGTGAAACAGAGAGAAAGGAGTAAGGAAGAGGAAGAGAGAGAGGAGAGAAAACATGAATCCACTTACACAGTTCACTGGTACATCTGTACAGCGATCCCTAAACAACATTCCAAGGTCTCTGTCGGAAAACAAAACAAGCAATCCCCTACAGGAGGACCTGCAGGTGGCTTAAATATCCTCAGATCATACAAACACACGCAGAACTACGCAGAAAAAAAGAGAAGAGGTACAACCTAGTCAGAGCAATAGAAAACAGTGTCACAGTGTCAACATGCATCATAAAGGGTGCTCCGTGGTGATACAGTCATGCAGATGCAGCCTCGTCTCTGCAAGGAGGAGGAAGCCCGCAAGGCTCACGGCCCAGGCCCCCAGCAGCCACCCAGAGGCCCAGATCCCAGCTACCCCCCCCCCCCAAAGAGCGGACATGCATCCCCCGAAGGGCGGCAAAAGGCGGCCCCAGCCGGAGCCCCCCGCGGTCTGGGGGCCCAGGCCCCAGCGGACCAAGACCAGCAGCTGCCAACCCCACCGGGCGCCCCGCGGGGCAGAGACAGCGCCGGGCCCAGGGCCCAAGCGCCCAGGAGCAGCCACCCCCGACCCGGGCGGCTCAACTGAAACCCAGGAGGACCGGACCCCCCAGACGACACCCCCCCAGGGCAGGCCAGCCCCCACCCCAACGTCCCTGCCCCACACACCTGACACCAGGGCGCCCCCACCACCCCCTACCCCCGCCACCACGCTCACACACACACGCCCCACACACCTACCCCAACACCCCCATGTACTCCCCCCCACACACACATACACCCACCCACTCCGCTCTCCGACCTTACATACCCACACTCACTCCTCCCTCCACCCCCAACACTCTCCTCCCTCTACCATCCACACCTACCCCCCACCTCCTCATACCCTCTAACACACACATGCACTCCCCCCACATAACTGCACCAACCCCCTCCCTACCCCCCACACATACGCCCCCACCTCCCTATACCCCCAATACCCCATACAGTCCCCCCTTACATGTCCAGCCCCGCCCATCCCTCTGACCTATCACACTCCCGCCCTTCCTTCCTTCAGCCCCTCACGACCATCCCTACTAGACACTCACGAGCATGCCACTCCTTCCTCCATCCCCCCTTTCCTCCAACCACTTACCCACATCTCCTCCCTCTTCCAGCCCAAATTCCTCCCTCCCACATTTCCTCTTTCACACTCTCATTCATTATTCTCGCATACCCACCTCGCTCTTGCCCATGCCCTCGTGCCTCCTGAGTGGTAGCTCGGGCCGGGGAAGGAGCCGTGAGCTCCAAGCCCCCAACACGTCCCCCCCCCCCCCCCCCCCCCCCCATCCCCCACCCCCGGACGCAGCAGGCCAGGCATCCCCGAGGCCAGCAGATCCCCCGCAATGCAGCCAGCGTTAACCACTAGCGCGTGAAGCAGCCACTGTTCCCCCTCTCTCCCCAGTAGCGCCCAGGAGACCGGGGTATGAAAGGACCCTGTCCTTTCACACCCCGAAAAAAAAAAAAAAAAAAAGATGATGACATCATGCAGCGACTTTTAGAACAGCCAATAGCAACTTTTCTCATTGAGGAGTTGGCAACAGTCTGAAGTGTCCCAAAAATGCAACGCTCGCTGCTTTGCTAAAAAAAAAAATCGTCTGTTCTATTTTTGGCACTCGACTCATTGAAACTACATCACTCTCAAGCAGAGAAGATTGTTCAGGCAGGAAGTCAATCGATGAAAAGCAAAGTGGATCTGATCGCTTTTAAAAATATAACACTATGGGCCGGAATTTATTGCTCACGTAAAAAATGTACAAACTAATTAACTAACATAATTAACTCTAATAGTAGTAACTCTAATCCTAATATTTATCTCTTTGTTATCAGGGGGGTCCAAAATGGCAAACTGATGAAAAAAACCTCTTAATGAGTCTGACTTTCATTTGTATTACCAGTCTTTTCAGAAATACAGACTCCCACATTCACAAAAATCTCATTGACTTTCCAAGCAGAATCACAGAGGTTTGTAATGGCTGTTTTCCCATAAACTTCTCCCCTTACAATTCAAATGTAATTAAAGCAGGTATTGACTTATGTTTAAATCTCTTCTGTAAAGCCAGGTTGACAATGGAAAGAAGAAATCTGTCCAGACAAAATAGCTATTTTTTAGCTGAAGGATAATTTGAGCAGCACTAATTACTCCAGCTTGGTTAGCTCAGCCGCAGATTTTTTATGAAGGTCAGCTTCAGCTTCCCTCATTTAAAGCGACAAAAGAAATGCTTTTGGAATCTGCGTGAGGAGTAATTGTCATCACTGAGGATGACTCACATTTTCAGATGACCATGAGAAAGTTGTTTTGAGCAGTATTGAGTCGGATGTCAGCTTCAGTCAATGAACGAACATTGAGAAAGGTCCTTTTTTCCCTCACGCCTCAAATATGCTTTTCAGACATCAAGGAGAGCTCATGTGTGGGAATCAATAGACTTTCATTACGTGTGCGATCAATGCCAAACTGGTTTAACCAACACACACATCACTATAAATGCACAGTCCTGTTCTCTGTTCATGAAAGGTTTAAACACACACACACACACACACACACAATTGCCTAACCTGTTATGATTTATAATTAATTGAACTGAACTTGGTGAAGCGTGAAATTCAGCAGCTTGATTGGAGGAACTTTTCTTTAACAGATTGTCAATTTATGCTCCATTGTAGAAGATACAGCTGGTAATAGGGTACAAGTTAGGTTTATAATTTAATTTTTAAGTGTGTGTGTGTGTATTTTCTGTCTAATTATGGTCTTTTTTTGTGTGTCCAGCTCTTTGCTTCCACGGATTTGGGCCACAAGTGGACTTTACTTCAAGAGCGAGTGACCAAGGACAAGATCTTCTGGTCAGTTTAACTTTGTTGTCTCGTTTTGAACAATAAGGTGGTCTGTGGGAAAATACGTTGGTGTTTTATGTTTCTGGAAGCCAAAATAATGCGTGAAGTTTCTCTTTTTCTTTAGAATAATCCAAGCTTTTAAATGGTTATGATTGCACCGTTGCTCCACTACATTCTAAGGCCCAGAGGTTCAGAGGTTGCTGTTTGATTCTGTAATGACGTTCAGCTCTCTAACCCTTTTCTTTGGCCCTTCCTCAGCAAGTCAGCATCTGACATCCGTCGCTCAGAAGGACTACATTCATACCCCCTACCCCTCGTTATGTCCACTACCCCTACATGCAAAGATGAATTGGGACAGCACTACCTTCACGGGAACGCGCAAAATGTAGGGGTACGGCTAAGAAGTAGGGCTAGTGGGTGTATTGGGACGCACCCTTATTGTCTCCTCGCTGTCAGGGACCTTGGTCTGATCTTTTACTGTGCCTTTAATTTTAACAATTAATTATCTCAGTAATCAAGATCAGCTTCTTAAAATTAAAACTCAGGAGGAAGGAGGAAACGCATATCCCTAATTCTACTTATTATTATTCCACTTTTTATGTTGGTAGTAATGAAATGTTGCTTCGGCTGGTTTCCTAATGGGAAAGAAACCATTTGACCACATCCCGTCTGTATTGGCTGCTCTACGCTGACTTTTCAGGTGTCCGGTTTGGATTTATTCACACACACATATACACTACTCACAAAAAGTTAGGGATATTCAATTTTCGTTTATAATTTAAGGAAAATGCCAAATGTTCATATCTTATTGATATTATATCGTGAATGTTGGACATTTAACTGGAATTATGATGTGGTAATTCCTCCATCTCAAACAACTTATTAAAAGAAAAGCTAC
The DNA here is from genome assembly GCA_023101725.1 of Atherinomorus stipes. Lineage (NCBI taxonomy): Eukaryota > Metazoa > Chordata > Actinopteri > Atheriniformes > Atherinidae > Atherinomorus > Atherinomorus stipes. The sequence continues at coordinate 448,717 of JALJCO010006234.1, forward strand.
AACAATGGTGGTTGAACCAAATATTCCTAACTTTTTGTGATTAGTGTAAATAAGTACATCAATTGAAACCTGTGTCTTCTTGCTGGCTCTTACAGCTACAGCAGTTTGGTGGCATGTTTTTGTCATGAAAGAACTTTTCTCTTTATTTTTACCCTTTTATTTAATGTTTGCTTTTTACTTAACTCATACATACTGCTGACTCAGAGACTACGCTGAGTTGTACTAATTAAGGTTGTAAAATTAGTCATCCAGTGCACATTCATAGACAAAATATTCTAAAATCTGATGTTCTTTGTGAAAGTTTAGTTTGAACACTCGGGCATCTCTGATTTATTCCACCAATACAAAGTCACAAATCATCCCAACACTGTGTTGGTTAAAAACAAGAGGATGAGGAGGGAAGAGAGGGCTGAAGAGGAGGAAAAAAACACCTTTAGTGCTCCTTGTGAGAAAAAGTTACAGACTTTTAATGTAAGTTTGGAACTGAATGCAGATCCTGGACTTTTATCCTTATTTTGGGGGAAATAACTGAACATTTCATGCAGTAATCCTCAGAACTTGGTACAATGTGGTTGTAAAGAGATGAACATGGTCTACAACAATACTCAGGTAAGCTGCGGTGGGTAAATTAGAGATGCACAATATTGGATTTTTGGTCTATTTTGAATATGCCGATGTTTTACAACTCATTTGGCCGATAACCGATACTGATATCAAAGCTGAAAATTAAGAAAAGTTCATTCCCTGTGCATTTTTTAAAATCACTCTGCAGCAGATCCAGTTGTTACCGGATATTTAATCATGTTGTGGCCTTATGTTGTTCCCATGCCCCCTGGATTAAAAGAAAAAATTGAAACAGCATTCTCCAGGTTTGTCACCGTGCAGCGCCTATTATGCCTTCCTGTGAGGAGTTTGCATGTTCTCCCCGTGTATGCGTGGGTTCTCTCCGGGTACTCCGGCTTCCTCCCACAGTCCAAAGACATGCATGTTAGGTTAATTGATCACTCTAAATTGCCCCTAGGTATGAATGTGAGTGTGAATGGTTGTCTGTCTCTCTGTGTTGGCCCTGTGACAGACTGGCGACCTGTCCAGGGTGTACCCCGCCTCTCGCCTGATAATAGCTGGGATAGGCTCCAGCAACCCCCGTGACCCTGAACTGGATAAGTGGTACAGAACATGACTGACTGACAGTGCCTACTATATATTGGGTATATCGGCAGTGTTGGGCAATCTACTTAGAAAATGTAGTGAGCTAAGCTACAAGTTATTCTACATTAAATGAAGCTTCACTACACTGAAGCTACACACCAGAGAAATGTAGCAAGCTAACCTACAATAAAATAACAAAAGTAGCTTAACTACATCAAATCACATTGCTACATTTCCTAGTGATCAATGAAACTGATCTCTGATCCATTTGATCTGTCAGTTTATTAAAGTCTTCTTCCTCAACAAAACTAATACTTACTATACATACCGTAATCCCCCCCGCCCCCACTAAAAAAAAAAAAAAAATGGTTGTGTGTGTGACTGTCTTCCAGGCAGCTACTTTGAAAACTTCTCACATTTCAAATGCAACTTAACTATTCAGGTATAAATGAACACTTAATTATAAAATGTTTGGATAATCATGCATCATACAACTATGATTATCAAAATGTCTCAACTAATACAGAAACTGTCAGTGAGTCAGTCTGATCGTTGTAAATCAGCTTTAGTTTTAATTAAATCTTTGATCTACCTCATTGTTTTTTGTTTTGATTAATTTAAAGTGATTAAAGTAACATGTTTATTTCGTCTTGGATTGTGTAGTCTTGCTATGAAACTGTCTGTTTAGTAGAATATTTACTAGCCCCATTTTGTACAACTGCCATCTACACAAATATCAGTTATCTATTTAAACTGACCAGTTTTGTTTTGGAGAGGAAAAAGAAAACCTGCACAAAGTAAAGTTATACTGCTCTGTTTGTCCCAACCTTTCCTGCCATTCTTGTCATACACACATGGATTTAGAACGCGCGCGCACACACGCACACACATACGTTATCATTTCGCTTTTTTAAATGACGTTTGTGGCTAGTGCTACGTTAGCTGTTGATGTTTGCTGGCTGAGTTGTGATGACTAGCTTAGCTGATTGTGTTTACTTCAGCAAATACCTGAATGTGTCCTTAAATTTGTGTTGGACGTCTTGGACGTTGACAGGAGCTTCCTCGTGGGGTTGCGCAATAAACAACGGAATATATAACTGCTCTGTCAGGTCTCGAAGACATTGAACTTGTTGTGATACGGCCATGGGGATTCACACAGCGAAGACGTCTCTGCCTCTACCTCCTCCCCCTCCAGTTGCACGCTTACCATCTCAGCCTGATCAGACAATTCTCGCGGTCATCTGTATTTATACACAGTCTAGAGCAGGAACCGGGATGATAGGTACGCAAAGTTAAAAGACTCCTGCCACATCTGCATCGGGAGTAAACACGGGAGAGATGCGTTTAAGGTCTAGAAATATCTGGGAAAATGTAGCTTCTGAGGACGCTACCCCGGTACTTGGCCACGAAAGTAGCTCCACTACTGAAAAGCTATTTGATGTAGAAAACAGCGACGTTACGACCCACGACTGAGAAATGTAGTTAAACTAGTAGCGGCGCTACTGCCCAACACTGTATATCGGTCTATATCCAGCCAGTCATGGAACCGCCGACCGGACGCAGATCACAGTTTATCCTCCTCTGTCTTTGGAGAGAGAGGAGATTCCCCTGGTTCTTCTTGGTGTTTCCCGTCCTGTCATAAAATGTGCATCTGCGTCATGACATTGAGTCACTCTGATTGGTTGACGCCCCTCGTCAAGATGGCAAAGTTCAGATTTTCCAACTCCGGCGTCTGCTGCCTTTGTCTCGCGTAAGGGCTGGAATATACTTGCTGCTGGCGACGCGTCCGCGTACGCATCATGGTGCCCACACGTTCCCAGCGTACTTATGGCACGTAGGTCGCTGGCGTTGACGCAAGGTAACGTGCACGTGGTGCAATATCGACTTGAACGCTAGAGGTGCTCGTGTGACTTATTCCGTGACTTTGGTTGAGTGGCCGCACATACCACCTCCACTGGTGACGAGACCTCTTTTTCTTTCGCAGCAGCAAAAGTAACTTCTTCCTTGAAGAATTTGTCCACATTGACTTTCCACATACAGGTGGGTCGTTCACGTATGCCCCGGAAATACAATCTGACCGGCAGATTGACCTTTTCACATTCTCAGCGTCCAAGTGCTGTGTACTGCTCCTAGCAGTGGCCTCCGGTATTGAGCGTTTTGGCCGCGACGTGCTACAGCAAGTATATTCACAGATGATGCAGACCGCTAGCGTGAATGTTTGCGTCCACAGCAAGTATATTCCAGGCCTAACGCGTGTCGAACGGTCAAAATCTCAAAACTCAACTTGCGAAACGCCTCTAGACACGCTGCAGGGTTTTTGACGCCTCCTAGATGCGTGTCAGTCATTGACTTTGGATGTAAACATGACGCCCAAATCGCGTTTGGTGTGTACGCACCGTAACAGTTTTTTTAAATTATTTTATTAAATTGGCTTCTGACTGGAAGTATGCTCTGCAAAGTACAGCAGTGAATCACCACACATTCTTCCTCTTTTCTGAATTAATTTATCAAACCTCCAATCTCTCTATCAATAATATCTCTGTCTCGTCATCGCCCCTGCTTCCTCTTCATCCTTCTGAATCTGTCCACTTTCACATCCCAGACCAAAGGAGAAGGAAATCCCACGTGCTTTGATGTTGGCGAAGGTCTAACCAGACCAAACGTTAGTGGACAGAATAAATGATCGGGCCAGTGCAGAGTGCACATTCATCTTCAATCTTTCACATTTCCATTTCAAACTTGCAGCTGACACTTTAAGCTGGATAATATGTGCTGAATGAGAAGGCAGCGCTTCAAAGCCTTGGTCTGGGACACTTGAGGAGGGGACAGAGCTTTTAGGTTTTGAGTGTTCTCACAGATACGCATGCTGTGAGATGAATAATGAGTCCCCCGAGTCCTTTTTTCTTCCCTTAATGCTGTAAATCTTGATGATCTTATGTATCTGCACAAACAACAGCATAACTGAGAATACATTTATATTACACAGCTGTGACTCAACTGGGACCTTACAAATGTTTTATAGAAATATTTCATTTACATACATATTTGTGTTTTTATTATTTCACCCCGTATTGTTCCACCTCAACAAACCTGCAGACATGCCAAGACCAGGAACAATAAATAAACTTTGCAGGTATACTTTCTACACCACCACACAGTGATTCATAGTAGAGCTCACCTCTGTGCTCAGATACTTCAAATCTGACAACTGTAAGAAGTTTTAGATTAAATATCTGAGCTGAGAGATATTTGGCCAAAGAATGCTGAAGGACTTAATGTAAACTCATCCTATTTTCATATCCCTTTTCGTTGTACTGCCTCAGAGCTACAGGCACAACTCTGAGACCCCTAAAAAGGTTGTTTCACACACATTGACAAAATAAAAGGTTTGTCTGAGGAATTTCATTCTGAATTTAGAGTATACCATGGCGTCAATTAAATGATTTCGTCATTGTCATCGTTAAGGAAAACAACACTGTTACCAAGTTGCCAGAAACATTGTAATTAGCCACATGTTGGTTTAGTACCTGTTAGTATCTGATATCTGGCAGCCAGATGTCCAAAATGAACTCCTCTGGCTGAGTTGAAGGTTGGATATGGAAAATGGACAGAACAGCGACATCACGCGTGTCTAGGTCAGGGGTGGGCAACTCCAGTCCTCGAGGGCCGGCATCCTGCAGGTATGAGGAGTTACCATGTGGCAACACACCTTGTGACCTGTGCAGAGCTTCACATCAAGCTCTGCACAATTACTCGTTGATTGGAGTCAGGTGTGTTGCAGCAGGGAAACTCCCTATTATCTGCAGGATGCCTGCCCTCGAGGACCGGAGTTGCCCACCCCTGGTCTAGGTTGTAGTTGCAATGGCAGAAAAACAACTCCAGCCATTTGGTTGCCAGGCTTGCTGCTGATACGGCAAGTGATCAGCAGCCTGTCCAGCAAGTAATACAGAGGAGTTTATAACTGACAGGTGACGTTAGCCACGTTAGCAAGCAAGTTAGCTTACTGATCCAGGAGAAAAGTAGTAATTTCCAAGTTTTGATGCCGTGGAAAATGTTTATGTGGGTCCATTGGAGTAGCCTTCACCTAAATTCACTCCACTTTTTGCTCTTGTCAGGTCACTCCTCTTCTGAGGCAGATAACAATATCTCTGAGGCTCTCAAGCAGCTACTTGACTTGCCGACTCCACCATTTTTCCGGCGCCAGCCTAACTGTACCAAACACACTACTGCCACAAAGACAGCGAATCTGGCAAGCTGCTATGGTGACCTGTGTTAGCTTGTAGATGTAAACATAATGCCAAACCTGTTAAAATTTATTTTGTATTTATTTTCAGGCTAAATATGATTTTTAAAGGAAATGCTTTAGTAGTTTCATTCTGCACCCCTCCAAAGGCCTCGTCAAGGTATTATTGTTTTTTTCAAATATAGCTTTTAATAAAAATGTTCCATATTCAACCTTTACGGCTATTTCCAGATCTTTGTCCTCGGAGCAGAACACAGTTACGTTTGTCAAAATGTGAGAGATACAACCTGCATGAATATCGGTTGACAGAGGATAGCGGAAATTAAGAGTTGGACAAAATCGGATATCAGTAAAAAAAAAAAAAGGAGAAAAAAAAAGCCAATACCGAACATCCTTACTATTCAAAACAAGATTATTTCTAGAAAAAACAGAACAGTTGTAGCCTCTGCAGCTTTATGGTAAATAAAGCTGGTATTCATTTTTTCTTTGTAATTTTTTTTTTTTTCTCAATGTCCTGTTTCTAACTTGGATCCACACAGTGCTCTGTTCCTCTCCAGGTTGTGCTCTGGCCGCTGGCGTTGTGTCACAAAGAGTGCACCTCATGATAATACATGTCAGACCATTTTCAAAGCCTCATTTGTTTAAACAGCAGCTCCTTATCCATGTCTTCATGAGGGTCAAATTGCCTTTTGTGCTTTCTCTTCGCCAAACTTGCCATGCTGAAACATGAAACACGCAACCCTCATCTAGATAGGTACGTTTCCAACGTATTTACACTTGCCACCATCTACGCACCCACTCTTAGTAAATCACATGCAAACTAAGGTTCAGCCCTATGCGCAAAATTCTAGATTGCAGAGGCAAATCACAACATGTAAATTTGGATCTTAGGAGATCCTGCACACTAAAAATTCCTAGGTCAAACTTCTGGGTTAAGAGGGGAACAATTAATTTCTGGGTTATTTCAACCAAGACATTTGGATTGTTGGGTTGTTGCCCCAATTTCTGGATGAAAATAACCCAAAATTGTAATCAACATAACCCAATTTCTAGGTCAAATATTCAACCCCAAAGTTGGGTCAAAAATAAACCCAGCAGTTTTTGGTGTGTGCCCATAGTTGCTTAAAGTTGCTTAAAGACCCACCATGTAACTTTTAGACCTTAAAATTCTGCGTTTCTGACTCGTTTTGATGGCACACTAACATTCATTATGCGCATTTTTGAGCTGTCACTGCCCAGCGGCGTCTTGAGGCTCAGAAACTGCTCTATGGAGTGAGCTCACAGTATACACGTACGATGCAAGATGGATGCCAGTTTAGCCGTCGATAGGGGGCGCATCACTGAGAAAACTGCTAGAAGTGCCGTTGTGGATCTTTAAAGTTACAAATGACTTTCTCATTCCCTCTGACGGTGGTCTGGTCTCTGTGTCGGTCATGTTAGATCTCAGTGAATGTTCACCTCTTCCTCTCAAGCGTCCCATGTACAGGGGCTGAGTGAGATCCATGCAGCGCTAATGATTACCGCAGCCACTAAAAAGCAGCAATCCTAACATGCAATATAATAAAATGTCAGGGAGAACATCAGCTAAAAGACTCTTCTAACCCTCACCATCTAAACAAAACACAATCTGAACCACAGTTTATATGGTAAATAACCCCAGTTATTTAGGCATAAAAGCATGGAAACTAAACTGGAACATGAAATGGAACCGACTCAACCCTTCTGTATTTACATCAACCAAATGATTGAGGTGATATTTGCTAACAGATGTACAATTTAAATGTACAAACTCCACTGACTCGGCAAACATCACCAACATGCACCATTGTGGCAATGGTACACTCCTACTTTCAGGAAATACATCAATATTCTGCTCATAAATACAGTATATTTTATGTTCTTGTACAAGAATTAATAGAGAAACTCCTGGGAAATAAATTGATAGATCAATATCTATATTTGAAAACATTTTCAGGAACTCCCATTTGCTATCAAAAAGGCATTTTAAAATAGCAAGTAACATATCACAGAATCCACCATCTCAGCCTCCAACCTTTTAACTGTAAATTGGATGTTTGATGCAATAAAGTTGTTTTTTTTTTTCTTTAACATTGTTATTTCATCTTATAAAATAAGCGACTACTGGATGGGAATGAGAGCTCTACAATAAAGAAATGTAATGAAACATATTTTTCTACCATCAGTCATAGAAAACACGCCACTTTCTGATATAAATCATAAAGCCACAGAATATTGTTGATGCCTTTGAAAGTGGTGCAGTTAGAGCTCAATATAGCCAAAATGATAAAATCTATGCTAAATCAACCAATCTGCAGCTGTGATGTGCACATTTTGCGCTACATCCAAAGACATTCAGCTTTTTTTCAGTCATCATATTTGATCATTTGGAAGCATAACCTAGAAATCTGCTATATTTAGGATGTTTAGAGGCAGTTGAGATCAATATGGCAAATTTTTGAGTATCATAGTTGGATGTTTTTGAACCACAGAACTGTGAGACAGGAACAGCAGCTTTGTGTGGGTCAATTATAAAATGTATGAGTGGTGATCTAAATTTGTTGTGGTGTAATTACACAGTATGTAAATCAGAGCTATGAAATGCATCTACATAGGATCAAACACACTTGGGGTATTATTCTGACTGAAAATGTATTACTTGTCAAAAATGTCTTCTTTTTTTTCCCCTTTGAAGTCCTTCACTTTCAAATCTCACTGAGGTTTGCTAACTGGCTATTGATTGAAGTAGTCTGAACCATCATCCACGAGAGCCAGACCCTTTGATCCATCTTCTTTCTCCCTTTCCTCCCTTCTCCCCCACTGATCCCTCCGTGGGCTCCTAATTGCTTGTTAAGTCTTTTTTTATGGGGAATAGAACGAAGGTTTTAAATCTCCTCCATCTTTACAGGGCTGGGGAAAATTCACAGACTGCACTTTACAGTTCTGATCAGATAAACAGCTTATTTCACTGCTCTGTGAAGGGCGCACAGAGCCTTGTACTGAAGTGTATATCACTACCATGAAAAGTATAAGAAAATGAGAGGTTTTAAAGCATACTAACCAAAAACGCACTTCCAATGAAGAGCTAGGGGTTTGCATTGTTTCTCAAGTACCTAAAGCTGTAACAACACATTCAGCATGGCAGAGGCCTGGTAATGATTCATTTGATTCAGGTGTGTTGGAGAAGGGATGCATCTAAAAGTTGCAAGATTGTGGCTCTTGAGGTCCAAATTTGGCCACTCCTGACCTAAAGGGAACCAAAGATTATCAGCAGCTGTGACAGTTATAGCAGCTGTGACATAATTATGACCACTAAGTTTGGTTGAAATCCTTTAAAGGAGTGATGAAATAGCAGAAAAAACTAGTTCATGTGGTTGACATTACTGCATATGTTAGTTCCCCAAAGAAAAAAACTGCATTTTTTTACAGCAGGGGATTGTTTTGGCACGCTAGACCTCCCTTCTTCAGTAAAAGAGTTGGGTGCGGTAATGATATGGAGCTTTACCCGGAGACCAAGTTGACTTCATTTTCATTGGCTACACCTTATTTGGCTATAAACTTATTTAGAGAAACTAGCTTGTGGTCAGAGTTTGCTAAAGGCTAACTGCTAGCAACATGTGCATTTCAGACAGTGAACTATGTTTATCAGACAAGACAGCATTTAGAAAATAAATAAACTTACAGGTAATGACAAGGTTGGGGTTGCCTCCTTCAGTGTTGCTGCAGAAGTTTTCTTTTAAATCCATTTGTTTGAAAACCCAGACCTGACTGCTCAGCAGTTACTCAGCTCTACTCACACAGTTGAATCAGCCGAGGGAGAGAAGAGGGGGGGGGGGGGGGGGGGGGGCTGTTTGCTTGATAGTGTGCTCTAATTGGAGCAAATGAATTACGTAGAATGATAGAACTACGTAGAATGATAGCCTGCTGTCTGATTCAACCGTTTCTGAACGGAGAGACAAAGCTGACAGACCATAAACAGGAACTTTGATTCTCACTCTGGACATTCACATGGCCTCATCAATGCACAACAGATCATATTATACACCCAAAACCCCAGAAAAGTTAAATTTGATGTCATGGCACCTTTGATATCTTCTTGAGCATCTGTATGACTGGTTTTGTGCTCATGGTGTGGTATGGTGTGCCTGCACACAGGAGCGTATGGCAAAGTCACATGGACATTTTTGTCATGATTAAATCGTTCTCAAATCTAGAAAAGAGATTAGATCTAAATTATATGCGCCATGTGACCAAAAATTTGGAACAGTTGTGACAGTGGAATGGTTGCAGGTTGGCTGCATGATTGCAAAGGCTGGAATGGTTAGACGCAAAGAGAGGGGTTGGGGAGGGGGGGTTAAAGGACTGGAAAGGACTGGAATTATGCGGTGGGCTATGTGCGTCTAATCACAATGTTGTGACGTTGTCATGTTGGACTACCTTAAGCTAACAAGCAAGATATGGTGTTGAAGGGGCGGAAAAACTTGAAAGCGTTCAGCTACTGTATTTTTATCCCGGCATTAAAAGGAAGATGTATGGAAAAACTGTTGGAATCAGCAAAATTATTAGTATCACCCCAGAAACTCCCAGCTGTTGCATCCTTAATTTCCTCCAAAGCTGAATGAAACTTTTATACATCCAAAGTAATATTGACTGAAGCAGAAGTTTGGTGGATAATCTTCCTGTAGACATATTTCTTACTTTAATTAACTTCTGCAAACAAAAAGAAAATATATTAAAAGAGGAAATAACACTAAAAAGACACTTCTGACTAAACGTTACACTGATGCACTGACTTTGATACAGTAGGACAGAAAAGACAAAAACAGAAAGGATGGAACAAGGTGCTGAACCACTGATTTTTGGTGCAGCTCAGACTTTTGTGCAACAAGTCACTATGGAGACTTGTAATGAACACATTTAGCCACAGTAATTGCACTTTTCTGCTCTCCTTCCACTCATGATTCCTTATCTGAGCTCCCACCTGTGAATATTTAGCTTTAGAAGTTTTGATGGTCTGTGCGTTAAAAAACAAGTTCTGTAGTTTTATGCTTGCATAAATCTCTAATATTACAGAACATATATTTTTAAATACATCACAGTTCATGTAACGTCACATGGATGTGGCAGAAAGCATCAGCCTATAGGGATGTTACCATGTGGAGGTTTACAACATGGATTGTACCTCCTTACATTTTGGAAAGGATTGAGACTTTTTCTGCTGAGACTGAGCTGCAGCGGCTAGCTGTAGAGACGTCATGCTGCCAATCGCTTGAAGCCTTTCTTCTCTGTCTGTGCTGCTGTTTGTCTTGATAAAAACCTAGACCGGGTTATACAGTTTGCCCTTTTAGGTGTTATTTCTAATTAAATGGTCAAATGTTTCATATTCATAATTCTTCTGTGTATTCCAGGTCTGTATCGGATGTGGATGTGGATCCTGATCTGGTGCACATGGAGATGCAAGATACAAGTGGAGGTGATGTGCTTTTCCATCTGTTTATTCAGTTTATGATACAGATCATCTTTGTTTTATTTTATTTCATTTCATTGCAGTTTTTGTAACTTGTTTTCTGTGCTAAATACCTTGTATTCACATTACACCTACACAAACTTTCCACACACAGGATGAAATTAAATGCGTGCCTTTTTGAGCTTGCATGTCTATCGAAGAGAATTAGGGCCACAAAAGAAAAATTATTTTTAAAAATGTCAGACTTCTCTCAGAATTCTGACTTTTTTCAGAAATTGAAAAAAGTATTCAGACCCCTTTAAACTTTTTACTCTTTGTTTCATGGCAGCCATTTGCTTCAATCAAAAAAGTTCATTTTAATTCTTATGAATGTACACTCAGCACCCCATCTTGACAGAAAAAAACTGAAATGTAGAAATTTTTGCAAATTTATTAGAAAAGAGAAACTGAAATGTTACATGGTCAAACATATTCAGACTCTTTGCAATGACACTCATATGAGCTTTATGCACAGATCCACTACTTCCTGAACTTAATACTGCACGTTTGTTTCCTGTCTTTCATGATTGGATGAACTGATGAATCCAGGTGTGTCTGATCTCAGCAAATGGTCAGACACACCTGGATTAATCAGTTCGTCCAATCTTGAAAGACAGGAAACAAATATGCAGTACTAAGTTCAGGAAGTACTGGAGCTGTGCATAAAGCCTATTGAACTCACAGGCTGTCCATTCCCTCTGATCCTCCTTGAGATGGTTCTACTCCTTCATTGGAGTCCAGCTGTGTTCAGTTAAACTGATTGTACTTGATTAGGAAAGGCACACACCTGTCTATGTCAGACCTTACAGCTCACAGAGCATTTCAGAGCAAATGAGAATCATGAGGTGGAAGGAACTGTCCAAGGAGCTCAGAGACAGAATTGTGGTGAGACACAGATCTGGACAAGGTTACAAAAGAATTTCTGCAGCACTAAAGGTTCTTGAGAGCACGGAGGCCTCCATAGTCCTTAAATGGAAGAAGTTTGGGACGACCAGAACTCTTCCTAGACCCGGCCGTCTAGCCAAACTGAGCAATCATGGGAGGAGAGCCTTGGTGAGAGAGATAAAGAAGAAGCCAAAGATCACTGTGGCTGAGCTCCAGAGATGCAGTAGGGAGATGGAGAAAGTTCCACAAAGTCAACTATCACTGCAGGCCTCTAACCTGACTCCGCCAGATGGATTTGCTCCCGCATATCCAAATCAACCAATCAGATCAACGAAGCATACAGTATGACATACTAACAGAGCGACGACGAAAACACAACCACAAGCCAGGCTACTCTTGCTGCTGCCAGCAATGGGTCGTTAGGTCAGCAAACAAGAAACATGTCGCCAGTAATTCAGATAAAACTTGAGCAATAGCCACGCTGACACTAGTTTCATCCACTGAAGCCGCCATGTTGTTTAGACTGAACTGTCGCTTCTTATTGCGTCACACCTTAACCTGCCTCAAAGCCAATGCTGATTGGACGTAGGTTTGGTGAACAGCTCCAAATTCTCTTCAACGGAAAGTAGCCAGACTGATCTGCGAGTGAAAACCTGAAGCTCGTGAGATCAGGATGGTCTCACCAGGCTAGCACCCCTTCACCAGTCGGGGCTTTATGGCAGAGTGGCCCGATGGAAGCCTCTCCTCAGTGCAGAAATATGAAAGCCCGCATAGAGTTTGCCAAAAACACATGAAGGACTCCCAGACTGTGAGAAATAAGAATCTCTGGTCTGATGAGACCAAAATGGAACTTGTTGGAGTTAATTCTAAGCAATATGTGTGGAGAAAACCTGGCACTGCTCATCACCTGCCCAATACCATCCCAACAGTGAAACATGGTGGTGGCAGCATCATGCTATGGGGGTGTTTTTCAGTTGCAGGGACAGGACGACTGGTTGCAGTTGAAGGAAAGATGAATGTGGCCAAGTACAGAGATCCTGGAAGAAAACCTCTTCCAGAGTGTTCAGGACTCCAGACTGGGCAGAAGGTTCATCTTCCAACAAGACAATGACCCTCACACACAGCTGAAATAACAAAGGAGTGGCTTCAGAACAACTCTGGACCACTCTGGATTGGCCCAGCCAGAGCCCTGACTTTAACCCAACTGAGTATCTCTGGAAAGACCTGAAAATGGCTGAACACAACTGTTCACCATCCAACCTGACAGAACTGGAAAAGATCTGTTAGGAAGAATACAGAAGATCCCAAATCCAGGTGTGAAACACTTGTTGCATCATTCCCAAGGAGAATCATGGCTGTACAAGCTCAAATGGTGCTTCTACTCAGTACTGAGCAAAGGGTCTGAATACTTATGACCATGTGATATTTCAGTTTTTCTTTTTTAATAAATTTGCAAAAATTTCTACATTACTGTGTTTTTCTGTCAAGATCGGGTGCTGAGTGACATTAATGAGACATAAAATTAACTTTTTTAATTCTGTCAAATGGCTGCAATGAAACAAAGAGTGAAAAGTTTAAAGAGGTCTGAATACTTTCCGTACCCACTGTTTCCAAATAAAGTCTTGTTGCATTTCATTATTTAACTAGCCACTGAGTGTGTGTGTGTTCAAAACAGCCGGTTTGTTTATATCCATACTAGCAGCGCACAAACTGAAACTCAGCTGTAACATTACGCAGCACCCCGGAAGAAAAAGTTGTATACCAGTCGTACTTTCTCAGCCTCAGATCTCACTGTGCCATCAGACGAGTTTAACACAGAGTTTGAGTTCGAAAAGTTACTAAATGAATCTGGCAGATAATTGACAGGTTTTATTTCTATTGAATTTGGAGCACTGGTCCTGAATGCTCCAGTATGTTGTCTTTCCAAATGACATCATCGAAATCAAGGCAGAACAAGCAATTAACAGCAGCTTAATGCTGCAGTGTTTAAATGTGACAGAGCACTTTGAAGAAGGAAGTTCAGCTTGCCAACGTTTCCATCTCTTTAATCCTGGTTCATTACAGCAAACATCTACACTGTTTTTGATTGATTTCCAAATAATATCGTCTGTCTTTTCTATTTAACATTAACAAAGACTTTCACATCCAAATGCCTCTCGTGTGAGCTCGTATTTGCCAACTTTGAACTCAAAAGCTGCAGCAAAGCTATTTCTTTATTATAACAGAGAAATTAAATGAATCCATGTGCCGAGAGACACGTGTAATAAGTGAGAATACACGAATCCTTTCCAGGAGCATGGTGTGAAAAGCTCGGCATCCTGGAAGGAAGAAAATGTTGCATGGTTTGGTGTCTGTCTCAGGATGCTGCTGGGCAGCGATAGCTCCAGAAATGCACATGATAAATGTCAGTGTCAGTCACGAGTCCAGAACGGGGAGTTTTAAGAGTTTTAAGAGTTTTTAGCTGCCAGGTTCATGCTGCTGCATTATTTGGAAGGTTAGGCCAAGAATAAATTAGCTTTTTCACATTGCATTTACGTAGGCAGCCGCCACCATTTGGAGAGTAATTGTTCACGTCTTTGTATTTAGTGATTGTTTTCTGGACTGTTTCACTCGGGGGAAGATTGGAGAATTCAAACTAAATAGATGCCAAATTCATAGGTACAAACAAAAAAAAACTGATCTCTTGTCAGCTGTTGTGACTGATTTATTCGTTGGTCTCTTTAGCTAGGCTAATATGAATCTGACTTGAATTTTTCTGTCCGTTAAGCGCCCTGAGATGACATTGTCATGAATTGATGCTATACAAATAAAGTTGACTTGAATTGAAAGTTGCTTTGTAACAGCATGCTGGTCATTTTGGACTTGATGAACAAGCTTATTTGAAAAAATTGTCCTTTTTATTCCTCTACCAGTAACTTAAATATTACAGCCTGTGAAAGCATTCTAGTCATTTCTGAGGAAATGTGCAAATGATGCTCTAGTTTAAACAAATGCAAAACAGCCATGATAATCACACATGTACAGGAATTAAAAGCATGTTTATTCTTGGCCTTACAAGTACCAACTTAAAACCAAGGTTTGCAGAATGACGTCACAAATAACGCAGAAAGAAATCATCAGTCGTACTGGAATGCAAATCCCACACTAAAGCAAAACTACATTTGAAAGGTAGGCATAAAATTTTGTCCTACACTGTAAACCCGCACAAGTTGAAAATACTCAAAATATTTGTCGTAACCGATTACGTGAATGTTTTCAAGTAGTGGAAATAAATTATATGAGTTTCACTGAACTTTAAGAATATAACTTCAGTTTACTCAAATGCTTTCTTGTTGTCATCTTAAATTTTTTAAGTTGAACCAACTCAAATTCTTAAATTTATTTAGCGCTTTTCCAGTGAAACTAACCACTCAAAGCGCGTTAATTGACATCACATTCACCCAGTTACACAGTCATATTATGGTAGGCAACTTGGGGTTCAGTGTCTTGACCAAGGACAAGGATGTAGTCTGGGGAAGCCTGGAATCGATCTCACGATCATCTGGTTGAATGACAACTGCTCTTCCACCTGAGCTAAACCTACAGCAGTGCAACCATTCGTGCATTCATTCATTCATTCATTCATTCATTCATTCATTCATTCATTCATTCATTCATTCATTCATTCATTCATTCATTCATTCATTCATTCATTCATTCATTCATTCATTCATTCATTCATTCATTCATTCATTCATTCATTCATTCATTCATTTTCTGCTTATCCAGTTCAGGGTCGCGGGGGTTGCTGGAGCCTATCCCAGCTATTATCAGGCGAGAGGCGGGGTACACCCTGGACAGGTCGCCAGTCTGTCGCAGTGCAACCATATACACACTTTTTTCATTTGGCTCACAATGTAATGTTACTTTTTTTAGGTAAATAGAAACACACTTCACATCTCTTTTTCAGTTCACGTTTTTTTATTTAAGGTATAAAACAACCTTTGATTAAACATTGGGAACAGTTTAGTTTAGCCAAAACATTTTATCGTCAAACTAGTCAAATACTTAAAGGCACGGATTATCCACATAGTATTTGTTGGATGCTGCTAATTTATTTGATAAATCCTTTATTTTCTGGTCATGGGCACTACTGAGAAGGTTTTAGTGCATTTTTGTTTGGGCTGATGTGGACCCATTTGGACACTAGGTGTCACTAAATAGGAATATGAATGAGGGACGCAATGACGGCCATGACTAAGGACGCAGCGTTCTTCATTTACTTAAAAGATTTAATTGAATGACAGCCATCAACTCAATAGTATTAATCTACTTCAAATTAAAAGAGCATTACTCAATCAGAAAACTCATTAATTTATAGTTCTTTTAACTGAAACCTTATCTAACCTTAATGACTTTGAGTTTGTAATACTGTTTGGGTTTACAGTGTACTGACTTATTTTGATGGCACACTGACATTTATAACATACATTCATGGAGTCATCGTTGCCCTGCAGCATTCAAAGACTGAAAAACCAAACTTCACAACTTTGTCTTTCAGCCTTTTTTAAATTTATTTATTTTTAAAGCACTGCAACTGATTAATCAAAGTAATGCAAGATGACATGATCGAAGGAAGTGATAAACATAAAGAGAAAGTTACAGAGCAAGAAATAGGACAAGAGTCAACATCAGATTGGATTTTTCTGGCTGGAGAGATCCCAGAGAAGAACAGGATGCAGGGCGGGTGCATTCCTCCACTAGGGGGCGCCAAAGTGCGGAAATATGCCAAAGTTCAGAAGTGTTGCTTTAAGTGTTCAGTGACCAAAACATTCATTTGTTGTCACCTTAACTTGCTAGTTCATTGTCTCTTCTGCTTCCACCAACATTCAATTTAATGTGCACAATTCAGCAGAAAACAATGTGTGACATGTTATCCACTTGGTTTTCCCGGAAATCCCTTTAATTTTAACATTCCAATCAATATTTGTTATAAGTAAAAGGGTAATTGTGTAGCTTAAGATCTTAAAAATATTTAATAGGAATAATTCTTATTTAGAGAAAAATGTCCCAAACACATCCTGAAGGTCCGCTTGTCCTGATTGGAGGTTTTGCAGATTAAATTCTGGAAACCACGTTCGGGTTTTTGTGCTATATATCGAGTTGGAGGATTACAATATTCTCTCCCTCTTAATGCAGGCTTGTATTTAAATGCAGGTAATAGGATGGATGATGGTTGACCTTGTTGAGGGTAAGCTGATGGTTTATATATGAGGGGTCAATGGGCGATTAATGGGTAAGTTGAGGAGGGGGACCCCTTCAGTAACAGCAGCAAATCTGGATTATTTTATCAGCTGAGTGACAGACAGGTTAGCGCTCAACTCCCCTCTGAGGGCCAGGGGGGGTAATGGAAATGTGTATGTGTGATTTGAAGTTTGTCAGCGTGAGGCTGCAAATGCCTACGTGTTTATCCTCAGCTGAGATTTGCCTCCATTGGGCCTCCCAACCGATAATCCCCCCCCTCTCTCAACAAGCCAGCATGCAAAGTCAAAGAGGAGTGAGGGAGAGTGAAGGGTAAAGAAAGATGTTTTTAAATGTGTAGCTCCACACTTCACTTCTCCGTAAACTCGCCCTCTAGGAAAACACAAACACTTCTTGTGAGCCGAGCCTCTGGAGGACAGCATTGTGAAATCTGGAAGCCTGAACAGGGCCGGTTGTGTTTGTGGAGGAAGGTCTGTCTGTCTGGGCCGGCTGCCCAGGCATGGGAGCTCTTCCCGGGGCTAGGCACTGCCACATGGTTGTCTCCTCCTCCTCCTCCTTTTTTTGTCTCCTTCCTTCCGTGCCCAGATAGATGGAGAGTCAGAGGGGGCAGGAGCGATCAGGCATGCTAAACCAGTCTGTTCACAACACCCCTCATCACACGTGGCGAGGCCAAGGTTAAATGGCATGAAACAAAAAAAGAAAAAAAAGATGAATAGCTGAGGTAAGTCTCGGCGGACATGAGGAACGGAGGCCTTTTTGCACCAAGACTGCAAGCTGACAAGAGGGACAGGACACTGGAGAGACGAACGTGGTCGATTGATGGATGAGCCATGTGTGGGGGGGGGCTACACAAAGTCTATCTCTGTGTGTGTCATAAGGGAAACTAAAGCATGAGTGTACTACATTCACACACTTATTGGCTCAATTCCAATTCCTATTTTCATCACTATCCTACCTTTAGCCTTTCCCCTTGGCCCTAGCACTTGAAATGGAATTTCAAATGTTAAGGATTGAATCATTTCCCTAAGAAATGGGACAACCCTTCAAAATCCTCACGCGCCACCAATAGTCATCCCTGGCGCAGTAAACTGACATCACAGCTGTTTCCAGAAGAGTTCGCAATGCCGTCTACACCCGCTATAATCTCCCTTTCCTGGGCGATTGGATTATTTTTTCGTCTTTGGGACGAAAAATGTCAAACTGAAGGGAAAAGATGACGCCTTCAACTCAAGCTTAACATTAATGTTACACACATGAGCAGATGCAGGTAACTTAACTAAAGCATCATTGTACTACATTCACACACTTAGGGCACATTCACAGTTTTTTGACTCGAATCAGAGTCCGTTTGCTCGGGAAGTCCGCTTTGTTTGGGGAGTTGTGAATGCACAAACGGACTCTGATCCGGAACAAACAAGCAGACTCAGCCCGCCTACAAACACGGGTCTAGGTCCCTTTCAAGTGGACCAAATACAGGAAGAGGACTACAAACTGCTGCTTCCTGCATTTGGTTTAGCATGGCACTGTGGGTAAAATGTTGGATTAAACGCTACCACAACAAACACACGAGTGGGACTACAGTACTTTTAAGAATGGCTCGTGGTCAGACGTGGAGTGACAAGGAAGTAAAAGCTTTAATCGTTATTTGGTCTGATGAAATCATATCGCTGCTCCTCATAAGTACTGTGCACACAAAAACAATGTCATTTTGTGGAGGAAACAGAAGTTGTCAGAACCTTCTTGTTCATTGTCCGTCTTGGCCTCGCCTACGGTGAATCCGAATACAGCGCCACTTCTGGAGAGATTGGGAACATTATTCAAAAGTATTGGCTCGTTTGCTATGGTGCAACATTAACGTGATCTCAGTCCAGAAGACCACCCCCAGCCGAGCCGAGTCCCCCATCGAACCGAGACTAGTGGACTATGCTTTGTGAAAGCGCCCTTATTGACCAAATTCCAATTCCTCTTTTCATTCTTTCCCCTTCCCCTTGGCCCTGGGACTTGAAACAGAGTTTCAAATGCAAGGGATTGAATTATTACCAAGGGCCAAACTCTGCTGGAAAAGTGTGAAGCCCTAAAGTTAAGTTTAATAATTGTAGTTCTCTCTTCATCCACTAGGGCCTGGCTCCAAAACAGAGCAAATCCCCATAGACTCCCATGTAAAAAGGACTAACTTCACAGCAGAAATAAACATGTTTACAGCCTGGTTCAGAAAATCATTTTAGGTTTAATAGGTCAAGTTCACCTTCATGTCAGCTGTGAGGGGGTGAACTCATCCGTTTAGATACTATTTAATCTTTGAAATCACACATAATTAGGGGCATGTATTTTTGATTGACAGGCGGCAGACCAATTCTAGCTGTGTAGGCTAATAGTTAGCTCCCTGCTTGCTCCTAGGAAGGCCTCAGCATGTAGCAGTGTTTCACAATGGCAGTTTTTAGCTGGTTAACACAAGTCTGACTGTGTCTTACCTTTAAAGGCCTCCTTCCACTGAAAACCTGTTTAACTTGCTCCTTCTGAAATACGGAGGGTTTCCCCTTGTTTACTTACACATGCTGACTTGCTAGTGTTGCGTTCCCCCCAGTCGGCTGTGCTTTCTCATCAGAGAAACAATACGAAGAAAAGAGTGAATCGGGAACAGCCTTGCAGTTCTACGTCACATTGCAAATAGCGTATCCCACGTGGGGTTTCTATCTGTCCATTGGAAGGCAGGTAACCCTCCACTACACACTAGAAGTGGAGACAGCACGACTGTAGCTTCGGAGTTGAGAAGCTAATTAGCTAACTGTTTGTTAGCATGGCGGAACAAACTTGTTTGTCGGCTGTATTTCCTGTCTGTAACGAAATAAGAGCGGAGGGCGGAGCTTCCTTCATACCCTGATGGGAGGCAGCCAATCAGACGGAAATTCATGAGAAGGACCCGGAAAAGCCTGTCGTTGGACCACAAGCCTCTCTTCTAGTATACAAATACAGCTGGATACTAAGCAACCAGAAGGTTTTTTTAAACAGAAACGATGCAGAATGCATTCAATAATAATGGAGAACACAGAAATATTAATGAAATGACCACGGAAGTACAACTTTAACCCGCCTATCTTCGTTCGTTCCTGTTCACTTCGGATTTGCTCAATTAGCATTAGCTTGGTTGTCAATCATTTGTCCCACGGCTTGGAGAGGCCCTGTCTTTGCCCATTTTAGTATTTTTCGGGAGTGACGACACATGCGACACGCTAAGGTGGCAACAGTCGGAAGCGCCCAACTGGCTTCACTTTTCCCTCTTCAGACATGACTGGATACTACGTCCATTCTTTTTAGTCTTTGATTATTCCCCTCAGAAATGGGACAACCCTTGTCATCCGTGGTGCAGTAAACTGACATCACAGCTTTTTCCGGAAGAGTTCGCAATGCCGTCTGTAGCATTGAATTGTCAATAAAGATTTGTAAAAATACCGTCTGCAGCAGCAATAATCTCAATTTTCCTGGTCGATTGGAATATTTTTTCGACTTTGGGCCATAAAACGTAAAAATGAAAGGAAAAAAAGACGCCTTTGAGATTTTTTTTTTTTTTTTTTAACAGAGGTAATGATAGAAAGTGAAACAGAGAGAAAAGGAGTAAGGAAGAGGAAGAGAGAGAGGAGAGAAAACATGAATCCACTTACACAGTTCACTGGTACATCTGTACAGCGAACCCTAAACAACCAAGGTCTCTGTTGGAAAACAAAACAAGCAATCCCCTACAGGAGGACCTGCAGGTGGCTTATATATCCTCAGATCATACAAACACACGCAGAACTACACAGAGAAGAGGTACAACCTAGACAGCGCAATGGGAAGTAGAGAAGAGGTACAACCTAGTCCTCGCAATGGAAAGCAGTGTCACAGTGTCAACATGCATAATAAAGGGTCTCCATGGTGATACAGTCATGCAGATGCAGCCTCGTCTCTGCTAGGAGGAAGCCCGCAAGGCTCACGACCCAGGCCCCCAGCAGCCACCCAGAGGCCCAGATCCCAGCTACAGCTACCCCCCCCCCCCCCCCCCCCCCCACAGAGCGGACATGCATCCCCCAAAGGGCGGCAAAAGGCGGCCCCAGCCGGAGCCCCCTGCGGTCTGGGGACCCAGGCCCCAGCGGACCCGACCCCACCGGGCGCCCCCCGGAGCAGAGACAGCGCCGGGCCCAGGGCCCAAGCGCCCAGGAGCAGCCACCCCCCCGACCCGGGCGGCCCAACCAAGACCCAGGAGGACCGGACCCCCCAGACGACACCCCCCAGGGCAGGCCAGCCCCCACCCCAACGTCCCTGCCCCCACACCTGACACCAGGGCGCCACCACCTCTACCACCCCCTACCCCGCCACCACGCTCACACACACACTCCCCCACACACCTACCCCAACACTAGGGCTGGAAGATATACCGTCACCGCCCCCACATCGAGACACGGGCACCCAAGACATCAACACCGCAAGAGCAACCACACAAAAGATACAGATCCTTTGAGCCTTTGAGATTAATGTTAACGTTACAGACATGAGCAGATGCATGTAAGGTTACGAAAATAACAATTTTTTCACATTGGTCATAAAACTCTGTAATATATTCAAGCAACCTTAAAATTGTGATTTTTATATTTTTTTTCACAAAAAATATTGCATTTATTTGGCTGCCACTGTTGATTTCCCCGCCATTTTGCCCATATATTTGTATTAAAATTGTGTGTGATATCATACCACATTACACCCTCTCCACCCCAGTCTGAACCAGAATCAGGACACCACTACCCCTTCACATGAATGCGCAAAACGAAGGATTAGGGCCAATGGCTAGGGCTAAGGGGGGAATTGTAATTTCACCCTTATTTTAGGTCTGTCAAGAGACCCTCATACACACTGTATACACACATCACTCGTCCCTACAGCAACGGTATAAAGCGGCAGCCAACATATTGTGATGCAACAAGTTGTATAAAAAATTTTATGTGCTCAATGAGCCTCTTATTTCTTAAAGGTTTCCTTGTCATTCATCCAGGCTGCACAGGAGCAGGAAAATGTGTGTGTTCAGTGGTGTGTACAGTCTGGAAGTGCTTGCAGGTGTGCGGGGAGGACAAGTGGCATGAAAAAGTGCACGAGCCACTCGCTGAATTGAACGCTTAACCCAATCTAATAGTTTTTTAATGAGTTCTTCCCCATATGCTGCTTTGATTAAGCAACTGGGCTTTTAATAAATCAGCCGGTCCATTTGTTAGGCCAAACGCTTCCTGAACAAAGACAAAGGAAGGAAAGAACAGAGCAAATGAAGAGGACTGACTGACTGGTGTGATGGGGAGGGGTTGTTCATCTGAGTTTTAGGGTAGTTTTGCTGTCTTCTGTTTTTTTCTGCGCTGTCACAGTGGTTGTAAAAGAGGCCACTGTGTAAAGGGCGCACAACCCCTGATCGATGAATTAAAGGAAAAGAAAAGGTATTTTGGGACAGATTTGCTATCCTGTGAGCTGCTAGGGAGGAAATCGTCTCAGTAGTCATACAAGTGTGTATAAAGTGATTTATGAAACCATTATAATGAACTTTTGGTGTTTAAAACCACATAAATCAAGAAATTTGAACATGTAAGATAAATTTACACATGCACCCCAATGCAGACTGCACAAACATTAATATTTTACACACAGATGTGAGCTTTTTCATGTTCAAAAAGTCCTCTGTGGTTACAAATCAATGAATGCATGTACATGCATAGGCTGATATATACAGACCAGATTACATGTGCATGTGGGATTTTCAGACTCCTTTCATGTGTTCAGACTCCTCCCAGCTTCACTAATACATGATGTGTTTAAGTCCGGGTAGAAAGATGGGTCATCTGGTCATCAATTAAATTTTCCTCTGTAGTTATTTCAAAGTAGGATGGATGGATGGATGGATGGATGGATGGATGGATGGATGGATGGATGGATGGATGGATGGATGGATGGATGGATGGATGGATGGATGGATGGATGGATGGATGGATGGATGGATGAATGGACTGACTTCATGCTTATGATCACGTTTCTGAAACAAGAAAGCTTGTGAAACATCACACTTAAAGTATAGTGTTAGATATATTTGACCTATAGTACACATGCAAATATGCAAAGCTGCAGCTTACAAGTCATGTAATACACAATTTTTTCAACTGTAGTGGGACCATTTTTGTCTTCATAGACTCACCTTCCTTTGGCATTGCCGGTCACCCAGTGACAGGTGAATAAAAAAATTCACAGGTGAATAAAAACATTAATCACCTGTGGAGCATACGGGACTGGAAAAACCGGGCGAACGCCCCGTGTTGATTGATTGAATGATTCTTTTGTTCATTAAACTCGACTGCTGTTTGTTGCACACCCACCATCCTTGAGCCTGCGCTCGCGACTCGCCGTGAGCATCTCACAGTGCAAACGAAGCGAGACGAACATGGCTGCTCGCTGCTCTTATCTATCTGTTTGCTCTTAAAAAGAAGAAAACGGATGTGGATCAAGTCATAAAGGTGTTGGTGTTTGCAGTGAGGATGTTTTACGCCGCAGAAGAAGTTGGAGGTGAGATGATTAGGAAACGTGGTTCCTCTGCTGTTTACTAGGAAGCTAGCAAGCTAGCCACTCGGCTGTTCGGTTATGTTCGCTAACAACCATTCGTGTACGCGTCTTTGTGTTGTGGAGGCGTGGTTTCAGGGGGGTGTCTATTTTTTTCAAATGTAGCTTGTTCGAACCGTTTATCAAAGATCCCCTACCCTGCCTTTAAACATTTAGTTTAGAATGTAAAAAAAGAACAGTTATTCATCCCTGTACAGTTGGAATTATACAGCCACCTTACGTACATAAATTAGTTCCGCAATTCATGTATTTATTAATTAAACACGTGGATTTTATAACATATATTTTAAAAGAACAGATGAAATGAACTTTATTCAGTTTAGGTCTGAAAATGACGTCTGTTCACTGGGAACAGAGAAAAGACCGAGTTTGGAAGCAATGACATAAAATGACGTTGTGGTGCAAGATGATGGAGGAACCATCACTGTCCCAATTCTGCCATTTTCCCGCACTTGAAACCTGCACACTCCAACCCAGAGTGTGCGCTTCTGCTGGGATGTTGGGGTGTTGGGACAGGGCCCTAATCTGTGACAAACTGTGTCTAAAATTTGTGCAACAATTTTAGAAAATGTAAAACTTTGAACACCTTGAAGATCTACCATCAATCAATCGTAAGATTGAGAGAATCAAAAAGGAGTTTGAGGGTGAAAACTGGATGTTTGTGGCCTTTTGGCCTTCAGACTGCACTTTAAACAGACGTGTGGATATAAATTATGTCTAAATCTCTGAACTCACTGAAGTCTCTCATCCACTTCTGAGGTTGGAAAGGTGCTCTTTGCATCACTGCCATGTAAAAATGTAGGGTTTGCGCATCTGCACCTCACACACGTGGACACAGGCCTGAGCCTGTGAGGTGTGTGTGTGTGTGTGTGTGTGAGCATTTTCTATACTGCCAACTTATCATCTCTCAGAGGAGCATAAGGGCTTGATGTTGCTGATGCAGCTACTGGTTGAAATGTAATAGTAGGTTGATTTTTGCAACAGGCGCTAACCTCTGGATGCCTCTTGCTGTGAGGATAATCCCTCCTGGCCATGTGGAGCTGCTATATGTTTACGGTAGAGCTGCTATATCCTTATAGAGTTTGAAAAATGATGTCTCCATCTTTCTGTTTGCATAGTTTTCCTTTCATCTATTTTCTTCCATGCCTCTGCAGTTTTTGCTTTTTTCCCCTCCCTTTTTTCTTTCTGTGGCTGTTTTATAACACACTCTTTCATGCTCAACGCTTTGTTCCTCACAAAGGGAAAAACAGCAGTCAGCCTAACTGCACACAGATCCACGTGGATATGAAGATTGTTCATGTTTTGCACATCAGCTGTTAGTTATTCTTCTTTTCTTGTGTTTTGTTGCAGGTTACCTGTACGTCACCTGTCTCATCCAGAACTGCTCGGACAAACTGGTGACGGCCCAGTTCCTGGGGAAGATCGACCACAACTCACTGCTGGTGCAGGATGACTACATATTTGTTAAGGTAAGCATCACCGAAGACGGGCAGGTCATCAAATCTGTGGTGGATTCTACATGAATCATTTCAACAGCACAGGAAGGCTTTATTTAGACTAAACAAAAGACCAAATGATATACTTGGTTATTTTTATATTGAAGAAAACCAAACTAAATACAGTTGTTCTCAAAAATAGTCATACCCTCAAATTAAAGAAGGAAAAAATCAGCTGTCAGTGAAATAAAATGAAATTGAAAAAAGTAATAAATAAAAATTCTATGAAAATCATGACATTGATTTTAAATTGTGGTTTAAAATTAATATTAAAAACAAACGCACACAAAAAATAAAACAAGCAAACAAGCACGATGGTGCAATCACTGCAATCAGGTGTTTTCTCTAATGTTCAGAAAGACTTCTACACCTGTTGACAGGTGTTTGTTTCCATTGTTCATGGAAAAGGTGCTCCAATGTGTCTGGGACACTTTTATTTATTTAGTTTTTTTTAATTATTATTTTCAACCACAATTCAAAAGCAATATTTTATTTGTAGTGTTTTCAGTAGGGTTGGTTTGTCTGTCTGTCAGCAACTTTACGGAAAAAGTACTGGACGGATTGACCTGAAATTTTCACCAGCGGTGTGTCTCAGCCCAAGGACGAACCCGTTAAATTTTGGTGGTGATCCGGATCACCTTCTGGATCCTGGAATCTTTTGAAAGATTCTGTGTCATTGCAAGAGCCTCTTGGCGGAAGTCTGTGTTCTCCGAGTGCTTTTCTAGTTAATAATGTGATCATCACAAAAATAAACTATTTCCTCTTGACAAGGATTTGATCACAGTGGGTGCAACCTGAATCAATGATGTGATGACTGTAGACATTGTCGTAAAAAAAAAAAAAAAAGCATAAGTAAATATTTTACATTCTTGTTCAGACAATATAGATGCAGGCATTAAAAGGTTTCCCTTTCTACCAACTGTCAACCAGCTGTTTGCCACTTACCAGCAACTTATCTGCTAATTCACACAGAGAAACACCCATGTTCCAACGGGGAATGATTACAGAGCTTAAAGGAGTGATGACATAGCAGTAAAAACTGGTTCATGTTGTTGACATTACTGCATATGTGAATACTTCAAGGTAAAAAATGTTACTTTTTACAGCGGGGGATTGTTTTGGCACGCTAGACCTCCCTTCCTCAGTAATACAGTGGGTGCGGTAATGATATGCAGCTTTACCCGGAGACCAAGTTGGCTTCATTTTGATTGGCTACACCTTATTTGGCTATAACCTTATTTAGAGAAAGTAGGTCAAGCTGCGGTTGGAGTTTGCTAAAGGTTATCTGTTAGCAACATGTGCATTTCAGACAGTGAGCTGTGTCTATCAGACAAGACAGCATTTAGAAAATAAACTTACAGGTAATGACAAGGTTGTGGTCGCCTCCCTCAGTGTTGCTGCAGAAGTTTTCTTTTAAATCTATTTGTTTGAAAACCCAGACCTGACTGCTCAGCAGGGAGACAAAGCTGACAGACCATAAACAGGAACTTTGATTCTCACTCTGGACATTCACATGGCCTCATCAGTGCACAACAGATCATATTATACACCCAAAACCCCAGAAAAGGGAAATTTGATGTCATGGCACCTTCAAGTAAATGCCCGGAACATGGGCGTTTCCACTGGCCAAGTTTGGACAACGTGCGTGATGATGTATTCGTGGGCGAAATCTTTCAGCCAGTGATAGTGCAGTAATAGTGCACTATTATCGCACCACTTCTGGCAGAACTTTTTCAATGCCTGCATCTGTAATGTGTTCAATATCTGACATTTACCAGCCCCTTTTCCTGTTCTTTAATTGCTCTTCAAACCACCTGCTTAGTCTTAGGGTGCGTTCATGCTCTGGCAGTTTGGTCTGCTTCAAACAGACCGTGGTCTGATTCCACAGATAGTCCGCTTCATTTGGTGCAGTCTGAACACCAACCGTACTCTGGTGCGCACCAAAGAAGCAGACTGCGGGCCGCCTGAAAGCCAGGGGTCTCGGTTCACATACGAACGAACTATCCAGCACATAGACATCCAGCACAGCTAATGGAAGTGATGTTAGTCGACCACAAAAAAAGCAGAAGAAGAAGAAGAAGTAGAAGGAAATGGGGTAGGTTATTGTTTGGATCAGAGGAAAAACAAAGCAAACAGCGCATGTTTGAAGAAGTCAAGGTCAAAACAACAATGAAAAACAACTGGAAAATGTGTAGACAGAGATGGAGTAGCCTAATAATAGGAAGATAATAAGAAAGATTTCCACTTTAGTAACAGAGTCCAGTTTTCTTCTTCTTCTTCCTGCTTTTTCATTATTGTTCAGTTGTATTGGGGATCATCGCCCCCTCTTGGGCAGTTATTTAGCTACGGTGGTTTAACCAGGTGATTTGGTCTGCTTAGGTTACTGCAGTTTTAGCGCAAACCGAAGCAAAGGAAGTTGCAAAATTTTCATGATATACCCGCCCAATCAGACCAAGGTCCCAGACTATCCTGGTGTGAATGCACCCTTAAAGGGATACCGTGTAACTTTTGGCCACTAGGGGCACTAAACCTGTATCTACCCACAACTGTCGCAAAGTGCAACAATCTCTATTCATTTTCTTGGAATCGTGTTTTCAGACCACTTTGATGAGCTGATAGTGAAGTCATGGAGCCATAAAGCAAAGTGCTCCAGGTCACATGATCCAATAAAAAACTGATCTGCCCCTGCAAAGTTACAATGTCTGGTTTTTGAGGAGGGCAGCCCCCTCGAAGCACTGACATCTATCAAGTGCTGTATATTGACCCCAGAAATCATTTATTATTACTTACATTAAGCTAATGTCTGGGTCAAAAGTTACACGGTATCCCTTTAAGAACATGTTATCATTGTATTTGCCTCACAGCAGGGTGTTATGCATACAATATAGGGCAGGATTCACATTATGACACTGTGAACCCCTAACAAGTATTTTTAGTTATAAAATAATATATAATATGTCACCGTAACCAATCACAAGTAGCAGTGCGGTAGAAAAGTGAAATAAATTGAGAAAAATTTGGATTGCTGTTTGAAATGAAACCAGCATCTAGAGTTAACGTTCAGCATATGTGCATATCAGTCGGGCTATCGGTTCAGTTGTAACTGTGTTTGCCGTCAGAGCCGAGACTTTAGCTGTCTGTCTCCGTCAGAGATAAAAATCATGCTGCCCTGATAACTTGGTGCCATCTGCCTGAAATGGGAAAGGACCGTGACTTGGAAACTGTGCAGAATTAATCTTGCCTTGTCTATAATTGACTTGCCATGCAGTACAGTACAGCAGGCTCTGCAGAGGCCAGTCTCCCAGTCTCATTTGCATGTGATAACAGGAGAATATACATGAGCTGGTGTTGCAGAGCAGGGTCCCTATAGTGGGATAAATTAGTCATACCTTCTACCGGGATGTCTGCGTCTATTGCTGTGTATTTACAGCCGTGTGCATGAATAGGTTTAAATGTGGGTGAGCATGCAGGGGAATAAATAGAATGCCATCAGACAACAGAATGATTCTCCCAGCAATACTTCCAGTATAACCAACTTCGTCGCATCAGATTTGGAGACAAATTTAGGAATGTGATGGCACAAGGTTTGATTTATTCATTAAAATATCTTTCGACTACCAAAAACATTTAAAAAGCTAAACTAAAATAAAGTGTCCTTTATAATGGAAGTCAAAAGCAGCCAAAAAGTTTTCAACGTTATATTGAGGTAAAGAGTTGAATATTTTTGCTCACAGTTTGATTATTTTCTTAAAACTGTGAGAAAACAAAGCAATCTTTTTTTTTTAGAGTACAGGAAAACCAACCAGTTCCAGGAAGTAAACAGAATAACTTACTGTTATGAGACTGTGACCATTTACCATAATTACCAGTTGAGCTTATCGTTGAACATCTGGTGATTCTGAAAAAATAAAGTGATGAAACGCAGATTTCTCCAAGTAATGTTTAAAAATAAACTCATGAAAACG
Source organism: Atherinomorus stipes (assembly GCA_023101725.1). Lineage (NCBI taxonomy): Eukaryota > Metazoa > Chordata > Actinopteri > Atheriniformes > Atherinidae > Atherinomorus > Atherinomorus stipes. Next base: position 477,841 of record JALJCO010006234.1, read on the forward strand.
TGGTTTGTAATCTCTGGATAACGACATTAAAAGTCATAGCTGCTCTCTGCTTCCATACGAATTTAAGTGCATTTTAATCACAAGCAGAGACAGAGGCAAAGTCCATACGGAGCCTTCTGATAACATCGGTAGGAAAAAAAAAAAATGTGGCGATGCGTTACTAAGGCACGACCATGTTACCCCGTGGTCACACATTGAATCGTGGAAATAAATGATTAACGTTTGGGAACAACATAACCAAGTCATGGCCATAAATGCATGGAATATACATATAAACTTCCGGGCCAGCCATTACAAATACATCGAGAATTGTAACCATATCCACATGCTGTCCAAAAATTAACTTTGTCTGCTGAATTACTACAATTTTCTGTTTGTTTGTTTTTTTCATATCAACCTACTGTATATACAATTTGATTGGTGAAACTTCCCCCATCACTCCAATTTGTAGGCAACTACAAACATAAATAAGAAGAGAAAACTGTTTGTTGCCACCCCCCACGTCAAACGTAAAGATAGCTTCATACGTCTGGATACGGACGAAATCCGCCTGTCCATACCAAACTTTGTCTCTGCTACTAGCCTTCATACCTCTGTCCAGTTTCAGTATTGTTATGAATGTTGCTTCGTACACCCTCGAGGAGGCAGTACTGCATCAAAATTTACCGCCATCGACAATCGTGACCATGGCTTCAGTACTGCGTCTACTTCAGAAAAGGCACAAATAAGTACGTGGAGGTGGCATGTCCGATCGTTTCGTGTGAATTGCTATTTGAATGGAGAATTTTTTTTTCTTTGGTTTTGGCAATGCGCCATTTTTAAATGCCCTCTTCCTGCTCTTCTTTGATTTCCATGAATGGGTAAACCGTAAACTCTGACTTTATAGTGATTTCCGGTGGTATTGCTCCATTTCATCTAGAGCACTCCTTATTTATTAGGAGGGTATGTAAAAATTTGAGGACAACAGTAAATCTAGCAGTGCCAAAACCTCAACAGACCATGACAACTACCTTCAACTAGTCCACCACATTAACCAGCGATGCAGATACACATGCTTTAACTGCTTTTACTAGACTTGTCAAGACTGCGTAAACTGAGACTAAGACCAAAGACTGCAGAGGCCATGACAAGACCAAGACCGCAAAAAAGCAGTCTTGAGACCAGTCTATAGACCAAGACCAGTCTTGAGAACTACAAGTCTAGCTTTTACCCATGAAAAGCTAATGGTAAGTGGTACTTAAAGGAGCTGTATCATGCTTATGTTCCAAAAGTCAAATACAGGCATTTATAAGCTAGATATGTTCCCATTGTTACTATAGAAACTAATTTGGTGTTAAATATTAGTTTTTCGATGCATCTAATTTCCAACACGGAAGTAAGATGGCTGACTGTACTGAACCGCGGAGCTTTCGACCAATTGCAGCATGTTTTACGCCCATTTCATGACGTCGCCCCGGAAGAGACACTTATTCTGAAGGGTCACAGAATTGTCTGTAGCACCGGCACCGGCAGCTCTCATGTGGATGTTAGTAGTAGACATTGATGGATAATTACTCCGATCGACGGGATAAAACAGACCAGCCTGTTATGGAGCTGTATGCGCTCGACCCAGAGTCTGATATGGAGTTTGAAGTATACGCAGTACCACAGAAGTACCACAGAGACCCCTGACAAGTAAGTAAATTATCAAACAAATCATAGCCTAACAGTTAGCATTGAGCTGAGAGATGTGTTGACTCACCAGTGTTGTTGTCTGTCCATGCGCGTTATTATAGTAGGAACTGTGTCAGGTTTCAGAAGTAATCCCAGAGAAAAAAAACACTTTACTGCCCGAGATTCATGAAGTTGTCAGGAGTGAAGTTCACACACAAAGTTGAGTCTGGAGTTGAACAATCTGGAGCTTTCCCTCATTTCTGTTGGTAAACACTATTCAAACTGAGTGCCCCTCCCTTCAGGCTAATAGCTGCATCGCCCTTTGGCCCATATCTCTCCTTCAAAGCTCGGAAGCGGGTGAAAGCCAAATCAATGTTAACCCTGGTCTAAAGCTCTTTTTGCCCCAGAGTAGGCCTACTTCCCTTTCTTCGCTACATTGGCCTTTTTTTTCCAAGAATTCAAGTGAATCTGGTGTCTGCTCCAGTCGATGTATCTATACGCCTTTACCTCTGTCATTGGCTGGAAACAAATACGCAAATCTCCACCCAGAAACATCCAGAATACACCAAAACAAAGAGAAAAAACAAAAGAGTAGAAGCCCAAAGGTGCAGATTGAGACGGATTTCACTCGCACAAGTCTGACGTTTATTTTCAGGGGGAAAACTCTGGATTCTACCTTTAAATGTGGGAAAGATGCAAGAGGAAGACATCAGATGATGCTGTCAGACAGAGAGAGCAGGTTGGAGGAGGAGTCTGCTGAAATCCCAGAGGGCACATTTAAAAAGCTTGCGATCATGTCAGATTACCCACAATCCAGCTCCACTCAGCTCTACGAGAGACTCGCATGCGTATCCTTGTAGCAGCTCCTCAGTTAGAACAGTGTTTCACTTCCACTTGTAAGTTTTAGTCATCAAACAGCTCACAGTCTATTTTAATTTCATGGAAGTCTTTGAGTAGTCTAAACTGCTCAGGAGCAGCTCTAGGAGCACCATAAATAGCCCACAGCACTGGCCTGGCCTCAAATACAGGGTCCCAGTGTGACTGGAATGATTCACAAAAGAAGAAAAGAAGTCTTTTTTTTTTGTTTCTGAAGAAAAAGAGACTCAACATTGAAATTATTTAGTTTGAAATACATGTGAACAAGATGAAATAGAGGCGGTCTACCTTTGTTTTTAGGTTTGAGCTTAAATTCAAAAGCTCAAAGAGACAAAAACAGAAAGCTTCATGCATCTGTTAACCTACTTTTTAGAGGGTAGTGTATTAAGACATGCTTACCAGGATGTAGCCAGGTCCTCAGGGTGCTTATCAGATGTCAAGGCTATACAGAAATCTGCAGAGTCAGAGCTGAGAATACACACACTTCATCATCCCACTTCAGCAGCAGTTCTTTAGAAGTTATTCTTTTGAAAACTCTTCCTTCGGGGGGTTTTGTTTTTAAAAATCACTTTCATCATTTCATAACTTTTCACTACTGTGCAGCATAAAAAAAGGGAAAGCGAAATAGCTGTGCTTGTCTGCTCCTTTCAGTCATAAACCCTGCTTGTACATCTTTATCTGGAGTCTGATGACAGACTCACGTCTTCTTAAACAAAAGGGGAAAACACATGAGTTCTGCCCCGACGGCTCAAAATGACGGCGCTGAATGCAAAGTTTTCCAACGGGTTTTTAAAGTATAACTCTAAAGGTTTCGGTACTACTCACCTAACAATAAAGCTGTTCTGTGACAAGTGGTGTGTCTCAGAAACAGCTATGCTGTCATCTGAACCCGTCACTTGGGATTTGACATGTTCAGCTGTAGTCGTAGTCGCCATCGATCACCTTCACTAAGCTTCCTCTGTCAGCCTCAGCTGCTTGTTTTCAGGTTCGGCTCTTTGTGAGTTTTCTGATCAGCAGCAGGGCCGCATGATTCGGCCTTTTACCTGTTTGTGAGGTGGATGCCGAGGCCTGTGCAACGGTGGGGAGTTTCTTTGCATTTAAAAAGTTGAATATGAGTCACCAACAAGCTTCCACCTGTAGTCTGCTGCTGCAGATGCTGAGTATCTTTGTCCTTATGAATGTCGGTTTTCTTCCTAAACTAATTTATATTTGAACATTTATGCCATTTTTTCAATGTAAGCTCAAATCCTCCCCCATGTGCAGTTATACACTTATTTTTTTATTTTCAGTGTATTCATGAGCTCATACTTCCTCTGCTTCGTCCTCCTCTGTCAATATGATTCCAGCATTACTCAGCTTTCACTTTATTAAAGGTGGCAAGTAAAAAAAACAAAGGTCAATGGCAGAAAAATTTAATATATATTTCAAAACTGTGTTTCTATGAATATGTATTAGAATCGCTGTTATATCTTTGTTTTCTTAGAATGAGTCATTTATATCTACTTGCGGGGGTGCACATCATGGAGGCTGCCATATTTGTGCTGCCATTTTTACTAGTGTCCTAAATAGACAAAACCATGTGGTGAAGTGAGAACTCTCTGAACTTTAAAACTGCTGCACCAGCTTTGTTTAATGGGAGCTAGAGCACTGTTTAGGATAAGGAATGCCTTAAAGACCTTTAACAATAGTTTCTCATGGTAGCCATAGCCACTGTACACCTGAGACCACTGGATCCACTCACGGATAAAAACATCTTTATTTTGGGAGAATTTTGGCCACCAATGCCCCGCACATTCACAGCAGCTCTTGGAATAGGAAGTAATTTGGAGGAAAACATCTTTTCTTTCAAGTCCCATCTTTACCATTTGATGCAGTAGTTCTTACATATTGTACCTTTAGTCCACCTTACTAGAACCAGGTTGGACCCCTTAACCTTCAGAGCTGCTTTAATTCTTGATGTCATAGATTCAACAAAGGTATTGAAACATTCCTCAGAGTAGGGATGGGTGATATTTTATCATGTGTGATATATCGTCAAAGAAATTCCCCACAATAACAATTTGAATTTATCGTTTTTATTATGAGAGGTTGTGTTTGCAGTTGCACTACTTTGGTTTTTTATTAAGCCAAGTTAGTTTTGCTGTTTGCATCGTTTGAATAAATGTGGAATTTGGTCTCTCATATTTCAGACTTGTTTGATTTATATAGTTTAGTGGCTTCTAGTATTTTGTAGGGCTTTCAAGACAGAATTTAGTGACAGATTTATAATACAAAATATTTTGCTGATAGTTTTTATCGTCCCCTATCGTTACCGTGATAAATAAGAGAAATTATCGTGATAAATTTTTACGTCCATATCGCCCATCCCCACCTCAGAGATTGACATGATAGCATCTCACAGTTGCTGCAGAATCTCCCGTTCCACCACATCCCAAAGCTCCCCTGTTGGATTGAGATCTGGTGACTGTGGAGGCCATTGGAGAACAGTGAACTCATTGTCATTTTCGAGAAAGATGACAATGTAATTGTCATGTAATTACACCACCAGCAGCCTGAACCATTGATACAAAGCAAGATGGATCCATGTTTTCATGTTTCCACCTAATTCAGAGTTTACCATCCGAATGTGGAGCTGAAACAAAAACTTATCAGACCAGTAACGTTTCTCCATCTTCTATTGTCCAGTTCTGGTGAGTCTGTGTTAATAGTACCTTCAGTTTCTGGGTTTTAGCTGACATGAGTGGCACCCGGTGTGGTCTTCTGCTGTGTCTGCTTCAAGGTTGGACGTGTTGTGTGTTCAGAGATGCTATTCTATCTTGGTTGGAACCCGTGTTTATTTGACTTCCTTTTGTCTTTCAATCATCTCCTACCAGTCTGCCCATAATCATCTGACATCAACGAGACATTCAGGTCTAGACAACTGCTGCTCACTGGATGTTTTCTCTTCTTCAGACCATTTTCTGCAAACCCTAGAGATGGTTGTGTGTTAAAATCCCAGTAGATCAGCATTTTCTGAAATACTCAGACCAACAACAATGCCACGTTCAAAGCAACTTAAATCCCCTTTCTTCCCCATTTTGATGCTCAGTTTAAACTTCAGACAGTCATCTTGACCATGTATACATGACTAAATGTATTGAGATGCCATGTTAATGGCCTAATAGGTAACAAGAAGGTAAACAGGTGTACCCTATCATTTCTAGGAAAATGAAACTCTAATCCAGTCCTGTGTGTTGGATGGCATTGCTAGAAAATGAAAGTTTCCTTTTTACTCCACAGGTGACTACAGGGAATCGAACCAAGCACTACGTGTCCTATCGGCGTAACGAGTTTGTCCAGATGAAGTTTCCCAAGTATGCCCTGCCAAAGGTAAATCACAAAAGAGAAACATCATTCAGCGGTTATATTTCCATAAGTGCTCTGGGTATTTCTGGATCTCTTAGGGATCATTGTCATTCATTCATTTTCTGTACTGCTTATCCAGTTCAGGGTCGCGAAGTTTCTGGAGCCTATCCAAGCTATAATCAGGACAGGTTGTCAGTCTGTTGCAGGGCCAACACAGAGAGAGACACAACCACGCACACACACATTCACTCCTAAGGACAATTTAGAGTAATCAATTAACCTAACATGCATGTCTTTGAACAGTGGGAGGAAGCCATAGTACCCAAGAGAACCTACAAACGCGGGGAAACTCCACACAGGAAGGACTGTTGCCGAAAGGCCTCACGGCGGGAAGCGAATCTAAAAGAAGGGGCTAAACAGGCAAATGGCGCGGCTGGGAAGCTGAAGAAAGCCCCAAAATTAGAACAAGAAAGGAAAGATGGAAGGGCTGGAGAGAGGGACGAGGCAGACCAGCCTGGTAATTACAACTACTGGAAGGAAAGGGGATGAACCGAGCACAGGACACCCCACAATAAGGCGATAAATACGATAAAATAAGGGCAGAAAGCAAAAGAAGGGCACAAAGGCCCAAAAGAGGGGAGCAAGGAAAGGAAAAAAAGAAGAGGGGAGGGATTAGATTCTCTAAAAAATGTGTGGAGAGAAAAAATAAACAGGGGGGGGGGGGGGAGCGGAGGGGAGGAAAGAGAGGACTCTCAAAAAGGGGGGGAACCAAACCTACTAAAAAAAAAAATAGAAATTATGATCAACCTCTTGCATTAAATTTTTTCCACGTGGGTCCCCCCCCCCCCTTTCTTCTTATGATTTTTCTCTTTCTCTCTCTCTCTCTATTCTTTAAAAAAAAAAAAAAGTCGCTAAAAATAGTTTAAAAGAGACCACTGTTGGAATTGTCTGAACCCCTCCCCAGCCAGGACTCAAACTGGCAACCTTCTTACTGTGAGGCTGCAGTGCTAACCACTATGCTACCGTGCAGCCAAGGGATCATTGTAAATTTTCTTTATTAAATACTCATATCACTATGCTGATGACATCCTGCTTTACACCTTTACAGAGTCACACCTCTTTTCCTCCTTCAGCCCTCACCAGCTAAATTTAGATCATCAACATCATTAACAGTCAAACAACTTTTTAGTATCCATAGTACAAACAAACGATATCCTACCCTATATATTCCAGATTCCACTATTGAAAATTACCTGGCAAAAATCCCTAGAAAGTCTTGTTTGTTGAAATTTTAAAAATGTTTCTGTCTATACTATATACAGTATTTAAATTATGCCAAGTCCTTGGTTTACACCAGAGACAGTGCAAGCAGAAAATTGTTTGAGATTGATGCATTATTAGGGATATTAGTGAGGGATGTACCATGTGGTTCTGGACTAAGACCCATAACATTGTAAAAAAAAATATATATTTTTGCCAGTGTCCGATAACTGATACTGTTTTTGCCATTTATTTTTCCTTTACCAGGGACATAACTTATTCCAGCGCTTTGCCAGCACATATAGTTGGCCAGTCAAAATTAGGTCCCACTTCTAAAGATTCAGAAGTCAGTGGTTGTCATTTACTTCAAAGAATCTGCTCTTAGAGACGGCTCATTTGCCAAAGGCGCATCACTAGTTACATGGCCCACTTATTTATTCAATTATGCCCATGTCATATAAGATGCGCGCCCAACCAGGGGGCAAGAAAATACAAGAAAAGCATTATTGAACTTGACTTGTTTTACATGAAAGACTCAAGTTTTAATGCAGATGCATCTGACGTGAAAATGTCGAAGAAATATGATGTTTGAGTCTGGGAATTGCTAAATTGCAAAAATCCAAATATTTATGCACGTAAACAGTTAAAAATGGTAATGTTTGGACAGTAAGGCAATCAATCATTACTTGCACTGACTGAGCAGCTGTCTTTGATTGTTTATGTAACTAAGACTTGAGCAGACTGACAGACATTTTGCCATTGCCCTGACGAAGGTCCCTCAGGGCTAAATGAATTGGCATGTTTTTCTTATATTAGCCATGTGCTAATAAAGGCTTTTTAATAATCATCCTTCTGAGTGCCTCAGACCCTCTTCTACCAATACCACTACATTTCCTTTGTCCTTGGTTGCAAGTGTTAGAGCACTACGTTGACTCAAATGAACACCGGTGGTGGCTGGATTCTTGCTACACCCCATAAAATATTCACCACATTGCATCGATCCACTCGGGTCTCATGTCACTGACATAGGCAAAGACGATAAATGAGCTCCTCTTCAACACCAGGCAGGACGGGAACCTTTGCTGTCAGCGCCAGGAGCACAGGGGGCCGTTTTAACGCGACACCAGGCAGAGTGCTATTGAGCTGCGCTGATTGAATGCACAGCCTGGGGAGGAGTCGCATAGTTTTCAGCCTGGAAAAGGAAAGAGAAGCCTCAATAAAATCATTGCTATTGACAGTCTGTTGGGAGAAACTGTGGATTTACGTAGTTATGTAGCCACGCACACTTATAAACACACACAAATCCTCTCTCCCAGGCCTCCACTTGGACTAATATTATGCCCCACTTGTTTACTGTTGCTACAGTATCCTCACAGAAGGTGAAAAGGATTGAATTTCACTTCCACAAACAGACTTGTTTTCCCTCCAACAAGCAGACACGAATGGAGTCAGTTTGATTAGGTGTGGTAGGAAGGTGATGGAGAAATCCATTTATGCATGAGGATGTGTGTGTGTAAGTGTGTGTTTAGTTAAAATACGCCCTAGTTGTCTCTCATCTCCTCTCTCCCTCCACATGTGTCCTTTTACTTGGGTGAGCAGATAGGTCACACTTTGCAAAGCTTTTAGGTCGAGCAACATGGGGTGGGGTGTCGGCAGAGACTGGGGGAGGAGGAGGGAGGCAGGGAGAGATACTGGAGGAGGAGGAGTGTGTGTGTGTGTGTGTGGGTGTGTGTGCATGCGTGTCTTTATATTGTTGTGTGGACATAAAACTGACAAAAACTGTCACTGTGAGGACATTTGTAATTGTGGGACATTTTGGTTAAGAGAAAAACCTTTTTGGGGGGGGGGGGGGGTCACGATTTGGTTTTACAGTTTAGGTTACATTTAGATTTTAGCTAAGGTTAGGACAAGGGTTAGGTTAAGGCAATCAGTTGTAGTGGTTAGGGTTACGGTAAGGGGCTAGGGAATGCATTACTGTATGTGAATGAGCGTCCTCACAATGATAGCAGAATGTGACCGCATGTGTGTGTGTGTGTGTGTGGGTGTGTGTGTGTGTGTGTTTCCCTGTTTTTCCACTGTGAATAATTGAAAAGCCGAATAATGAAAAATGCAAAGGCCATCAGAGGAAGCAGTTTGGCTCTGTCCTGGGAGACCTGACCCGATCTATGGATTAACCCCCCCCCCAACACACACACTTACATATATACACAGACACATGCATGCTGCTTGCTGGGCTGTAAAATCTCAGGTAATAATCGTCCGTTTTTTCTCGGCTTCTGTCTCCCACTCAGGATGGAATCAGCTTCTGGTTCCATTTTCTGCTTTGTTGATCCTAAATAACATCAGACAACTTAAATGTGCAGTCGGGTGCATGTTCGTCTCATTTAAACAGAGGACACACATACTGAAATCAGCCAATCAGAGTCCACCTCTCCTACATATGTGTGTGTGTATATATATATATATATATATATACGCACACACACACACACACACACATATACAGGGGTCAGACAATGAAACTGAAACACTTGGTTTTAGACCACAATCATTTATTAGTATGGTGTGGGGCCTCCTTTTTGCGGCCAATACAGCGACAATTCGTCTTTGAAATGACATAAACAAGTCCTGAACAGTGGTCAGGGGGATTTTAAGCCATACTTCTTGCAGGATAGTGGCCAGGTCACTACGTGATGCTGGTGGAGGAAAACGTTTCTTGACTCGCTCCTCCAAAACTCCCCAAAGCGGCTCAATAATATTTAGATCTGGTGACTTTGCAGGCCATGGGAGATGTTCAACTTCACTTTCATGTTCATCAAACCAATCTTTCACCAGTCTTGCTCTGTGTATAGCTGCATTGTCATCCTGATACACTGCACCGCCTTCAGGATGCAATGTTTGAACCTTTGGATGCACATGGTCCTCCAGAATGGTTCAGTAGTCCTTGGCCCATCTAGCACAAGTCCTGGGCCAAGCGAATGCCGTGATTTGGGCAGCTGTGGTTTTACGTTTTTTGGATACAATCCGGGTTAGCACCCGAACATCCCGTTCAGACAGCTTCCTCTTGCATCCACAGTTAATCCTGTTGGATGTGGTTCGTCCTTTCTCGGTGGTATGCTGACATTACCCTGGATACTGTGGCTCTTGATACATCACAAAGACTTGTCTTGGTCACAGATGCGCCAGCAAGACATGCACCAACAATTTGTCCTCTTTTGAACTCTGATACAATGTTGTTATGCATTGCAATGTTTTGAGCAAAACCGTGCTTTTTACCTGCTAATTGAACCTTCGCACTCTGCTCTTACTGGTGCAATGTGCAATTAATGAATATTTGAACTTGATTTGAACTTCATGCACATTATTCCTTCGCAGATAAAAGTTCATATCAGGTTTGAAACTTCCCCCCATCCCCCCCTTACTACCACCACTACAACACACAATTATCTTCCATCTGAAGATTTATGAAGGAATTTTAACTTTTGCACGCACATGCACACAGACGCACACTCTTACATAAAGTTAGACATCTGCATACTTTTGGCATTATTACTGTGCTGCACTAAATGTGTTTCTTGGCAATGGGTGCATTTTGGATGGGTGTGCACACACACACACGCAAAAACAGATTTCTCAACACACACATGCATATCACAGTATGACAATCCTAAAAGTGACCCAAATAATTTTTTTCTGAAAAATTATTAATTTGGCCGATCATATTTTCAACAGGCAATTACATCATTTCAACCTTTTATAGCTCTATTTACCATATAGCCTATGGATAAAGTACACACTCAAAATAGAGGTACCACTTTGTACTTAAAAGGGTACAAACGCTTGTCGCTGGGGGTGTTCCTTTTCGTACCTTATCAAGCTGTATCAGTTAAAGTACAATTAAACCAATTAAAAATGATGAATAAAAGTCAATAAAATAGAGATTATGACAACAATCAAAGATGCTAATAATCAATGAATAATTATATAAATATTAAGCCAAACATATATATAATTACACATATAATTATTACTATGATTACTATGATTATTATGAAAATCATTATATAATAACTGTAATTATACTACTGTTTAGAAGGACTGCTATTTATAGTTATTGTACAAGCTATGCACATTTTTCAATGCTGCAGGTACCCTTAGGGTTGAAATGGTACAAATTTGTACTTTATATTACTTTGGACCCTTTTTCATAGTATATAGGTACTTCTGGCCTCATAAAGACCAATATTTTACTTTTGAGAGAACATTTGTAAAAAATGTACCTACAGGTACAGAAATGTTCCTGTCTCGTACCTCTATTTTTGAGTGTAGTGACACATAATGGAAAACAATAAAAACATTAATTCAGTCCCTTACAAACAGGAATTCATGAAAACATTGATAATAATTTAAATTTATGCTGTAATAGTCGTTGATTAAAAAAAAATGTAATTTGTATGGGAGTCAGTGCATAAAAAATGCCTTAGGACTATAGATGTAACAATTTGAGTTACACAGTGCATTAAAGGGTTAAAACAAAAAACAATCCAAAGATTTTTAACTTCAGCCCAAAATACACACCCCTGGCAATTTTTATGGCATTTGCATGAATACAACCAAAGTTATCCACAAAAAACACTCTTGAAACATAAAAAAAATGCGCTAAGGCAGTAGGAGGGTTAAATGAAATATTTCTATGAAAATAGATGTGGTTGAAGTATCAACCAAAGTGGCTAAAAAACAAAACTTTAGAAAGCATAAGAATATCCACATTTAGAATCAACTAAAGGTAAGAAAAAAATAAAAAGATGAAAATACGAAGTCCTTCAGTCAAAAGTTGATAGAAGTGTCCTTTGAATTACATTTCTGCAGTTTGAAGGTGTCACCCAGTAACTGCTTGTCAGCTGGAAAATGATCAGAGATTTTGGGAGGAGGAATGAATAAAGAGGTTTATTTATGAGCTGCATCAGAGGCTGCAGAGGATAGAGGATGCAGTGAGCGGCTTCACTAAGGCCATAAAAAGCTGAGTGTTGCAGGAGTCAGTATAAGTAGATATGAAACAGTGTGGTGCTTGGCAGAGACAGACGACCAGTGTATATGTGACACTTTTTACTGAAATGTTCAATAGATGTGCAACTTTCCAAATACACTGATGAATTCCTTCATTACATTAACAGTAAACCATCTTTGATTACATTTGCACTTCTTTATCAAGCTAGTTGCAGTCACAATGTAAAAAATCCAAATTAAGCAGCATCTTTTCTTTGTGGAGTACTGCATGTACTGTACATAAAAAGGTATTTAATTGGATTTAACAGACAGATTTAAGTAGAATTGAGCAATTGTAGGGACAAAAAAGCAAATTGTCCAGTTGTCCAAAGAATGTGTACTGGCTTTATTCGTTTTGCCTCTAATCTGTATTTTTGCTTAATCAGAGGAATAAATACAGATCAGTTTTTCAACTTTGACAGTTTTTGGAAATAAAAACTTTGAACAGATGTTCATTTGCTCATAATTAACTGGAGGCCCGAGTTCATCTTCACAGGGTATATGGAGCCTGAAAACACTGAAGTCTGTGTCAACTGACTTTCTCAAATACCTCTTTACTGAATGTATTATGTCCTTGGGCCATGATTAGACTCAACATGATTAATGGAAGCTGTTAGACTGTGAAAGAAAAAGAGCTGAATTCAGTGGAGAGGCCATTATATCTGTGATGACTGCTGCATGATCAGATGCCGTCCGTTTTTTATTGAAATGAGCAAGATGTTGAATAACCCTTCAATATCAACACTGTTCACGGTGAGGAAATTACGGAGTTTTGTGAGACTCCTACACAGATCTGTGTACCATTTGTCTAAACGCAAACAGTTTTTAGGTGCTGAAAAAGAACATTTTAGGAAAACACATTTCCAAAGTGAAGATAATTTAGTATATGGGGGGGGGCCCATAGGAGGGGATGTAAATGTATGGAGGAAAGGGAGAATTAAAAAACTTGATTTTCAGATTATCTGTCTGTTACTTTATTTACACATGAGCAGCGTTTTTGACCTGCAGTATCAGATTTTATCATATACATATATATATATATATATATATATATATATATATATATATATATACTATTGCCAAAAGTATTTGCTCACCCATTCAAAATAGCGGAATCAGGTGTTCCAATCACTTCCAAGGCCACAGGTGTATAAAATGAAGCAGCTAGGCATGCAGACTGTATATTACAAACATTTGTGAAAGAATGTGTCGCTCTCAGGAGCTCAGTGAATTCCAGCGTGGAACTGTGATAGGATGCCACCTGTGCAACAAATCCAGTTGGGAAATTTCCTCGCTCCTAAATATTCCACAGTCAACTGTCAGCTGTATTATAAGAAAATGGAAGTGTTTTAGAGCGACAGCAACTCAGCCACGAAGTGATAGGCCACGTAAACTGATGGAGCGGGGTCAGTGGATTTTCGATTGCATAGTGCGAAGAGGTCACCAACTTTCTGCAGTCAATCACTACAGACCTCCAAACTTCATGTGGCTTTCAGATCAGTTCAAGTGCACAGAGAGCTTCATGGAATGGGTTTCCATGGTGGAGCAGCTGCATCCAAGCCAAACATCACCAAGTGCAATGCAAAGCAGTGGTGTACTGTAAAGCAGCCGCCACTGGACTGCAGTGGAGGCGTTCTCTGGAGTGATGAATCACACTTCTCCATCTGGAAATCTGATGGCAGAGTCTGGGTTTGGCAGTTGCCAGGAGAACAGTACTTGTCTGACTACATTGTGCCAAGTGTAAAGTTTGGTGGGGGGGGTTTATGGTGTGGGGTTGTTTTAAGGAGCTGGGCTTGACCCCTTAGTTCCAGTGAAAGGAACTCTGAATGCTTCAGCATACAAAGACATTTTGGACAATTCCATGCTCCCAACTTTGTGGGAACAGTTTGGAGCTGGCCCCTTCCTCTTCCAACATGACTGTGCACCAGTGCACAAAGAAGGTCCATAAAGACATTGAGGGCAGAGACTGGTGTGGAGGAACTGGACTGGTCTGCACAGAATCCTGACCTTAACCCCATAGAACACCTTTGGGATGAATTAGAGCGGAGGCTGAAGGCCAGGCCTTCTCGTCCAACATCAGTGTGTGACCTCATAAATGCACTTTTGGAAGAATGGTGAAAAATTCCCATAAACACACTCCTAAACCTTGTGGACAGCCTTCCCAGAAGAGTTGAAGCTGGTCTACCTGCAAAGGTGGACCAACATCAAACTGAACCCTATGGATTAGGAATGGGATGTTACTTTAGCTCATACTGTATGTGAGTCAAGGCAGGTGAGTGAATACTTTTGGCAATATCGTGTGTGTGTGTGTATATATATATATATATATATATATATATATACAGTATATACATACACACACACAGCCATCCTCAATATTATTCATACCCTCCACTGTCAGTAAAATACTGTATGTTGAAATTGACAAAAGTAGTAATGAATAAAAATGTGATGAAAATTATGACATTGATTTTGAATTGTGCTTCCACAGAAATCATAAAAACAAACAAAAAAATAAAACAAGCAAACAAGCATGCTGTTGCTCTAAAGCAGTTTTTAGCAACTCTTTGAGCCAATCACTGCAGTCATGTGTTTTCTGTAATATTCTATTTACCTGTTGACAGGTATTTTGGTCCAGTCTTGATGGGAAAGTTGCTCGAATGTGTGTAGGATAGTTTTGTTTGTTTGTTTTAATTATTAATATTGTTATTATTATTCCGTTAGGTTAGGTTAATTGATCACTCTAAATTAGACCTAGCTATGAACGCGAGTGTGAATGGTGGTCTCTCTGTGTGTTGGTACTGCGACAGACTGGCGACCTGTCCAGGTGTACCCCCGCCTCTTGCCTGATAATAACTGGGATAGACTCCAGCAACCCCCACAACCCTGAACTGGATAAGCGGTACAGACAATGACTGACTATTACTATTATTATAAATGTCATTAATAATAATTGTAATAATAACAAAAACAAAAACTCAAATATATTATTATTATTATTTCAAACCACTTTTCAAAAGCAATATTTTACGAAGCTAAATTACAATTTTGTCAATTTTTATTTATTAGTAGTTTCTTTAGTTTCTTATTATCTGAATTACTGTGAATTTAGTATTTTCTTTAATTGGAAGGTATGAATAATTCTGAGGACAACTATATATATATATACTACATATGGGCTGCTGAGACGGTGGTAGTCTGAGCCGACACTGAACACATCATAGTGTTTTCTAATTTGTTCCTTTAGCTGTTTGCACATGAGCTACACCTTGCAGCTTTCCCCCCTCTCCGGCACTGTTTGGGTACACATTTGCAAGCGCTCTGAAAATGGACGGAAGACTTTGTCTACATGCATATTTAGCATAGAGCATAAATAAGGCTGAATTCTGAAATGAATAAACTACCATCAAACTTCATTTCTAGACTTAAAGGAGTGATGACATAACAGTAAAAACTAGTTTATGTTGTTGGCATTACTGCATATGTAAATACTCCAAAGAGAAAAACGGCATTTTTTACAGCGGAGTATTGTTTTGAAACACCAGACCTCACTTCCTCAGTAATACAGTTGGGTCCGGTGATGATATGGAGCTTTACCCGGAGACCACGTTGACTTCATTTTGATTGGCTACACCTTATTTGGCTATGACCTTATTTGGAGAATCTAGGTCAAGCTGCGGTCGGAGTTTGCTAAAGGCTAACTGCTAGCAACATGGGCAGTTCAGACAGTGAGCTACGTTTATCAGACAAGACAGCATTTAGAAAATAAATAAACTTACAGGTAATGACAAGGTTGTGGCCCCCTCCCTCAGTGTTGCTGCAGAAGTTTGCTTTTAAATCCATTTGTTTGAAAATCTGTGTGATGTGGAATCACTCAGTCCCATTTCCCTCCTGCTGCTTGCAGGGTTGGTACTTTGCAGGAAATTTATATGAATTGTATTTAAAATCCCTCCTCAACAGTTCGTAATTCCCCAGCATGTTATTTGTTTTCCCCAAAAATTGAGTCAGTTAGAGTTTCTGACATGTAAAAATCTCATAATTGCTTAATATTGCAAGAAGTATGAAATAATGGAGGTGGGGTGGAGTTAGAGCAAGTTTACGGCTAGCTGCAGGCGGCAGTGCTTGTAGCTTTTTCCCCAGCAGCATGCATTGAAAATGAGAGACAAAAAAAAAAAAACCCACCAGAATAAAGAAGCTTGTTCCATGCCCTCTCACACTTTAGAATTATACCATCAGTCTTCCTAATCATTTTACTGACAAACCCAGCTGTTTTGGGGGGTTAAGATTTAAAAAGAAGATAGGAGTTACTCCCCAGTGTCTCTTTACCCCCAGCTGTGGCAGATTATTCCATCCACGTAAACTTAGCGCAACATTTCTTCTGTCTGCAAGCTTCTTTACCTCCTCACCTCCACACACCCTCTCCAGTGCAGGTTTGTTTTCAGCCTCTGTGTTGGGTTTGAGTGTCATAAGGCAGCTGAAGTATGCACACTTTCAACTCCCCCCAACTCCACGCTGCCGTCTGAGACAAGCTGTCAGTGAACTCACACTCCTGTGCAGGAGAACGGGGATGAGGAAGTGAACAGACGGGAAGTTCGAGGAGATGAGGTGGAATATTTGCGGCAAGCGTGATGCTGATTTTATCACACGCGTTTGTTTCCTCATTCGTATGATAATGTGTTATACTAAGATGATGGTTTGTCTCCCAAAGTGTGCTCCATTAACATTTCACTGCATTCTTGTAGTAGAATGAATGTTGACTGCTGTCACACTGGTCTGGTTATTTTATTGGGTAATTAAAAGTCTGGTTTTGATTGCTGGTTGCTGCCAACATGCTTCAGCTTATTTGAATAGCTGCTTCACTATTATTTTTGGGGGTGGGACTTTAAGGTTGAATATGGAACATTTTTATTAAAATCTATATGTTTAAGAAAAATAGAGGGGTGCAGAATAAAAGTACAGCATTTCCTTAAAAATTATATTTAGCCAGAAAAAAAATACAAAATAATGTTTTACAGGTTCAGCAATGGCATGTTTACAGCTACAAGCCAATACAGGCTGTGGGTGGGCACACTGATACCTCAGAGTCTATACTTCAAAACCAGCCAGACAAAATATCAGAATTTTTGGATATTGAAAGTATCAGAATATTAAAATTCAAAGCATTTGAATAATGAAAGTTATCAGTTTACTGGGGCACGCCCAGTAAAATCTCAGGAGTAAACACAGGAGTTAACCATCCAGTTTCATGGAAACAGGCTCCAGTTTGCTCTTAATTCTCTAGAACAAAGGCCCCGTCCCAACACCCACACTTCCACCCTTGCACCCCTCGAGTGCGCGCTCCCGTTGAGGGGTTGAAGTGCGTAGTGTGTCCCGTTTCTCCAGGGCTGCTCGAGGGCGGAAGTCCGTCACGCCCCTTTTGCGCCCTCAAACCACACTTCAGTGAAGTCCGCATCTATGCAGACTTCACCGAAGCATATTGCCCATAATTCATTGCTGCCTGTGACGTTGTGAACCATAAAGTGAACATGTCCATGTTTGGTGATGAGCTCCTGCCTGTGGTGAAAAAAATGCCATTTCAAATGTAAAAATTGAAATATTTAATCTTTTTGTAGGTGAAATAATTACTGAAGTTTGCCATGTTACTCCAAAATATACTTTGAATATTAAAATTCAAAGCATTTGAATAATGAAAGTTATCAGTTTACTGATAAAAGTAGCTAAATATTTTTTTATTTTAAAACTTTATTTACATACTGTAGGTAAGTCCAGTTGAGACGCAGCATCTTTAACAAGGAAACCTGTTTACCTGACATAGTTTAGTTTAGTTTATTATGGATCCCCATTAGTCTCCACCAGTGAAGAATATTCTTCCTGGGATCCAAATCAATATAAATTTTGAACATACGATCAACAAAAACAGGTTAACAAAATTAAAATGCAATACTAAGCAAACATTTTTAAAGGAAACAGCAAAAAATAAATAAGTATACAATAGCAAAGCATCTATTTACAATTAAATTAATAATAAAAAATCATGTAGCCATATTTCCGTAAGCCTTACAACTCATGTAATTAATTAGGGTCTCAGTTTCCAATGTAACTCAAAGAACTTATACATGATTTTATGGACATGTGGACATTTATGCTAACGATAACAGTCACAGAGCAACAATTTAATCATTATTATACATTTG
The DNA here is from genome assembly GCA_023101725.1 of Atherinomorus stipes. NCBI lineage: Eukaryota > Metazoa > Chordata > Actinopteri > Atheriniformes > Atherinidae > Atherinomorus > Atherinomorus stipes. The sequence continues at coordinate 496,215 of JALJCO010006234.1, forward strand.
TTTAAAATGTAACAGTTATTTAACCTGTACTGGTGAAATTCTACAGCCATCTTACAGAAATTAGTTCAGTAATTCATTTATTTATTAATTAAACGTGTGTGGATTTCATAACATCTATTTTATAAAGAACAGATTAAATTAACTTTATTCAGTTTATGTTTGAAAGTGACGCCTCTTCACCAGGAACAGAGATGAAGCTGAGTTTGGAAGCAATGACAGGAAATGACGTGGTTCAAAATGGAGGAACCATCACTGTCCCAATTCTGCCATTTCCCCGCACTAACCTGCACACTCCAACCCTTAATGTGCACTTCTGCCAAGTGCGCACTTCATACAAGGGTGTAGGATTTAGGGTGGGTATTGGCACAGGGCCAATAATAGGTGGCTTTCAGTCACGTGACCCGGACGCCGTGCGAAATGCAGACGGAGGGCAAGAAGTGTTTTCCTCCAGTTCAAAACAGCGAAATGAATGACAGCAGGTATGCTGAGGCTTTGAATGGGCTGGTCCAGACACCATATTGCCAAAAAATATATTTATACATAAGATATGAGCCATGAAGTCTAAATAAACCAGACTGGTCTGATAATCTTGTGGATTTACCGCCGTGCGGCGATTTACATCACTAACCATCTCGCTGCTGACAAAGCAACGCTCATAACTTTACTTCTGGGCATCCGATCTTAAAAATTACAACTGTAGCGGGGGCAGGTGTCCAAAATAAATAAGTTAACGTGGTTTGGACGCGTCGGTCTCCCCCATGAGGCTGAGCTGCTTTTCCAATATCGCTTTCTCTCCCAAGAGGGATTTTCCTCACTGTTGCGGCGTTGACTTGTTTGTGAGCAGTGGAGGATGTGTGAGGCTCTGCCGCCATCACACACGAGGACGATCAGCTGGTTGTTTTTTTAAAACCGTAAAATGGACTCCTACTTATACATATATAGCATAATTTGCTTCATCATGTGCTGCAAAGCCCAGAATGAGGCTGCAAGCGGGGCAGAGATCCACCCGAGGTCCGCAAAAAAAAAAAGAGAGAGAGAAAAAAAGAAAGCAAGGCTCATGACTTTACCTCCGTCTGTCCTATGAATGAATCCTTCAGCAGCCGAGAAGCCGACAGTTTTTCTGTTTCATGTCGGGTCAACCAGGATCCAGATAAGCTTTGAATGGCTGTCGCCTGTTTCTGCGGGTAATAGTGACTTATGCTATTTTAAATAAACAACCTAGCTCATAATATTGCTAACGCTGAGTGTTTTTATGTGCTTGGCTATTGTATATTAATTTATTTTACTTTTGTTTTCCCAAATTCCTAATCGAATTTGAGGCTGTGCATAAGTCAAACCGCATTTCTCCAAACCAGGTCTATTGTCCACAGAGATCCACAGAAACCCCCCTAAAAACTAGTTTGCTGCCAGAGAGAGTGGGGAAATATCCTTAACAATAATAATAAAATTATAAATTATCTTACCTGTTTTAGAAAGTGGTCGCTGTAAACTCTGGCATTGTTAGACTCTGCTCCTCCCAACTGAAGGCGGAGGTTTAAAATCCACATTTTGCAGCGTTGTTTTGTCAGTTTTCCACATTTTTCAACTTTGTTAACAACAGTTTTAGGTACTCCAAAAAAAAGTATCCTTTCCTCTGATAGCGTGATTGGAGCAGCTATAAACTGCAGACACAGAGGCCTTTTCCACACAGATATTACAGGCGACTTTCCTTCTGGCCCTCCGTCTGCATTTCGCGCGCTAGCGTCTTATGAACGTGACGTATGGTGCAAGCAACCTATTATTGATGGTCTCTAATAAACCTCTCACCCCTCCTAAATGGTGCACAATGGTTTAGTCCAAAGCTGCGCTCCAACCTTGACGGTTCACGACTGCTATGCATCTTGCCGCTTACTCGGACAGGACAAAGTCATTTAAAAAAGGAAATCAAAGTACCAACAAACAGAAGTGAGAAATGAGAAAGAGAGAAAGTGAAGTGAGGCAGCTGTTTCCTGACTTCTTTGAGAAAAGGTGAGCTGCACACCTACACAGTTTTAGCACGTTAGGATCGATTCAGGACGATTACTGTCAGAAATGTAACAGTCCTTACAGACAATCGCATGCTCTGAGATGTCGCGGTAAAAACAGTTCAACTTTGGGGCAACATTTTACGTTTTTCCCAGCAATCTACCAGAATAAATTTTATATCAATGGATTCCTTATGATCTCAGAATTGTGAAGATAACACTGTCATCACGCTATCTGAAAACTGAATATGATAGACCTAAAAAAACCTGATCTGTGATCTCCTATGAAACAGAAAAGTATGCTAATGTGTAGCCCTGACTGAGGAATAAGACTGATTATATGACCTACTGTAGGTGCATTTGATTCAAATTTAATGTTTTATTTTAAACTCTATTATCTTGAAAAGAGCGATTTTTTTTATAATGTTGATAATGATAGAATAACAATTAGTAATATGCTCATTAGAAAATAAAGTTATCATGTAAAACCATCCACCAGAAAAGTGTTCAGCCTGCATGTTAGAAGATTCAGACGTTTACAGTCAGACAGCAGGTTCAATACAAAACATGACTCAGTGACTCAGATTTTTCTGCAAATTTAAATAAATGTGAGTTACAGTTGTGCTTTAGAGTTTACATCCTGTCCCATTAAAGAAAATGCAAAATTCATAATAGCAATTCAGATAAAAAGAAACTGAAAAAGTAATAATAAATGAAAATAATTACTAAATTATTATTCTGTAAAATAAAATATTGATTTTGAATTTTGTTTAAATAATAATAAGCAAACAGAAATGTCCCAGACTAATTAAAGCACCTTTCCCATTAACAGTGGACCAACATACAGTCGTCCTCAAAATTATTCTTCCCCCTCAAATTAAGAAGGAAAAAATCAGCTGTCAGTGAAATAAGATGAAACTGACAAAAGTGATGAATAAAAATTCTCTGAAAATCATGACATTGATTTTGAATTGTGGTTTGAAAGAAATATTAAAAACACAAAAAACAAGTAAATAAACAAGCATGATGAGGCTCTGAAGCCAAAATGTTGTTGAGCAACACTTTGAGGCAATCAGGTGTTTTCTCTGCTGTTCAAAAAGACGTCTGCACCTTTTACTGATTTTTTATTGATTTTTCTTTTGTCAGTTTCAACTTATTTTGGTGACAGGTGTTTTTTTTTTCATCTTTAAAGGAAGGGGACGTAAACTTGAATTTTTGACTTGTGGTTTTTCAAAGCGAATCTCAAACCTCTTGTGAGAGATCAAAATAATATCTGACTGCGTTTCCTACAGTAATATGCCAATCAATTGGAAGTGTTTTCTAACTTGAATCCATATTAATTTAAGCATCTGGTTAGATAAAAAGATTTATTTTTCACAAAGTTAATATTAACCATATCGTTATTTTATTTTTGTATTATTTGGCATTTTAGTTACAACAGCAGGTTTTTTTTGGAAGCAGCAGTAAGTGAAGTTTCCAAAGGGAAGTAGATGGAACATAACGCTGCTCATTTTATAAACATAGTAGGTCTTTATGATAAAAATATGATATGAGTGATGGGGACCTGTGCCCCAGTAAAGCCTAATGTCTACCAACGCCACTGCCCAACTCCCAGCTAGGACTGAGACTGGACTTCAGTGTGGGGCTGATGCTGGGAGGACATACTGGAGGGACTACATCTCTCAGCTGGCCTGGAAACGCCTCGGGATCCCCCGGTTGAGCTGGTGGATCTGGCTGGGCAGAGGGAAGTCTGGGCTTCCCTGCTAGGCAGCTGCCCCCATGACCCGATCCGATAAGTGGCACGAAAATGGCTGGATGGATGGATGGACAGCTACTGTATGTGGGAAAGAGAAAATAGCATCCTGGAGGACTCAGTCTTAAAGAGAGAGAGAAGACCAACTAAGACACTTACAAGCAAGAAGCTCGGATACATGATCGTCATCAGTTAATGTCAAAAACGAACTTCCACAGAGCAGCGAAACGTCCTTAAATGGTCCATCTACATACAACTTTCATCCTCATGTTTCTGATTTGAGCATCTTAATGCAAACTTTGGTGCAGGAGGAACCTCCCCGTGTTCATCTCATATTAAAGGAGAATTTCTCTCTTTTTGAACCAGGGGTCTGTTTTTATGAGTTTTCATATTTGTGAGTGATGGAGAAAGGAATTTTCAAGATAGATCCAGTATTTAGCCTAGCAGCAGACTAGCGGCCCAGCTACTGATAACTATGGGGCAACTGGCCCCCGCGTCTAAGTTCGCCCTAAAAACCTGCTTTTTTTTCCACACTGAGGGGCTCGGATAGTCTCAACGAGTGTCTGACAACATAACAGAAAGGAAAAATGAATGAAAGTATCTACATTACCTGGCGATCGCTATTTGTTCTGGTGTTTGTGTCCAAATCTCGGGACGTTGGAAATCAGATCTCATTCCGAAATCGCACAATAACTCGCGTCCTCCACCGGTATTTAGATGCGCGTTATTGCGTGATGTCAGAAATTAAACGATAACTCGCATCCACCTCCGGTGTTTGGATGCGAGTTAAAGCATGATTTCAGAAATTGCACGATAACTTGCGTCCCCTACCGGTGTTTTGACACGTTATCGTGCGATTTCAGAACAAGACTTGAATTCCAGTGTCCCGAGACAAACACCAGAACAAATACCAGTCGCCAGGTAATGAGATACTTTCATTCATTTCTCCTTTCTAGTATGTTGTCAGACACTCGTTGAGACTATCTGTGTCCTTCAGTGTGGAAAAAAAGCAGGTTTTTCAGGCGAACTTAGACGCGCGGGGCCAGTTGCCCCATACTTATCATTAGCTGGGCTGCTTGTCCAAATAAATAGCTATCTTAAAAAATCTCTTTCTCTATCACTCACATACATGAAAGGACATATGAAAACAGACCCCAGGTTAAAAAAGAAAAAGCAAAATTCCCCTTTAATCTAGATACAAATTTCCCCCTAAATTCAACCCAGATTTTGGCTGAAAAAGTCCAATTGCTGCATTCCAGTCATTCATTTTCATTTGTTCCTCCTTTAGTCATAACTCAACGTTTAGCAATTTGTGAAAAAGCATGCAAAGTGCCTCAGAAACATTATGTTTATGAATATGAAGATCACTCAGTATTGCTCTTACTGCGAGCCACAACCATAAATCCTCAGCTAATTGAGCTTAAGTGTGTTGTTTTTTTTTCCCGAGCAGGATGGAAGTGTGTGAGTGATTAAACACACCCAACACGCTTGGGCACTTCCCTGCACACTCTGATAGCTACGTCTTCAAATGCTATGTTAATGTAATCACTGACAGAGAAAGTGCTGAGTCGCTCTTGTGTTCGCTGTGATGTTCTTTCATGAGTGATGAAGCCATTTTCATCACAGGCTTTGACAAGTACACTTAACAAGTTTTCTAAACTGTCAGGTCCAGTTTTTCAAAGGCTGCGGCCGCCATCTTCCTCACTGACTCTGTTCTTACCCGGTTATGTTCTCTGGCTTTGCACCGAGTCGCTGTCAAACCTGGGGAAGTCTTTACTTGTTGCATTGCTTCTGTTTATGACTACAGATTTATATAATAACTAAATATTTCTTCTCCCTCTCTTTCTCCCTCTAGGACGTTCAGATAGTGAGTACAGACGAGAACCAGGTCTTCCTGGCCCTCCAGGAGTGGTACCAGTCCGACACATATAACCTGTACCAGTCAGACCCCCAAGGTGTCTACTACTCTCTGGTCCTGGAAAACGTGCGCAGCACCAAGCAGCCGGAGGAGAACGTCCTCATCGACATCCTGGAGGTCAGTCTATTTAGTTTTTAGACTCAAAATCTGCAAACATTGTGTGTCAAATCATCAGATCCAAAATCTGAGCTTCATCTCTGATGGGGACTCCTCACCTTCACACCACAGCAGCCAATCAGAGAAAATGTAGCTCGACATGGACAGACCACACTGCAAAAACAGGACACTACAAAACTCAAAATCTTACCGAGTATATCTTTCTTATTTCTGGTCAAAATATCTCATCAAACTCAATGAAAGACAAAATCACCTAAAGAGAAACACTTCAGTGAGATTTAGGAACTTGTTTTAAGACAATGCATCTTAAATATTTCAAGAGATCTTATCAAGAAAATTGTATTTGTTCAATTGGCAGATTAGGTTTTGCTCATTACAAGCACAAAAAAAAAAATATATATATATATATATACATGTTTTACTTATTTTAAGAGTGGCCAAGACTTCTTTTTGCTTGTAATAAGCAAAGAAAAAAAAAGCCAATAGAACAAGTCCCTTGTGGCCAAAAGCTACAGAGTGTCCCTTTAAGGACTGTACAGATCACGTAGCCCTCGCATGTCCAGCAGATGAAACTAAAGGCTTCATGATTGAGTTTGCAACTGAATTATTTTTATTTTCCAGACACAACGTTGTCCTAATCAGAGCAAATAACGTTATATTTCACAATATCTCCCAGATTAGTCATAACTTGCATTAACACCACAGCTGCCTCTGTTGGCATTAGCTAGCATAAGAAAGTTATGTGGTGCTACATTTTCGGGGAGCATAGATACGTGGAATAAAGTGTCGGATTAATGAGTGTTCACCAAAATTTACAACAAAAACTTACTTTACATTGAATAAGTTTTATTCTGTTATGATAAAATCCATTGTTTTCTGTGCCATGGCAGCATCATTCCTCCTCTGCTCTGTGTGTCCGATATTCCTCCCGTCCCCGATACGAACACACTGACATCAGTGGACTGAGCAGCAGCGTCCACTTTTGTCACAGACAGCAGAAATCTTCATTAAATAAATGTCTGTGATCTTCTCATTAACTTAATACCACAGTTAAAGTTTTCTGCAGCTGTTCCAACAACCAGTAATGGACAGTCTTTCCAGATTTGCTCCATATTGTTAAGAAAATAGTCCCGATTCTCATCTGTTCTAAATACGTGTGCACAGAAAGGCTCCCCAAGCAATGGCGGATGGTCTACTTGTGGCTTTTGACCGGATTAGTCTATATCTCACTTAAATGTTTTTCTTCAGGTGATTATGGTTTATACTGAGTGTCATGAGATAGAAATTAGAAAAATATACTCGGTAAGATTTTGAGTTTTTCACTGTATTTAACCATGTCTGACACTCAGCAAAAAACAGTCTTAGCAATCTCGATTTAAGAGTAATAAACGTGACAAAGGGCAGAATGTGTAACATTACACTGCAAAACCTCAAATCTTAGCAAGTATATTTTTCTAGTTTCTAGTCGAAATATCTCATCACACTTAAAGTAAGACCAAAATCACCTAAAGAGAAACATTTCTCATTCATTCTTTTTTTTTTTTTTTTTTTCTTTTTTTTACAATGTTGAATTTCCCTTCTGGAAAAGAGTATTTTTCATTTTCATTTCATGTCATTTCATTCATTTCAGTGAGATAAAAGATCTTGTTTTAAGGCAATGCATCTTACTTCGAGAAATCTTATCGAGAAAATTTTGTTTGTTCCACTGGCAGAATTTTTATTTGTGTTTTTTTTTTTTGCTTATTACAAGCAAAAGAATCTTGGCCACTTTTAAAATAAGTTACGAAAATAAAGATTATTTTGCTTGTAATAATCCAAAAAATTCTGCCAATGGCATAAGCAAAATTATCTTGACAAGAATTCTTGAAATAAGATGCATTACCTTAAAACATAATCATATCTCACTAAAATGTTTCCCCTTAAGTAATTTTTAGTGACGCACCATACAGGAATTTTGGCCCATATCCAATATGCTGATATTTTAAAACTCAGGTGGCCGATAACGATATCAATAACGATATTAAAGCTGAAAAAATAAGCAGTCGTTGCAAATAGTTTTGTTATTCATTTCCAACAATATAAAAATTAGGGTGGGAAAGAATATCGATACACTGGAATATTGTAATATTTTCATATGCCAAAATCAAATTGAGATTTAAAAACGTTTTATCAATCTATTTTACTTACAAAATCTCACGACATTTCATCATTCTGGTACAAAATCTCGCAAGAGTTCACGAAATATCATAAAATTTTGTAACAGAACGATGAAATATCGCAAGATTTCGTTAGTAAAATAGATCAATACTGCGTTTTTAAATGTCAGTATGGTATCAGCATATGAAAATATTGTGATATTTCAGTGTATCGATATCTTTCCAACCCCTAGTCTTTAGAAGTTTTAAAGTCTGTAAAAAAGAAGTTTTTGAAGAAGAAGTTTGTTTTTTTTTTTTTTTAGACTTTAGAAACAGCGGGCTGATTGGTTAAAAATCGGTTAACGATAGTTGGGATGGCCGATGCGATACTCAGTTTTAAGGCCGATATAGGCTGATACTAATAGGGGTCAGATTATATTGTGCATCCCTAGTAATTTTGTCTTATTTTGGGTGTGATGAGATCATTTGACTAGAAATTAGAAAAGTATACTTGCTAAGATTTGAGTTTTTACAGTGTATCATTCATGTTTTGAGAGTTTGTCTTTTATTTCTTACTTAGCAACAACATCCCAGAACTGGTTATTTTATATGCAAGTGATATCAAAAGAGTGATTATGGATGTTAAAGTGTATGAACTGATTAGTGATGTAAAGCCACAGTTTGAGACACAGCATTTTCTAACACATTAACACGTGTGTATAACCCTGAACATTAACTAATCAGTGACTTTACCACAAAAACAAAAAAAGTTAAATGATCTCACGAAGACACTGCTACAGATCACATTGTGTCTTTCTTTCTCAATTTTAGCTGTAAAAACTAGGGATGTATACCGAGTACCGGTATCGTTTGGTACCGGTTCCTAATCTTAACGATACCAGGGTACCGTTAAGAATCTGGACAAACGATACTCTTATTGATACTTTTTGTACATCTACCTAATCATTGAGTTATCATTACACAGTCAAATAATCACAGTGATGGAACAAGACACACACAGTTCCCTTATTCTCCCAGCGGTCCTTCACCCACCTTTATGTCCAGGCTTCCTCAACATCATCTGAACAAATGTTCTCCACCACTGGATCTTTTAACATCTTGTAATGTCTTTATTATTTACTCTAAATTATGTTAATAGTATCAATAAGAGAATCGATAAATACCGGTATCGATAAGGAGTATCGATATTGGTATCGGTATCGATAAAATCATAACGATATACATCCCTAGTAAAAACTTGTTTTTAGACCTCCCCGTACCAGTTCATACACACAGACTTCTTTTAAAAAGAAAGAATATCTAGACTTTAGACAAGTAGGAACTACTGTAGCTTAAAACAAGCTGAAACAGCCCAGCAGTGACTGCTGTCCGGGTTTCATCCCGTCTGTGTTTTCATTTCCAGTTTTGTCAGTTTAGTAAAAACGGGTGTTGGTGTGGATGCTCACCCTGCAGAGTCTCCACCGCCTCCCAGCAGCCATCAGCAGCGTCTCAGCAGTGCTGCGCTGATCTGATCAGCCTGCAGGCGCTTAAATGAGGAAATGTGTCTCAGTTCAATTAAGCGAAGGTCTGATCAAGTTAAATGTTTCTGTGGGGGTTTTTATGCCTGAGAGTAACATCTGGACCCCCGTCCCCATTTCTCTGTCGCTAAGCACTTCCGTCCACATTGATACACTGAGAATACCAAAACTCATTCTGTACCTTTTTCCCAACATAAACAACCATTTTCAGCTACAGTCTTCTTTAAAATTAGTAATACCTCCCAATTAAAGAAGGAAAAAATCAGCGAAATAGGCAGTGAAATAAGTTGAAATTGACAAAAGTAATAATGAATAAAAATTCTATGAAAATCATGATACTGATTTTTGAATTGTGGTTCAACAGAAATATTAAAAAACAAACACACATAGACTAAAACAATAAAACAAGCATGATGGGGCTCCAAAACTAAAATTTTGTTGAGCAACACTTCTGTAATGTTCAGAAGTACTTCTACACCTGTTGACAGGTATTTTGGTTCACTATTCATGAGAAAGGTGCTCTTATGTGTCTTGGACAGTTTTGTTTACTTGTTTTTTATTTTATTATTTTTAACCACAATTGAAAAGCAAATTTTTTTTTTAACTAAATTATAATTTTGCAAATTTTTATTTATTATCAGTTTCTTTAGTTTCTCGTTATTTGAATTAATATTGTGAATTTAGTTTTTTCTTTAATTGGAGGGTATGAGTACTTTTGAGGACAACTGTACACATAACCGTCCAGTGATACAACATCAGTGTGTTCACATGTTGAGTAAGTGGATGTAAAAGTGGAAGTTATTGTATTTTTTCAGCCCTGGCATGAGGGCTGAATGAGGTTTGATTCAGGATCCTGCATCTGCTGCTTGGTCTTATCTTAGACCATGAATGTGTCTTTGATTTGCTGTGTTCGGTGAAAACACACCTTGTAGATGCAAGAAAGAAGTGTTTTTTTTTTTTTTTATTTTAGTTACATGAGCAAATCTAATAAAGACTGCAAATCTCTGCATTTCTCATGAAGCTCACTCAACCAACCAACTTGAAATAAGCAGATTTTATTGTCTTTGGTGAATATTAAACATGAGATAAATGAGACACAAAGGTGGAAATAAAATACTGGTTTTACTGAGCCAATCAGAAATGGTTGATAATGTCTCACTCCTCTCTTACTAGGTGGGCATTTCAATTTCCCCCCCGAGAGAAAGTGCCTGCAGCTTCAGACTTCAGCTGAATTTCCACTCAGTCACAAATTTAATCTGGTGGAGGTTTAGACTAAAAGTAGTTTTCCTTTTCTAGATGCCAAGAAAAAAAAAAGTCAGAGGACGAGAACTAATTACGGTGTCACACTTTCTAACAATGGCTGAAGTTTTCCTCCGAAGATTAGCCCTCTGAATATTCCCGAACCTGGAACGGATGTGCAGTCAAGCTGTTTTCCGTCTGTTTGTCAGCCGTGTGAATGCTTCAGCAAGGTCACTCTAGGAAACAAGTGGTGAAGGAAGAAACAGATTGGAAGTGATAAAGGGAAGAAGAGGCAGCAGACCACGGAGGCGAAGGCCTTCACGGTAGCACACGGTCCCTTCTCTTCTTTCTATCGTCTCTCGCTCCAAGCTGTGTTTAACATGCTGTAAACGGAGATATGGAGGTAAACACACTGATAAAGAGCAGAGGCAGAGGGAGAAGACAATGAAGCATGGAAGAGGCATGACGTGAGGAAATCTAGATGGAAAAGGCTCTGGGGAAAAATAAACAAGTGTCTTCACTTTGATTGAAACAATTACTGGACTTCATCCTGTTAAACCCGAGTTGCATATGGTGATGTACGAAAACCAGCTGCTATGAACTAAAGGAAAGGCTGAATGTGTCCTCATTCAACATGTACGGTGTGAAAAAGTGTTTTTGATCTTCCTGATTTTTTTTTTTTTGCATGTTAGTCACACTTAAATGTTTCAGCTCATCAAACAAATTTAAATGTGAAAACAGTAAACAGAAAATGCAGTTTTTATATGAAGATTTTTACTTTCAAGGGGGAAAAAATGCAAACCCACATGGCCCTGTGTGAAAAAATGATTGCCCCCTAAACCTAATAACTGGTTGTTCCACCCTTAGCAACAACAACTGCAATCAAGCGTTTGTGATAACTGGCAGTGAGTCTTCTACAGCGCTGTGGAGGAATTTTGTTCCACTCATCTTTGCAGAATTGTTGTAATTCAGCCACATTGGAGGGTTTTCCAGCATGAACCGCCTTTTTAAGGTCATGCCACAGCATCTCAATCAGATTCAGGTGGGGACTTTGACTAGGCCACTCCAAAGTCTTCATTTTGTTGTTCTTAAGCCATTCAGAGGTGGACTTGCTGGTGTGTTCTGGATCATTGTTCTGCTGCAGAACCCAAGTGCGCTTCAGCTTGAGGTCACCAACAGATGGCCGGACATTCTCCTTCAGGATTTTTTGGTAGACAGCAGAATTCATGGTTCCATTTACCACAGCAAGTCTTCAAGGTCCTGAAGCAGCAAAACAGACCCAGACCATCACACTACCACCACCCTATTTTACTGTTGGTATGATGTTCCTTTTCTGAAATGCCGTGTTACTTTTACACCAGATGTAATGGGACCTACACCTTCCAAAAAGTTCAACTTTTGTCTCAAGTCTTGGGGATCATCAAGATGCTTTCTGGCTAAACTGAGACGAGCCATTATGTTCTTTTTGCTCAGCAGTGGTTTTGGTCTTGGAACTCTGCCATGCAGGCCATTTTTGCCCCCAGTCTCTTTCTGATGGTGGAGTCATGAACACTGACCTTAATTGAGGCAAGTGAGGCCTGCAGTTCTTGGATGTTGTTCTGGGGTCTTTTGTGACCTCTTGGATGAGTCGTTGCTGTGCTCTTGGGGTCATTTTGGTCGGCCGGCCCCTCCTGGGAAGGTTCACCACTGTTCCATGTTTTCACCATTTGTTGATAATGGTTCTCACTGTTGTTCTCTGGAGTCCCAAAGCTTTAGAAATGGCTTTGGAACCTTTTCCAGACTGATAGATCTCAGTTACTTTGTTTCTCATTTTTTCCTGAATTTCTTTGGATCGCAACATGATGTCTAGCTTTTGAGGATGTTTTGGTCTACTTAAATTCATCAGGCAGGTCCTATTTAAGTGATTTCTTGATTGAGAACAGGTGTGGCAGTAATCAGGTCTGGGTGAGGCTAGAGAAATTGAACTTTCCAAACCACAGTTTATTTATATTCACTTTTTCACACAGGGCCATTGAGGTTTGGATTTTATTCTCCTCCCTACTATTAAAAATCTTCATTTAAAAACTGCATTTTGTGCTTTCTTGTGTTATTTGTTTCACATTTAAATTTGTTTGATGATCTGAAACATTTAAGTGTGACAAACATGAAAAAAGTAAGAAATTAGGAAGGAGGCAAACACTTTTTCACACAGCTGTAACTAAAGCATCATTGTACTACATTCACACACTTAGAGCACATTCACAAAGCATTTTTGATTCGAATGAGAGTCCGTTTGCTCGGGAAGTCCGCTTTGTTTGGGGGAGTTGTAAATGCGCAAACGGACTCTGATCCGGAACAAACAAGCAGACTCAGCCCGCCTACAAACGCGGGTCTCGGTCCGTTTCAAGTGGACCAAATACAGGAAAAGGACTACAAACTGCTGCTTTTTCACACAACTGTCAGTGTGACAAACATACAAAAAAATAAGAAATCAGGATGGGGGCAAACATGCCGGGGCTAGATGGGTACCAGCATGGGCTCAAACTGGGTTTTTTGTGTGGGGCCCACTTGGGTTTCTCACATTAAAACACCATTATGGGCTTCTAAAGTGGGGCCACTATGTAACCCATCGACAATCTGAGGTCCATTTTTTAGCCCATTTCCAACCTTTATGGGCCCCACATGAAAATGTGGGCTCCCTGATGTGCGTTCCTCATGATTCCAGAGCTTGGAGGCATGTTGACCTCTGGCGACTAGTACTGCACAGGCTGACATGAATGTAGAAACTTTCCTCGGTTCCTTGAGTAATCTGTAGTAATCCATCTCCTCCTGCAGGTACGAGGAGTCAAAGGAGTCTTCCTGGCCAACCAGAAGATAGATGGAAAAGTGACCACTCTGATCACTTACAACAAAGGACGCAACTGGGAGGCCCTGACCCCGCCAAGCACTGACATGAACGGCAAACCAGTCAGCTGCAAAGTGGTATGAACTCTATTTTCTATGATGTTGAAAATCTGCCTTCAGTTAGGGCTGGGCGATATGGACCTAAGTGATATCCTGATATATTTAGACTGAATATCGATATAAAATATATATCCTGATATTTTTATTGCAAAATGAGAGCAAATCTTTAGTCACAGTCAAAGCCAAGTATGACAAGTCACAAGTAGTTTTATTCAAACTGGCCGAATAAAATAATGCACAGTCGTTTAAAGAACAATAAAATGTAAAACACCGAAAAATTTTAATTTTGGATAAACTTTTTTTTTTTTTTTAAATGCTGTAATTTGTTACATCTAAATTTATTAGTTTTTTTAAACTAAATTTATTATGTGGTTGAAACCATAAAATTTGATTTTCTGGAAATATATATTTTACCTTGAGACAAAGGAGGAAATTGCATTCATACAAAGAAAAAATACAATTCATAACAAAGACTGTAAAAAAAATTTCCTTTGTTACAACTTATTTTCTTTTATTTTGGGATAAATTATTTGAATTGCTGTAATACTGTTAAGTGCAAATTTTTCCATTTTTTTCTGATTCAGAACAAAGGAATTCAATTATACCTTAATCAATAAATTGTATTTAGTACCAACAAGTGAAACAAGTTTGAAAAATTTACTTTGAGTGAAAGTAAAAACTTATTTCAGATTTGAAAGTGTGATTTCTAAGTTGATTTGACTCAAAAACCTTAGATTTCATCACCAAATCAAAATAATTACATTACATAAATGTAAATACGTCTTTCACACTACAGCCCAGGTACTTTTTTTACAGTGTATAACTGTATAACAAATTCACAAATACAAATAAGTAACATTACAAATTAATTAAATACAGAATAGACACACATACACACACACACACACACATGTGTATATATATATATATATATATATATATATATATATATATATTGGGGCTGCATTTATATATAAAGACAAAACATTAAACTGAATACAGTGGGTACGGAAATACAATTTTTTAGCAAATTTATTAAAAAAGTAAAAACTGAAATATCACATTGTCATAAGTATCCAGTACTTTGCTCAGTACTGAGTAGAAGCACCTTTTGAGCTCGTACATCCATGAGTCTTCTTGGGAATGATGCAACAAGTGTTTCACACCTGGATTTGGGATCTTCTGCATTCTTCCTAACAGATCTTTTCCAGTTCTGTCAGGTTGGATGGTGAACGGTCGTGTTCAGCCATTTTCAGGTCTCTCCAGAGATACTCAGTTGGGTTTAAGTCGGGGCTCTGGCTGGGCCAGTCAAGAATGGTCTAGAGTTGTTCTGAAGCCAATCCTATGTTATTTCAGCTGTGTGCTGAGGGTCATTGTCTTGGTGGAAGGTGAACCTTTGGCCCAGTCTGAGGTTCTGAACTGTGGAAGAGGTTTTCATCCAGGATCTCTGTACTTGAGATCCTGGATCTGGAAGAGCAAGGACAATAAGAGATCCGCATTCATCTTCCCTTCAGTTGCAACCAGTCGTTCTGTCCCTGCAGCTGAAAAACACCCCCATAGCATGATGCTGCCACCACCATGTTTCACTGTTGGGATGGTATTGGGCAGGTGATGAGAAGTTTCTGGTTTTCTCCACACATACCGCTTAGAATTAACTCCAAAAAGTTCCATTTTGGTTTCATCAGACCAGAGAATCTTATTTCTCACAGTCTGGGAGTCCTTCATGTGTGTTTTTGGCAAACTCTATGCGGGCTTTCATATTTCTGCACTGCAAGGAGAGGCTTCCATCGGGCCACTCTGCCATAAAGCCCCGACTAGTGGAGGCTGCAGTGATCGTTGACTTTGTGGAACTTTCTCCATCTCCCTACTGCATCTCTGGAGCTCAGCCACAGTGATCTTTGGGTTCTTCTTTATCTCTCTCACCAAGGCTTCTTCTCCAATAATTGCTTAGTTTGGCTGGACGGCCGGGTCTAGGAAGAGGTCTGGTCGTCCCAAACTTCTTCCATTTAAGGACTATGGAGGCCACCGTGCTCTCAAGAACCTTAAGAGCTGTAGAAATTCTTTTGTAACCTTGTCCAGATCTGTGTCTCGCCACAATTCTGTCTCTGAGCTCCTTGGACAGTTCCTTCCACCTCATGTCCTCATTTGCTCTGACATGCTCTGTGAGCTAAGGTCTTATATAGACAGGTGTGTGGCTTTCCTAATCAAGTCCAATCAGTTTAATTAAACACAGCTGGATTCCAATGAAGGAGTAGAACCATCTCAAGGAAGATCAGAGGAAATGGACAGCATATGAGTCAAATATGAGTGTCACTGCAAAGGCTCTGAATACTTATGACCATGTGATAATTCAGTTTTTCTTTTTTGATAAATTTGCAAAAAGTTCTACATTTTGGGGTTTTTTTTTCTGTCAAGATGGGGTGCTGAGTGTACACTAATGAGAAATAAAATGAACTTTTTTGATTTTGGCAAATGGCTGCTCTAAAACAAAGGGTGAAAAGTTTAAAGGGGTCTTAATACTTTCCATACCCACTGTATATCAATATTTGCAATATAGTCCAATCCCATACCTCAAGTAAAAATATATTTATATTTTTTATACTGATATATCACCCAGCCCTACCTTGAGTTTTACATTCAGCTGACAGATACCACATTTCTTTGATATCTACCAGTTATTTTCTACTATTTCTTGTTTTTTCTGTTTTAAAAGAACAAAAAAGGGGTAAAAAGTATCACAGCTAGTTTTTTGTCCATTTCTGCTTGCAAATAGCATCTATTTATCTGAGATTTCCGCTGCTTTCATGTGTAGCTCCTGTAAGTTCTGTACACAGAGCTGTGTTCAGACGTATTATCCTGCTGCGGAAGCTATCTCCTGTTTACAGACAGGATGATGTTTACTTCCACATTTTGCTGGTCTGTATTTGAATCCACTCTCCCTGCTAGCAGCGGGAATCTCGGTGCCTCTGGCTTGCTGAACACATCCCAAAGCAAGATTAATTCAGTCCTCAGCTTAACAGTGTGAGATGTATTCCTTTCATTAGACCGCTGGACTCTTTCCCAAAATGTGTCAGACTTGTTTAGAGGCTCATTTGCAAACTTCTGCTAAATTTGGTGACGAGGATGCAAGGAGAAGATTTTCTTTCGTGGTTCCTGTCTAATTATCATGCAAGTGTGGCTGCAGAGAGGAACATTGAAACCAATCCTCCAAGGAGCTCTGTGCCACCCTCCTTGTGAGCTTCAGTTCTCACTGCTGCTGGGACGCTTTCTGGACTCAGTGTTTATGAAGCTGTAAAAGTTGCTGGTGGCTCTCTGTGAATGTCTAAACAAGCTGTTGCCATATAAAGCTAATTAAACGGTAACTGAGCTGTATTTATGCAACATTTTTCTAGTTTTGTTACACAACAAGCCACATTTACTCCTCCGAACAGCATGTCTTTGTCTTTTTAGTCTATGAAGTTTTTCCCCACACACACGCCAGTAAAATCACAGGGGGAAAGTGGAGTTCAGTGTCTGGCTCAAGGACACTTTAGGATGCAGAGTGGGGAAGCCAGAGATCACATCAGCTTTCCCACTGGCAGATGACAGCTCTTCCTCCTGAGCCACAGTCACCCAGAGTTGTGAGGACTTGTCAAAAGTTAACTAATAAATTGAAACTTCTGCATCTTTACCCTCAAAGTTTTTTAAGAGATGCCTTGTTTTTATTGATTTTATTAAGTTTATTGTTTCTTTTTACCCTTTTAACGATCAGCCTAACTGTTGCATTGCTCTTAATAGCCAGCTCTAATTCATTATACAACCAATCTTACATATATAACGTATATTTCTTAGGCCCAATCCCAATTCCCTAGGAATTATTCCCCTAAGAAATGGGACAACCCTTCGGAATCCTCATGCATCATCAATTGTCGTCTGTGGTTCAGTAAACTGACATCACGGTTGCTTCCGGAAGAGTTTGCAATGCCGTCTGCTTCAGCAATAATCTCCCTTTCCTGGGCGATTGGATTATTTTTTTCGGGTTTAGACCAAAAAATGTAAAAGTGAAAGAAAAAGAAGATGCCTTCGACTCAAGCTCAATGTTAACGTCACGTTACAGACACGAGCAGATGCAGGTAACGTTACGAAACTAACCATTTTTTCCACATTTGTAATAAAACTGTCTGTACTGACCTTAAAATAGCAGTTTTCATATTTTATTTACAAAAAATTTGTGCATTTCTTTGGCCACTGCTGCCAATTTCCTCATCATTTTGCTCGTATTTTGCATGAAATTGTGGGTAACATCATACCACATATTTTCTAGTGTCCCCCTGGAAAATCTCTGTTTTGAGGGCCAGATAGCCCTACCACTTCCCCCTCCCCCCTCGGTCTGAACCGGAATCGGGACACCACTACCCCTTCACATGAAAGTGCAAAACGAAGGGTTATGGTCAAGGGCTAGGGCTTAAGGGGAACTGGAATTCACCCTTGGTGTTCGTGAGGAACTGTACCTCACACAGATCTCAAGCTGCCCCTCACGTCTTTATATTTTGCTCCCAAGCAGCTGCAATCTGTTAGTGGTCTGCAGTAATGGCTTTTTAGGGCTTTCTGAGGGTCTTTCAAAGCCTTTCTTGGAGCATTGGCCACTTACTTGTTTATTTTCAGTCCTTGTACAGTACACTTTACATTCATGTTTCAGCAAATTTCTGCATTCATCAGTCACTTTGTTAGCTCCACATTACTAGAAGCAGGTTGGATCCCATCAGAAGTGCTTTCAGTTTTGGTGTCAGAAGCTGTACCTCGTTCTGACATGAATGCACTTCGAAGTGTGCAGACTACGTAGGCTACTGAGTGTGCTACGTAGTCTGCACACTCCAAAGCAGCTTCCTGAAACTGTGGGCTGCTGAAGTGAGGCAACCTAGCTGATGAGAATTTCCCATAGTGCTCCAGTCTCATTGCCTAGCAACTGCAGACTCCACAGCTATCTAGTGATGCATTCTTTCCGTTTATTCTTTCAAATACATTGTAAAAACTGATGTGAGCTTTGTGACATGGTGCATTATCCTGCTGGAAATAGCCATCAGAAGATGCTTTCACCTCATTCTGCTGCTCAGTTTCAACTTCAGCTTGCTATCTTTATCATGTCTACATGACTAAATGCATTGAGCTGCTGCCATGTGATTGGCTGATTAGCTATTTATATTGACAAGTAATCAAACTAAGCCGCTAGAACAGTTTTCAGATTTCAGATTTAGTTTATTTAGATAGGGAGAGTGTTCAGCAGCATTGATCACAATGGAAAATATGCCTTGATTGCAGCTCTCAGAACTGATTTCCATCTGCAGTCCCCATATCACACAAAATAAATTACACATAACAAGATATAAAGATAATAATAGCACTTGAAAGCTTTAAAAATAATGAAAGTAATTACAGTAATAAACTTGGGTTTACCCTATTTAAGCCCCCCCTTCTTCCATTGGCAGTGGTCCAGCATGTAGAAAAGTCCCTGTTATTGTTGAAGAACTTCATATCCCAGCATTCCTTTCGGAGTCATTTGACTGCTGCTGCTACAGACTGACTTGCTTTGAAGCTGCTTATAATATGTCTGGTTTGAAGCTATTGGTTAAGTTACCAAGATGTCAGAAACATTAGAATTAGCCACATGTTGGCATAATACCTGCTAGTATCTGATATCTGGCAGCCAGATGTCCAAAATGAACTCCTCTGGCTGAGTTAAGGCTACTTTGGGATCTTTGCTCTTGGAGCAAAATATAGTTGTATCTCTCAAAATATAAGTGATACAACCTCACAGCTGTCTGCATACATCTGTATCGGTTGATATTGGATATTGGATATTGGTAAAAATAAGCCAATATCAAACATTTCTAGTAAAAATGTAGCTGTTATAGCTGTTCTTTTACAAGATGTTTCTTTGTTTCTATGCAAAATATTTTAAACCGTCTGCATATTTTTAACTCTGTTAGAAGTTTGCTCCGTTCAATGCAGATTGTCTTAATGCTGTTTTTCATTTCATTTAAGTACTAACTGTTGATTGTGTTGTTCTGCTCATCTGTTCAAATGTTAATTTAATAAACTTTTAAAGTGGCTGAAGGGCCATATCCTGATTATCTTGAAGAGTAAACATACATTTGTGTATTTAATGTAACCTTTTGTAGATTATCAGTAAGTCATCATCAGGTTTCGGCTCAGTTTTAACCAATGATGAACAGACAGTATTCCATTAAGGTAATGTCATCCCGTACACAGTATACTGTATACTACAGAGCAGTAAGTTTTAATCTGTATCCTCCAAAGTTGATGGAGTCGTGTGCACACTGCCATCAGTCAAAACATAAATACTTTTCTGTGAGTTTGTGCAGATTGTGAGCACATAGTAAGAGGAGAAAGGATGAGTGTCCCACGATGAAATATTTGTGTGAGATGCCCGCCTACTGTATCTCTGCCATCCATCTTGTCAAAGCTGCTGCTACAGGGTTACTCAGCAAAGAGCAATGAGTCACTCGCTGTCTGATATCTATACATCACAGCTTGCTGGGAGATAGAGGGAAGCAAGTTCGGACCTTTATGTGAACCATCGATCTTGTCAGCTGACAAATATGAAGGGAAACAGGTATCAGTTCAAAACCTATTTACCACCGTTGAGATGCACACATTGTTGTAGCTCTGATTTTGACCTTGCCTTCATGTTCACCTTGTCCATAACTCAACAGAACTACCCTGCAAAAAGAAAATACTGTAGCTCTCCTGGATTTAGGTATAAATATTGTATCTCCTCAGTGACACCACGAGCCACAGCGTAGATGTGTTATCTAACATAGCAACTTATCACACTGCGCTATAAGCTGGCGGTATTATCGCTCCACCTGTTGGAGGAAGGCTGAGAGTAATGAGCCCGTACCCCGGAGAGCTTTATCTTATTGTCTGGATGAGGGAACTCAATACTGAAAGTAGCACAATTACTGTCCGGCCCGCAGAAGACAAACAGGTCTTAAGTGTTCCCCTTGAAATGAGATTAAGGTGTCTGGGCTGCAATAAGAACAAGGCTGAATGATCCATGAGCTGATGGGGAAAGAGTTGTTCTGTCCTGTATAGATCCGACTTTCTTCACCTCCTGCCTGTCAGAGTTTGAATTAAAGAAGTTCCTCCTCTGACTAATGCTGCGTTTGCTTCTGCAGAGTATCTTTGGCTGTAATAATTTGATTAGCAGCACTAAAACTCTTGCGCTAAGCTGCGTTTGTGGGATTATCTGCATAGTAAGACTCATTAAACGTGGCTGAGAGAGCGAGCGAGTGTTTTCACTTCACTCACCGTTTCACTGAAGTGCTCCTGACTCTATTATTTTGTTTTAATACACATACAGTCATCCTCAAAATTATTCATGCTCTTCCATTTAAAAAAAGGCTAAATAGTAATTCAAATAACCAAAAACTAATTAAACTAATAATAAATAAAAATTTATAAAAATATAATTTTGTGATAGAAAATGCGTCTTTTGAATTTTAGTTGAAAATGACAATTAGAAAAAATAAACAAAACTGTCTCAGACTAATTAGAGCTGCTTACTTATGAACAGTGGACCAAAATACCTGTTGACAAGTGCAGAAGTCTGATTGGACGTTACAGAAAACACCTGATTGCAGTGATTGCCTCAAAGGGTTGCTCAATATTTTACCATAGCCCCATCATGCTTGTTTACTTGGGTTTTTTTTTTTTTTTTTTTTTTTTTAGATATTTCTTCTGAACCACACTTTAGAATTAATGTCAAAATTTTCATAGAATTTTTATTTATTACTTTTGTCAATTTCAACTTATTTCACTGACAGTTGATTTTTTTCCGTCTTTAATGGGAGGGTAGGGATAATTTTGGGGACGACCGTATAATGTGACAGTAATGGATGGCTGATGAGTGTGTCTCTGCTGCAGCCGGACTGCCACCTCCACCTCCACCTGCGCTGGGCCGACAACCCCTACGTGTCCGGGACCGTCCACACCAAAGACTCGGCTCCAGGTCTCATTATGGGTGCCGGTGAGTTTCAACGGTTTTATTTATCTATTTTTTTGTGATTGTGGAATCAAAATGAAATAAATAAATAAAAAAGTTTCTCAGCTGAGAAACAAATTCAGTGTAAATCTGTGTTTTGGTTTATAAAACATGCCTTCAGCCTGCAGTCAATGGACAGGCACGTTTGAGTTGGTAAAACTTGTGTGTGTATATTACTACACAAAAAGTACAAATGAAAACTAGTCAGTTTTGTTGCTAATCTTAATTTAATGTCCAAGACTCTTATCACCACCAAAGCCACATTCCTGTGACATTTGTTTTAAAGAAAATATTCAACTTTTTGTAAAGCAAAGCAAGGCAAGTTTATTTGTAACACAGATTTCATGTACAGGACAATTCAAAGTGCTTTACATAAAACATTATAAGCAATGCAGCGGGGTGCAAAAGGAGAAAAAAATAAAAACAAGAAAGTAGAAACATGATTTAAAATCAAAAACATTAAAAATATTTAAGATTAAAATGAGAGAATGTTATTTAAACAAATTACTAAATGGTTAAACTGGTATCTAAAGGGTTAAAGTCTTAAAATAATTAATTTTTTGGTAGTTTTGAGCAGGTCAGATGGTGTTCAAGTGATTTTTTTTTTTTTAAAAAGTAGAAGAAATGATGTATGATCATTTTATAGCAGTTTTTATGTGTGGACACTTTTGGCCACGAGCGTCACCAGAGAGTCTCTGACACTACATAAAAAATACAAATGGAATCAAACCAGTATTGTTACTAATCTTTGACACATATGCAAGTGTCACCACCAAAGACCCATCCCTGTATTATTATAAGGAAAATAATTCAGTTTTTGTGTATTTTTTTGTACTAAATGAGTCAGCAATTCAAACATTCAAACTGGCATGTAAAGGGTTAAAATCCTGAAAACAATTGAACATTTAGTAGTTTTGAGTAGGGCAGATATTGTTTAAATAATTCATGATTAAAAAAGTTGAAAATATGATGAAATATGTCACTCTGCGACACGCCCACTTTACCACACGCCTCTGTCTTGCGAGCTGCAGATAGACCCTACTCGACCAAACTGCCTGGTTGAACCACCATAGTTAAACTGCCCGTTAGGGGGCGAGGTTCCCCAATACAACCACTGATTAATGATGAAGAAGCAGGAAGAAGAAGAAAACCGGACTACGTGATTAATGTGGAAATACTTCTGCTTCTTCTTCTTAGGCTACTCCATCTCTGTCTACACATTTTCCAGTTGTTTATTGTTGTTGTTTAAACCTCGGCTACTTCAAACACGTGCTGTTTGCTTTGTTTTTCCTCCGACCCAAACGATAACCTACCCCACTTCCTTCTACTTCTTCTTCTGCTTTATTACGGTCGACGAACGTCACTTCCGTTAGGTGCGCTGGATGTCTATGCTGGATAGTCCGATTGTTTGTGAGTGAACCTAGACCCCCGGCTTTCAGGCAGACCACAGTCTGCTTCTTTGGTGTGCACCTGAGTATGGTTGGTGTTCAGACTGTGCCAAACAAACCGTACTATCTGTGGAGGTGGACCACGGTCCGTTTGAAGTGGACCAAAGAGTTATTGCAAAAAAATGCCTCTTGCCACAATACAAGTGAAACGATCACCAAGTAAAAAGGAAAAGTGACCAAAATGGACAAAAGTGTCCCAAGGAAGGCGTAACTTAAGGTAGTAAAAAAAAATATACCTTCATATTATTGGTTTTTATGATGTATTTTTTATAAATTACTTTCTATGAACCCTCATTACAAAGTAGACTACTGTGGATCATACTGCATTATAATTAGTTGTGACTGCTTTATGGCAACTGTATTTCTATAAGCATTCTGATATGACCTTGCAGTGTATTCGCACAATACAAATAAAGTTTAAGTGAATTCAGGTTAGTTTTATTGTAGTTTTACCAACCTTGAGAAGAGATTCAGCTGTTTTGTTCACTCTGTGTGGAGCATAAAAACTTCATGTCCATGAGAAAAAAAGAGAATGAACCATCCTCATCACATCATGACTCATATTTTCTGCTGTAACTCATTTCTGCCTGGAGAACAGCGACTTTAGAAAACTTTAGAAAATAATGAAGTCTTGCTCAAAATGAAAACAAGCTTATGAAACAAAATAGAACAAATTCTGTGCAGTATGAGCTTATAAATTTAAGCTATAATGTTTTATATATTGGATAGAAAATGCTGTAGGCATGTTGTAATCCGCTGAAATGCTTCGTTCTTCAAGTCTGAACTACTTTAGTTAAATAATAAACTCGTAGAATGTTTGTTGTCGTGGTTTCTGTTGTCTTCCTCATGATGAAGCTCTGTTTCCTTGTTTTTTTCCTCAGGTAACCTTGGCTCCAAGCTGGTAGAATATAAGGAAGAGATGTATATCACTTCAGACTGCGGGAAGACATGGAGACAGGTACATCATGTTCTTCCTCGTTTCCTCTTTGATGCCTCCTGGCAGTCTTGACCTCTCCTCTGAGGAGACTCTGAAGAAATCCAAAATCCAGTTTCATGTCTGTCCAGTTTTCCTCACAGCTTTCTGACGGTGATCACAACGGTTTTATTTGTTGAATATCATTGAAGGTTTTCGAAGAGGAACATCACATCCTGTATCTGGACCATGGTGGGGTCATTGTCGCCATCAAGGACACCTCTATTCCTCTCAAGATACTCAAGTAAGACAGAGATTTAACAGACGTTGACATTGTTATATTCTTTTTAGTTTCATCCAGTTCTGATATGATTGATGTGACAAACAAGAGTTTTATTACTGATCTGGAGTTTAATTCTTTTTATAGCCAATATTGTCTGAATGAGCCTCCTTCCTGTACTGCATGTACCACGCAGCAGCTCCACATTTAGATTACATTCACACCAGGATAGTCCAAGAACTTGGTACAATTGGGCAGGGATTTCTTTGTTTCGGTTTGCATTCACATTGCACATAACCGAAAAGGACCGAACTGCAACCATCATAGTTAAAACAACTGCTCACTAGGGGGCGACACTCCCCAATACAACCACTGATCAATGATGAGAAAGCAGGAAGAAGAAGAAAACTGGACTCTGTCATTAAAATGGAAATCCTTCTGCTTCTTGTTATCACTCCATCTCTATGAGACATTTTCTAATTTTCCCGTTGTTGGTTTGACCTCGGCTTCTTTGAACATGTGCTGTTTACTTTGTTATTCCTCCAACCCAAACGATAATCCACACCACCTCCATCTACTTTTTCTTCTTAATGCTTTATTATGGTAGCTAAACGTCACTTCCATTAGGTCCACTTGATAGCATTGTTGCTAACTTAGCGACTTTGTCGGTACATTTTAGCGACTTTTGAGACCCCTCTAGCAACTTATTTTCAAAAAAGCAACTAGCAACAAATCTAGCGACCTTTCCATGTGTTCATGGAGACAGATAAAATTTATATCGCTCTCCATCCGTTCATCGTGTGCTGCCTTCCATCAGCCCCTGCCTGTTTCCCGCCACTCACTTTACACTGTCCTGGTGCAGCAGCAGCTTGGGATGATTTCTCCTCCTCGTCCAGATAACAAATGAATTGCACAGGCGCAAGAAGATACTTTCTTTTTTCCTGGTCTAAGCATGATAAGTTGAATTTTGGCTTTCCTGTGGTTTTATTCAATTTTTGCTGCAACATCCATCGTACAAATATGTTAGTAATCGTAAATCGTCCATTATAGCCTAATGTAGCAGTTGTTGCTTATTTCCCATGATGCCTTGTGGCACACCTGGGTCTTCTTTGCACCACGACTCAAATGGTGTCACACCTTCAGTACCCATGTAAAGTGGCAACGTTGTGTGTCAAATGCCAAATACCTAGGTCACTTTCAGGTGCTATTGTGCATACGTGAATGAGACTGTCCGTTGGCGTGATGTCATTTAGCGACTTCTGGCGACTTTTCAGCCAGTCAATAGTGATTTTTCCTCCTGAAGAGTTGGCAACAGTGATTGATATTCCAATAGCCTGTTTGCAAGTGAACCAAGTCCCTTGGCCTTCAGGCAGACCAGAGTTTGCTTCTTTGGTGCGCACCAGGATGCAATGGGCTCGATGCACATCTCTACTATTCCCTGAACTTAAGGTAGCTCTTTTGTTTCCTGTCTTTCATTACTGGACAAACTGATTAATCCAAGTGTGACTGACCTCATTAACTGGCCAGACACACCTAGATTATAATCAGTTTATCCAGTAATGAAAGACAGGAAACAAATGAGTTACCTTAAGTTCAGAAAATAGTGGAGTTATGCGTAGAGCCCATTGGCGTTCACACTGCACCAAACGAAGTGGACTATCCATGGAAACAGACTACGGTCCATTTAAAGACATCCACAGTGTGAACCAAGGGGCAAAGTACACTGGAGAAAAGTGAAACCCAGAAGTCACTTTAAATAATTGTAATTCTTCATCCACTAGGAGCTGGATCCAAAACAGAGCAAATTTCCATAACTCCGATGTTAAAAAGGCCAAATTCACAGCAGAAAAAAAACATGTTTACACTCAAAAAATCATTTGAGGCCTAAAGGTAGAATCTGGAGTTTTCCCCCTGAAAATAAACGCTTGACTTGTGTAAGTGAAATCCAGCTTAGTCCGCACTATGGGACTCTGCTTTCATGTGGCGGCATGTTTTGTTTGCAACTCCTCCTCCCCTGACTGTATTCTGCCTTTTCCCTTTGTTTTGGTGCGTTCAGGACGTTTGTTGGTGGAGATTTGTGTATTGTCTCCAGCCAATGACAGAGCTAAGGGCGCAGCATTCTGTTGGGATAAACTCGTCGAATGAAGCAAACATTTTTTATTTTTTTTTAAATGTTGACTGAAACCGCCACAAGATTCACTTGAATTCTCGATGAAAATGGTGGATGAAGCGAAGAAAAGGAAGTATTTTGCAGCAAAAAGCGCTTTAGATAGTGCACACTCAAAAACCAATACTATTGGTTTGGTTTTCACCCATTTTCTTGCTTTGAAGGAGTGGATTGGGGCTAAAGAGTGATGTGACCATTAGCATGAGGGGAGGGGCTCTTAGTCTGAATAGTGTTACTGTTTACAAACAGAAACGGGGAAAAACTCCGGAGTCTACCTTTAATAGGTCAAGTTTACTTTCATGTCAACTGTGAGGGGGTGTATTATTTTATATATCATCTGTTTAGATGTTATTTAATCTTGAAATTATACATAATTAGGGGCATGTCATTTTGATTGTCAGGCGGCAGACTGGGTACTGGTTTTAGCCATGGAGGCTAATAGCTAGCTCCCTGTTCACTCCCAGGAAGGCCTCAGCCTGTAGCAGAGTTTCACAACGGTGGCTTTTAGCTGGTTAACAGCAAGTCTGAGCACGTCTTACCTTTAAACCACCTATCGTTGTTCGTTCCTGTTCACTTTGGATTGGCTTGGATTAGCTTGGTTAGCGTTTAGCTTGGCTGTCAATCATTTGGCCCGTGTCTCGGAGTGGCCCTGTCTTTGCCCATTTTAGCATTTTCCGACAACACACTCACAACGGCAAGACGGCGATGGTGAGAAACACCCAACTGGCTTCTCTTTCAGCTCTTCAGACATAACCAAATACTACATCCATTTTTTTTTTCAGTCTTTGGTGTGAGTGCACCGTAAGCTTCAGCTAATTCATACCATCTTCATTTACAGTGGGAGGAAAAAACAACGTTGCTCTTGAGTCCAGCGCAGCATTGGACCCTTAAGATTCATTACAGATCATCAGCTTGTCTCCTCACAGCTCACACATACACTTTCAGCCTTAGCTTGATGTTATCTCATCACCCTCAATACATGGAAATGGAATTATTAAAAATCACAGATAAGGAAATAGAGAAACCGCATATCAGAAAACAAAATCAAATGACCTTTCTTCTGGTCATAAAGTCCTTTAACAGAAGCCCAAAAGCTCTGCTGCGAGGAAAGGTTTCCCTTGAGGAAGCAGAGAAAGATGTGAAAGCCTAATTCGGCACCAAATAATGAAATTTGTTAGATTTTAATCTTGTTATACAAAATGTTATCTTCTGATATTTCTGGTTTCCAGAACTTTCTCTGGTCTTGATCCCAGTAATTCTTTCTTTTTCTCAGTAGTGCTGTGATAAACTCTACTTTTTGTTTGAAAGCAACACATTTCACACGACTAAAAGCATTGTTGTCAGGCCAAACAAATACCACGCAACGCTGATTTATTACGTGCCTCTTATCTCACAGCTGCAGTTTACAGGTACCACCGTCTCCAGTGAATAATTAGTCACTGCTACAATTCTAGCTGCTCTTCAACATGTACTAGCAGCCCTTTGCTGTTTGTATTTCTTTAATACTGTATGTACCATATGGTGTTTTTAGCAGAATTTACTCTTTAGCAAAGTAGTTTTATTTGTAATATGATTGTTAAACATATGGATCAAAAGAGCAACTGAATTATACCTTGTTTTCATGTGGATTTAGACAATCTATGTGCAGTTGAGTGCATCAAATTAATACAAAGCTCTTAATATAAGATATTTATGAAATGGTATCAAGGTAGGGGGAATGGTCCTCTATGGAACATCTGGACAGGAAAATGGTAATAGTCCTGCTCTGGGTTGTTTTTATTATTATTATTATCATCATTGTCCTGTAGTGGGGCATAGAGCATACGTTTTCAGATTACAGATTAGTATGGGAAATAAAATATGTTTCATGCTGCTTTAAGTGATGTAATTAATTATAGTAACTGGCTTGATGACAGCATGTTGAGGGCTAAATAGTGATAACTTCATGGAGCAAATAAGTCTAACCTGAATGCCCATCTATCCTGTTATTATGAATTAATGTAGGATCTTGTAAAGGTGGTCTAGAGTGGAATTCACCATTGAACAAGTCCAAGAGACGAGACTTTATTCACTTTATGTAGTCATTATAAGACATGATGTATAGTTTTTGTCACATTATTAATTTTGTCAACTTCATTTATTTCTACAGTTCCTCAATATAAGCAGTGTGAGTAAAAACAAACTGTAACCTGTTCTAAACCTTTTAGAAAAAAAAAAAAGTGAACTTTTGATGATACCTCGTAGCAAAATACATATCAGTTTATTTCTGTGACCTGATTTGGAATAAAGAAGCTAAAGCTGCATGTAAACAATCTTTATGGCTTCTCAGAGTGTCCCGACCCCCCATAGGACTCCCAGGGGGTCTCCAGATCATTGTTAAAAATATACATACTATATAGCCAACATTTATCAAATAAATTTGTGATTTTTTTTTGCTGTCAAAATTAATGTACTAATGAGGGAGATTAATCGGTGAAACTAAGGCTTAATTTTCTAAACAATGCACCCTAAATACACTTATTTGTGTATTTTGGAAGTGACCAAAATGTGGGTTAATCGAACTAATCTTTTTAGTTGGACACATGAAAACCAACAAGATTCAACCAATCTATTCTTAGAGTGTAAAATTATCATGCATGTTGTATGAAAAATCCAAATTTGACATTATCTCATTGAGAGAACCTGATAATAGGCATGTAGATGCTTTGATACAGTGGTGAACAAATCCACTAAAAACTCTTCATCCTTCTCATTTATGAAGTTTCTTATGTCTTTAAAGCCTTACGTCTAGTATTTTTTACCATCAGATGTCCATAAACAGTTATTACAGGTAATATTTCAAATGTCTAAGTTTTACACTGTCTCAATTTTTAAAAAGAAAAAATAATTGATTCATCTATTCAAAATAGGGAGCAGGCATATTAATATACATTTCCGTATACGTACGCAAGATTGTAGCCTGTGGCTACAGGTAGATGGTTTTTACAACAGTAAAAAAAAACAAAAAAAAAACACTAATATTACGCATAGACAACTTGTACTGACATAATATAAGAACAGGACAACATAAAAACATAGGTGACACATTAAATCAACAAAAAATTAAGAAGTCATCTAGTCAAGAATATTCATGATAACCATCAGTACTATTATACCCGGTCGGGTACATTCGTGGTGAGTTTTTAACTATTGGTTAAGACTGTTTTTGAATGTTGTATAGTTGTTAGCTTCTCTGATAGTTACAGTTTATAGGAATGTGTGCCTCTCAATGACGTGACCATTTCACAGAATTTTGTTTTTCTTTTGGGGATGTTACAATCTCCCCTAGTTGATACCCTTTTAATCCCGTTATTATTGTTCTTTTTATAAGTATGTGTTTAATGGTGGTGGTGCGACTCCATTCAGTAGATGAGACATTTATCCCAAAATATCTGATAACTGTAAAAACTAAGAATTTTGTGTTCTCGATAAGAGAAGCTGCTTTCTCACAGCTTTCATCATCAACCACCAATAAAACACTTTATTTTTCTAATTAATGAGGATTCTGACAGTTTCCAGCTTTATATTTAGAGGATGGCCAAAGGATGACCTGGTATCACACAACTAAGGGTCAGCTGTCGTGGGAGTTCGTGAACACCAATGTTATCCTGGAGGTTGTGGCTCAAAACATTTGGGAACCACCACTAAAGAAGTCTTCTGTTAGTTTCTGCTTCTCTCTGTGGCTTTAAATGCTTCCTGTCCCTGTTACGATGCTCTGATCTGTCGAGCTCAGACCCCTCCAGTCACCGCGATTGACAAAAGACTCCTGACAGCAGATTCAGCAGAGCAGGTGCCTGTCTTCCTCTAGATCACGGTGCATTCACAGGCTTTTACCCGGTGATTTTTATTCTCCCTCGAAGCAGAAACAGCTGCTCATCTTCACGACTAGTCATGAGTGACACGACAACTCCAGAGTTGCCAAGGTGTTTCCATCTGCCTTAATGCACATCAAATCTTTTTTAGATATCCATTTCCATCAACTTCTTTCTAGAAAACTTAAATGATGTAGAAAATGGAAGGAACCTAAAATACATCCACCTCGCTATACTTTTCACGGGGCCTAGACATTACCATAGGTCTTGTATCCATACTTCGGGGATCAGATCAGATGTTCATATATATATCAATTAAGAAACGTGACCATCAAATTTTGGGCAATAGCAAAATTGTGTAGGTCAATTTTCTTACGGTTTCTCACACAAGATGAGAAAAACATGCTAACTGTTAAATACAAAAAGAACTTGGTGTGTTTGTTTTGGCTTATTATACGGCTGTTGAATGCTCTGTTGACTTGAATGGGTTTTCCCAACGTTCCAGCGGACATTATTTTAGTATAATGACCGCTGTAACAATATAACGACCGCTGTCAATGGCAACAGTTCTTTTTTTTTCTTTTTTAACCTGTGGTCTTACGGTGATCATAATATCTCTCTGCATCGCAAGTAGTCCGGTCACTCAACGGCAAAAAAAAACCAGAAAGTGAGCACTTAGCGACACCTCGTGACGAAAACTGGATGACTTCCCAATTAATTTAAACTTCTTCAGCAAGTGTGGAAAGTTTGAGCTCTGGGTCCAGGCCGAGTTTAAGGATTTACCCCTCCAAAACGAAAAAGACAAAAAAGAAGACTAGTGGTAAGACGCATACAGCTAACAGCAGAGAAGGAAATGTCCAGTTCAACCTACAGAATTAGCCGTTTTATAGGCCAAATTCCAGCAGCCATGGCTCAACTAACAAACGTTGCTAAGCAACAGGTGCCCCGAATGTGGGGAACTATCTTATTCTTAGCGTAAAACCAAAGGGCAAACTCCGCCCTCAGAACAGTGAAGCTCGCTTTCTTGTTGTAAATAGTGTAATCCTCCCTTCATCCGCTAGGGCTGGCTCCAAGAGCGAGCAAATCCCCATAGACTCCCATGTTAAAAACGCCAACTTCACAGCAGAAATAAACAGGTTTACAGCCTGGTTCAAAAAATCATTTTAGGTTTATTAGGTCAAGTTTACCTTCATGTCAACTGTGAGGGGGTGAATTTTTTTATAACTCATTCGTTTAGATGTTATTTATTCTTTAAATTACACATAATTAAGGGCGTATCCTTATGATTGACATGCGGCAGACCGGAAGCTCCGCCTGCCGACCGGAGGCTCCTAGTTAGCTCCTTCTTTGCTCTTAATAAGGTCTCAGTTTGTTACAGAGTCGCACAACGGCGGTGTTTAGTCAGCGAATTGCAAGTCTAAGCATGTCTTACCTTAACCATGGCGCTTAGGGGGCTTATCTTTGTTAGCTCCTCTTAGTTTCGTGTTAGCTCAGTTAGCGTTTAGCCCACAGTACGTCTGCTGTCAATCATTTGCCCCGCGGCCGCGCTGTGCCCATTTTAGGATTTTCCTGGAGTGACGACGTACGTGACACGGCAAGATGGCGACGGTAAGACACGCCCAACTGGCTTCACATTTCTCTATTCAGAAGAGACCGGAAGCTACACCCAGTAATTATATACAGTCTATGCGTAAAACATCACAACAGCAAAGGAGGAAATGTCCAGTTCAACAAACTGGAATAGCCGGTGCTAGCACAAATTCCAACCGCCGTGAATCAACTGACAAACGTTCCTAAGCAACAAGTTCCCTGACCTGGCCTCAACTGTGGGGAACTATTTTAATCTGAGCGTAAAACATCAGAAAGTTATTTGACCCTCGCAAAAATAGAAGACTTTCATTTTAAATTTATTTTTTGTAAGTAGCCGTATAATAAGCAGGATAATAAATGGAACGCAGGTCATTATCGGGAAATACTGACCTTCAGGGTGAAGCAGACCCCTACACTTGTGGGTCTGCATTCGCCCCGTCAGTCAGTATTTCCCGATAATGACCCACGTTCAATACATTATCCCTTACTTATTTGTGTATTTTTAATTGATATATCAGGTCAGATCCCATTTAATTTGATAGTATTAATAAAAATAAACATTTTGAGCACATTATTGATGCTGGTCTCAACAATTCAGTGATGTTCTGGCAATCAAGGAAAGAATATTCAAAAGTGTCCAATCATTTAGCCATTTTTCTTTAACTGTTTACCTCATGAGCTAAAAGGAAAATGAGTTTAATTTCATTCCTTTCGAACGAGCCGAGGTGTGAAGCCTCATTCAGAGTTAACTCATCCGTAGTCGCTGATGGATGATTGATCCTTGCACATCAAGACATTTGAGGTCTTGGTGTGCTTCAAACAAAATGATGTTGCAGTACCTCGTCTGTTCATTATTCCAAAGACCGCACTCAGTCGGAGCAGAAAGCCATCAAAGCCTCCTGGTTGCATCACACTGCTTTCTTGATCTCTTTCCAAGATCTCTGTGCCTCAGATTAACAGAAGGAGTTACAGATGGCGGGAACATAACAGAGCCTGAGAAATTCAATCCCTCGCTTTTCAATATCGGCACACCTGAAAGATGGCTGCATTCATTTAGACAACTACGAAGCTGTCCGTGCCCGGCTGATTCTGTTGTCAGGAAACGGGCCTCAGGAAATGGGTGGATTCAAACAACTCTCTGTTTGAGGCGTAATGACGTTCAGCTACAGCATCTCTAGTATAGCATTGTTTATCCTTTGTTTTCTTTTCACTGTGCCCCTTTACTGCTGATTATCTCAGTGTAGGTCCTGTAAGAACAACCTGCAGTGTGAGCTAGATGTGGTTAGAGTCCCATTGATCCCTCTCCATCACACAGTTACACTTTCTCAGCCCTGTTGACTGCTGGAATTGTCAATATGGTGATAGGAAGCAGAGCAAATGCTTCTTCTTGTTTGTGTCAGACTTCTCATTCTAAGAAAGGAAACTACAATGCTGACACAAGAAAGATTAATTGTCTTTAGTTCAAAAGAAAGAAAGCATTAATTAAAAGATAAGGCTATTTTGCAAAGCTGCAGGTTTGTGTTTTCAGATAGTATTCTTTAGCCAACAAAGTCTCTTAGCTAAGTTTATTGTTTAGCATACAAACCTTAAAAGGTTTAGGTTTTGCATTATTTTAATTTCTGCAAACTAAAATCATCTAAAAGACAGTTACACACAAAATAAAATCAACAGAAATTCAGGAAACTAACAATGAAAAGGAGCTGAAAGAAGAAAACGCTGCAAAGGTTTGAGAAGGTAGCTAATACATGCGAATGTTGCACTAGCTAGTTAAGTCAATCCGGTCAAAGATTACAAGAACATTAACTTATAAAGATTTACATTTTTCTAAATGAATTCGTATGAAGTACTTCCACATAGTCAGTCTTTCCAGCAGTAGAAAACATCAGAACATTCCAACAAAGACTTCGCTAAAAGCTAACAGTAACACCTAAACTCGTTTAGACCCATTTTTATTTTCTAGCTTTGAATTCAAATAGAGCTTTTGCATTTCAGCTGATTTTTCTTCCCCTACTTGTCTTTTTTTAAAACTGACTTTACTTATTTTATGTCTTTTTTATAATCATTTTGCTTTTAATTTAGTTATTTCTATTTACATTTCTTTAAGTTTTACAGCACTTTGGTCAACATATGTCATTTTTAAATGTACTTATAATTAAACTGACTTGAATAAAACAACTCAAAGCTAGCAAAGTAATTTATGGGGATTACAGCACACAATACATATGGTTAATTTTGCATCATGCTTCTTTTGAATTAACTTTTCTGATTTAATATAATTTGTCAACAGTAGAACATCTGTGTTGCAAACATTACGGCTGATCAAGGCATCCTGCTGTTGGTCAGCTGTAACTCAAAATTATGCCCGTCTTATGCCAAAACATACACTGTGTGACAGTAGAAATAAAGGAAAAGCCTGGGAAATTTGATAATTTAGAATAATACCATCATTGCTGACAGACTTTGCTGATGTGCAGCAGGAGACGCTGGGCAGGGGTTAGGGTTAGGGTTAGGGTTAGCAACACTGTGCAGCCAGTTCTAAAATCAATCACATTTGCACCTGACGACAGTTTGATAATTTTTTAAGTATGATTGTAAACTTCTCTCTCCACAGATTTAGCATTGATGAAGGACGGACGTGGAGCGTCCACAACTTCACCAGCACCTCCGTGTTCGTCGACGGACTTCTCAGCGAGCCAGGAGACGAGACCCTGGTTATGACGTGAGTGCAGAAATATGATATGAGAATTTTTTTTAAAAATCGCCCTACTGAGAAAAAACAGCTTGACCAGTTGAAGCACCAGCTAAAATGTGGCCAAAATCCACAGACCAGCTAGTTTGGCTGGTTTTTAGCCATAATTTAGCTGGGGCCTTAGCTGTCCAAGCTGAAGGGGTTTTTCAGTGCTGGAACAGCTTTATTAAAGGAAAATATTCTGAAAACTTACAAGACCAGTGAAAGGCCTGCAAACTGTTACTCGTTGTATTTGGTTGGAAAATCTTTGTGGAGTAAGGAGTTAAAAACTAGGTTATCTCCACAAAAATATCATCAACAAGAGTTAAATCCTACCCTCCCAAGAAATTTTTCAGAAATCCCCGCCCAGTCGGGCTGAGGTCCCAGACTTAAGGGTACATTCACACCAGGATAGTCTGGGGACTCGGCCCGATTAGATTTCAGTAAAATTTTGCACCTTTCTTTGCTTAAATTCACATTCAAACTGCAGTAACTGAAGTGGACTAAACCGCCTGGTTAAACCACCAGTACAACAACGGCCCACCAGGGGCGACGCTCCCCAATACAATAAGAGAAAAAAAGAAAGAAAAAGAAAAAAACCCACTAAAGTGGAAATCTTTCTGCTTCTTATTATTAGGCTACTCCATCTCTGTCTACACATTTTCCGGTTGTTTATTGTTGTTTTTTTGACCTCAGCTTCCTCAAACACACGCTGTGGGCTTTTGTTTTTATCAGACCTAAACAATAACCTACCCCACTTCCTCCTACTTCTTCTTCTGCTTTATTGTGGTCGACAAAAGTCGCTTCCATTAGGTGCGCTGGATGTCTATGCAGGGGATCGTCCGTTGGCAAGTGAACCGAGACCCCGGCTTTCAGGTGGACCACGGTCCTCTTCTTTGGTGCGCACCAGAGCACGGTTGGTGTTCAGACTGCGCCAAATGAAGCGGACTAACTGTAGAATCGGACCACGATCCAGTTAAAGTGGACCAAACAGCCACAGTATGAACGCACCCTAAAAGTTGCAGGATTGTGGCTCTTGAGGACTGAACCCCAACTAGATCAAATGAAATAAAAAACAAAAGCCTGACATCACAGAATATGGAATTGTTCTTAGCTTTAAATGTCATTTTTTTGTTTTGTTTTGTTTTGTTTTTTTGTGGAATCTGGGTTCAATTTGACTTAATGGGGCATTTTTGTCCTTAAAAGCAAAGACAACAAAAAAAAACAGTGACATCACCTAATCAAACTGACACTAGGTTCCTGCTTTAGCTTGCAGCAGGCCTGTTTCACATTTACCAATTTCATCCCACGGGCCAAACTGGACCCTCTTATAGGCTGGTTTTGGCCTCGAGGCCATGGGTTTGACACCCCTACTTCAACACAACTGACTTAAATTAATATGACATTATGTAGAACTTGTTTTTTTTATCTGAACCAGGTGTTTTAAAACTGGTAAGCATCTAAAACCTGCAGGACTGCGGCCCACAAGGACCAGAGTTTGACGTTTCTGTTTTAAAACCAGAAAGATGAACCAAGACTGGATGCTAATGTCCATTTTTCCTTACAAACCAGTTGAATAACAATAGTTTAAAGAGTTATTATGGATATATTCATATATTTATCCAGAAAAATAGCAGAAAAGGCGAATTGCCTGGCGGCAGTTCTCGAGGCTGCTGTCATACTTCCTGCTCTCTGCGTGGTCTCAGAAAGTTATCTGACAGAGTCAACCAGGCTGCACACGTTATATGAGGAGGCTCAAGTTTCTCTTCCATCACAATTCCTTCACGATCTGTTGGAGCAGGGCACCCAATTTCGTGGTGTTAACAGAAGCTGGTCTCACTCCCTCAAAGCCCTCCTCTCACTCTTCATCTCTAGATTGCTATTGCAAAAGAGGTGAGAAGCGGCCCATTCTGCAGCGCGGCGTCGCTCCCTGTCCAGTTTTCATCCTCTGTTATCTTACCCCTCTGAGTTTGATCTGTATTAGCTCATGCCATGCAGCACCACACAGAACAGCGACCTTCATTTTTCATGCATTTTTAATATGGTTGATGGTATATGTTACAAAAATAACCAGAGGTTGAGCTACACAAGTTATTTATAGGATTTAAGCAGAATTATCATACTAAGCCAGCAGAGGCATTGCTCTTGGCTTTGTCTGTGTTCACAGTCGAGTTAATTTAATTATAAAAGATAAACTTAACTGAATATATACTGCCTGACTCTTTAACTAAAAGTTCTACTTGGCAAATGCTTCAGTGAATGATGGAATAGTCTGCTTAAATAACGGTTTAGCCTCAGTGAGCGCCAACATTACTTTAGACCTCATCTTGCAGTGGTAATGTGTGGGTGAGACAGCTGTGTTTCTACTGTTGAAGTTCTCTGTCTAAAGTCTTTAATATGTTCATTTGGTTTTTTAATCTTTATCAGAAGCAAGATCTAAAGAAATTATTTAACTTGCAATTTCATTGTATTTAGTGAATACTGATCAATTTGATAGTAGCACAAAAAATGTTAGAACGGAAGCAAGAAAGACACAAAATTTAATAAAATGTACAAGAATGTCAATATAGTAACTTGTGTTAGATGAGGGTGTCACAATCAGGTATAAAAGGAGCATCCAACAATGGTTGAGGGTGAATTCCAATTCCGCCTTAAGGCCTTTACACACTTACTCCCAATATTTCATCTGAAAGACTCACACGGCAATAGCTTTAAATCAAATTAATGTCAACGAGAGCGAAATGGAGATTTTCCAGGGGCACACTAGAAAGTGAGTGGTATGATATCATTCACAATTTCATGCGAAATACAGGCAAAATGGCGAGGAAATCGAAAGTAGTAGCCAAAAAAAACACAAATGTGAGTATTTTTTTGTAAACAAGATAAGAAAATTGCTATTTTAAGGTCACTTAAATGTATTACAGACAGTTTTATTACAAATGGGGAAAAAATCACTAGTTTTGTAACGTTTTGTGCATCTGCTCATGTCTGTAACGTAACCCTTAACATTAAGCTTGAATCGAAGCTTCTTTTCCTTTCATTTTTACGTTTTTGGCCCAAAGCCGAAAAAATAATCCAACCGTCCAGGAAAGGGAGATAATGCTTCTGCAGACGACATTGCGAACTCTTCCGGAAACAGCCGTGATGGCAGTTTACTGCGCCACGGACGACTATTACGCATGAGGATTATCATTTCGAAGGGTTGCCCCATTTCTTAGGCAAGCGGCAACCTCCGGTAGCCAGCAATGACGCCACCCGGAAAAGGCCATTTTTTGTAGTTCTCCCTTCGTCCGCTAGGGGCTGCAAGACTGAGCAAACCCCCATAGACTTCCATGTTAAAAACGCCAACTTCTCAGCAGAAATAAACATGTTTACATCCTGGTTCAAAAATCATTTCAGGTTTAATGGGTCAAGTTTACCTTCATGTCAGCTGTGAGGGGGATGAATTTTTTTATAACTCATTCGTTTATATGTAATTTATTCTTCAAATTACACATAATTAAGGGCGTGTCCTTATGATTGACTGGGAGACGGAAGCTCCGCCTGCCGCGGAGCCTAGCTCCTTCTTTGCTCTCAGTAAGGTCTCAGTTTGTAGCAGAGTCGCACAACAGCGGTTTTTAGTCAGCGAATTGCAAGTCTAAGCGTGTCTTCGCTTAACCATGCCGCT
The DNA here is from genome assembly GCA_023101725.1 of Atherinomorus stipes. NCBI lineage: Eukaryota > Metazoa > Chordata > Actinopteri > Atheriniformes > Atherinidae > Atherinomorus > Atherinomorus stipes. The sequence continues at coordinate 534,549 of JALJCO010006234.1, forward strand.
TAGAGGGCTTATCTTTGTTAGCTCCTCTTAGTTTTGTGTTAGCTCAGTTAGCGTTTAGCCCAGAGAACGTCAGCAGTCAATCATTTGCCCCGCGGCCGCGCTGTGCCCATTTTAGTATTTTCCTGGAGTGACGACACACATGACACGGCAAGATGGTGACAGTAAGACACGCCCAACTGGCTTCACATTTCTCTATTCAGACGAAACCGGATGCTACATCCAGTTCTTGTTTACAGTCTTTGTTCTTAGGGGAATAATTCCTAGAGCAAGGGATAGGGGTAGGGATAAAAATAGGAATTGGAATTAGTCTTTCTCAGAAAACGTACAATTTTTGCTCAATTCTGTCAGGGAATCATAAAAAAAAGTCAGGGTGTGTGCATGACAGTTTAAGACCACTCTATGCAAAATTGTCATGCAGCCCTGAATAGTATTGTCACATGGTCTCAGGAGTACCACAGAAAACCATCTCCACTCAGCACGGTGCACTGGTGCATCCAGAAACGCATATATTGCATTTTTGAAGAGACATATGATGCCACCAAAGGGACAACTTTTCCAGGAAGATCTGGTGTTTTAGCGGTGCTGCACCAGACCTCATTCTGCATGACATGCACGCACAGTGTTTGACTGGAATGGTTGCAGACCACATCAGTCTCCTATTGAAAATGTATGTAGTATCGTGAGAGCAGAGCTGCCACAAACTATTATTTTGATAATCAAATATTCACCAGTTATTTTGGCAATTAGTCGACTGATCAGATCAAATGGAAACTGTAGCATATTTAAAGTACCAGTCAAAGCTTGGACACGTTCTCATCAAATTTAATGAAAAAAACTTTTGATGCCCAAACTTTTGATTGGTAGTGTGTATGTTTATCTATGTCAATATACAATTCAAGAAAAGCTGACCTCGATAGCTATGACTACGCATGTGGGTCAAGGACAGAAAGGCAAACAAAGCAGCGGGAGGTACAGTGGCAATGTTCAAAGGAGAAACAAAGCTTAAAAACAAACAATTAGTAAATTATTAAACTGGTCGACAAAATCAGGGTTAACTTATTTATCGTGGCAGCCCTACAGGAGAGGACAATCATAAAACCGATTCCTCCGCCTGTCTTAAAAACTTGCCATCTTCAGTTTCCAAATAAATAAAAATGACTATTCAGAATAACAATTAATGTAACAAAATGGCAAACAGCTTCTATTCTTTTTCATTATTATTATTGTTGTTGAAATTAAATTTTTGATTTGTTTACAAAGTAATCAGTGAAGAAGTTAAAAAAGCTTCTGTTTGTTAGATAAAGGATAAGAGAAGTAAACCGTGCAGGTGATGCTTGTCTCCTTGGTCTGCTGCACCTCCTTCTGTCCCTTCAGGGGCATCTGGAGCCACAATTCACCAACGTTTTGCCCCCTACCAAATGCATCTGGTGCAATGGCCAGAGGCGGGTCCAGCTGACCCTACAACCTGAATGAAACCGAATGTTTTCCTCCAGTTTTGTTCCTCCTTCAAAGCTGTAAAAAGCTTTCCCCGCACAAAGCTTCTGAATCGGACTTCTCCTGGATAGATGGCTGCTCGCCGCCCTGCTGCCATCTCTCTATTTAAATCCCTTCTTCCCAAGAGACTGTTAGCTCGATGATGCAACCTTCCTTGCAGGTGAGGACCACATGATGCAATCTGGTTTGAGAGATCTCTGGTGGGATGGCTAGCTGTCTGTCAAGGTCAGCCTTCATCTCCCATGCCTTTCCAACAGTAAGCAGAGCCGCTTTTCCTGCTGCTGCAGGCTTCTGGTGGATTCTCTGACAAAGTCCTGGAGCTTAACGTGGTCCGCTAAGGAGCTGTTAGCGGTAGCCCTGCACACTTGAAGAAGCCTCATCCTTTTGAAAATGACATTTAACTTTCTAATGCATTTTAGAAAACTTCCCAATTCTACTGGTAATGGAAATACCTGCTTAGATACTGAAGAACTAACTGTGAACACATTTATCAGACTAACATGCTAAAGTGGCCACATTAAGACATTTCATTCCTCATTTTCTACAGCAGTTATTTTGTTCCAGCTTATCATTCTCACCCTGAGGGAACAGTCATATAATGATGCCATTAGCTGGTGATAGAAGAGAAAAATACATTCTTTGTCTAAACTAATGTGAAGCTTTCCCGTATTTAGAGGCAATCTTTGCAGCTGTAGTTAAAAGTTTCATGAAGGCAGTGAATCTGCATGTAGCTAGTATAATATGTCACATTTTACCAAATGAAAAAGACAAGGGACGTTTATTTCTGTCATTTCATGGGCAAAAAAAACTATGTGCTTTCTAGAAAACATTGAAACATTAGCACAAGTCGCAAAAGAAACATTAGAAATAGAAAATGAAGCAAAAATAATAAAAACGGAACAAATCTGTTGATTTCTGCAAATGTTTTACGCAGTACGGTGAAGTTACGCAACCTGACCTTCTACTATGTCATCATCACGTTTGTTGTTTGTTTTCCATCTGAATGAAATAAACAGAGACTAAGAATTCTTTATAAAATTACACTAAAATGCAGTCGTCACTGCAAGTCTGGATCTGATTTGAAACAAAGGTAAAACCATGATGTGTGAGGATCAAAGGACCATTAAACCAAACTTCCTGCACCACCTCATCTCCCCGTTATCCCTCAGTAGGAATTACAGGCAGAAAAGCTTCACGTTAAAGACACAACGTTTTTCATTTTCATAAAAAAAAAACATCTCCATCTCAAAACTGCCTGTTGTTTTATTCAAGCATCTTTCCTTCAGTATAGACAATCATCAGTACAGTACCAGACATGCAACTAGAGGCAACTTCACTTTACCCGTAGCAAGAACTAATGCCATAAAAAACACTGTCATGGTTAGAGGAATGAAAGAATGCAATGAATTGCCTAAAAAGATCATGCTAACTAATAATGTCAATAAATCTATATTAAATTTAAAACAATATTTATGTAAGAAAAAAAATCTATGATTGCGATGTTTATTTGTGTTGTGTGTATAGTTACATGCACACTTGGAGATACATATGTATGAAGATGTGTGTGTATATGAATGTTGGCTCAGGTGCATGATATGCGTATATGTACACATAGTATGTGTATACATGTGAATAATAATGGTTTATATTATCTATCTCTGTATTCAATTGTATACAAGTATTCTTCTGCCTACTTTATTTTTATTAAGATTTATAAAGAAAGTGCATGAAGATGTATTGTGAGACACACCTGTGTGTGAGTCTCATCTAATTAATTTTCTTTTTTTTTCTTTTCTTTTTATCTATTTTTCGTTGTTGTTGCTGTTTGATTTGTTTTTGTATTTTTAATTATCTTTTATTAATGTATATATTTTCAGGACCCCAGGAAGAATAGCTGCAGCTCACCTGTAGCTAATGGGGATCCTCTCAATAAACTAAACTAAACTAAACGTAACTTTTTCGACCTTAAACATATGCGTTTCTGACTTGCTTTAAAGGCACACCAACATTCATAAAGCGCATTTCTCAAGCTTTTACTGCCAGCGGTGTCTCGAGGCTCAGAAGCTGCACTATGTAACTTCTCCATCAGGGACGGGGCCGTGACGTTGCAGCCAAGTATTGCCACGTCCTAGCAAACGGATATAAACACACCAGGTGTTTTAAACCAGCATCATATGGATTTGGCAAAGAAACACAAGAAAACATTATCAGAGGAAGAGAAGAAAAGAAAGAGGAAGGAACAGAACAAGAGTTAAGACAAGTCAAGACAAGGCTTTCTTTTACTGGCTGATGTGAGTTCAGTACAGATAGAATGCAAGACGGATGCCAGTTTAGCCGTTGATAGGGGCGTCACTGAGAAAATTGCATTAAGTTCGGTAGTGTGTCTGTAATAGCCACAAGCAGCTCATTCTTTAAAACCTCAAAGAAGAAACAATCCAATACCTTTTTCCCACTGGCCAAAAAAACCCTTTTAAACCCCTCGACCAATCGGTTTGTTGTTGCTGTGGGAATGCCTCACAGACCCGCGTTACACAACTCTGCAAGCAAAGCGAGTTTAAATAACCTTCAAACCACTCTGCTCCGATCGGCATACAGTGGGAACGTCAGACCCGGGTTGAGCTGTGAATTTACGTGATGACGTTGGGCGGTAGCTATGCGACTACGTGACTAGATTGTGACATTGCACCCATTGCGTCTCATATAATGTACCAAAACAACTCTGTTTCGGCCACAAATTCACATCACCTGAGTTAGAAAATTTCGTTCATACAGATTTTTGTCTGTTCTCAGGATGGACAAAAGTGCAAACAAGAAAGCACATTGACCTCCTCCACAGGAGAAACCGAGGAGACAGGAGGCTATCTGTCGTTTCTAATAAGTAATCTATACCTTAAAGTTGTATTAGTGTTCAGTCGGTAGACTGTTTCTTAGCTTAACTAATGAAAGTTATCTTTTCTTCTGTCCCTGTGTGGGTCAGGCTCAGATCCGACAGTCCGGGTCAGGCTCGGATCCGACCGGCCTCCACCTGTCAGTGCTGCTGCTGCTTCAGGGTAGAAAGATCTTAATGACGATGAATTTCTGATGTAGATTCTGTTGTTTGGTCGAACACGAACATTTTATAAATCCCACACGGGTATGAATCCAGCCCTTCAGAGTGAGGGAGGTCAAATGCTGACGTGCTGAGGAAGGGCCAGAGAAAAGAGTTAGAGAGCTGTACCTCATTATGAATCAAACAACAATAGCAAGCTCCAGAGAGCGACAGGACTCAAAGAAGAAAACTCACATTTGTACAGATTACACATTACACATCGCAGCCCGGGGCGCGGTAGACCTGGGTTCGAGTCCCCGATGGGTTTAATGTAGAGAATGAATTTCCTAATTGGCTCACTAATTGGGATTAATAAAGTATATCTTTTTTTTTATCGTAACGTTAGCCAGACTAGCAACCCTAGCTAGGCTAAAATACTGATGAAAACTGCTTTTCAGCAGTTTACAAGAGACAACAGTCGTCATGGCGACTTCTTCCCCATGTGGTTGTTTTGTTTATTAATCAACCGAAGCGTGTTGAACAGTGTGGAGAACATTACTTTAAAAAATGAATTAATTATAGTTACTAATTACTTCTCCAAAAAAAGTAGTGGTACCGCTGTTTATTCTACCGCCGTTATTCCCATCACTGGTGATGAATAATGAAAAAAGAAAAATGACTGCAACTGTTAAGTCTGTGTTGTTATGGTGAGACGTATGTGCAAACGTCACTACGCAGTCGCTTATGTGCCTCAACGTAAATGCAGCAAGTGGTGTCCCAAATCCCGGGGAAGATTTCAAAGCCCTACCCCTTGTGGCTTCACTTCGAGGGTGTGGTAGTTTGTGAGGGCTAGTGGTTGAAAGTAGGCGGAACATTGGGACTGGGCCTTGGTGTTTGTGTAGGTGGTCTTGAAAAAGTGGATCAAGATTCTGAAGAAGCTCCTTAAGTTTCTGCAGCACCCAATACTGTATGTTCGAATCATTTCCAGTATTTCTGGTTGTGACATTTCGGAGCTGTTGGGTGGTCCTGGTAAGACGTCCAAAGAGACTCCAGTCCTGCCAGTCAATGTCATCTCTAAAGCTGTTTGAGGGGAAAGCAGGAGGAAAGATTACGCTGTGGGCGTGATGTGAACTTTTCCTCTGAACGCTGACATTTTACTTGTCTGAACATCGTAAACTTACATCTGACATATTCCGTTAACCTGACAGACTTCCTCTGTTTCTATTATTCTGTTCCACCAATCTCAGTCTTCATTGCCCATACTGCACGCTGGCAACGTCAGCAGTCTGCAAGTTTAAACTGCTGAACTTTAAAAGTTTCAATCTTGATGGGCGTGACGTCTGATCATCTCTTTCCTTATCTCTCCATCGGTAAGTTAGCTGGAGTGAGACTTTGTCGCAGTATCGCAGACTCCTGGCCCGGCTCGCAGATAAGGCCGCCTTCCAGCTGTAATCTGCTGAGAAGGGCAGAGAGATGGTCACACACACACACACAGACATGTAAGGGCGAGAGACTTCAGCATTTAGCCTCACTCACCAATATCTACCATGTCAAACACACACACATATATGAGCGTTCCTCCATCTGGCTGCAGTGAGATAGGGTCGGTGGCAGTGGAGGGCTGTTGAGGGCAGCTCGTCTCTGACAGATTAGCAAGGGTCTATTTCCTTTCCATGGAGTTTCGATTTTAGACAGCACAGTCTGCCATCCCATAATGAAGTCTTTGAGCAGTGACTTAGCACCAAGGACAGGTGGGGGAGCAGAGCTCATCCACCACTCATACTAATGACAGCTGGCCAAATCAGAGTCCACACAGACTAACAATGGGCTTCTGCTGCACATGCTGCAGCGTGAGTCCGCCGGCTCCGTCTCCAACTGCAGGACCATTTATCTCTCCCTGAGTTTCCTCTCAGAAAATTACCGCAGACAACAAACACTTCATTACTCAAACAGATCTCCGGATACCATCTCATTTTCTGACAAAGCTCTCCGTGTTGCTTCGCCTTATCTCTGTATCATCAATGAGAGGAAGCGACAATGAGTGTTGATTTGTTTTCATTGAGTGTTTGAGCGCTCGTGGCTCTGGAGTGACGGATCAGAACCAGACTAGAAATTTAAGTTCTTCGCCTCTGAGGCAGGTGGGATGTGATTTACTGATCTCCCCAGAGCTTTGTAAAAATGTAAGTGCACTAAATACAGTAGAGTAGAATAGTAGTAGAGTGCCGTAAATACAGTAGAATACAGTAGAGTACTATAGTAGTACAGTGCACTAAATACAGTAGAATACAGGAAAGTAGAATAGTAGTAGAGTGCAGTAAATACAGTAGAATACAATAAAGTAGTAGTAGAGTACAGTAAATACAGTAGAATAGTAGTTGAGTTCAGTAAATACAGTAGAATTCAGTAGAGTAGTAGTAGAGTGCAGTAAATACAGTAGAATACAGGATAGTAGAGTGCTGCAAATAGAACACAGTGGAGTAGAGTAGTGGGAGTACAGTAAAGACTGTAGAATATAATAGAGTAGAAGTAGAGTGCAGTGAATGCAGTAGAAAACAGTAGAGTAGTAGTAGAGTGTGGTAAATACTGTAGAGTAGTAGGAGTGCAATAAATAAAGTGGAATACAGCAGAGTAGTAGTAGAGAGCAGTAAATACAGTAGAATACAGTCGAGTAGTAGTAGAGTGCACTAAATACAGTAGAATACAGTAGAGTAGTAGTAGAGTGCACTTAATACAGTAGAATACAGGAGCGTAGTGGTAGAGTTCAGCAATACAGTAGAATATGGTAGAGTAGTAGAAGTGCAGTAAATACAGTAGAGTAATAGTAGAGTGCAATAAATACAGTAGAATACATTAGAATAGCATTAGAGTGCAGTAAATACAGTAGAATACAGTAGAGTAGTAGTAGAGTGCAGTAAATACAGCAGAATACAGTAGAGAGGAGTTGCAATAGAGTGCAGTAATACAGTAGAATATGGTAGAGTAGTAGGGGTGCAGTTAATACAGTAGAGTAGTAGAAGTGCAGTAAATACAGTAGAATACAGTAGAGTGGTAGGAGTGCAGTAAATACAGTAGAATACAGTAGAGTAGAGTCGTAGTAGAGTGCAGTAAATACAGTTCTCTGGTTTAAAGGATACAGAATTTTCTGTAATCATTTGAAATGGTTTGCAGCAACATTTCTACAGCTTTCTGAAGGTCTCTCTGGGCTTTTCTTTAGACATTGGCTGCTTTTCCACTTATTTTCAGTCCAGTCATTGTGTTTTCATCCATCATCAGGAGGCCGTTCTTGATTAAGCCATATTCCACCAAACTGTGAATCATTCAAGCAAAAAAAATAAATGCTGAAGATAACTCAGTTTGACATACAGAGAATTGTGTTTTTGTACCAATAAAGTGATTCCCAGAGAGTTATTGGAGCTATTGAAAACTTGGCATGTTTTGGCACGGTTTGCTCTGTGGAGGACAAAATATAAAACATTAGTCTGAAAATGATCGACAGCAGATGAACAGGATCTGAAAGAGATTTTCATAAGGAGTAAGAAAAAAGATCCAGTAAGGACCTGAGAGACACGTCTGGACTGATCCATCTACTGTTGGCTGACAGAGTTTCCATGGAAGGAAGTTATAAAGAAGTTCTTAAAAGAGCAGCAAGTGAAAACTCATTCCAGGTTGAAGTAATTAAAAATTTGCTATGTAAAGCTCTAGATGTGTAATTCCATCTGGAACATAGCATGACATCACACAACATCTCTATCTGCCCTCGTGTGCATGTTAATACATGTGAATCTCCACCTCCTCCCCGTACTGAGAGTAGGCCAGATAGAATTTGCCATTGTGGGTCCTGTCATTATGCCTCCGAGTGATCATGCGCCCTGGCTACTTGGTCACAGGGATGTCCCTTTGGCTGCCTGGTAACCGCGCATGACTCTCACCTGGGAGTCTGGGGATCAAATCCCACCTGGGCCCTTGTCACGTATCTTGCCACAATGAGCTATATGTACAACTCAGCTTCTTCCTGAGCTTAAGGGTAGGGTCCTATGGACACTTTTGTCACAATTAAAATGTTGTGAAGTCCAGAAAAGGGATTAGAGCCGTATTTTTTGCACCATGCGACCACGCGGGACAGTGGTCTGACAACTGAACTGGACTGAATTTTTGCCGTCTCATTCTACTTGCGTCACGGCGTGATGACGATGGTTTCGTCCTCAAAACGTTTCAGAAAACAACCATGAGACCGCACAGAGCTGTTGGACCCCTGCTGCGAGAATCCAGATTGTTCAAGTCTAGTTCGTTTGAGGAAACCCATGAGACAGTGCACTGAGGGTGCGTTCAAACTCTGGCTGTTGGGTCCACTTTAAACGGATCTTGGTCCACTTCCACCTTGCCTTGTTTGGCGCAGTCTGAACACCACTCGCACTCTGGTGCGCACCAAAGGAGTCTTGGTTCACTTGCAAACAGACAATCAGACTAGCCAGCACATAGACATCCAGCATACCTAATAGAAGTGAGGTTTGTTGACCGCAATAAAGCAGACGAAGAAGAAGTAGAAGAAAGTGGGGTAGATAATTGTTTGGGTTAGAGGGAAAACAAGGCAAACAGCGCATGTTTGAAGAAGCTGAGGTCAAAACAACGATAAACAACAGGAAAATGTTTAGACAGAGATGGAGTAGCCATATAATAAGTAGTTTGGTAAAACATAGCCAGGTGTACTGGCTATGTACTCGGCTACCGGAGTATACTACTATATACTCCCAAGCAAGAACTTTGTTATTACTTTCAATGCCGCAATGAAAAAGTTATTTATGCTTTGTACAATACGTGCTGCACAAGCTGCTTTCTGATTGGCGGGGGGCATATGCGTATGTGCATTGAACAGGTGACCTGGTAATTTAGAAAAATTTTGAGTCTTTGTCTGTGGCCTGGAGGCAGTGGACATTAGGCGGTGTCCGTGTTTTCAGATGCCTCATGTTTGTGTATTTTATGGTTGTTTGCCTCCACTTCCATCATTCAAACTGTTCAAATATCCAACCAGTTGCACAATAATCAGGTCCACGAGTTCCCCAGAGAACCAGGAGGAAAAATGCTTACTTTTTATGGTGTATGAAACTGACAAAAACTATCAGTCATGACTCACTTTGTTTTGGTCTCTACATAAGCACACCTAGCGATGAAAAATCACTTTTAATCCCTTTAAGGAAGGGAAATAACAATAATGGTATGTTTTATTTAAAGGCGCCTTTCAGGACAACAATAGTCACTGTAAAAATAAGATTAAAATACAGGGAAGAAAGTAAAACCCCAAAACAGAAAAACCATGTAAAAACAGCAGTAAAAGGCAAGAGTGAGGCAGTGAGATCATTCCAGTCCCTCAGATAAAACAGTTCGTTTGAAGATGGGTGAGTTTACATTGTTTTATGTTCAGTAGTAGAGAACTCCAAAGACGAGGGCCGATTGAATGCCACATGACAGTAGCAACAGGTCTGATGGAGGGATGAATCCTCCCCAGAGCTCAGACCTCATCATTATTGAAGCAGTGTGGGTTCATCTGGACAGAGAACTGAACAAAAGGCAGAAACATCCAAAGAAGATCTTTGAAAAGTTCCTCAAGAAACCTGGAGAACTGTTCCTGGAGACAACTTAAATAAATGATAGAAAGCTTCAAATCAAATAAAGGATCAAATAAAGATGCTGAGGCCGAATATTCACTTTTACTGCTTCCATGGCAACATATACAGAAAACGAAGGATTGACTCAAGACTTTTTCACACTCAAGTTTAGAATAAAGGGTCAGAAGTCAGTCTGTTTTGGATTAAAGTGAAAAATTTGACCATGAAATCTTGTTCTGCTGCCAGTCAACACATGAGATGTGCTTTCTTTCTTTTATATCTGTTTATTTCGTTATTTCTTGTCATATTTGCGATTTTGTACAGTTTCTTTTGTTATTTATGTATATTTGGCATCTGGAAGTCTGTTCCATCAAAATGCCATTGAGCCTGCAATGACAGTGAAGTATGCCTCCTCCTATGTGGGATGAGCCACAGCTTCAGCCTGGAGCTTCAGCAAAGGATCTTCCAGGTTTAACCACAATGAAGTGGAAGGTTTTGATTTTTATGAGTAAATGAAAAATACCTTTTTATGTTCATAATTTATATATCCCCTGGGCGAAAGAGTAAATTCATTTAAAAAATACAATTAAGTTTTTGGTGAAATGATAAAACTGATGGGTAAAAAGTTATTTTCAGCAGTTTAATGAAGCCAAAGTAACTGCAGAACAGCTGACAGACCCCCCCAGATGAGCAAGAGAACAATGGAGGAGGAGGTGAAGCAGCAGCATATGTGGCTCCGCAGCAGAGACATCCATCACTTCCCTCTAACGACGCCGGTGAAGACGGTATTAGTCATGCTTGCCTTGCACTTCAACGAGGTGATCCTGGTACAGTAACATATGTCGAAGTCGCTGACGTGAGTCACATCAGCCTGCTTGGAGGGGAAAACGCTCTACCTGACACCCGGGGGAGGACGGTTCAGTCCAGGAGTGGGAGTCAGGTTCTCACCTGTCTTGCTCTGTAGAACAGCTCCATCTAGTGGAGACATGGAGGAACAGCTTCAGCTGTTCAATCCACACAGGAAACTCCGGTTCAGGTAGAGATCAGGCCACACTTCGGACACCTCACACTGGTGCTGACATGATTAATACATAATTAGATGATAATATGAACTTTGTGCATGTTTTTAACTTTATTTTTTCTATCTTCTCTCATTTTTAAGAATAATGTTCAGCTCTGTTTCATTAGCAGCTGAGACAAAAGCTGCATGAGGGAAATAATATCAAATATTTATGTTGCTTCTTTTTTTGTTTGTGTGCTTACAGCGTGTTCGGCCACATCAGCTACAGGTCAGACTGGGAACTTGTCAAAGTGGATTTCAGGCAGTCTTTCCCCCGTCAGTGCACAGAGTCCGACTACGAGTCCTGGCAGCTCTCAGACCTGCAGGTACTTCACACACATACACAAAAGTATCTAGTACTAAAGTCTTACAGTCATGTGAAAAAGAGAGAAAGGTTCTTTCATTGCAGGATATATTGAAGTGAATAAATTATAATTGTTATCAGGTCTTAGAGCAGCTCTATATTTGCAACCTGAAAACTGCTTCTCACTGGTTTTCATTGTACACTGACATTTATTATGTACGTTCTTGGAGCCTTGCACAGCCTTTAACAACTTTTTTTTCATCCTGGCATCACTTTACAGCAGTATTTACATGCTAGTAACTGGATATGAACATATTTATTTACTGATGCATCAAACAATAAGACAAAAGTCAACATTAGACTGAGTTCTCTGGCTGGATCGACCTCAGAGAAGAGACAGGATGCAGATTAGCCGTCTTAGGGAACACCGAAGTGTGAAAATCTGCCAAGGTTTCCTAGTTTGCCAAAGTTTCCTCAGTTAGCAAGTCAAAGGTTAAAGTTCATGACAGTAAATTTAAGAAAAAGATTCACAATTCACTGCTTGTTCGGTTGCAGGAGAAAAGCTGCTTCTCTCTAAAGTCTCTAAAGTTAGAAAAGTTACATCTGAGCAAGACACTTCTTGCTCAAATGGCCCATATTAACTGTTAAGCACGGTGGTGGAGAGCTGATGATTTGGGCTTGTTTTACAGCCAACCTTGCAGTCATTAAGCCAACCATGAACTCCTCTGAATACCAAAGTATTCTAGAGTCACATTAAATCCAACAATAAAAACTTGAAACTGGGTCAAACAACCGAACAACAATCTCAAACACGGCAGCAGATTTAAGACCTGAAAACAACCAGATTATCGTCACAATTTCCTACAGAAGGATCGACCGATACATCGGCCGGCCGATATTTTAGGCTGATATTTGAATTTTTTGTTGGTATCGGCATCAGCAAACATGTGAGGTGTGGTGACCCATACCCCCCCAGCATTATTTACAGACATTTTATATATTGGTTACAAGTTTAATGTTTCTATTTAATATTTGTTTACAAGTGTGCTGTTTCTTTTTGATATATTTATTTTAAGTGCTTTGTTTTGTTTCTTTATATTGAAAAAAATTGTAAAATTAGTTTTATTGTGTCCTGCATGATATTAATTTAGGTTTTAAATGCAGTATCGGCTCCAAATATCAGCAGATTGTATCGGCCACCAGCTGAGGCTAATGAGAAAATATTGGTATCAGCCTTAAAAAATCTGTATCGGCTGATCCCTAGTCCTGACAATCAAACCTTTGAACTAAAGGTGAACTTTTTTGTAAACATGACTTGATTACAGACACACACAGATTTCATTATCAGGTTTAAAGTTTCAGTGGTTTGAATTGTGTGACCTTTAGGGAGAGAAGTGCATTATGGGCCAGGAACGGACTTTCAGGAAGAGGAAAGACACAGCGTTCTGTGTAAAAGGAAAAAGCTACACTTCAGCTCTCACCAACCAGCCCTGCAAGTGCACGGAGAAAGATTTCAACTGGTGAGCTGCAGATTTTTGGAAGAACGCCACAAACACCATCAACCTGAAATTTAATCCTGTAAAGCTTTAAATCACTGCAAACTGCAGATACCAGCACATTCACTCGTTTATTTAGGCATCACTTATACAAACACCCGCTCTAAAAACTAAATCTGTTCTCTGTGTGTGTGTGTGTGTGTGTGTGTTTAGTGACTATGGCTTTGAGAGGTCTCATGTGGAGAGCGATCGCTGCTTTGCCGACTTCTGGTATGATCCAGATTCTCCCCCTGAGGACTGCCATCTGGGACAGAGCTACGAGTCCAGCACTGGGTATGTTCATGTCCACAATGATGTTAACACACACACACACACACACACCTGTGTGTCCTAGCTACCTACCTATCTATCTATCTATCTATCTATCTATCTATCTATCTATCTATCTATCTATCTATCTATCTATCTATCTATCTATCTATCTATCTATCTATCTATCTATCTATCTATCTATCTATCTATCTATCTATCTATCTATCTATCTATCTATCTATCTATCTATCTATCTATCTATCTCTCCATCTATCTATCTATCTATCTATCTATCTATCTATCTATCTATCTATCTATCTATCTATCTCTCTCTCTATCTATCTCTCTATCTATCTATCTATCTATCTATCTATCTATCTATCTATCTATCTATCTATCTATCTATCTATCTATCTATCTATCTATCTCACCCAAGTCTTATTTAAAGGTTTTTTTTTTTTTTCATCAAAACAATACATTTTTAAAAGCAATACATCTACAGAACGTCTAAAGAGGTGCAGAATAAGTTTTAATTTTACTTTAAAAAAAAATAATTCATAGTACATAAATAGCTGTTTAATCAATTTTGACGGGTCCAAAATACATAAATATTTACTGTACATCTGATTACCATGCCTCTGGTTATCGACAGAAAAAGACCATTAGCATTACTGTAGCTCGATTGCTCTGTGCAGAAATAGCATCTTCCTTGCATTAGCTACATTTCTCAAAGTCAAACGGATAAAAAAACAAACCAGGATGAGGATGAAGGTAGCAAAGGGGCTTAAAAGCCCTTTGAAGGTTGCCAGTTTCCTCCTGGACGTGTAAGTTGGACATTCACTAATGCTAATTAATGGTTAGCAGGCTCTGTAACATTGCTAATTGAGTGAGCAAGTGTGAGTACAAGATCTACAGGGGGGATTAAACTTTTGGCTATCAGCTTTAAGAAAGTTATGTTTTTATCAGTTTTTACCTTTATGTTTTCTCCATAAAGGTGTCACGTCCCAAAGATGTGACTGTAAAGAAAGTCAGTGGAACGACAGTTTATGGTTAGCCTAGCTTAGCTTGAACTCTGACACAGCATGGCTCATAACGGGACGATTCTACACACTCAAAAATAGAGGTACCAGTTTGTACTTAAAAGGGTACAAAGCTTGTTGCTGGGGGTGTTCCTTTCTGAAAGACATTTCTGTACCTTCGGTCCTGGTTCATTTTTGTACCTTATCAAGCTGTATGAGTTAATAAAGTACAATTAAACCAATTAAATATGACGAATAAAAGTCAATAAAATAGAGATTTGACAACAATCAAAGATCCTAATAACAAATGAATAAATATTATATAAATATTAGGCCAAACACATATATAATTATACATATAATTATTACTGTGATTACTATGATTATTATGAAAATCATAATATAATAACTATATTTATACTACTGTTTAGAAGTACTGCTATTTATAGTTATTGTACAAGTTACGCACATTTTTCAATGCTGCAGGTACCCTTAGGGTTGAAATGGTACAAATTTGTACTTTATATTACTTTGGACCCTTTTTCATAGTATATAGGTACTTCTGGCCTCATAAAGACCAATATTGTACTTTTGAGAGAATATTTGTAAAAAATGTACCTACAGGTACAGAAACGTTCCTGTCTCGTACCTCTATTTTTGAGTGTGTATTTTCACTGCCACTTTATTCTGAAGCTGCTGAACTGTCCCTTTAACGCCTCTGCATCCATCCTCGTGCTCACACTCACACCGTCCTCCGTCTTCAGATACAGGAAGGTGATATCTAACACGTGTGAAGGCGGGCTGAACAAGCAGCAGAGCTCCAAGCAGCACAGTTGCCCCCTGCTGCCCCCTAAAGGACTACAGGTCGGCATAAAGGGCCAAATGCTGGCTGTGGCTCCCGGTGATGACATCACATTCATCGTCCATCAGGAGCAGGTAGGAGGACGGTCCTTCCAGGCGTCATTCTTCCTCCGTCTGTCACTTTGGTTCAGTTTCAAGTTGTGTTTCCTCCCTACAGGGCGACACCAGCACCACCAAGTACCAGGTGGACCTGGGTGACGGGGTTCGAGCCATTTACCAGAACCTGACGGTGACGGATGAGCCCATCCAGCACCGCTACGAAAAGCCAGGCGTGTACAAGGTGACGGTGAAGGCGGAGAACATGGCCGGGCACGACAAGGCCACCATGTACATCCAGGTCACAGGTCAGTCTCTCAGCCGGCCTGTGTTTCATTTCAGGGAAAGTTAGTAAAGCTTTCTCTGAACTCACAACCCCCCCCCCAAGACTCTGTAAGCAGCAGGTAAACAAGCAGAATGAAAACATCTATTTACTGATACCTGTAGTTAACTGAATATATTTTATTGGATATAAATGTACTTTTGAGATCCTTCAAGATGATTTGCATGATTTATGATATCAATAATGCATGATTGATTGATTTGGGAGCATATCTGACGTGATGTGATGTCATAGCCCACGATTCTGGAGTGGCTGGCTGCAAACATCCCTGTTCTTCAGTTTTGGTCTTAATTGTATATATATATATATATATAATATGTGGTATAGAAATGATCTCTAGGACCTTCAAGGATCACAACCTGGATGGACAACCTGGTCAAGTAGCTGCTGGATCGCTACAGGGGGCCAAAAACACTTTTTGGGGGACATTTTAATGGCAAATATTTTTATATCATAACATTTAGGTGTTGCAATGACATAAACAGTACTAAAACTATGAAATTTGGCAGAAAATAACTTGACACATATAGGATGAAGCAGGAAAAAAGATTCTGAGTCTTGCTGCAAGTTCATTTTAAGTTATCACCCCCAACATCCAAAAAGTCATGTTCGCCTAAAAAATTCTCATAAAATTTTATGTTTTCAGCAATTAATGGAGAATTTCTATGCCTAGCATTTATGTAGAAAACTTCCTTAATTCATAAGTTTCCATTTGAGCCCAAAATGAACTTTCTACCAGCTACAGCAAAGCTACAGGGGGCTCCACACAATGCAACCCCTACTGTGGAAAAACTAGCTACTAAAATTAGCATAGGAGCAAACAAATACTGTCCCCCTGTAAATTATATTAATAGAAATTATATTAAAAGTATAGTTACCTATATTGAACAGCAACTAATTCAGAAAACTACAAGTGCACTGCTCACTGGGGAGGCCAGAACTAGGATGGAGTCTGATCATGTCAATGTACAACATGCAGTTTTTCACAGTAGGGGTTGCATTGTTTGGAGCCCCCCTGTAGCGTTCCTGTAGCTGGTAGAAAGCTCATCTTGGGCTCAAATGGAAACTTATGAATTAAGGAAGGTTTCTATATACATGTTAGGCACAGGCATTCTCCATAAAGTGCTGAAAAATATCAATTTTTATGAGAAATTGTCGCAATCATGATTTTTTTGTGTGTATTTGGGGATGTTGGGGGTGATAACTTCTTGTAGCAAGGCTCAGAACCTTCTTTCCTGCCTCACCTTATGTGTCAAGAGACTGCCAAATTTTACAGTTGTATGACTGTTTAGAGCCTAAATATTTTTATTTTCATAATTTTGTCATTAAAATGTCCACGAAAAATGATTTGTAGCTATCCAGCAGCTACTTGACCAGGTTGTCCACCTAGATTGTGATCCTTGAAGGTCCTAGAGATCATTTCTGCTGTCAAACCTTTTAAAATGCTCTATATCTTTTTTAGAAGCTGACAGGGATCTGTCAGCTTCTAAAATCTGGGAAAACATATTGATACACTGAAATACTGTGACAATTTCATATGCCGATATCAAATCGATATTTAAAAACATGGCATCTATCTATTTCACTTACAAAATCTCACGATATTTTGTGAATGCTCTTCAGATTTTGTAACAGAATGATGAAATATTGTGAGATTTCGTTAGTAAAATAAATCAATGCCGCATTTTTAAATGTCAATATGATTTCAGCATATGAAAATATTGTGATATTTCAGTGTATCGATATTTTTTCTCATCCCAAGTCTTTAGAAGTTTAAAAGTCAGTAAAAGAGAAGTTTTTGAGAAGGAAGTTTTGTTTAAGAGTTTAGAAACAGCAGCTGACCGGTAAATACTAGTAAAATATCAGTGGGGTGGCGATGTCCGATATTCAGTTTTAAGGCCGATATAGGCCGATACTGATAGGGGGGGGATTATATCGTGCATCCCTATATATTTAAGCTGGCATGTAAAATTATTGAAATGTTATTTTTAACGAGAATAAAATCTCCCTGTTGTTCAGCCCCTCTTCAGGAAGTGCACCTGGAAGCGGTCCCCATCGCTGGGAGAAACCACGAAGTCAACCTGACAGCGGTCGTTCTCCCCACTGAAGCCAACATGACAATCTTTTACTGGTGGATAGGAGACAGCTTGCAGGTAAAGGACACAACGAATCTCATCTTACATCACCGACCCACATATATGAATTCATTGCAAGACATAATCTGACACCTGCATTCGTTGAGATGTTCCAGTTAACATGGCGGCAAACGTGTCACCAAATCTGAATTTAAAAGTTAGTGTGTCAGTTAATAACCAGCTCTTGAATCAAATCAAAATCATGTCATTGCAGAATTTGTGATGGAAAACAAATGTTTTAACTTTTACTCTTGAATATTCCTGCGTTCTTGCTGTTGATTTTATTTAATTTCATCCCAATTAATGTTAAAGTAATTGTAGTTGTGATCATTCAAAATTCCAGCCATCTTTGTCACTCCTAACTGTCCTCAGAGGTTAATGAAACCATGAGAAGCATCTTTTGCCAACTTTCTGTTCAAAGTCATCCAGCTGGTGACCTTTTTTGTTCTTTTTTTCTTTTTTCTTTTTTTGAGCCAAGCCTTGTTTGATTTATTAGTTCATGGATTCAGTAGTTTTATTGAAACAGTTACCTGCAGTACAAAGTTGTCGACTCAGCAGAAAACAGTGAGCTTAAAACTTTTGTACAGTGGATCTTTAAGAAACAGCTTATTTCAGACATATGGAGCATATTTCACCTCATACTTGTACATAATTATACATTATGGTTTTTAATGTGTACAATTGTTCCAGCTTTAAAGAGCTTGGTAACTGTATTGTTTTTAACCTTCACTGGTTGTATCTAACAGTTTGTCTTTCTCTGGCAGCCCACACTGACCCTGCAGAACAGCCTTTTAACTCGGTTCCCAGAGACCGGAGACGTTTCTGTCACCGTCCAGGTTTCCAACGGCCGATCCATGGTTCAGGACACGCGGACTGTCAGAGTCTACGGTAAACACACACTGAAGGAAGCTTCACATTTTCTCCTCAATCTCAGTCGGGTTATAAACTTTTCACTTAAATGGATACAACACCCACAGAATGATGGTCCTTCATTTTCTACCTACCCTCATGCTGAGCAAGACTCTGGAGCAGTTTTTAGTGTCAAATGCATAATCCTAACCATAGGATTATGCATTCGACATTTCTCCCCAAGTTGGGAAAAGCTTGCTTAGTCCTTGTCTGGCTCACAGCAGACTGTAAACAGGTGAAAAGCTGAATTTCTTCTTCTATGCTTGCAATATCAGCAGAGTAGGCGCTGAACGTGCAATCTCTTCTGGTTTGGTCTGCCGCAGCTTTCGTAGTGTCGTGATCTTCCATGGATGCGCATCTGGGAAGTACGATGTTCTACTGTTTAGGCTATAGAAATATACTAAATGATGTCGTTTTGAGTAAATTATGGGCGCTACCCACTCAGGACACTTGGATTACCATTGAACAGCAGTAGGGAGGAATATTGGCATGTAGGGCTGCACAAATAATCGTTGAAAAATCGCGATCTCAATTCACACATACACGTGATCTCATTTCTACCCACAATGATTCTGAAGCATTTTTAATCACAAGCTGCATCACAAATAAAAGTTTCCATTCTTCCCGGGCCGGCTTTTTTTTTTTTTTTTAAGCGCCCCCAAATGCAGCACTGTATGCATCTGCCAAAGCAGTGCTCCAACAAAGCTCTTTTGCAAACATGCTTTAGTTTGAACTACCTTTTGAATAGGTTGTTTGGGGGGGTTTTTTGTTAAAGTTTCATTGTGCAATAGAAATTTTTGGGGAAAAAAAATCGTGCCAAAAAATCTCAATTTTAAGCAAAAAAATTGTGATTCACATTTTTCCCAGAATGGTGCAGCCCTATTGCCAAATTTTTGTGGACTTTATTAACCTTTTTGTTTTGAGTGCCGGCCACTAGAGCTGCATGATAATGGAAAAATAGGCAATGACAGTGTTGAGACTCACGATGACGATATATTTCACGATGAATAAAATACTTGTTAATGCATCTTTTTTCATGCTAAGCTTCACTTTCACTTAAAAACGTATTCCTGTGCTTTTCCACTGCAACCTTTCCTCTTTCTGCTTCTTTATTTTTAGTCTCCCATTTCAAAAGTAACAAATTAACTGATTTATTTAAATAATCCACTCATTAGCCGCTTTCAGACTTGCGTTGCGGTAAAGTACATCGAGATGCAGCCTGTGGCTGAAACACTAGAATCTGACCCAGTTGTTGAGGTGGGGGCTTTCACAATGTTGGCTCCGTTGTCACGGTGATGCAGACCTGTTGCTCTTCATGCAGATCTCAGCTGGCTACCACTTGTTGTAATCCAAGAGCTGGTTTTCACTGGCGTTCGAACCGGAGTTTGAAGTCTTCAGTGAGGAAATGCAGTGAAACTCATGAAGGTTCTGCCGCGCGACCAGACCTGCGTTTGCAGCACGTCGTCTTTATTATGACCGAAGTAGCTCCAAATTGTCGACATACTGTTTTTAAGTTCTTCCGCATCTACATTTCCTCCACTTTCCCTGCAGCCTCCTCCCACCACGCCACTCATTTCACGTGCTCCTGCAAACAAGGGGAGGAGGAAGAGGGATGGAGGCACATTTGAGACAATAAAAGCCCATTGACTGCCCGTTGACACAGAGCACAAGCACGTAACTTCCTTCAAATATATGTAGACACAGACACTTCTAGGTATCACCATTTAGGCCATCTTTGCGCTGTGAACATCGTACGGGCCAATATCGCGATGAAGGTAAATTTTCGATATATTGTGCAGCTCTACCGGTCACCCCATTATATGAAAGTCAGCGGAAGACAAGAAATAAATAAAACCCGGATCTCCGGCTGCATTTGAGATATTAAAAAAGTGCTCCAGAGTCTTGCTCAGCATGAAGGTTAGTAGAAAATGAAGGACCATCATTCTGTGGGTGTACTATCCCTTTAAGTGAGAAATCAAAAGTCAGGTTTTTGGTGAAGGTTCAGGCTGCTTAATGAGCAGAAAATATAGAATTAAAACCGAAAATACCTTAAATATATAGAGAGTTACAGTACATTTATGAGGTTTAAGTCTTTGGGTTTCCTTGTGGAGACTGAAGTTGTTCAAAAAATAACTGAATAAACTCGTCATCTCATTATGATGGTTTTTCCAGAGGTTTGTATCTCATATTCTCCCCGGGAGACGAGTCTAACATTCAGCTCCTGCACTATGACACATTTCAGTTGAATGAAGTTACTTAATCACATTACAGTTACCCAAGTCCATAATAGTCTGTTCCAACCATTCTTGTTTCCTGTTAGAAAGCTACCGCCATCTGTTTATGTGAAAGCACACGTGCTGACTTGCTTCCCCACATATGTTCCCACCAAGATGGCTGCCAGCAGCGCACATCTGTCCGTTCAGAACAAGCAGCCAAGCCGACATCTGTGCTGCTTGTGTTGCTAGTAACACGTCAGAATACAACATCTGTTTTATTTATTTCTCTACTGTGATTTTTATTTTGCAAGAAAAGGGGTGAAGAAAGAGGGGGTTATGGGGGGGAAAAAAAGGGGGGGGGAAAAGAGGGGGAAAAAAAAAGAGAAAAAACCGAGGAGGAAGAAAGAGAAACCGGGGAAAAGCTAAAAAGAGGGAGGGGGGGGGGGGGGCGGCGCAGAACAAAAAACCATAAGAAAAAGAAAAAAAAAAAAAATAAAACCCAGAAGGAAAGACCAAAAAAAAAATAACCGAAACTCGGGAGGGAAGGGAGTATGGTTGCCGAGGAGGGAGAAGGGAGAACAAAAGACGATCCTGACTGAGATGATTAACTTTTCCTCTAGACGACTTCCGGGTCATCCCGCTCAGCTTCAGCAGGAACCTGGATCACTTTAACCCAAACATCCCAGAGTGGAGAGATGACATCGGCCAGGTGGTCACCAAAATGCTGACTAAGGTAGGTCTGACCATTCAGTTCAGTGTTTATTTGTAAAATCTTTAATTCTTTATAACAGTCTTCTCAAGTCAAGTTAGTTCAACATTTTTTATATCGCTATATTTTTTAAAGGATTTTTCAATGAAAAAACAGTTGATCACATTTAATTTTCAATAACACTGAGTCACACATTCCCAGAGTGGGAAAGATTAGAAAATATAAAAACATATGAAATCAAGGAGGCAAAAAGAGTTGTCAATAGCCTGAGCCTTTAGCACAATCGCTAAAGATGTGGTTCTAGGACAATTTGAGCAGCATCACATAGAAATAATGATAAGAAATACTTCAAACGAAGCAGTTTATTTACTCTGTTTAACCTTTATTTATTCAGATAAGCTGTAAACTTAACCCAAATCCACAAAATGTAAAATAACAATGCATTATTTAACATTAGCCTGAGCTAATTAGCATCAACACACTACACTTTTGAATTAAACAAACAGACTGTGACCTGATAATGGTGCTGGGCCAAAACAACCCACATTTTTTCAGTTTTTTTTAATGGTGGGGTTACATAGTGTCAGCCAGATTTTATTTAATGCTTAAAATATAAAACCTAGAGACAGCATGCTACTAGCATGACATGCTTACCTATGCTCCCCAATTGGGGAACATACAGCCATCTGCAAAATCAGTCATACCCTCCAGGTATAGAAAAGGCAACATTTTACAATCGTTATTCATACAACAAGAAACTAAAGAAACTAATAATAGATTTTTTTTTTTTTTTTTTAAATACAAAATTGTAATTTAATGAAATAAATTGTTGCTTTTGAATTGTGGTTGTAAATAATAATAAGAAAAAATTGATATGCAAAACTGTCCGAGACACATTAGAGCACCTTTCCCATGAACAGTGGACCAAAATACCTGTCAACAGGTTTAGAAGTCTATTTGAACATTAGAGAAAACACTGATCGCCTCAAAATGTTGCTCAATAAAATTTTAGCTTTGGAGCCCCATCATGCTTGTTTTATTTTTTTATTTTTTGTGTTTGTTTTTAATATTTCTTTCAAACCACAATTCAAAGTCAATGTTGTGATGTTTATAGAATTTTTATTAAAATTTGAACTTTATTAAAATCTCACTATATCTTGTGAATTCTCTCGAGATTTCGTAACAGAACGATGAAATAGATCGATACCACGTTTTTAAATGTCAATATGATATCAGCATATGAAAATATTGTGATATTATAGTGTATCAATATTTTTTCACACCCCTAGTCTTTACAAGTTTCAAAGTCAGTAAAAAAATACGTTTTTGAGGAAGAAGAAGGTTTTTTTAAGACTTAAGAAACAGCAGCTGATCGGTTAAATATCAGTTAAATATTGGTGGGGTGGCCGATGTCCAATACTCAGTTTTAAGGCCGATACAGGCCGATACCGATAGGGGGCCTATTACATCGTGCATCCCTAGTTGTTACTGTATTTGTGACTCATTTTTGCAATATTCATCATTGTTAATGCAAAGAAATGACTGATTCTGACCAATAATCCCAGATCACAGGTGTACCTCTGGAGTCTCTGGTAACTGTGGTGAAACCAGGCCTCCCCACTACTGCAGACCTCTATGTCCTCCCACTGGACACTAAACCAGACAAGAAGAGTGTCTTTGTAGATAAGGTAAAAACAAACAGATACACAAATCTCTACCCAGAAATGAGAATTTTAGAGGCAGAAAAACAGTTTTTCTATTTTCATTCTTAAAAATTGTAAAACAACATTAAAACTTATAACCTTTTCTCACTCTTAGCGCATTCCAGCCATCGTGCAGGCTTTCAATGACAAAAACGTCAGCTTCATGGTCCGGGGAGGTCAGCGAGTGTTGGTGATGCTCGCCGACCCCAATGCAGGTATGCTGAGATTCTTCGATATAGTCTGTTTAAAACTGCCATCAAATATTTGAGTGATAACTGCATGCTATTGATTTATTTCCAATAAATAGGTCTAATTGCTAATGACTCATCACCTACAACGACAGAAAATGGTGCGTTCAGCAACAATATTCATACAGCTTTCCAAATGAAAGCACTCAACTTCATCACTGTCAGATTTCATTCCTGCGTCCTTCCCTTTCCCAGCTTCCTGACAAATCAAAATTTTCTCCTGTCCATGCCACGCTCTACTTTTTTACCCGATTACCCTTCACTGTGGTGTTGCTTCTCTGTGGAGGGATGATTCTAGAAAAACTTTAGTTGTTTTTAGCATCTTTTTTCTTATTTTTGTAACTTCTGTCCTTATACAGTATTTCTGCTCTTAAATTTTTTTATCTCTTATTCTGCTGATAAAATGCTCTTTTCACTGATACACTGTGTATTTGCCATCACTGCAGGCTACCATGGAGCAGCTGGAGGTCCAGGTGTTTGGGCTCTAGCTGTCATTTTCCTAATTAGCATCATTGCCACAGGCTCCTTCATCCTTTACAAGTTCAAAAGGTGAGCTATATTTTGTTAAAGAGATACTAAATGTAGGTTAGCCAATATAAATAACACTGGTATCCATCACTGACATGATTTCATTTTTTGCAAGGCTCTGATTTAGTTCTTAGTTCTCAGTCCATTGCTAATTTTGACACACATTACTATAAGAAGATCCAGCAGACTTCCTGTTGGTGGTGTAAGAACCTAATACACCTCACCATCTTTATGATCGCAATTACATCATAATTTCCCTTTGGGGATTAATGAAGTGTAAATTAAATTTATTTAAACTGGAAGTGTATATTGTAATTTTATTACAGTAGTACCCAACAGAGACCCTGAAAAAACATTCACAGCTGAGATTATAGCGATGGCAATGCTATATTTATGTATTTACTTGTATAAGATGAATCAGTTATACTCTGCGTGAAACACAAGAAAAGGGAGTAGACAGTGTGGTCAGTATTTATTTATATTCACTGGCCTAAAAACTAAAGCCCCCACTTGGATTTAACAAAGCAAATATGTATGAGCTTCCCATTGGATGATTACTGCATGGCCAATTATCTTTTAGCTGGCAACAAGGTGTTTAACCTGTCCAACACACTGTTAAAAACTGGAAGGATAGCGGGGATCCATTGTCTTCCAGGAAGAAATGTGGTTGGAAAAAAAATCCTGAGTGATCGTGATCTGTGATCACTTGAAATCAAAACAGTAGAACTCAGGCCATGTTTAATCGTGAAAGAAAGAATGTTTCCACGCACAAAATGTGAAGGAAACTCAAAGGACTGGGAGGCCTCAGCTTGCAGGGAGGATAAAGATTGGACTTCAGAGCAGGGCTACTCAATTTGGACCTACAAGGGCCACAATCCTGCAGGTTTTCCATGTCTCCCTGTTCCAACAAAAGTTAATGAGTCATTGTGCAGAGTTTGATTGGCTGTTGGATCTCTTTGATTTGAGTCGGGTGTGTTGGAGCAGGGACACATTGAAAACCTGCAGGATTGCGACCCTCGTGTGACCGGATTGGGGAACTCTGGTGTGTGGCCTTTGTAGAGCATACAGTTTTTGTTTTTTCTTTTATTTGGCAGATTTTGTGTCTTTTCCTGTGTGGATTCTGAATATGTGCATTAAATGTATTGCAATCAATCTGATATTTATCTAAGGTTGAAAGACCAGCCATCACTATCCTGTGAACCAGTAGCCTGACCATGTATGAGATAAACGGCAAGTCAGTCTGGCTCCCCTCCAATGGGAAATGATTTCTACTCCGACAAATATTTGACCCGACCAATCAGAGCACAGGAGACGGGACTCAATGCTCTAGCCATAACAATCATGATGGCGGCCACAGAGGAGCGACGATTTAATGTCACCCTTTCTGATGTTCTTAAAACCGCAACAACTTGCTGTTCTGAGGGCTTTCCTCTTACAGAAAGACTTTTGCGTCACTTCAGTGTTTCTCTGATTGGTTCTCTCCAGTTCAATTTGTTCCTGTTAGCCCCGCCTCTCGTCTCAAATTGGAAATGAGTCTGCAACAGGGTAAAACCCAGACAGAATTGCTGTGTATCTCATAAATGGCATTAGTCAGGCTGGCATGTCTTGTAGGAGCATTTTATTGACATGTTCAATTTTCTTTTAAATTTTGATTCAGCATGAGTCAGAATACAAGTTTTCCCAGCACTCCTACCTGCTAGCTACCTCAATATTAACATAGTGAATTGTGTACTACGTCCTAACCCCTTTAGTTTGCATGAAAATCCTGTTTATTGCCTGTGTATGACTCCGTATATGTAACTGCATGTTTTCTTTTGTTTACACCAACATCTCACCAATAGCACCTCCCCGAGTCCCAAACACGAATACTCACCGAAAAGTCACTTGAATTAAAATATGCAGTCCGAAACTACGGCCCCATCTCATGAAAACAACAAATCCCACAGTCCTTGGCTTAGGACTGAGGATGCCTATCCCCCGCTGTTTTTCAGAAAGCTTCCCGGAAGCCGCAACGTCTACGCCCAGATGCACAACGAGAAGGAGCAGGAGATGACCAGCCCCGTGAACCACAGTGAAGACACCCAGCACATCATCCAAGGCGAGGAGTTCATCGACGACGACCTGGACTCGCAGACTCTAGGTAACGCAGGAGGTAGCGCCGCCTTCCGATCCCTTATAAGGACTACCACTAACCACTGCTACTAAAACCCAAGCCACTAACACCAGCAGCTAACACACACCAAGGTACTGGAGGACTTCACTCTTTTCTTTATTATTATATCACTGCTAAAGATGTCTGAGCTTCAGCTGTGGTCACAGGGTGTTTTATGGTCATCACCAGAGTTAAACCTGGTCAATTACCTCCTGGTTACAAAATGAAACATCACATCTGTGTGCTGTAATAGCTGATAAAAAATCTCAACAGCTGGCAAATTTATAATACATATATTATTAAATTGCAATGACAAATCATAAAAAACAGTTTTGATGCTGACGATGGCCATAAAATGCTGCGATCAGGGATGTAGTGGAGGGGAAGAGACCACTATCCAGTTACTTTTGCTTATGGATGGTGTATTCTGAATTAGGGGTCTCACTACACATATGTTTGTATCACATATCAATTCTGTGTAATTTCTGCTTTTTCTTTTTAAAACAAATTTTGAGTTGAACAGACATTAAGTTGAAGAATATGTGTTTTCATGTCCATCAATCAGAACAGCCAGTATAAGACTTCCATCTCAGTGGGAATGAAAACATCTGAGTAAGTGTGATCAGATCAGAATCTTCTGATTGGTTTGTTTGCATGAAGCATTTTTATTCTGATCAGGTTTATAACCTGATTACTTGCATCCATGTAAACATGACTAACAATGAATAAACAGCTTGACCCAAATAATCAAACATCAATACAGTACATTTGCTATAGGAAGCCGAAGTCACGCCCCTTCTGGTGAGCCCCATGGGACCTTAGAAATAAAGAAAAAATATGAATGGAAGTCCATGGAGAGAAAATAATTTTTTTCTGGTCCCAGTCGTTCTCTGCCCTCTTTCCAGATATGTTGGTTATGGATTTAAATGAAAAAATTTCATGCAAAGAAAAAGATAAAATGCTTTGAAGAGCTTTGATTATTTCAGGTTTTACTTGAAGCCACTTTGTGGACTACAACTATCGTCGCAAGCGATGACATCGCCATTTGCAACTAGCATAAACAAGACCAACCATCATTCTATCGGTGTAATGAAAAGACTCGACATGTCCTGACTTATAATGGTTGTCACCTCTGTTGATGCCCCCCTTCCTGAAAAAAGGCATTGATGTGCCGGAGCAAAATTGCCATGCTAGTGCATCTTGGGCGGCTGGTGACACATATATAATATAACAATAGGATAATAATAATAATAATTTTTAATTCATTAACCCTGATGAGGAAATTGTGCTCTGCTTTTAACCCATCTCTAGTTTAGACCAGAAAGCAGTGGGCTGTCAAATGTAATGCCCAGGGGACAGTTGGTGAGGGGTTAGGGACCATTCTCATGGGCCCATAGGGGTTCACTAGAGTGCCATGTTAAGGACTCGAACCGGGGTTTTCCACACCAAAGACTGCGGCATTACCACTGGGCTCCCCAGTCCCACAACTAGACTCCCAAATACCCCCAACTAGGCTCCCCCCCCCCCCCACCCCCCCCCCTCAACTAGGCTCCCCAATTCCCTCACTAGGCTCCCTAATCCCTCCCAACTAGGCTACCCAAATACCCCCAACTAGGCTCCCCAATCCCTCCCAACTAGGCTCCCCAATTCCCTCACTGGGCTCCCTAATCCCTCCCAACTAGGCTACCCAATCCCCCATATTGCTCGTAATGAGAGCTTCTAAGTAGATGGGCATGTCTTTGCCCCCGCATATTCTAACAATTCCATTTTTTATTCTAATTGGATGAAAATGACGTTAACGTCGACAAGCACCTGCTGGTCCCTAAATTAGTTTGTGATATCAGCAAATATAATATTATCCTTTGGTTCCGTATATTTTATCGTGGTTTAGCGTGTGATGGACACCCCTGTTCTGAATACACACACACACACACACTGATCATTTGTCATAGTTATAGAAATACAGATAATCTAAAGTCAAACTTTATGTCTGATTGGATTTAATTAAAGAACGGAGGAACTCTTTCACCTGCCACTACATCGCTCAACGTGACCAACAGTTTTAACAGACTTAAGCTTTTTCATGTTACTTTTGCATGAATATTATGCTAATTCAAAGATTGCTTGTGCATGTTTTTAACCTTTAACATTAGAAGAGTAAATCCAAACTTCCCCAGCCATGTTTTTCATTTAAAATCAAAAACCTGCCAGGAGATGTTTGGTCTCCCCACATTGATTTTAGTTGTTTGGAATTCCTCCTCAGATTATTTTACTGACCCTTTGTAAATGTTACTCAGAAATGATTGATTGACTTCTGTGTTTGCTTTGATTTGAGTGATTTTGATGAAGAACTTGATGAGGCATCTGTAAAGGGATACAACACCCACAGAATGATGTGCCTTCATTTTCTACTCACCCTCATGCTGAGCAACACTCTGGAGAACATTTTTAATACAAATCTGGGCATTAAAAAGCTCCCCTTTCAGCCGACTGCCAGCCACTTACCAGCCACTTGTCTACTAATTCAATCGCACAGAGAAATGCCTGTGTGCCCAGGGGAAACGATTTCAGAGCATAAATGAATGCCCAGAACAAGGACATTTCCACACGCCAAGTTTGAACACTGTACGTGATCACGTATTTGCAGGACAAATCTTCAGCCAGTTCTAGTGCAGTGATGGTGCACTATTACTGCACCACTGGAGATCGTCAGTCATTGCAGCTGGAGATCAGACAGGTTTTTGTTTTCCCCCAACTTTCATTTAATGGAGTTCACCGGCGACTGAACCAAAAAGGTCCATAAAGGTCCACAAAAATTTGGCAATATTCCTCCATACTGCTCGTCCAATGTAATCCAAGTGTCCTGATTGGGTAGCGTCCATAATTTACGCGAAACAGCATCATTTAGTATATTTTTATAGCCTAAACAGTAGTACATCATACTTGCTTTATGCACGTTAATGCAAGTTCATGTTTAGGCTATAAGAATACACTAAATGATGTTGTTTTGAGTAAATTCTGGACGCCACCCACTCAGGATACTTGGATTACATTGGACGAGCAGTATGGAGAAATATTGTCAAGTTTTTGTGGCCTTTTATGGATATTTCTGTTTCAGGCACCAGTGAACTCCATTATTTGAATGTCGGCGGATAACTAAACCCCACCCCCCACCCCCCAGATCTCCAGCTGCATTTGAGATATTAAAAAAGTGCTCCAGAGTCTTGCTCAGCATGAGGGTGAGTAGAAAATGAAGACACATCATTCTGTGGGTGTACTATCCCTTTAACTTGAGTGAAGCTCAGCATGTCTGGATTGATTTCAGCTCATTTCTCATTGGCTTATCTGTTTCTAATCTTCACCTGTCTGAAGGCAACCACTCAGGTGTGGTCCTGAGCGTCAACTCCAGAGAACTACACAGTTACCTGACCAGCTGATGGCTGCCATGGCAACGCTGATGAGCTAGCCCAGCCAAGCCGAGCCAGCTAACGAGCACAGGGACTCTGCCTTCTTCCTCCTCTCTTCTCTCCTTTTCTTTTTTTTTTTATTTTATCCCCACCCACCCCCACCCCCCGGACACTTCACCTCCACTCCATGGCCTCTTCAACCCCTCAACTTTGTACTTAACATCACTTCAAGCTCCTTACTCTCCTACCACCACCAACACCTATTGTTGATTGGGGTCTTGATGGCTTATCTGTGTCTGTGAGAAAAAATAATAATCTGTGCACAAATATTCTGCCACTTAACACTCTTAGAACCAGTCAAGGAGAGTTGGACCATCTAAACTAGCAGCTACTCAAGCTGGCTGCATCCAAAGACGTGTTTCTTAGCACTAAATGTGGACTGCACTAAGGTAGAGAAGTTAAAGTAAAGACAAGACAGTTTTATCCTTCACATTATAGTTTTCTTCCTTTTCCCCATGAATGATCACTAAACCTCTCTCTAATTAAAGGCAATAATAATGATCTTAATGGAATGTACAATATGAGAAACCCTCGGGAATCTGCATATGATGAGTATGCATGCAAACACAAGAGGGCGGTGTTGCACTTTCTGAAATCTCCACTCACTTCTCAGCTTCTCATGACACTGTATGTTCACACAGCTTCGTTCATTCTCCGTCATTCTGATCCATCCTGGTTTTTTATTTAAAAATGACCCGTTTTCAGCAGATTGGTGTTAAACGTTTTAAATTAGTGCCACCTCCGTCTGTCCCATGGTGCCTGAGGCAGCAGATTGTTGGTCTGCCCGGTGACATTACCTTTCATCCCGTACGGTTACGTCTGAAAACACAACTTCCCTTACTGCTCCTCCTCCTCCTCCTCACAGTTTCTGGGTGGGAGCAGACTCTGTCCTCAGGAGACGAAGGTTGCCGTCATGGAGAGAAGGTGTAGCCCATGTTTTCTGTATCAGCCTATATTAGGCGAAAGCCCGCGGTGGAATCGTGTCTCCTTTAAAAGTTTGCTTTGTTTAATGTAAATGTGTAAATATGAGCGGTGAACTCCACTTTGTACATATTTCCTGTTGACATGTGTGTGAGTGTTTTACACAACTACCAAAACACATGATATTGTTTCTTTTTTCTCTTTCTGGAGTGATTCACAACGAGTTTCACCAGTGTCATTTTCGCTTGCTTCACATCTTTCTTATTTGTCTCATTAGTGAGTTATCACAGTCTTCATGTTAACTGGAAATAATTTCATTGTCTTACACAGACATTCACAGCTACTGTATACAGTAATGACTATATATATATATATATATATGGATATTTTTGATACACATGTCAGGTTTTGCCAGTATGTGTAAACACTGGTTAGTGTTTCTGTTGCCTTTTGCTGAAGTCTTTTCTTTTGTTTGATTGCACTAATGATGTAAAAAAAGAGAAAAAAGTTGCCGTTGCTGAAGCAGCTGAGCAGTTCTGCAAGCTCCGAATCCAGCGGTCTCTGGACCAAAGGCCTCAGAGACCACCACCATCTGGACCGCTCTTTGGTTGGATTGCATTCACTCATTCTGGTTTACAACTTAATTCAACTTTTGTACATATTCTGCTCATGTTCAGCTTGTTCTTAGTTTTGTAGTGATGTGTCGTCATTGTGTTAACGCCCCCGTAGATGGAGAACGTGGGGGGGGGGGTTATGATATTCTGATGTAAAAGTTAAGGAGTTTCACAGATGATGACACTGACTGTGTGATTTGTACCACGCTGCTTTCCTTTGGTTTGGTTTGGTTTTTTTCCTCTTTTTACTGGTTTGTTTGATCTCTTGATTTTGTCTATTAAAAACAATTGTGTCCTCTTCAGGAAGCATCGTACACTGAACCTGCATCCTGAAATAAATCACTCCCATAACTTGGACGTCTGCTTGTGTTTTTTTCGGCTGACTTTAAAGGTACAGCATGTAAGACTTACTGACATCTAGTGGTAAAGATGTGTATTTGAAAGAAAAGATATTTTCTTTAAAATGACTTCCTATTCCAAGCACTGTTGTGAATGTATGGTGGCCGTTAGTGGCCAAAATTCTCCCAGACAAAGATGTTTTCATCTGTGAGGAGATCCAGGGGTCTCAGGTGAAGTTATGACTGTACTATGAGTAAGTACTTTTTGTCTTTTAAGGCACTACTTATCCCAAACAGTCTTTAACTCCCATTTAAAAAAGCTGGTAGAGCAGTTTGAAAGTTCAGAGGGTTCTTACTTCACACACATTGTTTTGTCCATTTAGAGACATCCTAGTAAAAATGGTGGAACAAATATGGCAGCCTCCATATGTGCACCACCCAACAAGTAGATATAAATGATTCATTCTACAAAAATAAACATATAACAGCTAACCTAGTGCAGTGATTATACATTAATAGAAAACAGTTTTGAATTATATGTCACATTTTTCTGCCATTGAACTTTGATTTTCAACATACTGTACCTTTAAGGGATAGTGTGTAACTTTTGACCACGAGGGGCATTAAACCCAGGGCTCTCCACAAGGTCTTAGATTTACAAATCTGCATTTAATACCTTAAAAAGTAATCAAATTTGACAGTTGTGGGCTTAAATTTGAAATGGTAGGTCTTAAATTACTTTGTGCTCCAACAGATTTCCATCACTTAAAAAAAAATGGCGGCAAAAAAAACCGTAACCACATGTTTTCCCCAACCTATAAATCTTGACTGTCTTTATATTAGCCAATCAGGAAGAGGTTAGGGTGGGTCTTTCACAGCCATCACCTATCAGCCTGAGGTTTGTGTGTTTACATAACCATCTTGTCTACCTTTTGGTAAGAAAATTTCAAACTGTGTACTAATGATAGATTTAGGTAATGATGACCAGAAGTAGTTCTTCAATTTATCTTTTTTGAAGCATCTTTGTAAATGTAGAGGATTCTGTGTTTTTGCCAGTGTGGCTGTGAATAGGCATTAAATTTGGTTCCAGTTGGTCCTAAAAAGTCTTAAATTTAACTTGTTGGGGGGGGGGGGGGGGGGGGGGGGGGGGGGGGGGGGGGGGGGGGGGGGGGGGGGGGGGGGGGGGGGGGGGGGGGGGGGGGGGGGGGGGGGGGGGGGGGGGGGGGGGGGGGGGGGGGGGGGGGGGGGGGGGGGGGGGGGGGGGGGGGGGGGGGGGGGGGGGGGGGGGGGGGGGGGGGGGGGGGGGGGGGGGGGGGGGGGGGGGGGGGGGGGGGGGGGGGGGGGGGGGGGGGGGGGGGGGGGGGGGGGGGGGGGGGGGGGGGGGGGGGGGGGGGGGGGGGGGGGGGGGGGGGGGGGGGGGGGGGGGGGGGGGGGGGGGGGGGGGGGGGGGGGGGGGGGGGGGGGGGGGGGGAAAAAAAAAAAAAAAAAAAAAAAAAAAAAAAAAAAAAAAAAAAAAAAAAAAAAAAAAAAAAAAAAAAAAAAAAAAAAAAAAAAAAAAAAAAAAAAAAAAAAAAAAAAAAAAAAAGAAAAAAAAAAAAAAAAAAAAAAAAAAAAAAAAAAAAAAAAAAAAAAAAAAAAAAAAAAAAAAAAAAAAAAAAAAAAAAAAAAAAAAAAAAAAAAAAAGGAAAAAAAAAAAAAAAAAAAAAAAAAAAAAAAAAAAAAAAAAAAAAAAAAAAAGAGAAAAGGAAAAAAAAAAAAAAAAAAAAAAAAAAAAAAAAAAAAAAAAAAAAAAAAAAAAAAAAAAAAAAAAAAAAAAAAAAAAAAAAAAAAAAAAAAAAAAAAAAAAAAAAAAAAAAAAAAAAAAAAAAGAAAGAAAAAAAAAAAAAAAAAGAAAAAAAAAAAAAAAAAAAAAGAAAAAAAAAAAAAAAAAAAAAAAAAAAAAAGAAAAAAAAAAAAAAAAAAAAAAAAAAAAAAAAAAAAAAAAAAAAAAAAAAAAAAAGAAAAAAAAAAAAAAAAAAAAAAAAAAAAAAAAAAAAAAAAAAAAAAAAAAAAAAAAAAAAAAAAAAAAAAAAAAAAAAAAAAAAAAAAAAAAAAAAAAAAAAAAAAAAAGAAAAAAAAAAAAAAAAAAAAAAAAAAAAAAAAAAAAAAAAAAAAAAAAAAAGAAAAAAAAAAAAAAAAAAAAAAAAAAAAAAAAAAAAAAAAAAAAAAAAAAAAAAAAAAAAAAAAAAAAAAAAAAGAAAAAAAAAAGAAAAAAAAAAAAAAAAAAAAAAAAAAAAAAAAAAAAAAAAGAAAAAAAAAAAAAAAAAAAAAAGGAAAAAAAAAAAAAAAAAAAAAAAAAAAAAAAAAAAAAAAAAAAAAAAAAAAAAAAAAAAAAAGAAAAAGAAAAAAAAAGGAAAAAAAGGAGAAAAGGGGGAAAAAAAGAAAAAAAAAAAAAAAAAAAAAGAAAAAAAAAAAAAAAAAAAAAAAAAAAAAAAAAAAAAAAAAAAAAAAAAAAAAAAAAAAAAAAAAAAAAAAAAAAAAAAAAAAAAAAAAAAAAAAAAAAAAAAAAAAAAAAAAAAAAAAAAAAAAAAAGAAAAAAAAAAAAAAAAAAAAAAAAAAAAAAAAAAAAAAAAAAAAAAAAAAAAAAAAAAAAAAAAAAAAAAAAAAAAAATATGTAGGAACCCTGTAAACCTTTAACTTCCCACATGCCACACAAATGTCGTAAAATTAAACAGTTTCTATCTGTGTTTTGGAATCGTGTTAGACAGTTTTCATTAGCTGATAACGAAGTTGGAATTTGCTCAAAAGTTCAATAGAAAATCCGGTGAGAGACTACTATCCTGCAACTTTTCCATGCATCCCTCTCCAACACACCTGAATCAAATGGCTGAACCCCCCTCATGTGCATGTCAGTCAGCTCTGCAGAGGCCTAACGAGCCATTCATTTCATACAGGTGTGTTAGATGCATCTAAAAGTTGCAGGATAGTAGCTCTCCAAGACTTCGGTATCACTGCTGGAGTAAGACATGAGAAAAGGTGAGTCTATATTCCGTAATAAGACAGTCACAAAGATCAGATTTAGAATTTGTTTTATTCACGATTAATATTACTTTTATTTAACACTTCTTTCAGAAATTCTGAGAAATCTTTATCACTGAATAATATACATTCAATAAAATTATCTGTATAAGTAAAATAATAGAATAAAAACCAAACCAAACATGATCTTAATGTCTTTCTATCATTGGGGAAATAATTAAAAAACCCAGAAAAACTCCTTATCAACAAGTGTCTGATATTTTGACATCCA
The DNA here is from genome assembly GCA_023101725.1 of Atherinomorus stipes. Taxonomy (NCBI): domain Eukaryota; kingdom Metazoa; phylum Chordata; class Actinopteri; order Atheriniformes; family Atherinidae; genus Atherinomorus; species Atherinomorus stipes. Next base: position 569,334 of record JALJCO010006234.1, read on the forward strand.
TGAGGTTGAAGACAAATTGTCCAGCAGATGGCAGCAAAGACTTAGACAAGTGATCCCTGAAAGCATTTGCAAACAAATAAGCAAAGTTTAATGACTAAATGATAAGTAAATTAAAAAAAAACTCTTCATTTGGATTAGGAAGCTGCCTGATAAATAATCTGCAGCATGTTTAGATGGATATACGGCGCTGGTCCACATGAATTGATTAAATATTCAGAGCGGAACTGTTTTAGTACGTCATGATCAGTTATAATGAATAAAGTTTTAAGGCAGCTTTACACTGAACAGGTGTTTCTAAGGTCTGACATTAATGAATAAGTTCCCCCTGAGCTGTGTACCTTCCCATGATTTGCTGCATTCTTGTCACTCAATTTGGGACAATATATTTATGTCAATGACAATTTCTTCAATAACTGATTTGACATTTTATATAATCCCATCTTGACTGCAGTGAAATAATTTTATTTAAAATGTGAAAGGTAAAATCAGTAAAATATGTAGATTTTTAGAAGAGGGGCTGTGACTGGTCAAAATACGATGGAAAATGTAGGTAACTCCTGTCCCACTGATTGTCTTCTGTCTTTGACACTGCAGCCAATCTAAATAAGCATAAAACCAATGAATGACTGTCAATGCTGCAGCAGCTGAAACAAGCAGATAAAGCAGCAAGAAAATCAGAATGTCAGCCCACTCTGAAAGAAGAAAAACTCAGTTTCATTTTCCCTCACCTCTTTTATTGTTTTTTTTTTTTTGTCTTTTATATGCTAAACAAACAATGAAACAATAAAACAGAAAAGCATGCATTTTTCCATTTTAAATTAACTGTATCAAGCATGGCTGTGTCAAAAACAGGATACAACGGATAATATGAGAAAAGCATTTTAAAGATTTACAAAGGAGACAGAACGTGTCATTGCATCATCAAATGATCTCAGAGTTGCAGACTTCCTTCAAACAGCCTTAGATATTTTTTTTAATTCCCTACATCCTTGTTTGGGTGGGTTTATTGAACTTCAAGGGTTTTATCTTGATACAGATGTCACAGTTGCTACTTGATCCTTCCAAACACCGTAAATCTATAGCTGCAGACACTCTTCCACATCTTCCAGTAGTTTAGTCTTAACAGATAAATTAAAACATCTGAAATGACACAACATACATTTATAAACTTAAAATTATAACTAATGTTTATATTACTCTACAGGTTTGACAGGTTTAAAGACTGATTATGAGTTCAACTTATGATCTTCAAGGCAACTTCATGCCTAAAGTGCATCTAAAAACGGAAACTGTGAACAAGAGCCATGTACAGTTAACCCTTTAAAGGCCACTGACTGAAATCTTTGGCAATTCAAAATTTTAACCATAAAGTGCTTTTGTGATATTTCCTAAAATGACAGCAGTAAATGCTCAGTAGTAGAAGTTCACTTTCAAGTTTATGTTTAAATCTAATCTCAAAGTCTCAGGGATATACCCTGATTTTAATCAGGGAGAGACCACATTGGGAGAACTTCATGTGGTTCTGTAATTTCCTGGAGAAGCACTGAAGAGGCATTTTGTTCAAATTAAGAGATCAAATAGCTTATGGTTTTTTTTTATCCTGTAACGGTTTTTTAAGAAAAAGAAAAAAACAGACACACAACATATGTTAAGACTTTCAGAGAAATAAAAACATAATGAACATAAAAACAAGGAAATGTAGATATATATAGCTGATATACAAATAAAGAAAGGCATGTGCAGGTTCGGAGCAGCCCTGATATGAGGGGAGAGGTCCTTCTCCTCTTTCCTAAATCCCCTGGATAGCTCCAGACTTCATTTGTGAATCACTACATCCTATTATGAACTCCGTAATACTGGATTGTTTTACATCTTCATGCCTGAAACATATCGAGCTGGAACAACGTGAGGAAACTAACTGAAGGTCACAAAGCAAACAGATTTGCTCCGGTTACTTTGATCCATTATTTTCTAGGAGGACTGGGAATGCCCACAGGCATGCTGGGAGATGTAGTGATACAGGCTCACAAAACTGAGCTTTCACTTAAATGTAGATTATTAATTTGGTTTAAAGGAGCCCTACCATGAAAAATGGACTTTCATGAGTTTTTTACCGTGTTGGTGATATATACTCATAAAAACTTTTTAAGTTGTTATTTATCTTTATTCATGCATATTTGGGTAATCTATTTGGGAAAACCACCAATCGCCAGCTCAATGCTAACCGTTAGCCTATGATTTACTTGTCAGGGGTCTCTGTGCCGCATGTGGGCTTCTTCAAACTCCCATTTAGAGTCGGGTCAGGCAGATGCAGCTCCATAACATGGAAGTACATTTTATTCCTTTGATCAGAGTCTGATTATCCATCAGTGTTAAAAATATCATACCCATGTGAGTTATCAGGACGATGTTGCATCAAAATCTGTAATCCTTCAGAATGTGTGTCTGTTCCGAGCGACGTCATGAAATGGGCGTAAAACATGTCAAGATTGGTTGAGAGCTTTGGGGGTTCAGTCAACCGTCTTACTTCCACGTTGGAAAATTAGACACATACAAAACACTAATACATTAGTTTCTATATCGGGGAGGGGGCTCATATTTAGCTTATATTTCTGGAATTGACTTTATTTATCTGATCCATCTCTACCACCTGGTTTGGGTCTGTAATGCCAAATTAAGTAAGGGATAATGTATGGAACGCAGGTCATTATCGGGAAATACTGACTGACGGGGCGAATGCAGAGCTTATACGGCTACTTGCAAAAAATGTAATTCAAATTAAAGTCTTCTATTTTTGCAACGGTCCAATAACTTTCTTATGTTTTAAGCGAAGAATAAAATAGTTCCCACAGTCAAGGACAGGTCGGGGGGAACTTGTTGCTTAGCAACATTTGTTAGTTGAGTCACTGTGGCTGGAATTCGTGCTAGCTCCTTTGGCTAGCACCTTTTTATCATTTGATCCTGTTTGTATGTCAACAGACTTTCAAGAAGTCTTTTGTATCATTGATTTGTTTGAATAAAGATTGGGAAAAAAAACAAACATTGGCTAGCACCAGCTATTCCTCTATTTTGAACTGCACATGTCCTCCTCAGCTGTTCTGATGTTTTACTCTAAGAATAAAATAGTTCCCCACAGTCAGGGCACCTGTTGCTTAGCAACATTTGTTAGGTGAGTCATGGTGGCTAGCACTGGCTATTTCTGTAAGCTAAACTGGACATTTCTTTCTCTGCTGTTAGCTGTATGCGTCTTACTGCTGGTCTTCTTTTTGTCTCTTTCGTTTTGGAGAGGGTGAATCCTTAAACTCAGCTTTGACCCAGCGCTCAAAATCTCCACACTCACCGAAGATGTTCAAATTAATTGAAGTCATCCAATTTTGGTCATAAGGTGTCGCCAACGGTGTGTTTATTGCTTGCTTGCTGTTTTTTGGGGGTTTTTTTGCAGTTCAGTGACCGGACTACTTGCGATGCGGAGGGATATTAGAATCACCGTAAGACCACAGGTTAAAACAGAAAAAAAAGATTTGTTGCTATTGATAGTGGTCATTATATTGTTTCAGGGGTCATTATACTAAAATAATGTCCGCTGGAACGTTGGGAAAACCCATTCAAGTCAACAGAGCGTTCTACAGCATTATAAAGAGCCGGATAATAAGAGTTTGTAATCCATCACCGTTTCCAGTTCTGATGACTCCACATCACCGTGGTAACCACCTGAGGAGACAAGCAGATATAAATGTGAGTGATGACTCTTCTATGAACCCTCCCCTACAATCAGCCCAAACCTCTTCATCTCTGTTCATCATCTGCCTCCCTGATCTCTGTCTGTCAGGCTACTACAGTCAGTGACATCCACAACTTTTCATTGACTTTGTGGCTCATAATATTCATTTTGACTGCATAGTTTCTGCTTCTAAAGTCTTTTTCTTAGTCAGATCCTGTTTATAAAAATCTGATGATCATCTACGACAGCAGAGTCTTACCTAATTATTCAAGGCCATGCTGACAAAAGCGGAAGCTTCACATTTACATCCGACCGCTGCTTGTCCTCTTTTAGCTCCACCAGAACAATCCTAGAAGTTAAAAACAAAACAGATGAAGTTCAGACTTTAGAAGAGCAGCACTAACTCCAGAAACAGAGGCTCTGTAATTCAATGAAGACATTCAGACTGAACATGTTTACAGGTTTTATCAGGGTTTTAATGACGACATAACAAAAATAGTTCAGTCTCACATATAAGCAATGATAAACAGCTCCTAGTGAGGCGTACCGGGACGCAGCTCTCCCCGTCTTTGTCACACAGCCTCAGTTTGCAGTGCAGGTGGACGTCACCAGAGCTCCCAGTAAACTTCCCAGTGAAGGAGAAGTAGATGGAGGTTCCCCTCCCGTTTTTCTCCACCTTCACCGTCTGGTCAGCAGTGTTGGCACAGCTGCTCAAAAACAGGAAGATACTTTTCTCAGGCTCCCATTGCAACCATCAGAAACCATCCCAGTGAGCAGCTACCACGTCTCAGTGTGTCTCACCCGTTCTGGATCAGGTTGTATCTCGGAGTGCTGGAGGATGATTCCTGGTCAGTTGCCCAACAGGAATCTGCTACCACGGTGATTTGGTCCGCTCTAGGCCCTTTGATCTCTAGCGCCACCCGGATCTTCTGCACTTTCGTCACATCAGTGTTGGAGGCCACAGCTTGTGCACGGTTGGCGTCGGTGTAGGCCTTCACGGTTACATCGTAGTTCCACTCTCCAGATGTGATGAAGGCCACTGTCTTCATCTCTGACAGAACGTGGTTGCAGGAGAAGTCGACGTTGACTTGCTTATGACGAGTGATGATGTCAGAAGGGTTGTTCTGAGCCATAACGGTGTTCTTGTAGGTGACCTGGCCGTCGTTGACCTGCAGGGTCAAACATCCAGATAGAACTGAATAAGCTCTGGGTGTCAAGGGCGTCATGTTTACATGCAAAATCATTGGCTGTTAGGCGTGGCACATTTTGAGATTTTGAGCATTCGATGCATGTCACATGCATCATAGGTGGCGGACACAGGAGTTGGACAATCTGAATTTTGGCAGCTTGACGCAGGCCATCAACCAATCAGAAAGACTTAGTGTCGTGACTCAAAGACACATTTTTTGACAGAACAGGAAATACAGAGAACACAGGGAATCTCTTCACTCTACGAAGACAGTGGATAAACTGAGATCTGCATCTGGTCCCGGGTTTCTGAACGGCAGTTTGATGACCTGCTGTCCCGTTTAACTAAAAGCTGAAAGCGCCCATTGTCAGCGTGCAGCTCCTAGAGTAAATGGTGAAACTCATTAAACTACACTCCCTACACAACATGCCCAACTTCGCAACGCACCTCTGGGTCTGCGGCTGAAGTTGGGTACACTTGGAAGAACTCAGGGAATCTCTTCACGTTACGACAGGGGTGTCCAGCTCCGCTCCTCCAAGGGCCACAATCCTGCTGGTTGTCTATGCCTCCTGCTCCAACATACATGACTCAAATTAGTGAGTCATTGTGCAGAACTTGATAGGCTGTCAGATTCGTTTAATTTGAATCAAGTGTGTTGGAGCAGGGAGGCATAGGAAGTAGAGGTGGGCGGATCGATACCAATATCGATATTATCGATACCAACGCTGGTATTGATATTGAACGATACTCGTGTAAAAAGATCGATACTCGAGCTTGTTTTTTCCCTCTCCCGCACACACTCACTGCTGCGCAAACCGATTAATAAAAGTCTGGAGTAGCGCTGCGCTGTCACAGAGCAGGGAGCAGCACTCCCCCCCCTCTTGTCATTAGTTGTTGCACCATCACATGGCTCAGCAGCGGCAGCCAAACAGCCTTGTAGGTCGGCTCAGCCTCGCCCACGCACTCAGCGCTCTCCTTTCCTCGAGACGGCGGAGTATCGAAATGACGAAGAGAAGCGCCGTTTGGCTTTATTTTATTACAGAAAGTGGAACGATGGCGAGCTGTAGCTATAGATTGCAACGGGGCTGTTAAATACAGTAAAAACACAACAAACCTCTACACGCACATGGAAACCCACGCAGTAGAAAACACGGAGCTGCAGGAACAGAGACATTATAAAATGAAATTGAGAGTGGTCATCTTCAGCATCAGTTCATATTACTTTTTCAAAGTGCATGTTACTTAAGTCAAATGCTACTGGAAAAACTAAAAAATATAATTAAGACATTGAAATAATCTGGTACATTTATTCCATCGAAAAATGTTATCTAACATTAGATAAAGCTTTGATTATTCCAAAACAGGGATATTTATAGAATCACTTAAATGCAACAGGCAAGTGCACACAGTGCAAAATTATACATAAGGATTGAAAGATATAATATCATAAGAGGCGGACTAGTAAAAAACTAGATTAATGATTTTCTGGAATTGAAACAAATATACTAAATATGATACTGCTCAGACTCGATTGCACATAAGTACCCTTTTGTGTTACGTGTGAAATAAATACAGAATGATTACATACAGGTACTATAGTCCATTATTATTTCCAGATTCCCAAAGAGCTGAGTTTAACGAAATTCTATCCTTGGTCTTTTTGGATCCTTTGGATCTGCGAAGCTTAACTATGAAAAAGTATCGGTATCGGTATCGATATCGGCGATACTGGCCCTGTATTTACTTGGTATCGGATCGATACCAAAATTCCTGGTATCGCCCAGCTCTAATAGGAAGCCTGCAGGGTAACCGCCCTTGAGGACCGACTCTGTACACCCCTGCTTTACGGTGCGTACACACCAAACGCAATTTGGGCGTTAAGGGCATCAGGTTTACATGCAAAGGCAATGGCTGACGTGCGTCGAGGAGGCGTCGAAAACCCTGTGGCGCGTTACACAGGCGGCAGACGCTGGAGTTGGAAAATCTGAACTTTGGCGTCTTGACGCGGGGTGTCGACCAATCAGAGCGACTCAATGTCATGACACAGACACACATTTTATGACAGGATGGGAAACACGCAGAAGAACCAGGGGAATCTCCTCTCTCTCTGAGGACAGAGGAGGATAAACTGTGATCTGCGTCCGGTCCCGGTGCTTGAACGGTGGTTTGATGACCTGCTGTCCTGATGGGATGTACTGGGCTGATAATGCTGCCCCGCATCGAGACAGCGGGACGTTAAACTGGGCTGGATCAGACAGCTGAAAGCGCCCTTCACCAGCTCCTGGAGTAAATGGTGAAACTCATCACACTCAGAACACCTGGAATTATCTGGTGAACCAGACACGGAGCAGAGACATCCGACGACGACGTTCCCTGCTTTATTTATCACATAAAGCCGAGCCGCTCTCTCTCCTGCACCTGTCATGGTGCAGACAGACAGGTGACAGGAAAAAGAAAAAGGAGAAGCTCCTCCCGAGGCGCGTCGAGCGCGCCTTGGCTGGGCATCCCTCGCCACGCGCCAGGGGCATCAAGAAGCTGGAAATCAAGCGTCTGACTATTCAGTGACCAAGCGTCCAACTTTTGGCATCAGGTGCGATTTTGACGCCAAAATCACGTTTGGTGTGTATGCACTGTTACGACGACACTGGAGGAGAAACTGTAATCTGGGTCCAGGCCTGGGTTTCTGAATGGTGGTTTGATGACCTACTGACCCGATGTGGGACAGCCGGTCATCAAACTGGGCCGGATCAGATGAAAGCAGCTCTGAAAGCACCCATCATCAGCATGCACCTCCTGGACTAAATGATGAAACTCAAACTCAGAATGTCTCTGAGCAAACTGATGAATCCAGACACGGCACAGAGATGCTGACGACATCGTTCTCCGTCCTTGTGGAGCAAATAAAGCCAAGCAGCTTCTTAGTTTCATTCCCCATTGTACAAAGACACAGGCAAAAGGAAAACAACCAGGTCCAGCTCTTGTAGAAAGTTTTGGTCTCTGGATGTCAAGCGTAGGGACCAGCGTCCAACTTTGGCCGTTTTTTTACGCTCATATCACATTTGTTCTGATCACACTAAAGCTGGATTTATACTCATGCATTGCCTACTTAACCGCCGTAGACTTCACGTTGGCTCTGCGTAGGTCCGCAGAGATGTGGAAGTACTCCCTTGTGATTGGTCAGTATGGTTACATGCCTCTGGATGTTTCGGTTTTGTAGCTGAATGAATCAATTACGGTCGCTATTTTTGCTTTGAAAGAGGAAATCCTTGCCAGAGCTGAAGCGAACCATCAGGGCAAAAAATAACTTCACCCTGTGGAGTTTCCTGGTTAATAAAAGCCGTGCTATCACTTGCAGATCTGGAAAAGAAACTACAGCACGATGCCATAGCCCTATGCTCAAGTAAAAGCACACGCTGCCTCTAGAGATGCACCGATCCAGATTTTCCCGATCCAACCTGGCGATACTGATACCTGGGCTGAGTGTATCAGCCGATACCCGATACCAATCCGATACTACTGTTGAATGAATGAACTGTATACCTTGCCATGTGAGTGAAGGAATCAGGCTAGACATAAACATATAGACTGATTTTTTAAAAAGTAACAAGTTAACATAGATATAAATGTACTTAATTTTATTAATTAACAAATAAAGTGTACATTTATCATGATATGAATGAAAACATAAAAGTCTGGATCAGAGTGCTAGATTGGTCACATTCATCTGATATCTGATCCAGCTAATTTATCAATCTCGGAGCAGATATCCGATCCAGGTATCGGATCGGTGTATCTCTAACTGTCTCTGCATCAGCTATGCAGGCCTGACTGGACGCAGACCCCCTGCGAGTATAAATCCAGATATCAACTGAAACTCAGAAGAGGACCAACACGAAATAATACAAGATCCAGAACTGGAGAAGAGCAGGAGAAGCTCAGCACAATGCTGGAGGTTGAGGCGAGGACCCACCGTGATCACTGCTCCACACGTGTTGCTGCTGTCAAAGCTGAACGTCACCATGCCGCTCTCCTCGTCCATCTCACCCTTGCAGCTCTCGTCACGCAGGTGTAAGAGAGAGTAGTCGATGTTTTTCTCCCTCAGGAGACAACCAACCAGACGGACTGAAGCAGAGTTCTGCGTGCAGACCGTTGCATCTCCTGAAAATGACAATAATGATGAAAAGAAACACTTTAATGTTTTCCTTCAATCATTCAGTCCTGTTATGTTGCCGTCACAGCTGTCGTACCCAGAGTGTTAGACTCTCTGTAACTGGAGGCAAAAACGGCTCTACAGAGGCAGTCAAGTTGACCTTTGACCTCGCCACAGAACTCATGATCTCTGCAGACCTGGTTCTGGCAAAAGGCCTCAGGAGGAGCTGCAGGAAGACATATTGGTGAAGGATTTTAACATAAGAGCTATAAAGACAGAGGTTGATTTAGATGAAGGAGCTCAGATCTTACAGCACTCAGCCTTAGACCACCAGTTCTCCAGGGGGCATTTTTCAGGCTGCAGGCTCTGGCGTAGGCCCACAGGAACTGACACCTGAGACCGTCCACCGCAGGATATCTGCACAAAGTGTGTCTGCAGGCAGTGATGTAGGGAGCTGGATCCACCACGGTGTTGCAGGAGGAGAAGGGCTCCTCCTTCAGGAGGCTACAGCTGCTCCACACATGGAGAAAAAGCATGAGATCAATGAACTCATCAGTTCCTTTATGATGATCTTCATCTGTGATGATGTCATCATGTCGCATGACTTCTGTGATGTAAGTAAAACAGCAGAAGATGTTTTCTGCTCACCGTTCAGTCATCATGGGGCAGTCGATGGTGCTGTCAGCAGCTTCAGTGTACCGAGTCTCACAGCTGCAGGAATACACCACACAAGTTCAGGACCACTGCTCTGCTCTGGACTATTCATACACCACAAAATAGATCTGAAAGTCCTCCATCAGGCAGCAGCAGAGCAGCAGACAGTCTGTGGGAGGACTTACCTGGAGGACATGTCCTCAGAGAGCTTTGCACTTGAAAAGCTGCTGGAGTTTCCACATAGACCATTCAGAGATGATCCAGCAGGCACTGAAATGGTTCAGGACAGAAAGTGAGGCGGAAAATCATCAAACAGCAGCTCATTAAAGAGCAGAATCCACTCTGTACCTTCCATGTGGATTTGTACTGTGTTTCCATCAAAGAAGACAGAAACAGAGCGTCCAGAGGTCGTAACTTTGGCCGTGACTCCAGTTTGGTCCTTGAAAAGCTCGACACCATGAACCTCCTGGACCGAGCTGCTGAGGGCCAGCGGTGAGTCATCCACCTGAGTTACAGTGGAGAGACACACCCTTCAGTATCATCTCCTCACGTCATCAATCTTCCACTGTCTGAGAGGAAAGATGAACAGGAGCGCTGTCCGCGAATTTGTGAATCACAGGAAGGTATGGGAAAGTACCGCCTTTTTCACCTCTGATTGGCGAGAAGGCCTCTCTTCTGATTGGCTATTTAAGTTGGCCCTGAAACGTCGCCTCACGTTCAGTGCAGGCTGTGGTCTGTTGAATCGTTTTGTGATGTTCACATGCTGTAGCCTACCTCTTTCTTTCAATACTAACAACATTACCCATTCTATATACATGTATGGGGAGAGGGCGAGAGAGAGACAGAGAGAGATTAGTCATTCTGGGGTGTCTTGTGGTCTCATGACCATCATGCCGTCTTTACTTTGATGATCATTTGGACATAACTGTTTCACAGGTTAAGGTTGTTGAGCAGGATGCAGGTTAGGACACATTTCCAGTGTTGTATAAGTAAAAAATACTTCGTTACTTTACTTAAGTTGTATTTTTTTTATATTTGTACTTTACTTTACTACTTCTATTTCTGATGACTTTTACTTTACATTTTCCGAAAAAAATCTATACTTTTACTTCTTTACATTTACCTGAACATCTTAGTTACTCGTTACAAAATAAGTAATGTAATGGCCAATCTTTGTTTTGTTTAGTGGGACTAGTAGCAGCCTTGTGCAGCTTTCTCTGAAGCTAAACACATCTTTACCCGCCTCAGCAGCAGGTGAAAGACTGTTTAGCATCGCTGGTTTGGTTTTCAGCCCAAGAAGAGCGAGACTGAGTTCTCACCATTTTTAGAAACAACTTCTTTTGAGGTTGAACAAAAAGTTTTTCAGGGTTCAGTAACGACTGGATGGACAGTTCAAGTGCTGTCACACTGCAGTCACGTTAAAGTTCAACCAATCAAGTTCTTTGTTTGTTTGCATCACCTCCGAGTACCAAGAGTTTATTAGGAATGATTTAATATTGAATGGACGTTGGTATGAATGTTGGTAGGCATGCATGCAGGTCTGCAAGGATGTGTTTGTGTGTATTTTTCTTTATGGTTGGTTTATGTAAGGAGGTATTGAAGTTTCTTTACACTTTGCAAACTAAACAAAATTTAAAAACTAAACAGCAATAAAGAAAATGTTAAACTCAAAGTTCTGATTGCGTTTTACAAAGTACTTTTTACTTTTGATACTTAAGTACAGTAAATACTGGCTAGCCTACTTTTTTACTTTTACTCAAGTAATATTCCAGCAGGCGACTTTCACTTTTACTCGAGAAATTTTCAGTAAAGGTACTTTTACTTTTATTCAAGTATGGCTTTTGGGTACTTTATACAACACTGCACATTTCTCATCACCTTGACGAACTCTGTGTTGACTGTTATGTTAATTACTGTTAATGTACAATAACCATAGCTAATTACCCCTGTTTAACTTTGTTATTTAACAAACCTTTAAGTCAAAGCAGATCATGATTATGATGTAACCTGTCATTAGTTTCTATTATAAGATGAACTTACCTGTACACAAGTGCCATGACCCCATATGAGACCCCAATATGACTCAAATATTACAGATTTTATTAATTAAGTGTTTATCTGGACATCAGTCAGTTCTGTTCATGTGTGTAAATGAGTATTATTATGCAGAAGTTCCAGCTGTATTGACTCGTTTATTTCCTGCTGTGTTGGCCACCAAGATTTCTATATGCCAGAGTTGAATAAGAACATAGAGACCAGAGACATGGTAAACCACAAACAACTTTATTTTCTACAGATTCCCCCTTTTTTGAGTAAAAGAAAAGAAAAGTGAGTAAAGTTTGGAATGATCAATAAACTGCAACAAGGTGCAGTGAGTGTGTGTAACGGCAGTGGATGTAAGGTGATGTGAATAAACTAATAAATAAAATGATTTACAACTATTTTTGACTCAAAGTGCTTTTCGGTTCATTTCCTTTTCATATTGAATAAATCATTGAAAAAAACACACACACACACACCATAAAGATCTCTCTCCCCTCTCTCTCTCTCTCTCTCTCTCTCACACACCCCATAAACGATCACTCTTACACACAAGCGCAAAACAAATATCCGTGTATGATAGTTTGACCGGCTAGCCATCAAGCTAACGCTATTGTGTAAAGTTAATGTTAACTAGTTCCCTAATAACATTTTTAAAAGTCCGTCATCATTAAACTGGTGATGAAAACCAAGAACCAGGAGTTGTTTTCCTCTTAAATCTACAACTTCGCTTATAACATTTACCTCTGCTCAGCTGTTTACCTCAGTTGTTTAGCTAGCCATGTAGCTCAGCAGCACCAATCAGAAGAGACGCCTTCTAGCCAATCAGAGGTGAGAAAGGCGGTACCTTCCCCTACCCATCCTGTGATTCGCAAATTTGCGCGCCACGAAAGATTCCAAGGGCCCATGACTGTGGGGAGGCCACCAAAAGACAAGGAAATTATTAAAACTTCTTTTCAAATAACATATTTGTATACATTTAAAAAACAAGATAATACAGCAGTAAAATTAGTTACCTTTGTGTTAACACTGTTTTTTTTTTAGCAGTAAACGGCAAAACAGCATGAATAAAATGACCAACCCACCCCTGTGAAAGTGCAAGAAATGGTTTGTTTGTTTGTTTTTTCATTTATTGTTGTATACAAAAATATTATTGCAATTGCCAGGGGGTGATGTGCAAAATTACATACGTTCAAATAATTTGTATGTGATACAAATATTTGTAGTTTTTGAGGCCTTTTTGTTCAAAGATCCATGAATTAGCTTTATATATGCCAAAGTAAAGTGCAAGAAATAGTTTGGTCCTCAGGTCCTGGCTCGGCGCATCGGTTCCCTGCCTGTCAGCAGCGGTTTGCTGTACCGGCCTTTAATGCCACGAGCACTTCATCTGACAGAGTGACAGCGAATGAATAACTGAACAAGAAAATAAATAAAGCAGCAATGTGACAAAAAAAACAAAAAAACATCTGCACCTGAAGAATGCAATGCCCCAAGAAATCAAAGTAGGATTTTCAAAAAACCAACAGAGAGAAAGGAGAAAGAGACGAACGAAGCGTGACCCGGTTTTTCAAGAAAGGTTTGCTGCCTGAGTTGTTCAAATGAACCTGTTGAGTGAAATAAGCAGCTCTGCAGATTATTACTATAGTTAATCATCCTCAAGGTGGAAGCAGGATCACATCATTGATAATGGAGGAAGAAGGGAAAGACTGACAGCTCTAGTTATGAGAATGAATAAAAAGAGGTGCATGGGCAGAAAAAGTGATGAAAGAGATGTTGAAGGAGAAGTCTTTTAGAACTTGTCCTCTCAGTCAGATTACCAACTCTTTTAGGATAATTTTCCTTTGTTGGAATTCTACAATAAAAAATACATTGAAACTGTAAATAATCCTCTTTAAATCAGTTATAAATCATGTATCAATGTTTGGGGGGTGAGGGCCCAATATCAATGTCTTTAATGGGGCCCCAAATTCCTGTCGGTGCCCCTGCTGAAGATGAGCCTCCACTGTGGAGACCGTGGGGAGGATTTCACACTATGACTCTGGGACCGAAGCTGGAGGCAGCTTACCAGAACTCTGCTGCCTTGTTTCAGGAGAATGTTGATGCCCAGAACCACCAGCCGTAGAGTCACGCTGCCCACAAAGCTCACATCTTTACGGCGTCGCTCACGGAAATGAGCCAGAATCTGAAAACCGGAATCTGACACCAAAGTGTAGGAACAGCGATCTTCTACAAAGGCAGCTTTGTTGTGGATGTCAATGACAGCGGGACCGGTCACAGTGCAGACGCTGGGCATCAAGCATCTGACAGAGAAACACACACAAGAACAAACAGCATCATTAGCTGCTGCCGATGATTACAACCAGCAGGGGGCGCCACTTTGTCAGAGATAACTGAGGACAGAACTGTGAAGCTCATGGTGATGCTGGAAGAAACATCATTAGCCACCCCAGGTTTACATGAGTTTCAATTCCTCTTTAAGTCTGAATAAAAGTTCATTCCTATTTTAGATAAATACTTTATTCCAAATGAAGTGGCTGGTTTATTCTCATTTTAATTAAGAAATAAATGATTCTGTCATTATGTATACATTCATTCCACTTTAACTTAATTCCAATAAAGGATAGACCTACACGATATTGACAAAATTCGCTCACCTGCCTTGAGCTTAAGTAACATCCCATTCATAATCTGCAGGGTTCAGTATGACATTGGTCCACCTTTGCAGCTAGAACAGCTTCAACCCTTCTGGGAAGGTTGTCCACAAGGTTTAGGAGTGTTTATGGGAATTTTTGACCATTCTTCCAGAAGCACATTTGTGAGGTCACACTGATGTTGGACAAGAAGGTCTGGCTCTCAGTCTCCGCTCCTAATTCATCCCAAGGTGTTCTGTCGGGCTGAGGTCAGGACTCTGTGCAGACCAGTCCAGTTCCTCCACACCAGACTCTGCATCCATGTCTTTATGGATCTGCTTTGTGCACTGGTGCAGTCATGTTGGAAGAGGAAGGGTCCAGCTCCACACTGTTCCCACAAAGTTGGGAGCATGGAATTGTCCAAAATATCTTGGTATGCTGAAGCATTCAGAGTTCCTTTCACTGGAACTAAGGGGCCAAGCCCAGATCCTGAAAAACAACCCCACACCATAATCCCCCCTCCACCAAACTTTACACTTGGCACAATGCAGTTAGACAAGTACCATCGTCCTGGCAACCGCCAAACCCAGACTCCTCCATCAGATTGCCAGATGGAGAAGCGTGATTCATCACTCCAGAGAAGCCTCCACTGCTCTAGAGTCCAGTGGCGGCTGCTTTCCACCACTGCATCCACACTTTGCATTGCACTTTGTGATGTATGGATGGATGCAGCTGCTCCACCATGGAAACCCATTCCATGAAGCTCTCTGCACACTGTTCTTGAGCTGATCTGAAAGCCACATGAAGTTTGGAGGTCTGTAATGATTGACTGCAGACACGTATTCGCACTATGCGCTTCAGCATCCGCTGACTCCGCTCTGTCAGTTTACATGGCCGACCACTTCGTGGCTGAGTTGCTGTCATTCCCAAACACTTCCATTTTCTTAGAATACAGTTGACAGTCAACTGTGGAATATCTAGGAGTGAGGAAATTTCACAACTGGATTTGTTGCACAGGTGGCATCCTATCACAGTTCCACGCTGGAATTCACTAAGCTCCTGAGAGCAACAAAACTTTTCACAAATGTTTGTGAAAAAAAAAACAGTCTCCATTCCTAGCTGCTTTATTTATACACCTGTTGCCATGGAAGTGATTGGAACACCTAATTCCCATAATTTGGATGGGTGAGCAAATACTTTTGGCAATATAGTGTGTGTGCACATATATATATATAAATAATAATAAATAAAAATTCACAAAAGTATAATAGTAAAATAGAGTATTGCTTTTGAATTGTGGTTGAAAATATTTATTTAAAAAAAAACATCAACACCTGATTGCTTTAAAGGCCATGTCTCAAAGTGTGCACTTCAGCACTTTTAAACACTATTTTTGAGTGTCGTGCATTTATACAGTCATTTAAGCTCAAATTCGGTGCTCTGAAAATACCCGGATGCTGCCTCTATAACCGCCAAAACAGCAGTGCGCAAGCACACTTCTTGCATTAAATGGGCGCCATCTTGTTGATGAGGAAGAGGCGGGACTTTCAAACTGTTTTCAGAGCTGAATGATGGCAGTGAATGAAGCAGTGGCGACCCCTGCTGAAGTGGAGGCGGTATTGTATTGATTTAAGTAATGTTTATGAAATTACTCAGACATAATTACTAATGTATTTTGTAACATGCTACCAAGCTGTTCACTCCCTGATGACAGTTATGATCTGGTCATGTGTTTGAGGCTGCGGTTATACCGGCTCAGTAGAGTTAGCTCACGTTAGCAGGCAATGCTAGTCCGTCACTTCCTGTAAGTGTAGTGCTCTGTTCAGGTCAGCATTTAGTGACAATAGTGTTTTTTATGCGTTTGTTTTTAACATTTCTGTTGAACCACAATTCAGAATCAGTGTCATGAATTTCATAAATTTTTTATCTATTATTCTTTTGTCAATTTTAACTTATTTCACTGACAGCTGATTTTTTTTTTCATCTTTAATGAAAGGGTATGTATAATTTTGAGGGTGACTAAATGAGGAATCCAGCTGAGTTTGATCTCACTGCTTTTCTTAACATGTTGATTACACTAACATGTAAAAAGTGAGGATATTTACCTGCCGTTGCCATCACAGTGTTCACCATCATTACAGTTTGGAGAGACGGTGATGGATCTGCCCAGACTGCATGAGACAAAACTGCAGGTTTCATTTTCAACATGTGTTGTATTGGGAGAAAAGCCATTACCTGAGAATCACAGAAGGTTTTCATTAGTTAAATTCACTGATCACTGTCTAGCTCATCAGCTACAACTAAACAATATACTACAGCTTTTTTCTTTTTTTTTTTGCCTCAGAATTTTGAAGGACATTTTTTGAGACACTTTTAAATAGAATACGGTGTTAGAATCCAAGGTGGAGGTGACTTTGTTTAACAGGAGCGTCCTCGACTCTGAGTCAAGCTTTAGAATCTTATAGGATTTATGGAGATGGTAACTGACTGACCTGAGAACCTGCACCCACTGATGTCAATGTATGTCTCTGCTTTAGCGGGAGAAGCAACTACAGCAGCCGTGTATGTGCCATTAACATAAACATCAATTCTCTGGGACAAAAAAAGACAGAAAATCAAAGTTGAGACAACAGAAATTAATTAAGTGGTTTCAAACACATCAGGATGGAAAAAAAAGTCTTTTCTGCTTTTTAGCATCACTGTCGATGCTTTCCTGTTAACTGGAGCGTGATCAGCATCAGATACGTTTCAGAGAGTTTAGATTCCACCTGTAATTCATTCAATTATCCTGAAATCCTCAAACTATCGCAACACACACTCACCGTAGTAGGGCTTGTAGCAAAATCTCCGAATAACCCCAGAGCTGACTGATTTCCAAAACGAAACATCTCAACAAAAACCTGTAATGAAAGAGAAGTTATATTGTAGGACAGGCAATATAAGCTTTGTGCTTCAGCAAATACTTTTCAGTCATTGTGATCGTAAATGTGAAGATCGAAGTATCTTTATGTGTTCTTTAAGAAAATCTTTAATTACATTTGAACACATTTGATTGAATCATTTTGCATTTCATCTGTTTATCTGGAAAAATTAAATTAAGATTTAATGTTCTATAATGAACAGCACTTACACGTCTGCTGTCATGTTTCACATTAAAAACACGCAGACAGTCTGCTGGGTTTGTAATTGTAGACACGTCCCGCTTCACAAGACTTTCCAGGTACTTGGATGCTGTGCATTCACAGAACTCAGCAGAACCATCATCAGCTGGGGGCCAAGGAGGCAGTCGTCTGGGGTTGAAGGGTCGTAAAAGTCGTTGAAACAGATCGCCAGGTTTTCATTGGTTAAGGTCACCTGTTGATCAAAAATGCAAATGAAACTGAAATAAACAATTTTCTGGTAAAGTTCTGGTACATTTTTAATTCACTGATCTAAGGATGCACAATATAATCGGCCCCCTATCGGTATCGGCCTTTATCGGCCTTAAAACTGAATCAGACATCGGCCACCGCACCGATATTTAAACGATATGTAAACGATCCGCCAGGTGTTTCTAAAGCCTGAAAGAAAAAAAAAAAGAAAAAAAAAACTTCTTCCTCTTCAAAAACTTCTTTTTTACAGACTTCAAAACGTAAGACTAGGGGTGGGAAAAAAATATTGATACACTGAAATATCTATCTAATATATTTTCATATGCTGATATATTGAAATTTAAGAGTGCTGTATTGATCCATTTTACAAACTAAATATTGCGATATTTAATCGTTCTATTACGAAATCTCGCAGGAATTCATGAAAATTTCGCAACATTTTCATATGCTGATATCATATTGACATTTAAAAGTGCAGTATGTCTATTATGTCTATTTCACTAATGAAATCTCGCGAGAATTCAAGAAATATCGAAAGTTTGTTACAGAACTACGAAATCTTGCAAAATTTTGTAAGTCAAATAGAACGATAACGCATTTTTAAATATCAATTTGATATCAACATATGAAAATATTGCGATATTTCAGTATATCAATAGTTTTTCCAACCTCTATTTATCAAAGTGTCAGAGATGGATAAGAAAACTGGTATTTGCAATGACTGCTTATTTTTTTCGGCTTTAATTTTAGTATCGATATCGGTTATCCGCCACATGAGTTTTAAAATATCGGCATATCAGATATCGGCCAAAATTCCAATATTGTGCATCCCTACATTGATCTTCCAACTGCAGGGTGATTATTTTTACAAGTGTTAGTTTTACATTATTGATGTCATCTTTAGATTTTGTACATTATAACAGGAGTGTGTACATGAGCAGGTTTGAGCATCATTTCATTTGAAGTGATAAGTCCTCATAAAGAACATTATAGCTCAACCTGGGAATCTTTGGTGTTTAAAATGAGCAAAATGAAGGCAAACATATGCAGTAGCCTGCTGTAGCTCTGAGCTTCTCACTACTGGTAGACAAACCTTTTCATTATTCTCATACTGGTCCAGCTCATCTCCAGCAAGTTACATAAAACACTGATTGTTTTAAAAGATTTTATTATCAATTCATAAGTTTAACTTTAAACTTTCTTTCTCCCAGTTCAACTGGTTCAGATTTGATTGTTTTTCGAGTGTGAGACAGATGGAAAAAAAAAAAAAAAAGATGTGTTTGCACACATAATCTTACACTGAGCTTTAAACACTGGTTTCATTTAGAGTGGAAACAATGCCCTAATACAGGAGGTGGAACGGCACAAAGATATTTTCAGACACGGTTTCCTTCTAACTTACATAGAGCTGGTTGTAGACCTTTCCATAAAGCGTGATTGGACAGGAGCTGATGTCGATTGCTTTGTTTCCAGAAAATCTCTCGTTAGAAGCATAAACAACTGCAGACATGGAGACACATCAGACATGAGCTTCAGCCAATATGCAGCTCAGATAAAAGTTCAAACTGTTACTTTGATGGAGTAAAACATCAGTCAGCAGCATCTCACACACTTATTGGTAAACTAAACGCATGAAGAACTTTATCATATTTGGAAACACACACACACACACACACACACACACACACACACACACACAGGACCATTGGCTTCCGAAGTAAAATGTGGTTTAACACTTTGCTCACTTAGTTGGTTGATGTGTCTGGTTTACCTGTCAGAGAGATCAGCTCAAACAGCAGATAGAGCCGCATGTTGGAGGGGATCCAATCAGCTGTCAGAAAAGCTGGAAAATAAAGTTGATTGGACAAAACCTTAGACACAAAAAAAAAATCCATCAGATGCACGGTTTTTCGAGCTACAGCTCTCCAAAGCTCAAAGTTAACATTTTCCTCCTATTAAACCCCATTCAAACTGAGAGGGACCCAACAGCAGTCACGGTACGTTGCCAAACAATACCCAATCCATGCAGGAAGTCCCAGTCGGAAGTTTATTCTTCATGTAACTTACTAAAATCTAACCCAAACCCTGACCCTTCTCCGAACCTTAACCAGTCAACTACACCATACGCATCTGTTTGCAAGACGCAGATAGTTACTCTTAGCGGTGTTTAACTGACTTCTGCTGGAGACTTCTTGTATGGATTGGATATGGTGGCGCCCTGATTAGGGGTCCAAGCCCGCGGAGCAGCGCAGGGCCCGCGTTGCAAGTGCAACGCGGTTCCCAGCACTCCAGCGTGCTGGAACCCTATTGAGTTTCGTTCGTTTTTTATTATTATTAGGGGTCCAAGCCCGCGGAGCAGCGCAGGGCCCGCGTTGCAGTGCAACGCGGTTCCCAGCACTCCAGCGTGCTGGAACCCTATTGTTTTTGCTTCGGTATTATTCTTCCGCCCCCAAAAACTATATGGGGAGGCTAGACCGCAAGAGAACCATAAAAGCCATATATATAGGCTGGTACAAAAGTGGTTCATGTAGAGATTTAAGCGAAATGACACATGTCAGACACTAGGGGGCGCTATACCAGGGGGTATTACGTTTTGGCCTGTAGCTTGCAAACCGCTTGGAATAAATTTATGGGACCTGGATGAGCAGATTCCTTGGACCCTTCCGCATCTCCTGACATAGGCCACGCCCATTTGCGCCTAGAAAATTTTTTCGCTAGGGGGCGATATATGCGAAACCTATTTTCGTAAACTCGTCCTACAGTTTTGACCCGATTAGGCTGAAAATTGGACCACATATACTACTCCAATAGGAAAAAAAACTGATCAGAGCGATTTTCCATTTTTTGCTCGGTTACAAAATAATGCGCGTTTAAGCATTTTTGCAAACCTAGCTAAAAACTTAAAAGGCCATAACTCAAAAACCACAACACATAATTGAATGTCGTTCTAAACCCAAGTGGGGAACTTGATTTACTACTGATGTACCGAAGGAAAAAAATTTCTGAATCTAGGGGGCGCTATTATCCTTAATTATTTATATTGCAAAAACCGCTCATCGGATCTGCACGCCACTCCCAAGACAGGTAGATATCACCCCTTTGAACATGTCCCTAAAAAATGGTCAGGATTGGACCACGTGGGCATGTTTTATTAGCAATTTTCTAATCCATGGGCGAAACAACGGATTTGAGTCTGGGGGGCCCTGGACCTTGGTTTTTTTATTCTGCTGCCAATAAAATGGATGGGGAGGCCAAACCGAAGGTGCATTAATATAGCCACTAACAGGGCTTGTACAAAAAAATGTTTGTGTGAATAAAAAAGAGAAATGACACACGTCAGACACTAGGTGGCGCTATACCAAGGTGTAACACATTTTGTCCTCTAGCTCGAAAACTGCTTGGCGCATCTTAAAATGCCTTATATCCCTAGATTCCTTGGACCCTCCCAAATTTTATGACATAGACCACGCCCATTTGCACCCTGGAAAAAATTTTCGCTAGGGGGCGATATATGCAAAACCTATTTTTGTCAACTAGTCCTATAGATTTCATCCAATTGGGCTGAAAATTGGACCATATAATCTACAGATGAAGAGCAAAAAACTGGTCAGAGCGATTTTGAAATGGTCGTTCCGTTACAAAGTTATGCTCGACCAAACTTTTTTACAACGCTAGCTAAAAACTCAAATTGGCATAACTTCAAAACAACAACAGATAAATGCATCAAATTCGGAAACCAAGTAGTAAACTTAATTCTCTATTTAGGTACCAAAGGAAAACATTTTATGAATATAGGGGGCGCTATAATCCTCAGTTTCTTAATATTGCAAAAACCACTACATAGATCTGCATCCCACTCCCACTGTATGTAGATATAGACCCTTTGAGCATATTCCTAGAAAACGGTTAGGATTGAAGAACGTGGGCATGTTTTATTAGCAACGTCCTAAACAAGCAGTGGAGCCATGAGCTCTTGGCTTTTCTTTTATTCTACTGCCACTTAAATGTATGAAAAGGCTAGATTGAAGGTGCATTAAACTATCCACTAACAGGACTTGTAGAAAAAAATGTTTGTGTTAAAGCAAGTGATGTCAGCTTTTCAAAAGCTAGATGTTTAAGTCAAAGTTTCCTAAACCTGGTCTTCAGGGACCCCCTGCCCTGCATGTATTCCAGGTCTTCAACTCCACCAAACCTGATTCAGATCAACAGAGCTGCCCATCAAGTTCTTTGCAAGCTCCTTACGAGCCTTTCATCTGAGTCAGGTGTGTGAAATTAGGAACATCTTGAATACCAGCAGGGCTGGGGTCCTTGAGGACCAGGATTAGGGAACACTGGTTGAAATATTCATGTCTGAAGTGTACAGCTGCATATGCAGCGTGTTTGTCTTCATTTTACATGGTAATTACACTGATTATTTTATTGCATGAGGTATTTCCTCAGTCCTGCTTTACCCAACATATTTTCACAGATTGATGACTGACTGAATAAGTTTAACATCCTCTCTTAACACCGGAGTCCTGTTGTAATTATGTTGCTGGTGAGAGCAGAGGACAGAGGATCTGGAGTGATTTGTCATTCCTGCTGGACCAAGCATATCTTCAAAGATGTGTGTTTGTCTGAAAACTGAGGAACGTCTCTTAACACAGAAGTCTGTTTGTATTGATGCCTGTGGTAAATATTGGAAAAACAGGATCTGGAAAGGTGCCTAATAGTTTTCTGTGAATGTTGGTCGACATTGTTGGTGTCCACCTCCGGTCTTTGAGGGCCACAATCCTGCAGGTATTTCAGGTAATCCTGAAAAATCAGTCACAATCAATCCTACACAGAACTCGCATCCTATACCCAGTATTTTAGTTGTAAAAAAGTGTCATGGCAGATGGAAAAACTCATAAGAGATTCTCACTAATCTACCTTGATCTTAAGAATCTTATCTAACATATTCACTTATTTTTGTTGCCTCATTAGTCCTAAATGGTAAAACAATACAACCACATGAAGCAGGGGAAGATGGGATTTTTAACTTGGGGAAGGACAAATGATTTTGACTCAATCAGTTATTTTTGAGTATTTTGGAATGAAAATGGCAAGCAATTTGTGATAATCTATGCGCCAAAGGATTTGCCTGAAAAGCCACAAGAAAACTCTTAAGCAAAATCATTTGTTGACAACAAACATTGACAAAGACCTGATCAATACTAGCCATACATGATAGAACTGGTACTTGTCTGGAATGCCAGTTACCCACCAGAACTTCATGCCTTAAGCAAAATATGTTTCATTTAACAGTTTCTGTCTTCAAAATCCCAATTCTTAGCATTTAGCAATTCTTGCTGCTTTACAGGAGATACCCTCAGCTGGCTCCATACCGCTTTCACTTCTTGTCTTAGACACCAGCTACCCCATCCAGTTGGAATTTTTACGATCAGAGGTGTACAAGTTGAAAATCCCAGTTTAAGCTTTTCACGTGCAGACATTGCAACTGGGGGAAAGTAAGTTGCTGTTTCACAGGGGAGACCAGATGCTGCTGCTAAACCCCTTACACTTCTTATTTTATACACCAACTACCCCATCCAGTTGGAATTTTTAAATCAAATGAGTACACGTTGAAAATCCCAGTTACAGCTTTTCTCGCAGATATTTCAATTGAGAAAAGTAAGCTAGTGTTTTAAAAGGAGACATGCTGCTTTTAAACCTCTTGATCATGAAACAGTTATATGAGTAAAAACTTGAGTACTGCCTATGTACCATAATTGAGGAAAACAGGTTGACACGCAGATCAATAAATCACCTACAATCCAAGAGGGCTGTAACTCACTGTCTATGTTGAACAAAGGGAGGCGGGACCAGGTGGGCGGGACCAGGGGAAGCGGGGCCAGGTACGGTGGGGCCAGGGGAGGCGGTGCACGGACGGGCTTGGACCCCGTCATAACTGCTTGCAGTTCTAGTTATTAGGGGTCCAAGCCCGCGGAGCAGCGCAGGGCCCGCGTTGCAGTGCAACGCGGTTCCCAGCACTCCAGCGTGCTGGAACCCTATTGAGTTTGCTTCGTTTTTTATTATTATTATTAGGGGTCCAAGCCCGCGGAGCAGCGCAGGGCCCGCGTTGCAAGTGCAACGCGGTTCCCAGCACTCCAGCGTGCTGGAACCCTATTGAGTTTCGTTCGTTTTTTATTCGGGTTCCAAGCCCGCGGAGCAGCGCAGGGCCCGCGTTGCAAGTGCAACGCGGTTCCCAGCACTCCAGCGTGCTGGAACCCTATTGTGTTTGCTTCGTTTTTTATTTGTTAGGGTTCCAAGCCCGCGGAGCAGCGCAGAACCGCGTTGCATGCAACGCGGTTCCAGCACTCCAGCGGTGCTGGAACCCTATTGTGTTTGCTTCGTTTTTTATTTGTTATTATTATTAGGGTTCCAAGCCCCGCGGAGCAGCGCAGAACCGCGTTGCATGCAACGCGGTTCCAGCACTCCAGCGGTGCTGGAACCCTATTGTTTTTGTACGGATTTTTAGGGTTCCAAGCCCCGCGGAGCAGCGCAGGGCCCGCGTTGCAGTGCAACGCGGTTCCCAGCACTCCAGCGGTGCTGGAACCCTATTGTTTTTGTACGGATTTTTAGGGTTCCAAGCCCGCGGAGCAGCGCAGGGCCCGCGTTGCATGCAACGCGGTTCCAGCACTCCAGCGGTGCTGGAACCCTATTGTTTTTGTACGGATTTTTAGGGTTCCAAGCCCGCGGAGCAGCGCAGGGCCCGCGTTGCAGTGCAACGCGGTTCCCAGCACTCCAGCGTGCTGGAACCCTATTGTTTTTCGTTCGTTTTTTATTATTATTATTATTCTTCTCTGTGAAAACTCTCTGGGGAGCCAAAACTACACACGCATTAATATAACCACATATATAGGCTGGTACAAAAGTGGTTCATGTAGAAATTTAAGCGCAATGACACATGTCGGACACTAGGGGGCGCTATACCAGGGGGTAGTACGTTTTGGCCTCTAGCTCCCAAACCGCTTGGAATAAATTTATGGGACCTGGATCCACAGATTCCTTGGACCCTTCCGCATCTCCTGACGTAGGCCACGCCCATTTGCGCCTAGATAGATTTTTTGCTAGGGGGCGATATATGCAAAACCTATTTTTGTGAACTAGTCCTAGGATTTTTGCCCGATCAGGCTGAAAAATGTACCATATAAACTACAGACCAAGACAAACAAACGTAAGGAAGCACTTTTTAAAAATATTGTTCTGTTACAAAGTTATGCACAAACAAACATCTTTGAAAAACTAGCTAAAAACTTAAAAGGCCATATCTCAGAAACGACAACAGATAATTGCATCAGCTTCAAAATCCAAGTGCGGAACTTGATTTTCTACTAGTGTACTGAAGGAAAAAATTTTCAGAATCTAGGGGGCGCTATAATCCTGAATTTTTTATATTGGGAAAACCGCTGATCCAATCTGGATGCCACTCCCAAGGTATGTAGATAGACCCTCTGTGAAAAAAATCCTAGAATATGGTTACAATTGGATGAAGTGGGCGTGTTTTATTAGCGATTTTGTAACCCAGGGGCGGAAATCAGCCGAGGGGCCCTGGACCGCTATTTTTCTTCCCCTGACCCAACAAAAATGGCCAGGGAGGCCAAACCAAAGGTGGATTTATATAGCCACTTACAGGGATGGTAGAAGAAAATGTTTGTGAAATTATGAAAGAGAAAAAACTCATGTCAGACACTAGGTGGCGCTATACCATTGGGTAGCACGTTTTGGCCTCTAGCTCGAAAACGGCTTGGAGTAAATTTAAGTGCCTTATATCCCCAGATTCCTTGGACCCTCCTGAATTTTATGACATAGGCCACGCCCATTTCCGCCTATAATTTTTTTTTGCTACAGTGCAAAATATGCAAAACATTGTTTTTTTTACACGTCCTAGAGTTTTACCCCGATCCACCTGAAAATTGTACCACACAAAGTAGATACCAAGATAAAAAGACTGATCAGAGCGATTGTTGGAATTTTTTCCCGTTGCGGAGTTATGCGTGTTGAAACATTTTACCAACGCTAGCTACATACTTCAAAGGCCATAACTTTAAAACCACATAAGATATTTCCATGAAACTCCTACACCAACAAGGGAATGTTATTCTCTACTCATGTAGCATAATGGAAATTTTTTAAATCTAGGGGGCGCTGTAACACTTTTTATATTTCACAAACGATTGATCAGATATGTATGAAACTCACTGTGTATGTTCATATCATCACTCTGTGCTGATTCCTAGATGATGGTTATGATTGGACAAAGTGGGAATGTTTTATGAGTGGGCCATACTCCGATTTTCATTATTACATCATTAAAAGTCAGCTGTTTGTCCTAGACAGCCTAAATGTGATGGAGATATTCCTTTAATCATGCTGAACGTTTGAATCCAGCCAACTATCACTCTAAATTTTTTTTCACAGGCTAAGTTTTTGTTGAAATATGCAAATTTGCGCAACACAAGGATTTCCATAACAGATAAATCTATAAAAAACAATCTTGTTACAGTTAATGTCAAGATATATCTCATGAATTCCAAGCAGTTTGGCAAAGATTTTTAATCCTGCAATATATCAATGTTGTCTAAAGTTCACGTCTGCATCTGTCCTGTTTGTCTTCATTTTTACATGGTTATGTCATTGATCATTTATATATAGGGCTGTAACGATACCCGAATGGAAATAAAAATTGTGATCCTCAGAGCCACAAACCCATCTTGCAGTGAGAGAGGGCAGGATCGTGACACCTTCCAAGCCCAGTTCAGATGGTTTGAAACTTCTCAGATCACATCACATTGTTTCCTCTTTTTCTCCATCAAGCTACAAACTCTTGGAAGCATCCAGTTACTAATTAGACAACACATCTGTCTTAGAGTCACCAGGTACAGTGTTACACATGTTTTTCCTTGCAAGTCAAATGTAACTTGTCAGTTTTCCAGGGGCACATAAACCTTCAATCGGGATGAGCCACTAACATGCATGCAGCTGGGGAGTGTGTGAATGAGGTGCGCTATGGCACATCTTCAGACACTGAGAACAGTGAAAGGACAGGAGGAGAAGATCCTGGTCGTGGTTGGCAGGCCAGACGCACGGACGTCCAGCTGGATGATTAAATATTGATGTCTGATGTTCACCGCGGGATTTGTAGTGTGTTTGTTTTCATTTTTACATGGATAACACATTGATTATTCTAATTGAAGTATGTGGTCAGTCCTGCTGGAGCAAACATATTGCCACAGATATGTGTGTGCATGTGCCAATGTGTAGGAACATCTGTTAAAACAGAATCCTATTGTATTGTAAGGCTTGTGGTGAAGTTTGAAGACAGAGGATCTGGGGTGGTTGGTGGCTGTTAGTTTTCTGTGAATGTTGGTCTGCAACA